>OX465275.1:157313922-158563922 GCA_949987645.1 Tachina grossa
TTTTAAATGAAAATGGCTTTATTGTTTTTCGAAATACATATTCCCCTCGATGATCAATACACTTTTGCATTCGTTCAGACCATTTGTCATAGCAGTTTTTCGATTCCTCTTGAAACACCTCCATAACATAGTTTTTGAACGCTTCAACGTGTACTTAAATCGTTTACCTTTACTTTTAAACAGTTTACCTTTGGTATTCGGGAACAAAAAGAAGTCATTGGGTGCCAAGTCAGGACTGTAGGGAGGATGAGTTATCAATTCGATGTTTTGACTGCTCAAAAATTCACTTGTTTGGCGAGATGTGTGACAGCTCGTATTGCCATGATGAAGAATGCTTCGTCTTCGGGGGTTAGTTTTACGAATTTCTCCGAAGACTTCCGGTAAACAAATGGTCGTGTAACACTCAGAATTGACAGTTCTACGTTGCTCAAACGGAACAGTGGCCACATGACCCATTTGACAGAAGAAACAGACGACCATTTGCTTCGCTGTGCTTCTTCCACGCACAACTTTTGTTGGACTTAGGTCGTCTTGGAATACCCACACGGTCGATTGTTGTTTTGTTTCCGGCTCGTAAGCATACATGCAATCCATTCGTCACATGTCATGACGTGTATAAAGTCTTGTGAAGTACCACGCTTGAACTTTTTAATGATTTCCTTACACCACTTGACGCAAGCCTTTTTTGAGCGATTGATAAAGTATGGGGTATCCAACGAGATCTAATTTTTTTTTACAAATGTATTGAAATGGAACTAATGTGCAAAGATGCATCTATCTCACAATATTTCACATGACGATCATGCATTCACGCACTGCATCGATGTTTTGTGTCACAACAACCGATTTTGGATGTTCTTCAGGGAATTCGCCAGCGAAGGAACTACGACCACTATACCAGCGATATACTGTGGGTTTTGATGGTTCTTTATCGCTATACAAAGAACTGGGTTCATCGACACATTCTTGTTGAGATAATACACGTCGAAAGTTGTGAAAAATAATCCAACGAAAACCTTCTCTCGTAATTTTAATTTTTTTTTGGTTAAATTGATTTCCTGAACTCGCAAAACAAATATCACTTGTACAAATGGAAAGTTTACTTTGCAAAGTCTTAATTCAGATGGGAGAAAGACCGAAAAAGAAAGTATTTCTCCCTTTGTCTCTCACTCAGCTGAACTGAGCCTTTCCAAAGTAAACTTTGCGTGTCCAAAGGGGGTAAAAACAAATAGCACTTGTACATCAAAACATTGTGAGTACGTTTATGCTAAAAAAAATGTCAAACTTTATTATAGTGTTGCCAGATTTTAGCTATTAACATTAGTGTTACCAGTTCCCGATATATAAATAATAGCCATCGTATGTGTTAGAAAATAAGCTAACCAAAATAAATATTATAAGTAATTATAAATAAGATAAACAAGTATAAATATGTAGAACGGAATAACAAAACATAGAACGGGTTATGAATAATATTGACAATAATCACTCACAAACGTCAGCAAACAAGCAGGAAGTAAAATTGAATTTTTATCAGCAATAATAGATACTTAATAATAAAATTATTACAAAATAAGGTTTATTCTAAAAGGCGGTATAAACTCTATTAACATCTAGTTAATCATCTACCCCCTTATGCAAAAACTATTGTTAAACTTAAAGTTGGTTTAACAAACGAATTTTGTATAACAAAACCGGTTTTAACACATGCTTTAACTTTAACAAACGTTTTTGCATAAGGGCGCTAGTAAACAAATCCATCATTAGGCGAATGGTTGTAATATTGTAATATTTTTTTTTTCGTAAAAATTTATTTTCAGTTCTATTTATGTACATATATTACATACATACGTATGTATGTATATTGTACATACATATGTATGCAAATGAGTTCAATCGCATTTTTGGTGTCATTTATCTATAAAAAAAACATTTCTATGACAAAGCGGCATAGTAAGTTATAGTGTCGGACAAAACTATTTGTAAGAAAAAAAAAACGAACACATTTCTTCAACTTTCTTTTGCGTAACAACGATAAAAACATTTCAACAAAAAGCTTATATGATATTTTAAATGACTTTAAAATAAGAAAAGCATTGCAATAGCTCGCCCTTGAACGGACTCTCTCATGAGCGGACGCGTACACCCGCCTGACGAAACAAAATTCTATTGAACGGACATTTCGTTTGTTTTTTTCCGATTTTTTTTCATGTCATAATTTACAAATAAACTTGCCCAGACTCTTAATTTGCTCGCCTTAACAACAATGCTCGGTTTGCCATATTTACTACAGCAGACTACATATATATTTAAATGTGGGTATGGTAAATACTCGTATTTTCTCTCTTAAATAATTCTTTAAAACTAACTTAGCGCCTACATGTGCGATTAACTTTGAACACACTTAAATATATAAAATCACAGAAATTTATTAAAAACTAACTCTTAATTTATTTTAATAAATACGAGTACTCACACACATCTACACCAGTGTGCACACTTAATTTTTTTCAAATTCGGTAGACTCGACAAAAAAAATCGGTAGATTTGAATGAAATTCGGTAGAAATTTTTTTTATTCAGAGAAACATAAAAAATAACAATTCAAAGAAACATAAAAAACAACAAAATATATGTAATTATATATAAAGGGTAAGTGCAAGAAGTATCAAACTAAACAGGTTCCAAAAGCGCCTTTAAAACTTCACATATGATTGGAAATTAAACTGCCATAAACAATGAAGCATTTCCAATAAAAAAAAGTGTCATCCTCAGTTATTTGCCCTTACCCTTTATATATGTAGATATGCTATGCATATATAAAATAATATACATAAATAACAGGAATTCTGTTTTTGTAACTACATATGTAGGTTTTATAAAGCTACTAAAATAACTTTTATTTGACAAACATTTGTAACTATGTACAAAGATTAACCGTAAGACGCAAGCACTTGAAATTTTCAAAAACGGTAAAACTAAAAAAAACCGAAAATTATAAAATCGCCAAACCAAAAAATTATAAAATCGCCAAAAAATAAAAAAAAATCGCCAAAATTAAAAAAAAATTTCTAACACTAAAATAAATCGCCAAATTCGAAAAAATCGCCAAAATGAAAAAAACGCTGAAATGAAAAAAACGCCTAAAATCGCCAAAACTAAAAAAAAAATTTATATAAAAAAATCGCCAAAAATTAAAAAAAAAACGCCAAAATGAAAAAACGCCAAAAACCGAAAAAAATCGCCAAAACAAGAAAATAAAGTGTAAAAACTAAAAAAAGAGCCAAAACTTAAAAAAATCGCCAGAACCGAAAAAAACGCAAAAAACGCCAAAACAAAAAAACCGAAAAGACCCCAAAAACGAAGAAAAATGCCAAAACTATATATTATATAGGATGAAGTTAGTATTAAATTACATATCTAGTGTTCGTACGGAACCCTTCGTGGGCGAGTCAGAGTCGCACTTTACTGAATTTATTGATAGTTCATCTCATAAGATTCTTGGTATAACATTTCTTGTAACATCGATCTTATAAAAATTCTTATAACATTGAGTTAACACTAATTTGAAGTCTACACATAACATAATTTTATCTGCGATTAAATTTGACAATCTCATGTTATATATTCATCGCTTGACTTACATTTTCAAAATGTTATTGCCAAGACCAAAACACGCCAAGCTAGAATGGAGGAATATCTGTTGAAATAATATACTACATACTTATCAAGGCCTATTTATCAGGTCAATGCAATCGTCCTAATGATATTCTGTGTTTTCGTGTTTTAACTGTCAGAAGCTGTTTGCAACATACACTTTTGTTCAACTGACAACTGAAACACAAAGTTGTTTTTTGTGTTGCTGTGTTTTTCTAAAGTTGCATAGACCTAATAAATAGGCCTTGATACTTATAAAACATTTTAAAATTTTTTTATTTACATATTAACATTTTTTTGTCATTAAACCCAATTGAATTGTTTATTTTTTTTTTAATAGAAGTATTTAAAAAACCTAACCATCTTAGGAAAATTTTACTCATTTAAATGTGTAGTTTTCTCTTGACCGGACAACCCCATTGTACGGACACATTTGAATGGTTTGTTCGGTGTCCGCTCAAGAGAGATTCCACTGTATTACAGGGAACCATTGAAATGTGTCCGCACAAGAGGACTGTCCGCTCAAGAGAAAATAATGCTTTGCTTATGGAGCTGTCGGGACCTGTCAAAAGTGTCCTTATAAAGGGGGTGTTCGCCTATAAGAAGTGTCCGTTAATGGGGATTCCACTGTATTGATAATTTTAATTGAAGCTGCTGTACAAGGATCGTTGATGTTCCTGTACTTCCCCCGATCTTCTCCCTGTTAAGTTTTTTGATTAAATAGTTCCCATAGATTTTCTTTGGGATTAAGTTTGGGGACTTACAAGAGTCCAGTTTTATAAAAAATTATAAATTTATTAATTCCAAGCCAGAATTTGCCGTTAAGTAAATTTCCCTCTGCCGAAGCTACACAAAGAACTATTGGAATTAACAAACTTTGGCATATAAAGGGTGTTTTTGTAGAGTTATAAAACTTTAAGTTGGCAATACTTCTTTAATCGCGCTATAAGTCCATTTTGCGGTTAAAATAATAGTCCATCAGAGCAATTAATTCGCACCACGTTTACTCTAGGTGATGATATACATCCACATAGATGTCGTACAGTTCGTACAGAATAAGTCATTGCTGCTGTAGAGCCTAGCGTAGGATAAGACCTGAATCAGACTTCTTCGTTTAACAATTGACCAAACATGATGTGCAGGAGCTGTGGTTTCAACAAGACGGCGCAATATGTTACACAGCTGCTGCCACAA
This sequence comes from Tachina grossa, assembly GCA_949987645.1. Classification (NCBI taxonomy): domain Eukaryota; kingdom Metazoa; phylum Arthropoda; class Insecta; order Diptera; family Tachinidae; genus Tachina; species Tachina grossa. The sequence continues at coordinate 157,318,773 of OX465275.1, forward strand.
TTGATTTATTGAAGGAAAAGTTTGGTAAACGCATAGTTTCACGTTTCGGAATCGTGAGTTGGCCTCCAAGATCGTGCGATTGAATGCCGCTAGACATTTTAAACACCTAAAACACAAAACGACCTAACAAAAAAATTCAAAATGGACTTTTTTTTTTATAAATTCCGTGATATTTCATCAATTTAATTGCTACACAAAAAAAAAACATTAAAACTGCGAGAATAAAAATAGCGATTTTATTTATTTTATTTTTTTTACAAAAATAATGTGGTGTTTTGGTGGAATTGCTCTTTTTACCCGACTGGGCGACGCAAAGAAGGGTATTGTGTTTATCAGCCTGTATATGTATGAATGTATGCGTGTTCCTTAACGGCACTATATAAACATCAATCGATTTTTCTTAGTCCTGGGAGTGTCACTAAAGACATGACAGTAGGCAAAACTCTATAATGACGCCATTTTGTAAATATGAAAGAAAAAAAATAAAATAAAAAGTCGGCGAACTATATTATAATGGGTATCATTCGACAGGTATTTTAAAATATATTTAGATTTTTCTTATGATTTTTCATTTCGAATGACCATTTAGAATACTTAACGGTTTAAAGTTGGTCGCAGTCGGGTTTTTTGATTTTTTTTAATTACTGCTTATCAAAAATATTTCAAGGTCTTCAAACTTCCTTTTTGCTATTTATTAGTTAAAGAAAAACAAAACAAAATTAAAAATTATCATAAAATTTGCTAGATTAGAATGTTTTGATTGTGTTCAAAGAATTGCAAATTACTGGCAGAAAAATAATTGGAGGGTGGCTTTAAAAGTCTCAATTTGTTTAACTGAGAGAAAGTAAAGAATATGTTGCAGAAAATTTCGTAAGTTTTTTTTATGGTATGGATATTAGTAACTAACAGCTGTTAATTGTAGTTACCGTATAGGCAATAGTATTGGTAACCACAAGTTTTTAGCTGTTGCTTAATTTAAAACGATTTAGAATTCTTTCTGTTTATGAAAAGACATTCCCGAAGTTCGTTATAGGAAAGTTCGTCTGTATATTTAGTTTTATGAAATATCATTTAAAAAAATTTATGGTGCAAAAAAATATGTATGAAAAGTAAAGTTTAACAATATTTTTGTTGTGTCACGTAATTAAGATAAGTAAATCGAAAATTAATACAAAAAGTAGCAACAAGATTTAAAATTAAATTAAAGAGATAAAAAAAGCATGAGAACGTGAAATTGGGCTCATAATTTATTTAGATCACACGTATTTGTGTGTTGATAAAAAAAATATGTATATGTAATATAATTTTCAATGTTTAATGTGTCAGGGGATTTTTCTATATCAGATTCCTATTTTGATGGATTATAAGGAGTCATTACACTTATTTTTTTATTATTAAAATTTGCTTGCCGTTATTTTAGATTTTCTATAAATTTTACACTACCTAGTATTAAGATATTTTAAATGAGTTTATATTTTCTAATTTAAAAATAGAATCGGTTAGAGAAGACCACATTTTTTTTAGAAAAGTTAGAAACAATGTATGATTTAATAACATTTTATTAATATCTAAAAAAAAGAACATAATTGTTTTTATAATTTTGTGGTTTAAATCATGTTCTTGAGTATTTTTTTTTTTTTTGTTATAATTACACTTAGAAAAAAAAATTGTGAAATCAAATTCTTCCGGATATTTGCATTTAAAACATCATCAAAATCTATTTATTATACTTTTAAAAAGTCCTGTGAAACTCATTTTGTTATAAGACCTAAAAAACTTCTTTATTAGTTCATTCGAATCATAAAATAATTTTGGCAATGCCTGCATCAGTGTGGCATTTTCACTCCTGTTGTCACAGTGAAAACAAAGAATAAAACAAATGTCGTGGTTAAGAAACATTAGAAACTGGACTGGTCTGAGAACCATTGGTGATTTAATACATACTACAAGAAGCAGAGATGATTTTGTTCAAATAAAAAACAATATTTTATAAATTGTACATACATATGTATATTAATTTAGTTTTAAGTTAAAAACCTTGCATATATTCAAATTTAGATATGCAATGAAAGAAGTGCATTTTAGTTTTTAAAATATCTATATTTATACGTTATTGTGAATGATTCGGGAAACCAAAAAGCAAGTAAAATTTGTTTAATTCCATCCGTTTCAAAACAAACAAAAATCACGTTATTGTGAATCATCAGATGAAGTTATCATTCATAATAAGAGAACTGTGGCAATACTGGAAATCGAATAAAAGATGAACAAATTTATAAAATTAATGAATTTAACCTTTTTGCTTTTAAGAGTTTATGAAATTTTTAACCGACTGCAAAAAAGCAGCCTCTTCATTTCGTCTGCATTTTTAATCGAGTTAAAAAAGGAGGATGTTACGAGTATCAATTCCTCAGTATTTTTTATTTTTTTTTTTACATTGTGACTTCATTGCTCTATATATTTGGTTGGTGCGAAATCTAGGAAACACCTTTAATTCCTGTAATTACAAAATTTTAATATTTAAAAAATGGGCGTATCTGCGCCCAACAAAATTTATTATTTTATTTCACGTCGTTCTACTGAAACGATTTTTGCAAAACTTACCACACATCTTGAGTTCTAAAATAGACACAATATTCAATTTTAAAAATGGGCAGAGTCACGCCCATTGAAGTCGTTTTTTTTTTGGCAGAATTATTTTACATTATTGTTTGCGAAAAATAGAAAAGTGAAGTATGATAACATGGGACCCAACTGTTTGTTCCCATGAATCAAAGAATACAAGATTACGCAATGCGCATGTTTGTTAACCTGAGTGTGCTGGTATTTGGCTGGTGTGACGTCAAAATGACGTAGAAATTGAAATGTAAACAAAATTGCCCTATACCAAATACACGTGTTTGTGTGATTGTGTTTATGTTTATCGGCTAATGTGACATACATGCGTAGAAAGAGAATTTTTTCAAAAGCTGAATGCGTAATCTTGTATTCTTTGATTCATGGTTTGTTCCTATAGTTTCTTTTTTGAAAGTCAATACTGTGGCAATATTGAAAATCTACACAAAAAAAATCAAAAATAAATTTTATCAAAATTGTTTACATTATTTTCCACGAAAAAATACAGCACAATATGGCAACATTGGACTGAAAAAAATGTATTGCATCGCTGGTCCATAGGATCGCTTGATTTTTGATTTTTTTTCTAAGGTCAAAAATTATTGCTATTGCACCCCGATCCGCAACAGATATCCAGGCTGTTCTATGTACTCGTATTTTTTCATATTCTTTGGGAATTTATCCGATAAACTTTGCATTGTGAGAAACCAAAACTGAACACTTAAAAACCACATGCTTGCGGCACAAAAAGTCGCCATTTTTTTTCTGGGAAATTTTTCACCGTCTCATCTTTTAATTGTCCATGATACGAGTAAACTGGCGATATAAGAATCTAAGACCGCACTGTACGTTAAACCATTTCAAGTTATACTCGTATCATCATGTACACAAACACATTTAGTTTTAATTATAATTAGAAATATTTATATGTAGGTTATAAATGTGGTTTAAATATTTTTTTTTAAAGCTGAGAATTTGCCGTAAGCATTTACGTCATTGTGGTTTCACTATTTACAAACTAAAATAGATTTTTCATTCAGCATTGTAAAATATATTCATTACCTATTTATATTTCCCAAGAAATTTTGTTATGTACATACATAGTTACATACGTACAATTTCATATTGTTTAAGTACCTATTTTTATTATTTTTTTTTTCAAAACTAATCAGAGACTGAAAGCGAAAATGTTTAAACAATTCCTTCGAGTTATCTTTTAAATTAAAAAAATGTCAAGTTTTAAAACTCACCATAACTTGAAGAATCTTCTCATAAGTATGTATGTTGTATATCATAAAACTTGTTTCCCGTTTAGTCTTTCTTCTATTTATTGTTTTTCTATTTAAAAACTTCCTAGAAATGACGAATGAAAGTAAATAGGTATTTTGTTTATTTATTTAAGCAAAAATTCCAAGAAATGTTTTTCTATAATATCATATTACGTTTAGTGTTTTGAAATTCATCAATTGATAACAAATCACTAGCGTATCGTTTTTAGTTAATATACAATTAATTAATGAGTGAACGAACAGTGTTCTCACACTTGCTCTATATTATAGGAAACAAACACTGTTGCCAGAAATTCTAAGGATAAAATCTGCAAAATTTAACAATTTTACACAAAAAAATCTTCATAATCTGCATTTTATTTTTAAAATCTTCAAAAAATCTTCAAAGCAATTTTTAAAACAATTTTTTTATATTTTATTCAAAAAGTTTACATAAACGTGGACGTACATGTGTAATAAAAATATTTTTTCATTAACCCATATTCATAAAATTTAAACTCAGCTTAAGATGTATTTTATTTTTTAGAAAAAAATTTTTTAAACTAGCTTCCAAGCCCATTTTATTTTTTATGAATATAAGCCTCTAATGTGTGAAGAATGTGCATTTCTTTTCTGCTTAAGAAACTCATCAGCAGACTTCAACCAAAAACGTTTGAATATGGTAGAATACGCTTAAAAGCTTCAAGCAAAAATATTTACAAGCTAACATCTTTGATTTTGAATCCACTATTATTTTCTCATAACATTTTTACAATTAGCTGCCACATTGGTTGAAATGTACTGATGAGTTTGGCGTCTCTTCCACACGCAAAGTTTACTTTGTAAAGTCTTGAGTTTGTTGAAGAAAAAAGAATACAGAATAAGATCTCTATTCTGTTCCCTCCTACAAACTCAAGACTTTTGCAAAGTAAGCTTTGTGTGTGGAAAAATCGTCTTTATTTAGGAGAAACGAAATGCATATAACCACCAAATAAATAAATAATTCTTTATAGTTATGTGCAAATAATATAGAATGAATAAGAAAAGAAATCGGATATATAAAAAATTATACAAAGTCATTTAATTTGTTGCATAAATATCCAAATGACTTCGAAGTTTGGTTTTATTCAAGTTCACTTGACTGAAAATTCTTTCGACATTTGCAAATGCATGTAGTAAAGACATTACATTTTGAATAATCTTAGGGATGAGAATTGTAATCAGAATAAGCTCGTTTTATATCAGATATTCGTTTGAAATTGAAATGTAAACAAAATTGCCCTATACCAAATATACGTGTTTGTGTGATTGTGTTTATGTTTATGGGCTGTGACGTACATGCGCAGAAAAAGAATTTTTTCAAAAGCTGAATGCGTAATCTTGTATTCTTTGATTCATGGTTTGTTCCTATAGTTTCTTTTTTGAAAGTCAATACTGTGGCAATATTGAAAATCTACACAAAAAAAAAATTCAAAAATAAATTTTATCAAAATTGTTTACATTATTTTCCACGAAAAAATACAGCACAATATGGCAACATTGGACTGAAAAAAATTTATTGCATCGCTGGTCCATAGGATCGCTTGATTCTATTTTTTCTAAGGTCAAAAATTATTGCTATTGCACCCCGATCCGCAATAGATATCCAGGCTGTTCTATGTACTCGTATTTTTTCATATTCTTTGGGAATTTATCCGATAAACTTTGCATTGTGACAAAACTGAACACTTAAAAACCACATGCTTGCGGCTTGCCAAAGTTACTTCTTTTTTTTATGATGTCTTCTAAGTTCCAAAATTGAACTCTCTAAACTAAAAGAAATAAGAAGTAGTAGCAGTATGAGGAAAAATGTAAAAAACTGCACTATAATTGGAGTTGAAAAATCTGCGTTTTTAGGTCAAAAATCTTCAAACCTGCATTTAGTCTTTTTGGAGGGTAAAAATCTGCTAAATCCAGATAAATCTGCATTTCTGGCAACCGTGGAAACAAAATAATTGTGCGAGTAAAGGCTCAGTTCTCAGTTAGCCGACTGTAATGTAAAGTAACTGTAACGTAGAAAACACCTGATCGATATTTTTATATGAAAAGTAGGTTACGTTACATTACATCTCTATAACCATTTTCATTACTTTTCACATAACAAAATCGATCAGCTGTTTCTTACTGTTGCAGTTACATTACATTACAGTCGGCTAACTGAGCCTTAATTCTCAAAAGTTCGCCGTTTGAAAAATCTCTTTGGGAAGAGCAAGAATAGCAATGATTAGAAGATGGAGACAGCGTGACCGTTTGACCGACTAAAGTGGCAATTTGCCACTTTTTGGACTGCTTTTCCACTTTTTCGACTGCCTTGCCCCTTTTTGTCCCCCTTTTTTTAGGGTGAGTTATATGAAAATACATTAAAAATAAAGAGTTTAGTGTAGTTTTCTCGATTTTTTTAATTTTGCCCCTTTATTTTGATAAATCCCCTATTTGGTGCCACTTTTTGAAAAATGTCATCGGTCACCCTGGATGCAGAGCGTACTCGTACAATGGTCAAGTTAGGTACACAGTGGAACAAAACCAAATAATTAAAGAATTAAGAGTTCAAAATTGATGCGTTTTACCATAAAACCATTTTTTTTTTTAATCGAGATCAATAAGAAACCGCACTGGAACAGTGACAGAAAATGAGAACGTTTACCCGCAAATATCCAATATCTAATGGATATGATGGAAGATTTAATGCGATGGAACATTTAATGCGAACAATTTCTGAATTCTCTTTTGAAATTATTTTTTCGTATCCACACATTGAAGATGTTGTTTTGAAGAAGCAAAGTATCCTTTTCCATTCGTATTTTTTGTTTTATGTATAAACCAGCTACCTCCAAGCCAAGGCGTATTCAGTAGCAGGTGATCTTTTCATCCCGGCTGGTTGATTATCAGCTGTTGATGCCAAATTGAGCAACTTGAACCAAAAAGTCAAAATTTGCTTGGACATCTTGTGACAGATTGGTTTTGTAGCACAGCAAACTACATGTTGTTTTTTGTGTTTTAAAATTGTTTTAGGGAAGAGCCATATGCACAATGTGCAAACTTTTACAAAATAGCTTTTATGCTTTCACACCGACGAGAGCACAAGAACCACAACCACAACAACAAACAAAAACAGCCAACTATGCTTGCTCTTACTTTGAAAAGAAACAAGAACAAATTCAAGAGCTTTCAAAGCTGTTTACCTCAAATGCAAATATCAGAGTATGTGTGTTTGGACGTACCTGGCATCCGGTACAAATTTTTTTTGTGAAAAAAAATTTTGAGGTCAAAGCTTTTATTTTCATAGTACAACTTTCCGTCTAATTCTCGCATATTTTTTTTATATTATGCTAAGAAAAGATATATTCTTCAGACCTGTTAGGCGTGGCAAGTAATAGAACTAACCACCTTCCTGGTTTTTTATTTAAAGTTTTATTTATTTTAATGCACATAAAAAAAATATGGGAATCAGCTGACCTTGCAGGCCATCTCCAAAACTTCCAGCCAGTTTATAAGTCCAAAAAAAAAAAATTAATGCGTATCGAAAATCAATTCGAAAAGAGTAATAAAATACAGACACTTTTTAACCGACTTCAAAAAAAGGATGAGGTTAACAATTCATCTCTATTTTTTTGGGGGGTGTTACTTCATAGCTCGATGTATTTTAGACCGATTGTAAAAACACTTTTTGTCTGAGACGGTATAACTTCCCAACGGTCCCATTTTATTTAATTTTATGATATTCTACTTATTTGATTGCTGCGAAACCTACAAAACACCTTTGATTCCTGTAATTACACAATTTGAAAGTTGAAAAATGGGCGGGATTACGCCCATTTAAATTTATTATAATATTTCACAAGGTTCTACTTAAGCGATTTTTATGAAACTTACCACTCACCTTGAGCTCTAAAATAGACACAATCCTCCATTTAAAAAATGGTCGGAGTCACGCCCATTAAAATTTAATATTTTATTTTAAGAGGTTCTACTTTATTTTTACAAGATTTAACACGCACCTTCAGCTATGAAAAACACACAATCTTGCCCACTAAAATTCAATTTTATATTTCACGTACTTCTTATAAGAAGATCAGATTTTTGCATTGAAGTCGGTTTTTATTTTGGTAGAAAGAATTATTTTTTTGCAAAGTTTCGACAACGATATCTCACGACCATATTATAGTTTTTTTTTTAAATTTTGCGTCATTTTAAAGTCTATAAAAATCAGTGAATATATAAAATCTGTTTTACATAGTCCAACCTTTATTAAAATATACATATGTATATACATATATGTAGGTATTATATGGTTTCCTATTTCAAATTTAACAGCTCCTCTAGTAATACAAATATTTGTAAAAATTACTTCGCTAATTTTTTTTATATACATTTAATTTTTAATTGCCCACTGTTTGATATTTAGAAATAATTAAATATTTATTATAAAAAAATAAAATAATAAAAAAACACACACTTCCTCTGAGAAAAATATTGATTTAGAAAATATCTACGGAGAGTGAGTGTAATATATTATCAGTATAACCAGCGTTACCGTTGGAAAATTTTAAAAAGGGTATTTTTAAAAAAAAAAAAAGGTGGCACCAAAAAGTGTATTTTTAAGAAGAGGCAATAAATAAAAACCAGGTTTTGCATATTTAAACACTATTTTTATGATAAAACAAAGCCACATAATATAAAAATAGTTCAAATATCTTGAATTTTTTGAAGATATGTACAGATAAATTTTTAATGTGTTTTTTTTTTGGCATTGGCACTTATTTACTAAAAACAGCATAACTCATCAGCTTATTTATTTAAGAGAAAATTAATTTAAGTTTGGATAAATACCTGAACATTGAACTCTCAAGAAACAATTCTGTAAAATTTTTTGTACAATAATTTTTTTTTTAATTAATAGAAAAAGGTATTTTTTAAGCATTTTTAATAGTCATTAAATAAATTTTTTTGAAACTCTATATTTGTACTTTTGGATAGGATCGGTACTTGGACTAAAGTTTCCAAATCACTTTGGTACAAATTTAAAGCGTATAGCTTTAAGTTTCAACTTTCTGTCTGTTAGAAATGTGATTATAGGCTCAACGTGGTGGAATGTGGTGTAAAAAATACGGTTTTAATAGAACGAACAATAAAACAATAAATTAACTGGGTTATTTAAAAATACTTAAAGATACTTTAGCATAATTAGCTACGAAATTAAACATAACTGGAGATGTTCATTAGTTCAAGTTAAATAGTCGAAGCATTCGTCATTAATAGTCAGAGAATGACTTCCATACAATATAAAAAAAATTCTGGCACATCCTCTCTAAAGCGTTGGCCAATGTATTGACGAGATTATGTGGGCGTATATGGAGAAGAAATTGCGCGAGCGGTAGATTAGTTGCTAAAATTAGCTCAAAAGTGCTCTCCAGGGCATAAGGGGAAATATGCCTCCCAATATTATCCAAAACCCAGTTCATTCTATCAGAATAATGTATTAGATAATAGCTCCTTTCGAAAGGAGAAGTTAGTGCACAAGTTTTTTCTTCTTGAAAACACTTATTTTACGCTGTTATTTTTATGCCTAAAAATAAATTTCCTAATAAAATGAACGATTTTCATAGAAAGCGGATTAATTTGCATTTAAATTGCTTTTGGTTTTAAGTTAAAATCTTAAAGAGCAACAGAGATGCTGTGATTAGAAGAGCGGACCGTATGCTACATATACAAGTTTTGAGTTTTAATAAAACAGAAACTATAAAAAATATGTCTTCATTTAGTAAAAAGTATCAATAAGTGGCAAGAATTACAAAAATTATCACATTTGGGTAAATTTTCTAAAAGTAGGGAAATAGTATCCAAGCAATCGAAATAGTGGCAAATTGCTACTGTAGTAGCACCAACGGTCACCCTGATTATAACGTAAATATAGAAAAAACCGCTGTTTTCTGGTTTTGTTTGGGTTCGATAGAATGAGAAGATATGGCTCGGCTGGTTGCCTTCGAGAGGAGCTGCTTGTTGGTGTAATTATTTTCCGATATTGTACATACCTACACCCAGGCTGCCCATAGAAGCGCCAGGATGCCGAACAGTAATCGGCTTTTTATACAAATGAATACATATACGCTTATACATTTATTTCGGTTTTCTCCCTGTGGGCAGCATTGACCTACACACATTAACATGTATACATGTATGTACATACGTACAAATATCACGTGACGTTTTTTGTGTTTATTTTTGCTGTCTCATTGAATGATATAAAAAAAAACGAATACATTGTTATAAAAAAAAAATAAAATGTTGTTGTTGTTTTCATAATAATTTATTTCAGATTAAACTTGAAATTGTTTATTAAATTAGAATAAATCGCTACGTTGCATGTGCATATACATATGTATGTATGTACATATGTATGTAAATGTGCACATGGCTATTATTATTGGTATGTTGTATATATGTATATATATGGATGTGTTTTGTTTTCTCTATTTTATGGTGAGTGAAATGGGTGGGTGGATTGCCAGTAATGATGCCCATTGGGATAGGTTAAAAAAAAACTGCCGCGGTTTTTAGGAAGGTATATGGATTTGCAAAATCGAAAAACAATTTTCATGTCATTTGAAAAACATTTGATTGATTTTATTAATTTTTACTGCTTTTGCATTAAATACTAAAGCTACGCTCACACTTACCAAACCTTTGCCCAAAAAGGCGTAACCACTAAACGCTAATGAAAAATCTTCCAATTCAGACAAAAGTTTGTCAAGTTAAAGAGTGGCCAATATTGTTGGATTCTAGGACATTGCCCATTAGTTGTGTTCGAAACTGTTTAATATGATAAACAAGTGTCTGGATCAAAACTCTTTTCATTAGTGTTTGTTGGTTACGCTTTTTTGGGCAAATGTTTGGCAAGTGTGACCGTACCTTAAGGCGATTATTTAGAAAATAAGCTGAATTTCAAGTGTGGTAGCTTTATAAAAATAAATAACAATATGAATTTTTTTTTACAAATTTAATATGTTATGTTGAACAAAAGTAACTTTATATGCAGGCTATTGTAAGTAGGCATGTATGTCCCGACCACTGGAAAATAACATAAACTTTGTAAAATATGTTATTTTTTTTAAATTTAAAGTAGGTATTTTCTTCTTTACTCTTATACCTACTTGCAATAACTGAAACAAATTTCGTGCAAACTGTGTTGTTTAGCGTTTGTTTTAGGTTTCGCTGAAACGTTCTAAAACTTCGCATTTGAAAAATCCCTCACGTCTTAAAAGTTCTTTTAAGTGGTCTTGTGCAGGGGTCTAGTATGCAATAAATCTAATACCTAAAATGGCAATAAAAATATTCCAGACTTAATAAATCGCCTGTGTTTGGTATTTTCCGTTGGGCATCTCTAATGATTGTTTTTCATTAATGTGCATAGATATGTATCAGAGAAGCGCAATGAGTAGTGAGAAAGTGAGTAGAGTTGAATCATGATTTATAATTTCTTCTACTTGTGCGCACTCATACTTATTGCAATGTTGTCTATGAATCATATTCACTCGAAAGTTTGAAGTTCTCATCGCACTCATACTTAGCAAGATTTATGACGTTGTTGATATCGACTCTCCTGGGCGTCTACTCTGTAATTCGAAAAGAAAGGAAATGCTTTCGAATTTACATGTTATAAGCATACAAACTCGAAAGCAGTGGACCTCCAGAACTCAATGTTTATAGACGATGCAAAATAAGTATTGTATGGCAAAGCCAACTTCGTACACGGATATTAAAATACTCGTTACGGGGTTACAAATGTGTTTTTTATACACTTTATACTGTTGTAGTTGTAGTTGTACTATATGGATGAGTTGAATGAGTTGAACCAATGTAAGTAGTATAAGTATTTTTCTGAAATTATAAAATCACACTGAGGTGATTTATGAGTGTGAGTGTGGTATGAGTATCCCAGCGGTAAGACTCAGAAGACCTTCTTGGTGCAGGCCTTATTAAAGGACTCTTTCGCATAAAATATACGATACACATTCCACACTAGCTTCTATTGAGAAGGGAGAAGAGAAGGAGTAACATGTATTGTTTTGTTTTTTTTACCAAAACAAAAACAAAATCTATTAGTTTGAAGGCCTTCCAGAATCTCGGGCGAAAGAAGCAAGAACAGAAGGCCTGCTCCGCAATGTCAACGCGTTTAAAAAAGATATCAGTATGGAATGCAGCGAGCAGGACTTCTACATCCAAAAGAAGGCGTACAGATCCCTTCTAGAAGGCATCGCTACTCCTTCTAGTTCCCGCTGGGTATGATGTCGACGTCGCATTCCTATTTACTGCAACTTATACTTCCAAATCAATATTATTGTTCATGAATCAAGAAAACAAGATTGCGCACTCAGCCGTACAAACAAATTTTCTACTGCGCATCTGCGTCAATATAGAATACACACGTGTGTTTGTTGTAAAAAGTGTATGAGAGAGAGAGCACATTCCACAAACAAATGTATATATTTAGTTTACAACAAAATTCTACATCTACGTCCCAGGCAGAAAATAAAATAACGGACCTGCACGATGCGCAATCTTGTTTTCTTGATTCATGATTATTGTTAGTGTGCTTAAATCAGAGTAGTTGATTTTCAATTATGTCTACTCACTTAGACCGGGTTTACATCTGTGTGCCATGTGCCACACAAGCGTAAAAAAGCGTAACCACTAATTACTAATGAAAAAAAGTTTGATTCAGACACGTATTTATTGAGTTAAACCGTTTCATATATAACTAATTTTATAGAATCTAACATGATTGGAAACAGTTTTTCATTAGTAATTAGTAGGTGTGTTCGACAAGATTTCCTACAAGTTCGGACTAATGAGAGAAGAAGAAAATTACTATCTGAACATGCAAAAGTTATCCAAAATTTCTGGAACGCAAAAAACCATAATTGCACATCTTGAAATACTAATTTGCTTACTTTTTACATTAAATTTAATTTAAGTGATTTTAGTCGCTTAGAACGTATAACATTATAAAAACAAAAAATTTGCATTATTGGCAACAGATATAAAAAGTAAATGAAAATAACATTGAATTATTTACAATAGCATTTATTTATGTTAAAGAAATGTAGAACTATGCACAAATGTATTTACAACTTCAACTTTGTTCAAAAAACCGTCCATTTTGCTTTTTAATAAATTTTTGTGTAACAACTTGTTCCCTATATTTGAAAATTTTCTGATTAATTTTTAGGTATCATATGTAAACAAAAAACAGCTGATTATTTAATTCTTGTCCGAACTTACCCAGAAGAAAAAGTTGGTACTAGCTTGTACAGGAAATGAAAAAAGTTACTCTCATTCGCTCTCAAAATTGCACAAAAATTGCTTCTGGAACGCTTTCGGATAACTTTGTTCGGATAACGGACTGTTTTGTTATGCATCTGGAACAGTCCTAGTGGTTACGTGTTTTGGGCACATGGCACAAGAAAAATGACATATGTAAACTCAGCCTAATATTTAAAATTTTATGAGTCAGTATGAATAGCGAAAACATGATTCATTGCCAACCAGTGATATGTATGTATGTATGCAAAACATTAGACGTATTTAAGGCCCAACTATAATATGAATAAGCTGGCTTAAGCTAATGTCAGAATTGAACGATAAGTCTGTCAAATGCTTAAACAATTCAGATGTGACTTTTAGGTGGCCACAATGTACTTACATGCACTTAAGTATTCTTTAGCCACAGCTGCACATCTAGGTATTGTCAATAATTTTGTAGTAATTTTGTTTCTTCTCATAACTCCTAAATGAATGCAATTCAATCAAACTAACTTGAAAGAATGACCTAATCTATTAGAAATTCACATATAAATATATCCATCACCTTATCACTTGTTTTATTTGTTTTGCCTACTAAAAAGTGCAACAGTGAATATACATAAGTAAATACATGTGTATGTGTGTATATGTGTATTGTAAAACAAACAATGAAAATAAAAGTTTTGCTTTTTTTCGTTTAAAATAAGAAACAAAAAAAAAATATTTAAAATCAATGAATATTTTCTGCTGCTGCTTGTTTGAATTTAAAAAATGCACAAACAGTTGTTTCCTTACGGAATGTGCGTTCAGTTTGGCACTTTACTTAAGCAAATGACATTTGACGAAACTTGACGAAAAGTTTGTTAAGTACATTATAGTTTGCCACATGCGTTTTATATGTAACCGCACAGTTGCTTAAGCTACCTTATTCTTATTATAGTTGGGCCTTTATTCTCTTATGCAATCGAAAATATTTGCTGTTGTTTATATTTCCTTATGCGCTGACTTTGCTGATTTTTCTAAATTATTTTATTTATTTATTTATGTATGTATTTACATATAAATTTATAGCATTTGTTGTTACTTTGTGTCTAATCTTTTATTATGTGTCACTTTAAACAATATTGTCCTAGGTTGTTCTAGGTAGTTGCATAAAATAAAAATTTAAATAAATTTGTTTTGTAGCTTTGCGGGCTTTTTGATTAGTTCAGTTGCTTTTTAATGATTTGCTTTTTATTATAAATAATACCTACTTATATTGGGGACACTACATACAGAAATTTTTCAAAAAAATTTTCGGATTCTAAAATAAGGTAGTTTATTTTGAGGGTGGAGAACTTTGACTTAGCATCACTATGACAGTTTTTATTTTAAAAATTTCTCACGAATTTTTTTCATATTATTCAAATTTATTTTGTATTATAGACATGGATAAGTGAATTATTTAATTCCAAAAATTTTCTGCAATTTACTTGAAACCAAAGCCCTTACGCGCAGTATTCACGGTCAAAATGCATGACACAAGCATCGTATACGTGTGCATGAAGAAATCAGCACTCACGTGCATGCACTGCACGATAAATTAATAGCATCTTGTTACAAGCTAATTGTAAGGCAATTGTCAAACTACATATAAAAACTTTTTACGTATAGAATTTGACAGTTCTTTGTATAACCCAATGAAGTGAGTAGTTTATCTTGTTATGCTTGTGTTGCATACATGCATGTTCAAAAATCAAAAAATTTAGATTTTGCTTCAAGCATCGTCGGTGTGACTCACTCATACAAACAAAAAATCACTAATATTATTATAATGCAGGTCATGCATTTTGACCGTGAATAATGCGCTTTAAGGTTTCATTAGTCTTTATTTTCTGTTGCTGTTCTGTGCCGTTCTGCTTCTAAATTTGAATATTTAATTTTTCTGTAGTATTTTATCAGCTATTTCCGAACAGAAGACCCGCAGTCAGCTGATTCGTAACAGAACAGAAAGTAAAACCTAATTCTGGCTTTAAAGTAATCGCTCATTTACTCAAACAACGTCATAACTCAATAAAACTAGTTTGCCAGAAAACAAGTTTAAAATTTTCAATTTAAACACAGCTTAATAGAAAAATATTTTTTTGTTATCAATAATTGAGTAAACAAGATATTTATGCACATGCCATTTTTAAACAATATGAAGAACGACATAATGATTAATTCTACATCATTAACTAAAAAATTCCTTTTCTTCGAGTAAATATGAGCGATATGTAAAAGCTCTTCAATTACATCTTATTAAAAATTGTCGTCAATGACTTTTGAAATATGATCTAGTAAAGCAACAAGTGTAGCCTGAATATATTACACCTAATTCACACGAAGACTTTTGTGAAGTCTATTTTTCGACGTCACTTTTTGTTTGTTAGCGAACGGGGTAGAGAAGAAAGAGGGGTAGAAAAAATGACTCGATTTCTGTTTTCCATGGTTTTTTTCATATTTCTCTTTACACTGCTCTTGTTGTTATTGTTGTCACGTTTCAATGTTACTCTTCTATCTTATTGTTATTTTTTATTGTTACTCTTCTAGCTTATTGGCTATATGAGTGGAGAGAAGTAAAATTAGACGTCCAAAAAAAACATCGTATGAATGCAAGGAATTTTTGGTAGCAACTTCAAAAGAGAATTAAGAAAAATAGACGTCATAAATTTCACCGTGTGAATTAGCACTTATTTTCACCCTCTGGCAAAACCTTAAGTTTTAACAAGGCAGTGTTGCCAATCGTTTAACATATAACGGGTATTTTAGTTAGAAAAAATTTACCTTTTCATCGTAGTCTGAAAGGACTTTCTGTCCATAGACTAAAATAAATAAATAAATCATTGTGAAGCAGCGTATCCAGAGTGGTAATTATGCATTTTTTTGATAGATAATGGCACAAACACTTAATTCACACGTTGGTTTTTCAATGATTTTTCGAAACACGATTTTTGGAGTTTGTAGGCGAACGGTATAGAAAAGCAAAAGGGGAAGAAAAAAAAATCACATTTTACGTTCCGCGAGTTTTTTTTTTAAATTTTCTTTTCACATATTTTAATTTTTTTTATGTTGCTTTATTTTATTTTTTTCATTGAATGCGACAACAGCTTTTTTTAATACAAAACAGTGTTACCTGTAGGTATTTTTGTCACTAATGTATGAGTACAGGGAATATCGGAGAAATATTTTATTTTGAACAAAATGTAGGTATTTTTTATTCTCATATTGCATTTTTTGTGCATAAATGTAAAAATAACTATACCAAAAATATATTTTTGCTCATAAACCGTTTCAAAATTTGTTTTTGCTGGAAATTACATAGACTTTTAACCAATTAGTTTGGTGTCGCAGTGCCTGTCTTTGGTAACATTGCTGAGAGAATATTTATATATGTATATATGTGTGAGGATAAGAAAAAAAGCTGTCAAAATAAAATAGATCTCTCGACTGCTTTCTGGCGCTACTATTTTGTACCAATTTGTATGGAAAATGTGTTTATGCCATAATTATGTTTGATCATTAGGCCTTAAATGTTTTTAATTTATCTTTCTAAAATTTTTAGATTTTCGTATGGGGGAAATTTTTTAACATGTAGGGAAAGGAAAAAACTGGGTTTTTTTAAAGCTAATGGCAACACTAATACAATTTTTGGAAGAAAAAAGTAAAAACTAGAAACATGGAAAAAATCATCGTATGAATGTAAAATGTTTTTGGAAGCAACTTTTAAAAGAGAATCAAAAATAAAACAAGATTTTTAAATCATCGTATGGGCCAAAGTTAGAAATATTTTTTAATTGATTGTTTTTATTACCTTTATACATATACATATGTATGTATATATGTATGTATTTATATGTATGTACATACATACATATATAAGTATATCAAAAGGAGCTTCTAATGCAATTAACTTAACTTGTCGTTGGTTAAAGGTATGATTTTATTGGGTGGATAAACACTTTTTCATTATTACAACTTCAACTTTAAAGTTTAAACTAGACCTGCAACCTTTTGAAATTTCCAAAACGGGACACTACTAACAAAAAATAGAAAAATTTTGGAATTCAATTAAATTCGTTTATAATTTTTATTTACTAAACAAACAGAAAAGTAAGTATAAAAATAGTTAATCAGCTCAATTAAGAATTTTCCCGGGAGTTTTTTCTCTTCCCTATCAATTATTCGCGGGGAATAATCCTCCTATTCTAAATAGTTGGGGAATAAGCAAATATGGGAGAGAGTAAAATCGGGATCAGCTGTTTAAAGTTTACATATTTTTCTGCATTAACGCAAGAGTTCAGCAATAGAAATTTTTTAAAAAAATAGGTTTTCATTGCTCATAAGATTGTGTGTTAATGTAAATATATTTTGTGCTTAAATAAAAAATAATATAAATAAAAATAATATAATAAAAAATAAACATCGTAGCCTTATATAAGCATGCGGAATAACTTTATGCTGAAAAAGTGGAGCTAAAACTGCCCAGGTGCAGCCATTTGGATTAAATTTCCAATGCATACAGTCAAAGGAAATTGTAAATTTTATAGTTTTTCTAATCGGTCTTGATATTAGAGGAAAACAAGTCTTCCATTTAACTTAAAGGAGGCGCGCAATTTTTAGTGTTTTAGTATTTTTTTTCTAAAGGCAGAAGTAGTTCATGTTTTTGAAGTTGATGTGCTCAGGGCTTGAATAAAAATGCCTAAAATAAGAGGGAAATGCAAAATTCTGGTGCTTATTTAAACTTTTTATAAAATTTTTTTATTTGATTTTTAAATTTATGCATTAGTTCCCTTCAAAATGTTTGGGGAGAAAACTTTAAAAAAATTCTCGCTCTCTCTCATATTTAGAGAACCTAATTTTTTCCCGGGGAGTTTTTTCTCCCTCTCCCTTATATTTAGAATACCTATTTTTTCCCCGGGGAACTTTTGATTCATAATAGGAGGAATGGGAAAAAGGAAAAAACTCCCGGGGAATAGCTATTCATAATATGTGTTTTTTGAATTTGCTCGTTTATCATTGAAACTCCTGAACTGAAAAAATTATTGCAAGCTACTACAATAAGCACTCACATCATCGTCCGGCCTATTTCTTAGCCAACTTTGGAAATGCTGAAACTTCTTTAACAAATCTAGTTGAAACTTACAATGCCTTTTAGTTTTTTTTTTCGTTTTCGTATGTTACTGCCGATTTATTTACATCTGCAAGTCTTTTCCTGTTCATTTTCCTATGAAAAGTAAAAAAAGAATCAAAATAATCGAGTGTTGCAAATCAATTAAAATAATTTCGGTGTTGCTAATAAAAAATAAGTTAGTGGTACGAAAATAGTTGCGAAAGATCTCGTTTTTTTTTGTGACAATTAGTGAAAAAGTTTGTTTAATTACAATACTTTTCTATAATATAACGAAGAAAAAGTTCGTACTTTTCCTCAAAACGGGAGAAATGAAGTCCCGTTCAGAGTATGACCGGGACACGGGACATTCCACTTTAAAACTGGTCTGTCCCGACGAAAACTGGACGGTTGGCAAGTCTAGTTTAAACACAAGTGAGCGATAAGTTAAAGTTTAACTATCAGGAAGTTTGTCGTCAAGTCATAATAATGTCTTTAAGAGCCTATTTCAAAAATTCTATTCAAGTATCAATTCATATTTAAAAGTATTTTTTCATTGAAAAAAGTCTGCTCCGAGTGTGCAAGTTATAAGTGTAACAGTCGATTTAAGTTGGCTTTAACTTTCTAGCGTATTTATTAAAATTAAATTAATATATGTATATGGTATATACTATGTATTAGGAATAATTTTCTTAATAGGACTTAAGTTCAGTTTGTATTTTCAATTATTTATTTTATTTATTAATTAATTAATGTTATTTGCTAAAGAAGAAATGCTAAAAGTTTAATAGTAAGTAGATAAAAATAGGTGCTGATGAAGTGCGTAACGGCACAGAAAAATGTCGGTATTTCCCCTCCAGCTAAAGTCTAATTTAATTTTTCTTCTCTTCTTTAGAAAATCACATTAATTAATAAAAATATTTCATTCTACATATAAGAACTGAAAATACCGAACTTGGCACGGTTAAGAAAATTATTTCCGATTATAATTCGTTCATACATATGTACATAATTAAGACAATACATCAATATGAGACTTACTTTGAAAGTGTTTTGTATTATGAGTAAAACGTTTAAAACTCCCGAGTAACAGGCTTTTGTCGTTTTTAAAATTATGACAGTTAGTTGTGCTGGAACTTTGCAAAACAATTTTTGCCGACTTATTTAGCAGTTTCTTTTTAATTTTAATTTTAGAATATTTCACTTTTAAACTAAGTTTTATTTTCAATAATTGTATTTCGGTGATATCTTTTGAAAAATATGAAATATATTTTAACGTATATTTAAACGTTTTAACGTTTAAATCACTTTTAAATATTTTATATAAAAATCTAAAAAAATATTTTCATTATAATTATTTAAATACATTTATATATGTATATTATTGATTATATATTTTCAGTCCCCTTTTTTGCTGTAATTGTTCAATTTAATTTCCTTAGTTGTTAAAATTGTTCATACCAAAATTATTAAAAATTTATTTCAATTATTTTTTATGGTCTAATTCCATTTTAGTTATTTTATATGTACATACATATATTTGCTAAGTTGTTCTAGCTCTAGTTTTTGAAATCTTTAATTTTTCAATATTTTGTTTAGATTCTGTTATAAAAAATAGTTTTTTTTTTTGTTTTCAAACCATTGAGCTTTTACGCAGTTTTAATTTTTTTTTTAATATCTTTAAAATTTGTTTACATTTTAATTGAAATTTTTAGGTTTTTTTTTTTAATTTCTATTTATTTTTCTACGCAATAGATTTTATAGTTTATTTGGATTTTATTGTTTTAAGTTTTACTTAAAAACTTTTTATGCACTTTAAAAATTTTTCTAATTTTTTATTTACGAAAAATTGCACTTTTTATTTTATATAGGTATTAAAATATTAATTTTATTTATTTGCTTGCGTTTATAACAAAAGTAAAAAAGTTTTAAGGCATTTATTTAAACAAAAAAATTAATATGAGATCTTTTAGTTTTCCTTTAAGAATTTTCTAATTGTAAAAAATTTCTGCTTTCCTCATGTCACTTTTTGTAAGAAAAAGGTTAATATATATCAAATTGTTCTAGGTAGGTATTTTATTTTTAATTAATTCTAATTTAGTTTTATACTCGATAAGTGTTGTTAACGCGTTGCGAGTTAATTTTGAAATACTCTAAGGCAAAAACGTTATTAAGAAAGAATAAATATAGCAGAGTGCACAGGCAGCAGCAAAGCTTCTCTGTGGCTGGTTTGATAATTATTTTTGTTGTATGGATTTGTTTTTGGTTCTTACACCCATACAGAAACATTTAAATTAAATAAATACCAACCAAAAAGCAGCAACAATATTCATTCAAAATACACACACTTTCATATAAAATTTGTCAATGGCGTAGATATGAATATGTGTGCGCGAGCGTTTAAGTTTATGTGCTTGTGTTAGTAGCTTGCTAGGGAGTAATATCTAGAATTGGTAGGGGTTTCGGTAGGCATATAAAAACCAAAGCTTTTTTTGTTCTCTTTTCAAACAAGCATACAAAGGAAAACAAACACACACACACAACACCAAATGCTGCCAATAGCAGGCCGTTGGCAGCAGTACGGCAGAACAGAGAACAGTAGCAGCAGCAGCAGCAGCAAACTTACACACAAGAATTTACAAGTACAAATGTGTGAATGCATACACAGGCAATTGCATGAGAAAGTGTTGGTGTTTACAACTACAAATAAGCGGAAATAAAAAGGATTTATCTCCGGTTGAATTCAATGTTACATAAAAGAAAGTAATTAAATTAAAAAATAAAAGTTAGAAAAATTTTTTATACCTATATACGGTTTATAATCTCTCCACCCTCATGTGAGCTTGGCTTGATTATTTACATACATACATACATACATACATATAAAAAACTTGTTTCTTTAATAGTATGAGTGTGTGCTCTAAAAATTCTTTCTTATCATTGCCAAAAATTATCAACATCATTTTTGTATGTATATTTTTTTTTTTTTTTGAGAACTACTACAAAAGTAACTTGTATTTGTATTTGTTGTCATGAAAGCGGCTTTTTACGCACTCTTCTTGTTATTATTTTAATTTTTTTTATATTTAATACTCTGCAACAACAAAATTATCATCATAGTTGTTGTTGAGAATTTTTTTCTTTGTTTACTTACTCAATAAAGTTTTTATTATGATATCAACCGTTTATTTTTCGGGTACGTCTTTTGTATGTACCTACTTACATACATACTTATCTATGTACATACATATGTTTTTTTCGGTGTTTGGTTTTTGGTGAAGTACCTATTATATACAATGAAGATATGCATGTATGTAAATATGTATGTAGATAAGTGTGTATATGTATGTAGGTATGTATATACAATTTATAAAAATTTCTGACCTTTGTTATACAAGTTTATATTTTGGTTGTTTGCGGTTTCTTACATCTTATTTAAAATTTTAGCAGTTTTAAGGTTTTATATGGTGGCGCTTAAATAAGAACATGTGTGTACGTAGTACATAATGTACATACATATATACACACATACATACTTACATATGCGTGTAAATATGTATGTATTTATAAGTATGTAGTTGTGCTTAATTGCAGTCGGAAAAACAGCTCGAAATCTAAGTCCCGGTTCACACGTTTCAACTTTTGTTGCTCAACTTGTAATTCAGCTGTAAGAAAGACGGAGACGGAAGTACAAATATCTCTTTTTTTCTTACAGCTGAATTACGAGTTGAGCAACAAAAGTTGGAACGTGTGAACCGGGTCTAATACATTTCAATTGAAATTTCTATTCATACCTACATATACCGTTATGGGGCATTTACACCTGCACAAAATCTAGCAGATTTCAATTAAAATCTTTATGAAAATTCATACCGTTTTCATCAAGTTTTTTTAAACATTTGTCAAGATTTTTTATCCAAAGCAAAAACCATTAACTGAATATGTTCCTAAACTACAACCAAACAACTGCTTTAAAGCTAATTCACACACCTTTTACAAAAGTAAACTTTTTAGT
This sequence comes from Tachina grossa, assembly GCA_949987645.1. Lineage (NCBI taxonomy): Eukaryota > Metazoa > Arthropoda > Insecta > Diptera > Tachinidae > Tachina > Tachina grossa. The sequence goes on from OX465275.1 coordinate 157,341,142, forward strand.
ACAATTCTGAAAAAGGCTATAGTTGCATCACTCGCTTCAACAACAAATACATAAATACTTATGTATATCACTGCTGGCCACTAAGAGAAAAACTAGCGCCAGAGTGCCGAACATCAATCGGCTTTTTATACAAACGAATACACATACGCTTATACAATTCTCTCGTGTTTCTCTTTGTGAGCAGCTATGATGTATATGGTGCAATCAGCGTGACCGTTTGACCGACTAAATTGGCAACTTGCCACTTTTTCGACTGCCTTGCCACTTTTTGTCCCCCTTTTTTAGGGTGAGTTATATGAAAATACATTAAAAATAAAGAGTTTAGTGCAGTTTTCTCGATTTTTTTTAATTTAATTTGATAAATCCCCTATTTGGTGCCACTTTTTGAAAAATGTTATCGGTCACCCTGGGTGCAATGCTGCCACAGAGAGAAAACCGAGAGTAATGTATGAGCGTATGTGAATTCATTTGTACAAAAAGCCGATTGATGTTCGGCACTCTAGCGCTTCTCTGGCCAGCAGTGATATGGTGGCCAAAAAGCTTGAGCACATAATTTTCGAGAATAAATTTTTTTACGAAAATCGATTATTTGCGATCGTAGATAAAAAAATGAAGTTGAAAAATTATGTCGCTCGATATAACAGTTGGAAATTAAAGGGTGTTCTAAAACGAGCAAAGAACCTTATTGAAATGCTAATGATACCTAAGTATATGGTGCCTCGACAGGCTGGTGTGTAGTGTGGTTGTTGTGACTTTGATTCATAGACTCCGGTCTCTTTCACTACAAGTAGTAAAGGTCTTTGTTATTATTCTCGTTTAAATTAAGTTATGACATAACTTGTAATTGTATTTGTAACATTTATGTCCCTATTACGGTTTACAACTCAACTAAGTTTAGTTGAAATTGTAACAACTTAACCTTAGAAGTACTTAACTGTTTTTTGGAATTCTGAATTACAACTAATTTTATTTGTATTCGAAACAATGCTCGAAAGGAAAAGGTTTTTATCTATGCTATGTTTTTTGAAACTATAGTAGCCATCGGAAAACATTTGAAATAGTTTTAGTTTTGGCTTTGTATTTTTTTTTTAGATTTCACGTTTTATTGTTGCCACGTGCAATATTGGTTGACAAATGGGATTGGTTGGCGTCTGGAATAATGAAGCAAAGCTAATACAACACTCGAAATAAAAACAAAAAAAAAAAACAACAGATAAAAAGTATTTGTCTCATGGTGAAAAATGTTGTAATACATAATAAAAATTTTACAACTACAACTAAACTGTACATTTATTTGTAAATCATAATAGGGGCCTTAATAAATCATGTATATAAAGGGTGTCCCAACAAGAACGCAAGATTTAAATTCGGCGCCATTCGAAGTGTCATTGTTTGACATTTGAACAATTGTTATTGTTTGATAGTAGAAGGTACGAGGTTAGTAAAAATGGAGCGCTACACGAATGAACAACGCATTCTCATTGTGCAATTGTTTTACCAAAATGGTGAAAGTTTTGCGGCTACAGTTCGCAAATTTGCGATCAATTTGGGGTCACAATAATGCTCCAAAAGAGTCAACTGTAAAGAGATTAATGGATAAATTTGCCGAAACTGGGTCTGTTAGTGATGTAAAGACAACAACACGCCTTCGACCAGGTCGATCGACCGAAAATGTCGCAGCTGTACGTGATGATGTCGCTCAAACGCAGGTCAAGCGCAAACAGTCAATGGTGTTCGGTATCGTGAAATGATAACCAGTTTTTTCGTGCCTAGAATTGAAGAAATGAATGTGGAGGGCATGTGGTTTCAACGAGACGGCGCCACATGTCATACAGCCAGAGAAACAATTCAATTGCTACATCAGTCATTTCCCGGTCATGTTATTTCGCGTTTTGGAGACCAGAATTGGCCGCCTAGATCGTGCAATTTAACACCATTAGACTTTTTTCTTTGGGTTATTGGAAGTCGATGGTTTACGCGAATAAGCCGTAATGTGGATTTGATTGATTTTAAGCTGTTTTTTCTCTGGGTGTAGTCTTAATACGGAAACATTCATGCGCGAATCAAAGTCGCACTTTACTGAACTTATTTACATATTTCAGGGGTTTTCCTGCTCTGAGGTATATATATGTATAAAACTGGCTTCGTTTTCCAAAGCATTTCTGCAATGCCGGTCTTTGGCCGTTTTCTCCTCTGAAGTATGTACAAAAAATCTTCCAATTTCTGCATTCCCAACCTCAAGGCTCTGCCCTGAAGTATGTACAACATCGGCTTCGTTTTTCAAAGCATTTGTGCATTGACGGCCTAAGGCAGGTCTCAAAGATTTGCCCCTCTGCAGTATGTCCCAAACCGGTTTCGCTTCTCAAATGCTCTCTGTACTTCCAGCTCAAGGATTTCCCTATGTGTAGTATGTCCGAAACCGGATTCACTTCTCAAAGGTTCTCTGCATTGCAGAACTTCTGCCAGAAGCAACGAACAAGAAAATTGGGCAACATGTGAACTTCAAAATATATCAAGTGTTGCCATATTTTACTTTCAGTCATTTCAACACAATCACTGAATAAATTTTTGTTTTTAAATATATGACGCTGATTTTTCAAATGGTCATATTTTACATGTATAATATTGGGCCTAATTGCGAGTGTCGTATTTCAACTTCGACTACAACGATTTTATACTAGATTAAAGAAAAAATGTTGCAATGCTCCTTAGTCTAGTACAAAACTCGTAAATAGGCCCATTATCAACAGGCAGCAAATTATGTCTTACATATTTCTATATACATACTCGTAAATAATTGGTCTTCCAATTTAGACTTCCGATCTGTCATTTCTCAGTCTGCTTTTCCAAATCACCACGGACGCATTCTGCGTCCAATAATACATAAAAATTATAAAATAGTTTTATCAAAATGAGAGGTTATGTTTGGGAAACGTTCCGCGAGCTTCCTCCATTTTACGTTTGCGGGTGCTAAAGGTCGATGATAACCAATTTTGTTTGGTCCAAATTGGATGATATAGATATCAATCACATGTGGTTTCACATATGTCCCATACAGCTCGTACCACAGTGGACATTCCGCACGGACAATTTGTGGACTTGTTCATCTCACGTGGGGTTTTCTTTTATAGCAGGTCAATGAAAATAACCCACAAACTACAGCGGCCCTCAAAGCCAATATAATGCATTCTCTCGGTGAAATTCAGCCTGACTTATAACGTCAGACATTTGTACGATGTTATATTCCATACATATGTAATTTCACCAATAAGGCTTTAGGACAAATAAAAGATATCGATTTTCAACGGTAATTTTCGGGAATTTAAAAATTACGATTTTGGAATTTGATTTTTTTTTCATTGCTGTTCGTCGTTTTATTACTTCAAAATACAATTTTAATAGAAGTTTCCGAGGTGACTCCAACAAATTGAAGATTTACGAAATATTTTCAGCCTAAAATCTCTTTATAGGAAACATTATCTAGATTGGCAGATGTAGATGGAATTTCCATCCATGCTAGAATTCACAGCTTATGAAATTCATATTGTTACGTTTCTCTCTCTTTAAAAACGCTTTTCCGTGGACCCGAAGATTTGCAAATGAATACAAGAGCCGAGTGTAGTAATTAGGGTTAAGAATGATACAAGTTTTATTTACAAATACACTTAAACTAAATTAATCAAGAGCTTACATAAACTAATACAACTTAAACTACTGAATTACACACAAATATTCACAACTGGTGCCTTCCTGACTGCAGTTTACGCACGTTTCTTAGCTGGCTGCACAAGTGTTCACGTAACACCTCTTTGTCTGCTGCTCGTCACTTACGAGACTCACTCTGCCGTCACTCACAGTTGATACACCAATACCTCTTTGTCTGCTATTCGTCACACAGGGCACTCACTCTGCCGACACTCACAGTTGATACATCAATAAAGACTCACTGACTTTATTTACACCCTTACTCACGTCTATTCGCTGCGCTGTTCCCTTTATTCCAGTCGACACGATAGACTCCACAATAATATCAATTCTACGATAGACTTTGCTGTCACTATAGACTGTCCTATAGTTTCTCTTTTTCCCACTTCACGTGTAAAGCACAGACTGCTCTTAACTATCAACTCCCCACTGTATCGCAGACTATTATTAACTCGCAACTTAATTATCAACTGACTTGTTCACCCGCAACTGACTGACTGGTTCACAACTTGTTCTCAACTGAATCACATGTGCAACTCGTTCACAACACAACTATAACTGACTCGCAACTAACTAACTTATTGGATGCGTCACCCCTTTTAATACTTCGCACACATACCACTAGAAGTTTCAAGCAATGTCTAGACGATCATTATCATCTTAAATGTTGTTTACAAAGTGCCCAATTAAGTTCATGTGGTAACTATGTACATACATGTGTATATGCATACGTGTGTACATCATTAACTAAGCAATGCATGGTGGTTGTTTACCTTTTGCTTTTCGTTTGAATTGGCATGCATGTATGTACGTAGGCATGTGTATATTTTTAACGAGCAGACGGCTTTTGTTGTTGTTATTACTTGTTTACGTTTAATCAAGCTTGTATGTGCAACGCATGTTTATTTAGTTGTTTGCTACTATTCTAGATTATTCTTTGAATTGACCCTGTAGGAATATTTTCGCGTAACACTTACATTAACCCTGTTGGAATATTTTTGTGTAATGCTGCTTAACCTTGTCGACGGCCATTTTCGTAACAATATTATGAATTTAATTATTTTTGTTTTTGAAATATTGTTGTTCTTGAAATGAACGAATGAAGTTGTTTTGTTTTTAATTTCAATGTTATATTTTAATTAAAATTTATTTGCTGGTTGTTAAGCATTGTATATGTATTTCATTGGTGCTTAGCCAAATCATCAGTAGACTTCAACGACATATTTTGAACAGTCACAAACCTCTTATGTTATGGAAAGACTTTCAAGAACTGTTTGAGAATACACAAACAATAATAGTTTTGAAAATCAAACACAATGCTTAACCACCAGCAAATAAATTTCAATTAAAATAAACTTATGCCAATATGTCAAATAATAAAGTTTTTAAATATTAAAATATAGAATTATATTTTTTATTGAGGTCATTTAATTAAAGTCATATGTGTTTGAAATTCCCGGGAATTTCCGGGAATAGAAAATTATTTTCTCGATTCCCGAGAATTGCAAAAGTCCTGGAAATTAGAAACCCTATTTCTAATACATGAAGACTTTTCTAAGTACAAATGATTAATCATATGATTAACAAAATACGTATAACTAAAATACTAAATGCTGATATAATTCTTTATTTTTAAGATCAACGATCGACCCTGGGCCCGGAAGATTAATAAATCAAAATAAGCAACCATAATAAAACTTTCAACGGCAAGTTATTATAAGTCATAAAAGTTTATCAGTGACAACTTTGTTAATCGAACTTATCTGATATATGTGCTATGTATTTAATCTTTAGATTTCCACACGTATTTTTGTGTTATTTACTCGTATTTATTACTCGTACTTTCCGGTCATAAACTTGTATATTGTTTGTATACGAGTATAAATAAAATAGTTTTATTACTATTTATTAATTTTTTATATTTGCTGCTGCTCTACACAATTAAATATTATGCAGTTAATGTTTCATAAATAAAAAAGCTAAACATCAAGTGATCAAATTTGTAGGCGAACGTATGGTTGTGGTCTTGGTTACAAGACCTAATAGTCTAATTTTCCAAATGCAAATGTTTATGGTAGATTTTGGAACTTCTTCCATAACCATACGTCTACACCTGATATATTTTTATGATGACAAATGTCAAATTCCATGCAGAAAAAAGAGCTAACATAAAAAAATAATTTTTCAATACAAATTTTGACTTTTGTTATAATAAAAATATATCATGTGTAGACGTAGGGTAATAAAAATTGTTAGAGTGACAAATAGACATTCCAAAAAATTAAAAAATTGTAATGAAAACGTCATCAAAATTCGATTAGTTTCCTTGGATTGCAACAGAATATCTATTTATTTTTGACGTTTTATTCATCGATATATGGCTTGGTGAGTTTCGACTTTAAACCCGACATTTTATATTAGAGTAAAGGAATTTGAAATTCTGTCACTAACTTGGTGCAAAATCCTTTAAGTAAAAGGTGAAAATTGCCCACCACAACAGGAATGCATAATTTTTTATTGAAGTACAGTGAGCACGTGAATGGTCGCAGCTTGTATGGGATTTGTTTCTAAGTTTTAATATATGAGCTACCTAAAATATAAGGTTTGTTGTCATAAATGCGTTCTTAATTTTTACGTCGAGCCTACGGTGCCTTCTGGCATCGATCCGATACACAGTGGGGGATTTTGTTAAAAAAAAATTTAAATAATTCTGCAGTTTCTAAACGGGCCGTCTGATTGTTATGAAATACAGCATTTGAGAAGGTGTCACAGAGCTTAAGTCTGGAATTCGGACTATATATCTTTAAAGGGGGCCGAGCCACAAAGTCCTAAAGTGGGTAACCTGGCATTAATGAAAAATTAAAACCGATGCCAAATTGATGTTTTTATCTAATAAAAAAGATTTTTAGCAAGTGGATTTTTTTTCTATCCAAGAAATAAAAAAAACTTGCTGTATTTATGGGTTTTCGCTTAAAAAAATTAAAATTTTGGATTTTTTACCAACCTTGGTGCACTGTTCTGCTAATGGAGAAGTCACATCTTGTTCGATTTGAAAAAGGAAACTCATTATGAGTAAGGAAAAAAGTCGATTTTGCAAACATACCAATCCCCTATTTTTACTTATTCAAAAGGTAAGACTATAAGAAATATTACAAAGAAATGTTTTGATCAAAATTTTCGTTATTGAAGTAACCAGATCGTTTAGAATTAAACCTATTTTTTGTTATAAATATAAAATTTAATGACTTTTTCTGTCAAATTTTATAGTTCTAACCAAAAAATTTATTATTTATTTATTATTATATACACAAGGTATGTTTTTAAATATTGTCAAAAATATTATCTATGACCGGCGAAAAATGAGAAGATTACAGCAAAAATACTGAAAAATCCCATTTTCGGGATTTTGCAATTTTTTGGGAATGGCCGGGAATTCGCAAAAGCAAATTCTATTTGTTCTTACTTTATTGGGGGATTTTTTCTTTCAACAAGATAATGATACCAAACTCGCAAGCAATGTACGGAAACGATTTTTTGAACAAAATAATAACGAAAAATTAGAGTGGCCTGCTCTAAGCCCAGATCTAAGCCCTATTGAGAATCTATGGACTATTTTGGATAGCGAAATCCCTATGGAATCACGCACCAAACTGCAAACTTTATGGAATAAAATGCAAGTTGAATGGAGAACGATTCCGAAAGATATTTTTAAAAACTTAGCTTTAACTATGAATTCCCTCTTAGCGAGGTTACATATTATCAATAAAGGTGGAGCAACAAAATATTAGTCAATTGGATATTAAAGGCTTAAACGATAATAACATAAATTTTATACTTTATTTTGTCGTGTAAAAATATTGCGTAGAATTAATTTTGTTAGGACTTTTCAGGAGAATTACTTATATTAATTAAAGTATTTTTGAATTTGGATGCAAAAAATTTACAAGAAATAATTTTTGTCACTTTAATTTGTAGTTTTGGCGATTTTCTGCTAAATTATTTTTACTATTATTTTATAAAAAATTATATTAAAAAAATGTATTATATAAAAACAAAATTTATTATCAAACATGTATATATGTATGTATGTATATAAAAAAACTACATAAAATTGATTTTTGATGATTTTTTAAATCAATTTGGCGAAATAGGTCGAAAAAAATCTGAGAACCCTGACATGTACTCGCACAAAATTCGAATTATTTTCAAGTTTTATCATACAGAAAATTAAATCAAGTCGAAAATGATCACTATATGATTATTACTATCATGTACTAATTTTAATATTAACCAAATGAGAATTCTACCGTAATCTATTGCCTTCCAGCAAAAACAAAACCTCTAGAGAAGCCAATAATAGTGAAATTTTTTTCCCCATAAGTTAAAGTGTAAAACAGAAGCTTTGTGCCTGTACCACCCTGTCGACAATTCGTCGGCTTAGAGCGTAAACCAGCTAAATCCACAACATGTGAAATTTCAATGCCATTCGAAAGAGAAAGAGACGCTGAATCGACTAGCTTAAGGTCTTATTTTATGTGATGTATTGAAAGGTGTTTTTTAAGGAAAGAACTTTTATTTTTTATTTATTTTATTTTATTTCATTTTATTTTATTTTAAAGAAAATTTATTATTTGACATATTGTCAGAAGTGTACATAAAAAAAAAAATAAAAAAAAAAAAGTCTACTGATGATTTGGTTCAAGCGCCAATGAAATACGTTGACGCTGAATCGACTAGCTTAAGGTCTTATTTTATGTGATGTATTGAAAGGTGTTTTTTAAGGAAAGAACTTTTATTTTTTATTTATTTTATTTATTTTATTTTATTTTATTTTATTTTATATTATTTTATTTAATTTAATTTTATTTTATTTTATTTTATTTTATTTTATTTTGTTTTATTTTATTTTATTTTATTTTATTTTATTTTATTTTATTTTATTATTTATGTAATTAATGTAAAGTACAATATCCATCATTTTAATTTGAAACCCTGCAATGTAGAGTCTACATGTCGAAAAAACTTAGTGTATTAAACCGGGTTTCCATCTGTGTGCCATGTGTCACACAAGCGTAAAAAAGCGTAACCACTAATTACTAATGAAAAACAGTTTGATTAAGACACGTATTTATTAAGTTAAACAGTTTCATACATAACTAATAGACAATTTTATAGAATCCAACATGATTGGAAACTGTTTAAATTAATAAATATATGTCTGAATCGAACAGTTTTTCATTAGTAATTAGTTGGTTACGCTTTTTTGGGCAAATGACACACAAGAAATGCCAGATGTAAACTCAGCCTTAGGCTAATTTTTTGAGCTATGTATACAAAATGTGAACAGGGGGCAAATCCATATAAACTCTTGAAACTCTTGAAATATTTCGTAATTTCGTTCGATAACGAGTGCCGCGATTTGCCCCAGTTTTTTGTCTCAGCTGTAAAATATGGTTGAAGTAAATTAGCAGTTTTACACTCTAATCCGTCTATATGTATATTATTATTGTTTTAAAATTTAAATACAATATTAATATTAATTAAATTGTTCAATGTGCAATAATGAACTAAAAAGTTTGTTATTTGCTCATAAATATTTTCATAACGTTTCATCCTGATATTTTAGCAAGTTTTCGAAAAATCATTCATTTATTTTATTATTTTAATTTCATTTGAACCGATTACAAGTAAATTAAATAAAACAAAAATTTAAAATATACATGCTTCAAAAAAAGGAATATTATGCTCTTAGACACTGAGAAAAAAAAACTGATGATAGCCATATATTAAAAAAATATCATCCTCTGCAGTCACAGTTTTCCTATGTATGCATGTAGTTGTTAGCACTGACAGTCATTGCCAGCAACAAATCCTGCTGCCAACAGAGTCAGCAAACGCAACCCCTTTTTGTTAAAACTCATGCAACACAAACAACAAAATATGCAGAAAACTGAAAATGGGAAGAATGTAGAAGGAATTAGCAAAACGCAGCAGAACTTACAAGTTCAAGCGAATGTTGTTGTACGTTTATACATATGTGCATACATACATACATACCATATGTATGTATGTATGTAACTATGTATGCATGTATGTTTTACCTCTTCCTCCATGTAACATGCATTGCTGCTGCTGTTGCCAAGAAAATACAACAAAGAACATGTTGGAAACATAATATGGCCAGACGTTGTTGGTATGGGGGTAGAAGGCAGAAAAAAAAATCATGAAAACTCGTACACGTGGAGGCCGTGACCGAGTTTTCAACAAAGTCCGAAGTAACAGAGTAAACATAGTGCAAAAAACTGCACATGCAACTGGGCAAATGCACAAAGTAATGAAGGCAATGAATGTAGAGAAGAATAATGCAATAAACTAATACTTTGAGTATCGAGAATGAACACAAGAAATACACACATATATACACATATATTTTTTTCCGAATTATAATATATGTATGTATATTATATACATATGTATAAACATGAGTACTATACTATAATTCACAATAAGCATCTAAAAATTATCGCTTGGCATTGTTACATTTTTAGATTTAGACGAAATTTCGCAAGCTTCCGGTTTCTCCGAAACTGCTAACAAACTAGCACTTTGAGTATCAAAAACGAGGATTGTGATATATTTACGTACTATAATTCACAATAAGGATTTTAAAAATCAGTTCCAAGTGCTTATAAGTTTATTTCATCATAATGCCTCAGTTTTACAAATCTGTAACAAAAGATTTGTGCATAAATTTTAGTAAGAGTATATACAATTTTCAAACAAAACTTCACCGGTCTGTCAGTTAATAACCTATTATCCTCCATTTTCTTTTCGACAGTTTCCTTGCTGTTGTGGTTTACTAATGTACTCCCAAACCCTACTTCAACAGGAATTTTAGTATTTCACTGACAGAATGGTTCTCCCCACTGGACGGATCCGTCAGGTTTTCACGGACCGCTCAAGACTGGGGTGAAAGAGTTGGAGAGGGCATATATATTCCAGAATTCGGAATTTAAATGTCCTTCAGACTCCTGGACGAAAATAGGATATTTCGCGCACATATGTCCACCTTAAAAAAGCACCATACATGCTAAGGTTTTATCGGATATCAAACAGTGATATCCATATTATAACTAAAAGCCAATTTGCAATTAAGGTCCTCGTAGGTGTGTACACCACATCTTTGCTTGTTAGAGAATGCCGCAAAGCCCTAGAAAAGTTTGCGCAGTACTAATCTATCATACTAAATTGGATGCGTGGACATGGGACTAATTCAGTCAATTTATTTGCGGATGACCTGGCAAAGAAAGGAATCCTTCTCAGAGCCGTCAATATTGACAATATCTGTGGGCTCCAACTCTCATCCTGCCGGAGACGCTTCGATGTTGCCTTTCTTAATTCAGCTCAAGACAGATAGCGCAATGAGCCCAGCTGCGTGATAGCGAGAATCCTTTGGTCTCGCCTAAGCCTCCACAGAACTGAAATCATCATGAACTTCACTATGAAGCACTTGAGGAATCTTTTGGCTACACGACCGACCACTGCACTTTCGAAATTCATGCTAAACGTATAAATCTCCCGTACAATTATTACTGATCCAGTTGTAATGATGCAAAAAGAGGAGGAAAGCATATTGCATCTATTCTGCTGTTGCTCCGCTCTGGAGTATCTAAGTCTTAGCTCCTTTGGCAGATTATCTTTCATAAGCCTATCTGAGTTATCGGAAATAGGAATCAAAAATCTTACACTTTACATTTGAAGCAGCGGCTGGTATGGCCGTTAACTCCCTTCTATGGCGTGTGTATACACAATACCCTTTCCCGACCCACTCTCTTTTCTTCTCTTGCAACTATTCATCTATATCTTCCCCTTTCTTTTTTATTCTCTCTTTCTCTACTATTTCCAACTTACAGGCAGCATAAAGAGATCATCGCATTGTACCAAAGTAAACTGGACCCCTAACTTTAATTTTTCACCAGCAACCTGTGCCTCGTTTCTGTAAGGAATGTGAGAACTTTTCTAGTCGAAAAATTGTTATCATCCTGTGACACACAGGGTGAGGAAGAGAAAAAAACTGTATTTGTTAATATTTTTTTGTAAGTTTATATAAGTTTTTATGTGAGCAACAACCCTGTGTAAAATAGGACAACCAATATAATTATTTGATTTTTCTCGATGCGAGAACTTCTCACAAGTTACAGAAACGGGGCACTGATAACCTAACTTAACCTTGCTATTGTGAATTATATGTATATGCTTGTGAAACTCGCAACTATTGTGACGCTCGCTCAATCCAATAGAGATAATGCTGATTCTTTTGAAATAATTAATGATTAGTCTCTTGTTCAGAAGCTGCGCTATCCTAGTTGTGATGTATGCCTTCCCTGGGCTCATTAGATTGAAGTGGATGCACTCAAAAAATTTGGCAATTTTTAAATACTTGGTCATTACTGTGAATGAAATATTAGCTTTAATTTTTCAAAATGAAATTGAACACAAAATCGAGAGTACATTTTTAGAGACCTTAAGACTCACCACTTTGAAACTATGCCATACAAATATTTATACGAATAAACGACAAGCAAAATCAATATTTATCTTAGATGAAAAATAGGGTCCCATCAGAAAATTTTAGAACTGTGAACTGATTAACTGTACAAAGGAAATGGAAATATCTATAGGGTTCAATAACAACTTGGCGATATTCCTTCTTTAAGGTCTTGAATCGATTGTGAGCCATTAGCTTAGACCTTATCTTTCACGTAGATCCTAATAAAAAAGTAAAAAGGTATTAAATCACAAGATTTCAATGACGAACATTGATCACCTCTTCGCTAAATCACACGGTTAGGACGCATGACGTTAACGTCTTTATGCAGAGTACAGTGTAATGTTGTTTTTGGAATGCAAAAATTCCAAAGAACGACGAGAAATTAATAAACATGGGGTTTCTTCAGCCATTCGAACTTCCCCTGGCCAACGATTCCCAACTCAACGACCGTAGTTAGCCACTTAACTATATTGCTCTTGGATATTTAGGGGTTTGTTTAAAATCCATTCTGGGAGTTAATTACTTGCACGCAGTTAACTCTTGCAAATTTGTTGTTGGTGCAACAGTTTTTTTTTGCCATGCAAAAACGTCATCATCTGGTTTTTGTTGCTTTGCTTGTTCTTTTGTGCAGACCAAGTCTGCAAAAATATGCATAATTCTACCGGTAAATGTGTATGTAAGTATGTCTATATGTCTCGTATATGTGACTTGCAACTCCACACTTGTGTCTGGTTGAAGTGAGTAGCATGCGTGCTTACGAAGTTGTGCGTTTGAGTAATGCAAGGGAATTTATTGCCGAAGTGGCTGACAACAAATTGCAGCATGACATTCTTACTCCCACTAAGTATGGGCGTCAAAAAAGAAAGAAATAAGAAATTAAATAAACCGTTAGTCATTTTATATAAATAAAATGGCTTTTCCGCTACAATAATCGGCGGTTTTTTTTATAGCATTTGTGTGTGCGTGTGTGTTTTTGAGTGCGTGTGCGATAGTTGTGTCTATGTTTGTGTTATAAAGTCCTACCACAATCTTTATTACGACAGGTCAATAACGTTTAACTGCGTTAAAGGAATACATAGCATTATTTATGTGCGTACTAAGTAAGGCTTTTCTAATTTGTGTTTAACATCAGGAAGTTTTAGAAAATGACAGCACAAACTTTGCGTACAATCTCAATTGTGCCCTTAATTATGAAAGTGTTCTAAGGGGATGGTCACGCTTGGGCAAATATTTGCTCAAAAAACGTGACCACAAAATATTAATGAAAAAGCTTTCAATTCAGATACGTGTTTGTTAAGTTAAATGGTTTCCAATAATGTTGCAATCAATGACGTTGTCTATTAGTTGTTTACAAAACTGTTCTGAATCAAATGGTTTTTCACAAACATTGAGTGGTTACGCTTTTTTGAGCAAATATTTGCCAAGTGTGACCGTACCTTAATAAGTCATATGCATTTTTGCTTCGAAATATTAAATAAATCTTAAAGGAAGTTCAATAAATGGTTATTAAGTATTATATAAATTTATACTAATCGGTACTACTAAAACTCTCAATTAAAATAATTCATAAAATAAAAATATTTTTTGATTTGTTCAAATGTGATCTACTAAATATCTCTACCAAAGAAATCTATGACTTAGGCCCAATAATCGACTTCTCAATTAAGTGTCATTTAGCTAATAGCCACTTAATTTTAAGTTGCACTTAATTGCAGTTTCATTTTTTCAGTCGTAAAATTAAATGATCACTTAAATACTATGAAAGTGTGGTAGCACTGTGAAATGTTGATAGTTCTAATAGAAAACAGATGTTTAATGTAAATAAGAAAGTTACATTATCAACATGTAGAAAATTAAAACTGCATAAAAACACATTTTATGAAATCAAAAGAGCATCAGAACGCATTTTTCTATTTATTTATTCCATGATATGATACTATGCATTGTATATGTTATATATTTATGAAAATTAAACGAAATTCTTTTTAATACGACCACATGATGTTCATGTACATGTTTTCAATAAACACACACAAGCACAATAACATATGGTATGCTCGTAAGACTTAAGTGTGATTTAAATAGACAAGGTTGGGCATGGTATGCCCGTAAGACTTAAGTGTGATTTAAATAGACAAGGTTGGGCATTTAAATGGCTCTCAACTTTATACTGAAAAAATTAATTCGGTACTTAAGAGACACTTAAAGATAAATGACACATAATTGAGAAGTCAATTATTGGGCCTTAGATTGGACCACTTTCATAATTAAGGGCACAATTTTAATGACTTGATACGTTCATTATTTTGTAGCTTTATAAAAAAATATTAATAAGAACAAATATTTTAAGTAAAAATGTACACAAAATTTATTCTATTTTGGACATCACGAAGAAAAATAAGTATTTTTTTTTGTAGTAAAACTGTAATTAGTGTTTTAAATTGTTTTCTAATTACTTTGGTGATAAGTGAATTTTCATTGATATATAAGTACATTAAAGCGTCGTTTATACAAAAAAAAAAAAAGCTGTGTCATTTACCCTCTAGAATGAAAGATATGTTAATGACGTTTCTAAAGCAGGAAAACAATTTTTTTTTGCCACGCCCCAAAATACAGCACTTTTTATTACATATCATTCTTGGATATTTTTTAATCCGAAATGAAATTCTAGGCGCCACTTACGAAATCTTGCATCCTTCCAACTTAAAAAAAAAAGAAATTGCACTTAGGGAAAAATTACATGAAATACTGAAGTATATTTATTTGACATAATGTCTTTAATTAATTTCAAAAATTTAAGTTTAAAAATTTTTTAAACGCACTAATAATCCCAAATTAATATTTTACTTATTAAGTAAAATATTTTTTTATTAAAAATACATTGAAATTGATTATTGAGGGGTTTAGCTGGATCCTATGCGCATTTCACTGTTGCTAATGCAGATCATCAGGGAACCTTTACCCAAAGCTTCTTAGAACAACTAGAGTTATTATATTATAAACTTTCATTTAAACAAATGAGAAGCTCAATAACAAATAACAAAGTTGAAACAAGAACTCAATAATCAACATGTTTTTTATTTTCTTACTTTACTATTGCTACATTGGCTGACTTTTTTTCAGCTTCAAATTGTAGTCGTAAGAGTATGTAAAAGAAAATAAATGTAAATAACAACAACAGCTATTTAAGAATAGAGTGTTGCCACACAAGTATTTTTTTGACCGGGTGCAGTCAAGTTAATAATTAGTGTTTTTTATGGGAATTGTTACAATTTAAGTTTAAAAATTTTTTAAACGCACTAATAATCCCAAATTAATATTTTACTTTTTTATACTTTTTTATTTCAAAAATTGGCTTGTTTTTATGGTATTTACATTATCTCGAAATGTAGTACTTGCGGGATTTCGAGCTAAATCTT
This sequence comes from Tachina grossa, assembly GCA_949987645.1. Taxonomy (NCBI): domain Eukaryota; kingdom Metazoa; phylum Arthropoda; class Insecta; order Diptera; family Tachinidae; genus Tachina; species Tachina grossa. The sequence goes on from OX465275.1 coordinate 157,356,817, forward strand.
GCTGCCTTTTACTAAATTTCCCATACAAAACAAAATCTACTTTGTGAGTAGATTTGTAGGCAATCTACTCTAAATCATATAGCTTTATTTTATTTTTAGTACCCTGTACAACATATTTATATAAAAGATGATTGAATTAGCTACGGTGTGTGAACTAGCTACATTGCAGTTGTTTGGTTGTAGTTTTGGAAATTTTTCGGTTAATGGGTTTTGTTTTGGATAAAATAATCTTGATAAATGTAAAAAACGTAAACGGTATAGATTTTCGTAAAGATTTTAATTGAAATCTGCTAGGTTTTGTTGGAGGTATAAATTTCCCTACTAGTAACAAAAAATGTTTTGGTTTTATAAAAGATTTACTTTACTAATCTTTACAAAACTTTTATAAACCAAACAAATATATTTTTGTTTTAATATGTAAGTCAGTTAATATAAATCATGTTCTTTGCAATATTTTGCTTCCAGACTGATGAAATAACTTATCTATTATCGCAGTTTAGCATTTTTATAACATTTTACTAATTTTATTGAAGGTATTAATATGCAATTCTATTTATCTATCTATCATGTAATTGTTATAAAATATACAAATTGATTTCAATGTCTCATTTTTAAACCCTTTTGAACGAGAAAAATGTCTGAAGTTACGAGTATTATCGATAATGTTGTTGTTGTCATTGCGCCAAAGTAAACAAGGAAGTCTGGATTGTATCGAACAAATACACACTTCGTCTACTGCACTTAAGACTGCACTGTAGACACCGTAAACTACGAGTACGTAATTACAGCAAATGCGCAAAAAACACAAAATTAACACATATGGTTTGACAAAAATATCGTTTTTCTTGTTTGTTTGCTTCTCTTTTAACGAACTTGAAAGTGGTGACGAGATTGCAAGTAATTTTTTACTTATAGACATACTTTTACGGGCAGTAAATGATTATATGTATTAAAGTCCTGCACAAGACCACTTATAAGAACTTTTAAGACATGAGGGATTTTTCAAACGCTTTACTACAGCGAAATCTTCTAAAAGAAACGCTAAACAACACTGTTGGCAAGACATTTGGTTCAGTTATTGCGGTATAGGAGCAAAGAAGAAAATACTTCGTGACGCAAGAATTTGTGATGCTTGCTTTTTCACGTTGTGTGTATGCTCTTATATTTTTCTGCGCACATACATACAAACGCACACATGCATTGACATTGGTTTCCTGCAAATAATATTGGAGTACGTGGTCCAATCTAGATGAAACAGACTAGTTACATCATGGTCCCATGTAATGCATTCATGGATCATGTCGTTTTCCTACAAGCATTCAATGCTGTACGATAATTGTTCGTGTTTACACGAATATGATAGTTCTTTTCAGGCACTCACAAATTGCATGCGAGTAGTCTATAACTATTCCATATGGAGTAGTTTTTGGGTTAGTCCGATGTAATGCAAAGTTGGACCATGTGGTCCAACCCTAGGACATCGCAATGTTAAATCGGCCACCTTTTTTCATATATTTGGAGTAGTTTTGTGGTACTCCTACTCTTCTTTGGACTAGTCTTTACATGCATGTATGGACTAGTCGCATTATTTGCAGAGTTGTGTACTCTTGCTTAGAAAAAACATCCGTAAAACACATAACAAGCTAACACTCGTCAACACTACTTCTTTTGATTGTTTGTTAGGAACAAGAAGTCTTCGCGACATCCCGAACACGAACAAAACTTGCTTCGCTTATTATATGACAGCATTATTATTGGTTTAATATAATACATGCCCCACGAGAATTGCATTTAAAAAACAAGACGTATCTACATTTCAAGACTGTTTACGCAGGTCTCTAACATGTATGTACCTCTTTTTAGCAAGAATAAAAATAAAATTACTTTCCTAATTGCAGCAATAGCACAATACTATGTACTTATTTGTAATTTGTAAAGCAAATTATTGGCATGCCTGTCCGCCAAAACTAATCAAATATGACAGTAAACTATGTTCTAATGTAAAAATATGCATAAATTTATCAACATATTAGCCCAATTCACAATCTTGTGTAAATGGTCTGGCATCGTAGCATGTGCAAAATGGTATAGTATATTAATACTCACCACTTAGCAATTCTTAGTGGTGAGTATCGATATACTATACCAATTTGCACATGGTACGATCAGGGCTGTCAGATATGGCGATTTCTCGCCAAACGTGGCGATTTTTCAACTTGTTTGGCGTCCAAATTTTTGGTTTGACGACATGGCGATTTTTCTGGCGATAAATAAATTTGTTGGCGATTTTTCTGGCGATAAATAAATTTGTCGGCGATTATTATGGCTATTTTTTAAACAAAATTGAACTTAAAAATTATTCTAATTCAGGAAAATTAGTTTTTTGAAGGAGTAGTTTCAAATATAAATCCTACCAAAACTCGTCTGCAAGAAGTTAAAACAATTTGATTTTGATGATTTTTCTTATATTAATTAAAGTCATTTAATTTGAATGAGAAAAATTTACAAGAAATAGTTTTTGGCGATTTTATTTCTAATTTTGGCGATTTTCTGATAAATTTTGATACGATTATTTTATAAAAATTAATATAAAAAAAGTGTTATATGAAATCAAATAAATTATCAAATATTTACTAAGAAAAACTACATAAAACTGATTTTTGGCGACTTTTGGCGATTTTTAAAATCAATTTGGCGAAATAGGTCGGAAAAAATCTGATAACCCTGGGTACGATGTAAGACCATTGGCACAAGTTTGCGAATTGGGCTATTTATTTCTTGGAATCAAAAATGTTACTTGCAATACACGAGTACTATAGCCCAATTCACAATCTTGTGCAAATGGTCTTGCATCGTTGCATGTGCAAAGTGGTATAGTATATTCCACTCACCACTTTACAATTCTACAAGATACAAGACCATTTGCACCAGATTGTGAATTGGTCTAATATTTTATTGATTTATAATTGATTCTGGTAAAGTATACTATAAAATATGTATAATCAAAGAGAATATACCCTACAATAAACGAATGACTGAAACTAACACAAACAAAATTTTTTCACTAACACACTCGCAATAATTTTACATTGAACTCAATAGTGACAGTCAATTGACTAGTCATTTGATCGGTAGTGATGATGGATTTATTTATTAATTATAGTTTTTCTACTTAGCATATACATATGTTAGAGTGGAACATCTAATGTTTTATAAAAAAAAATACAATTCATTCTTTCTGTGACAATTAAAATTTATAAGTGTTAAAAAACATAAGTAAAAACAATAGTGAATAAAATAAATTTACAAAATTTAATTTAATAAACATATAGTTCTTTTCGAATTTTTAGATATTTGTAAAAATCAAGATGCGTTGGTGTTGAAAAGGTGTGAAGAGGACTAGATACCACCTAGGTTATTCTGTTTTTGCTTATTTCTATATTTCATTTTCAATATTTTACTTACTTGTATATTTTGAAGTGACTTTTTTAAATAAAACTAAAACAATTAAAATAATAAAAATTATATTTATTGTCAGTATATCAATCATATATGATTGCTCAATTGTGGGGGATATGTTAGTCAATTATGATCAGTCAAACTTGATTAATATTTATGTTATCATTGATTAGTAAAAAGCACTGGAGTGAGTTCGACTATATGTTATATTCATTAGTTAGAGAGAGATGCAACATCACACGTACACAAAAGCTTCCATCACATTTTTCATTTTGCCCTTAATAATGTGATAGAAATTTTGTTCTACGCAATAATGAATATATCCTGCATGACTTACGATCAAATGACCGGTCATTTGGCTGATACTATTCTTATAGGGTACGTTCACTTTTTATAATAAGGTTGCTGAAGTTCCTCTGCTTTTGCAAATTATTATTTCGAATTGTTATTGGAAACCATAAAGTTCTGGACACTTTAGGTATAAGTTGTGTTCATGACTGTTACAATTTTTCTAGAATTTTTGGAAGCCTCTAAAGCTTCCCCGTGTGCGTCTTTTCCGTCCTTTTCAAAAAAGTACTCTTAACAATAAACTTTTAAACACAAGTTTAATTGACTTAAATACATTTTTAATTGATTTTTGGTTTTATTTTCAATTAAAGTTGTTGAATGCAGGAATATTTTTCACTTTAAACTTTTATTGATTCGAACAAATTTCAGACTTCTGAGTACGCTTTCCGAACTTTTTCGGATTGGCTTCTGTTTCAGAGATTATTCACTACGGGACAGTCATTATTATACATATAAAATAATCAGATAAATAAGTACATACCACTCATTACTTTGCAAGCCATTAAAAGAGCACTACCCATTAGAAAATTTTGAAAAGTATTTTCTGGGACGTGACCAGTGTTGCCATATTTATTTTTCAAAAATCTTCAATCATAAAAATCTTTTCTTGTTACCAAAAATCTTTTTTGTTATTTTATTGAATGAAAATGAGTTAAAATTTATTTTGTTTCCTGTGAACTATTAAAAGTAAAGTCAAATAACACAAATTATTTTCTGTATAGAATATGTGTAAGATCATTATGAAGCAAATCAGAAAATTTGTAAGTAGTTTAGTCAAAAAATCCGTCAATGATATATTAAAAGTACCAAAAGTAAAATTTTTAAAAATCGTATTTTTACATAAGAATCCTTTTTTATTATTTTAACATGTCTAAAAACTTCAAAAATAAGATAAACCTTCACATATGGTAACACTGGACGTGACAGAATACCATTTTATTATGAGAAATAACTACTGTTTGCCTATAAAAAGTTAAATCATTTTCTAGAATAAAAAATATTACGGGTTTACGGGTCTTTTTGCTAAACTGATTAGTTTGTTAGGAGAGAGAGAGAGACGAGGGGAAAAAACGTTTCTGATCCACTCATTTCTCTCTCTCTCTCTCTCTCTCTCTCTCTCTCTCTCCTAACAAACTAATCAGCTTAGCAAGAAGACTTGCATAGTGTAAATTAGGACTTAATAAGAAACACTTTTCATTAAATTTTTATTATAAACCTTTTATTAAGCCTCAATAATTTTTATAAATAAGGCAGTAAATTAATATTTTGAGAATTATCTCGTATTTCTTATATTCTTATTACCACTACGATATTTTTATTTTTTGCAAAAACATTAAACTTGTACTCGTATGTTCTGTAATAATATATGTATAGAACAATTTTCACTCGTGCTGTCTGTATGCATTCACGGTGTGAAAATAAGTTTCTAATTTCATTACAAAACTGAACAAATATTATGCAATGCATTTTATATATATATATATATATTCGCTGAGCTGAGTATGAGTTTAATAATAAATAATTAAAAACACAATATTGTTTAATTTTGTTCGATTCAATTTGTTGCAGTGATTGTGCACTTTTCATTTGCGTCTTAATAATTGTTTTGGAAACGCATTTAGTTTTATAAATAAACATTTTTTTAATAAAAGTTTTCTTATAAGAAAATACATAATATTGCTGCTTTATGGCAACTTAGTTATAAATCAAAAAATTAAGTTTAAAAAAAAATGACTTTTAAAAGTTTTTATTCAGTTCACATAAAACTCAATGAAAATGTTAAAATTTTTTCTTAATTTTGGCGATTTTTCCGGTTTCTGGCAATTTGTTTTAGTTTTAGATTTTATTTTAATTTGGCGCTTTTTTTTTCGTTTTGGAAATTTTTCCGTTTTTGGGGATTTTTTTCGGTTTGGCGATTTCATAATTTTGGAATTTTTTAGTTTTACCGTTTTTGAAAATTTCAAGAGTTTGCCTGTAACGGTTTCCAAGATACAGCAAATTGTCAAAATTACATAGTCAAAATTACATTAACTGCTAGAAAACCCTTTAACTTCTATTTTTTAAATTTTAGTGTTAATTGTTGTAGCCGATATAAAAATACATTAACTTTAGAAATTTCAAGTGTGTATATGTATATGCACATACAATTGTATATTGCAACACCCTTTACTTTTCATGTATTTGTTGTTGTTGCGGCGAAAGTTCTACATACTCTGTCCAAATTTCAGGTCCGTAGCTCTTACGGTTCTCGAGAAAATAGCCTTTGACGGACAAACAGACAGACGGACAGCGTAGCAAAAACAATAGGGTCGCTTTTCACCTTTCGTGTACGGAACCCTAGAATAAGTACCTTTTTACAAAAAGTACCTTTGGAAAAAAGTACCTTATAAAGAATGTATCTTTAATAAAAAATAATTATTAAAAAAAGTTCCTTCAAAAAAAGTACCTTTTTAAAAAATTACCTTTTTAAGAAAGTACCTTTTAAAGAAAGGACCTTTTCAAAAAAATTACATAAAAAAGCACCTCTTAGAAAATTAAATTTTTCTAAAGTGCCATCTTAAAAAAGTACTTATTGTATAAAAGTACCTTTTCAACATATACTTAAAAAAGCACATCTCAGAAAAAGAACTTTTTTGAAAAAAATTTTGTTTCGAAAAAACACCTTTTAAGAAATCTTTTAAAAAAGTGTATTATTGCCCTCTTAAAAAGGTACCTTTTAAGAAAAGTACCTTTTAAGAAAAGTACCTTTTAAAAAGGTTCTTTTTAAAAAACTCCTTTTAAAGAGGTACCTTTTAGAAAAGTATTGAAAAGAAATAACTTTAAAAAAAAATTACCTTTTAAAAAGTAACTTTTTCTAAAGTGTTATCTTAAAAAAGTACCTATTGTAAAAAGTACCTTTTTTAAAAAAGTACTTTTTAGGAAAAAGTTAAACTGAAAAATTAAATATTTGAAAGAAAGCTTGTGAAAATTCGAAAAAAATACATTTTGCAACAAGTGCCATGAAAAATGGCTTTTTTTAAAAAAGTGAATTTAAAAAAAAACACATTTTCAACAAAATTACCCAAGTGAAAAAAGTACGTTTGGGAAAAATTAGCTTTTGAAAAAGTTATTTTGGAGAAGTATACCTTGCGCAAATTTTGATATTTTTTAAAGTAAATTTTAGAAGACGCACTTTTGTCAAAAAATTCTGCTTTATTTAAAGTCGAACTTATTTGTCTTGTAGTATCTCTTAGAACATTACTTTCAAAAATGTTGCCTCGCAAAAAGTACTTCTTGAAAACAAAGCAAGTTCCTCGTCGATGTAATTATTTCTCAAAATATGACATTTTCAAAAAATCATTTGATAATCTCACCATAAAATTTCTTTTTTTAGGGCTAAAACATTTGTAATTCTTTTTCAAGTTTGAGCTATCCTGCACTGCATTTTACAGATACTTATAAAAAATATTTGATAAAAAATTAACTTTGTTGCTAAAATACGAGTAATATTTGTGCTTTTTATTTATCCGTTTGTAACTTATTTACTTTGGCATTTGCCGTAATAATATTTAATAGCAGTTGTATTTAAATTGAATTCAAGCGATAATGAAATGTACAATGTCTATTGTAAATTTTCATTCGCATTGATCTAAATGAAATGCAGTTTTCCGCCAGCTCCACCTGTTTATTTTACCCATACTACTCACACAGACACGCACACACACGCACATACACTTGCTGCATTAAGAAAGCAGTGATGGCTTGCATTTATCTATTCCGTTGGAGTGAATTGTCTAATTTAATTTTTCTTTTTTTTTTACTCTTGAGTTCTGTTTCAATTTCGCTTACAAAGTTTATTGTTTGCACATGGTTTTTATTATCTGATTGTGGGCAATGTATGACATTGACATTGAAAATTTTGCAATTTTATTATATTTCATTTTTTACTCTACAATTTTTTGTACGAGTAGTATACACTCCCAGCAAAAAATTACACATTACCATTAGAACTACTTGCCATATAATGACTTAATTTTCTGATTGCCAATTTTTATTACCTAAAATTACAAAAAATGACGTGCAAGTTGCTAAATGAAGAGAATGATTATTTTAGATTTAATAGATTACGTGAATATGTTGACAAATAAAAAAAGTAAGTACTTCTCAAGAATCGATTATTTTAGTTTCACGCCTTGTTAAAATCATTAAGTTGGTAATCCAGTAGGGAAGTGCTTCCACCAAAAATGCTTAATTCCAAACTCGATTACCTTTTTTTGAAATTTTTTGCTGGGCTGTTATTGTGTAGTGTGTATTTGTTTTGTTATTTTATTTATTTATTTAGTACAATCTACAATAGTTGTACAATAATGAAGGCGCAATGTTGTTCTACACTTGTGTAGTGAGGAAGGAGATTGTCGTCACGTCCAGCAAACAGACTTTATGGTACGTCTTCTAGGCGTCGGCATATACTAACATTCATTAAAGGTTCCTTTAATCACTTTACTAAAATCAATTACATATTTTAAATGCGCACAAGTAATATTAATTTTTATTTACGAGGCTGTTTGTACATTAGTTATGGGTTTTTGGAAGAATTGCAAGGTTCAAATTGTATTAAGATTAATGTATTCACAATTTTTTATTATTGCGAAATGAAATGCGAGGATAGTTTCATAATTCGGTGACTTTTTGCATAAAATGAAATTTTCCGCAAAAGGCGCATTTTGTTTCTCACTAAAGTCTTCTTTGAGCTCGATACATTTATGGCTCAATTAAGGATGTCAACCGGACTTAAATTGCCTTGACAGTTGGCTATATAATGTTTAACTGGTAGCAACTGGCAATTAACAGCTGTTGATGTCAGTTGCACAATAGCAATAACATTGGCAATCACTAATTTAAAGTTTTTGCATAGTTTTTAAAGGAAACAAACAAAATTAAATCAAATCAACTTTTTCTCCTTTGGGAAGGTGAAAACATTCTTTAGTCGCGGTTCACACACGTCAAATTTTTTTGTTAAGTTATTTTTTAAGCAGTTCGGTTGCCATCCATAATCGAGCTATTAGTGCAACATCTTTCTACTGTTTTATTCCCTCCAAATAATAAGATTTCTCAAGCCCTTCCAAATAGGCATTTGTTTCAATAATGACCTTATCGTCTGACGCAAATCTCTTAACACCTATCCATTTTTTAGGGTTCCGTACACCAAAGGTGAAAAGGAACCGTATTGTTTTCGCTTGGGTCCACAGTGGGAACTTTTGCAAAATAAATGGTAATAAATCTGGAACTTCTAAACTACTGATTGTTTTTATATGAAACTTCAAACATCCTTAGAGGAGGGCTTAAGCTTTATAAAACATGTCTTGACAGCCTTCTGGCTTAAGCTGAACAGGAGTTACAGTGGGCCAAATTGACCACCTAGGACTCAAAAAAACTTCTGAGGCTTGTAACTTTTTTAAAAATTATCCAATTTCTATCGGATAAAGCATTTTGAGCTAAACTAAGAATTGTATTCTTAAGAAATAATTTATTCAGATGTGTTTCCGCATCTCTCATAACCTAGAAGTTTTTTTAGTTTTTTTTATTTTTAAAGAGAAGTAACGCTCAGGCAATTAATGCCTACTTCTATTACTAGGTGTTACCTTCTTTTAGGAAAGGGATAGTTATAGAGAAGACAGGTGGTGAAGGAAGAGATAGAGGAAAGCTTTTTTTTTTTTAATAAGGCAGTGTTGCAGCGCCTTCTGGTGTCAAATGAGGCGTATTAAATTTTTGAAGCTGTCTTTAGTAGCCATTTTATTGATTATTTTACTTCGCCGATGATTCTGCTTCACAATACCGACGAAGGAGGGCGCTCTGATGTTACATTAGAATTAGTATCTGCTGAAGTCGGTATAGTTCAGTGGCCAGTGACTATGCCTTCATCACTTGAACTTTCCTACAACAACTGATATAAAGGGACACCAATGCACATCAGAAAAATGCGTGGTGTTGTTATTTTAATGACTGTCAGATACAGGGATTGAACCCAGGATCTTCGGTTTTTTAGTCAACGTGCTAACTAGTTCAGTAACGCCACTCGGGGCGGGGTTACGCCCATTGGAATTTATTATAATCTGTCATATTCTTCCGCTTAACCGATTACTACCAAACCTTTAACATTTGTAATGAGACAATTTCGCATATAAAAATGCAGGCGGAAACACGCCCATTAACATTTAATATGGTATCGTGCCGCAACCGCCAGAAAAGCTTAAGCGAAATAATTTTCTTTCTTCATTTTTTGACCAAAATTATTATCGATTATTTATGATCGTAAATAATGAATTTTCGTAAAAAAAAACGAAGCCCAAAAAATTTGTCGCTTAAGCTTTTTTCACGATTATCGCTTGATATATCATACATTTCTATCGAAACGATTACTAAGAAAACTTGTACTAACCTTGGAATAAGATTTCAAAAATATAATGTACATTTACAAAAGAATTAATCATCTTTTATACATAAGTACATATATCCATCTAGAGAACATTCACCAGCTTGAGCAACAACTTTAATTAATTGTATTGCTAATATCCACGTTTTAATCGGAAATTTTTAGTCATGTGGCTGGTTAACAAAATAATAGGAAACCATTTATGTTATTTTTCTAAATGCAATTTATCACAATAAACCCATTTTAATAATTATTTAAAGATTTTTTGTTATGTTGAGCTATTTTTAAAAAGAAAATGATAAACGCCTGCCTCAAGTTGATTTACATTATTATCAGCAAATACTTTTGACAACACACAAGACAAACACATCAAGATCATTAAATTTAAAAGTAAATACATATGTACAACAAAACAGCCAAAGGCAAATATTTACGTACATATTTAAATGTTTAAATAACACGATTTCGGAAAGTAACACGTAATTTTAAGTGGAAAAAAACACAATACAAAATAAAAACAAAATTAATTAAATCCAACACGTGTAATGATTTCGTCTTGCCCACCAACCCCTGCTATTTTTTTATAGTTTTTAACACTTGTAACTTGTAATAAAATCAAGAGCTCTATTGGTTTGGTAAGTAAAATGCAACAATTGAACGTTACTCTTTCTTATCATTTGTATGCTTCATTTAAGTCCGAGGAAAATCGGTACGTTGTGCCAATAGTGGGATCAATAGGCTTTACACATTAGTTTTTTTTCGATATCCATATTTTTAAATTAAAAGAAATATTCTAGCTAGTCGATTCAGGGTTTTTCTTTTTTTCTCTTTCGAACATTAAAATTTAATTATAAAAAGTGAAGTTAGAAGGTTTAAGTCTCAGTTAGCCGACTCACAGTGGCGTAAAATAAGAAAAGTGGTAAAAAGTCCGCAACTTTTGAACTAGTGGACCAATTTCTGTTCAACTAACTGTTTTGTTGCTAAACTTTTGAGAAAGTATATTTGGAGGCACCCTGTTGTGAGACAGGGTAGCTCCAAAAAGCCTCAAAGTGGGAAATTCTTCGAAATTCTTTCGGAGCTTGTAACTTTTGTAACTATCGACCGATCTTAATAGTTTTTTCAGCGGGACAATCAACGTTAAAAAACAAAAATAAAATATGCTTGGAGCATCAATTTATCTATTACAGTTTCGAAGTTATTTGACTTGATTTTTTTTTTAATTTTTTGTCCTGACTCTTTTTAATCGTTAGTACATAACTTCTTTATTACTTGGCAAAAATCAGTTGGTTTTGTGGTTTTTGAAAGAAAACTTAATCACAATTCATATGAAAAAAAAAATCGTTTGATATCTCAAAGATTGTAGCAAGGAATAATTTTGCATATTATGAGAAAATTTTGTATATTTTGTGAAAAAAGTATTCTTAATTTGTTTTCGAATAAAAAATTATTAATTATTTGTTAAAAAACTCTGATTGTTTCTGAGAGAGGGGGCATTGAGAAAGACTGTGAATTAAATTTTAGAGATTTTTCATGGTGCACCCTGCATACAGCATTGGTCGAAAATTAGTATTTTTTTTTCAAAAAGTATGATTTTTGGATGGGCAAAAAATTGCACGCACGTTTTTGTAATTTTTTTGGTATTTCATTATAAATAAACTTGTTTTAAAAAATTTTCTATTCTTCTAACACAATTTTTCCCAATAGAAAAAAAGTTTTATAAAGTTATATATTGGGAAACATTTTAATTTAGTTCATAGTTTAATTCAGTTTATACCTTCAATACTTTTCGAAATATTCAAGATCCAATTTTGATTACTAAATTAAATTTTCTACATTTTTTATTTTTGCCTAAATTATTGATCTCATTTTCTTTACTTCAAAGGTTTCTTAATTTTTTTTATATTATTACAATAGTAAACATAATTGTCTATTCAACGGTATGTAATATGTATACCTTTGCCTTTATATCAGTCTTAAAATGTATACACAAATATAACACCTCTGGTGAAAATTTAAGTTTTTTTCTACTATTCAAATAAACCCACATTTTTTATGACCTCTTGAAGGTGTATTAAAGTAATTAAGACAAGGTTGACCAAATGTTGTACATAATAACTGCTACATATGGTTTATCGGCAAACTCCGATTGAAATTGAACATTTTTGAATTACATATATGAAAAAATAAGTGAATGCAATAAATTTGGAATTTTATTGCTGGTGGTTCAGCGTTGTCTATATGCATTTCATTGTTGGTGTAATAAATCATCAGCACACTTCAACCACACATTTTGAATAGTCACAAACCTCTTATCTTATGCACAGACTTTCAAGAACTATTTGAGAATTCACAAATAATAATATTTTTGAAAATCACAAAAGAAAAATAAGCATAGTAGGCTTAGAAACTAATACAAAAAATCCAACAAATAATTTATATTCGATATGAATATATATATAAGTATATGTATATGCTGAACCACCAGCAAATAAATTTCAAATTAAAATAAACTTCTGACAATATGTCGAATAATAAATTTCTTGAATGCAATAAATAAATTTTTAAATGTCATAATAGAAATAAGGATTTGTTATATGTACATATGTATATAGAAAGAAGATTGATCGGGCAAGTATGGATTACGATAACGTTCAATGCAGAAGCAAAAGGATTAAACAAGAAGCCTTTATAAACACGTATTCGGAAATTGAAATCAAAGATTCATTCAAATTGATTTTAGCGAAGACCCAACTAAAAAAATGTGCCAAAATTGTAGATTTTTTTTCCACCGTAAACATTTTACGCTGGGGGACGCATTAGCACTCATTCTTAATCAGGTCCTTTTTTGATTTAGAAATTTGCCCCCAGATCGGTTAAAACTGTAAGATCTGACAATCGTCTGTTACTCTGGTTTTAGACTCGGCAGTTTTAGTTGCTCAACTTTTGATTTTGTATGAGAGAGTTGAGATAATAATATATATACATAAGCTTATACATATATACATACCTTTTACCTCCTTATAAAATCAAAAACTGCGGAGTCTAAAACCAGAGTTAGTGATTTAGCAAACTGAATATCAAGCAAAAAAAAATTTAAGCGAAATAGAAAACTGGCATTATTTAGCAACTGCATACATATGTAAAGGGTCCGCCAGATAACTTTTTTTTTTGAAAATGCTTTAAAAAAAAACTACTGAAGCTTCGGCTGTGTGGCACGTTGTTGCAACCAAATGTTGTCAATATCCTTCTCTTCAATTTTTGTGAAGAAAAATTCGATCAACATGGGCCGATAACGATCGCCATTGACTGTAACGGCCACTCCTTGCTCATTTTCGAAAAAATGGCCCAATTATGCCTCTGGACCAAAATCCGCAACCAAACAATGACTCGTTTTGGGTGCGTCGGCTTTTCAATGTATGCGTGCGGGTTTTCTGTGCCCCAAATGCGACAATTTTGCTTGTTTACATAGCCGCCAAGATCAAAATGAGCTTCATCTGAAAAGATGATTTTTTTTTTGGCAAAATCGGCATCTTCTGTAAGTCGATCGCAGGCCCACTTAGCGAAGCGAAAATGCATTGGATGGTCAGTTGGCTCGTTCAGCGGAAGGATAAACTAGCAAAGTGGGTGTTGAGGAGGAAAAGGGCTGGTGGTATGTATGTACATACATACAATGTAATCTATAGATAATAACTAACCTCAACAACAACTTTGTTTCAATTTTTTTTTTTTTTTTTTTTTTTTTTTTTTTTTCAATACTTTTATAAACAGCGGGTTGCACATACTTAAATGCATATTATTGGCAGCCAACAAAAAAAAAAGAAAAAAGAATACAACCCCAACTTTTTGGCATGTAAAGACAAAAATAATAAAAATTTAAATGTTTTAAAACCCAAACATACATATCGTTACCTTAATATAGAAAGGGTACCTAAGGCATGGTTCACAATTTCGTGCGAAATGCTGTCAAACTACATATAAAAGTATTTCGTATGAAATATTTGCGAAATAAATTCGCAAAAGTAGTACTCTGTTCTTGTTGTGAAAAACACGTAAAATCATGTCTTTCCATGCAAAATTAGTCTGGCATCATTTTAGTTTAGCTGCGAAACAACATGAGCAGGGCTTTTTTCGCACGGAATTTTGACAATGCTGCATACTTTCAAGCAATAAAAGGGAGAAATTTATAAAAAAAAACCGCGTGTTGGGCTACATTTAGTACATGTCAAAGTTTTCACGCGAAATAATCAATGGTGCTGAAAATTTTTCACAACTTTGAACTTTTTATAAATCGAGCTTTTTGTATATTCCGATAGAAATATGCAAAAATCTCTATTTAAAAATTTTCACTATGAAATTTTTCAATGCACTAGCTGCTGTAGGAGGAGTGGAAAATTAAATTAAATAATAAAAGTTTCCAAAAATAGTTATAAGATTCATGCTAAGCCATACTGGTTTTCTCTGTATTTTAATAAAAAAAACTCATGCTGTGAACTTGGTACAAGTTTAAAAAAAAAAATATGTAGTAGTTACAAACATCAAAATCACTTTACAGCTTTTTCGTTTTAAAATCGCTAATAAAAATTTTGCTTAATAAAATAAAATAAAATTCAATCGCCAAAAGTACTTAAAAAAAATCACCAAATGCTACAGACCCGTTTGCAAGTGCAGTCGTTAAATTGTAAATGTGTAAGTGAGTTGACTAACTGTAATATACAAGCGAGTGCATGTAAGAGAGTGTATTTAAAGTGTGTGTATGTGTGGTGTGTCGTGAATGGTGTGTGTTGAATTGACATGCATTTTCGTTGTTGTAAATTTTGCTGCTTATTTTGTAGTTGCTAGGTTGTCTGTAAATAAAAATAAAAATGTCGGCATGTGTAATAACAACTTGGAAGTTCAATGACCGCTTTAAATACTACACGTGCCTCAGTTTCTGATTGTTGAAAACGCTTGCACTGCCTCATGCATTTTCAACAGCACATTGAATATGTATGTATGCAATCTGTAGAATTCGAAAAAAAATCAAAACATGTTGTTTAGGCAAGTAGTAATGACGTCACAAAATAATGTTGAAAACTCAAACACAACCTCTTTAATGTTTCTTTCATGCAATGTAAGTAAAAATAAATGTTCGTGTGTGGTGTGTGTGTGTAGGCGAATATGGGAGGAGAGCAAAAAATGCATTTATTGACTGCACATGCAACAATAAGATTAAATTTTTTATGTTGCGTATGGTTAATAATTTTGCTGGCAATACGAATTTTAATAATTTTGTCATATTTTGAGGTTTAACTTTTTGCTTTTTTTTTTTTTGTTAAACAGCTGCGGCTTTTGTTCGCGGTTGTTGTTGGGGCCATTGTTCAATAATTAATTTGCGTTTTTTAAGCTGTTTTTTTTTTTTGTTGGGATTTGCATTTGTTAAATATGTAGAAATGTACTTTGTGAATCTTTCTATGCGTTCAATTTTAGACTTTGCACTTATTGAAAATGATGGACAATTAAAAACCGATGAACCATTTAGAGCTGTTTGCCAAATATTTACATATGTACATACATACATATGTATGTAAATATGTACATATACAACATACATATGTACATATCGAGAGCCTATATTTAAAATACGTCAACTCAAAAAAGGTAACTTTTCAGTAGAGCGAAAGAACTATTAATTCCCTCATTATTGTAAAAATAAATGATTTGCCTTCTATAATATGGTTCAAATACATATGCTTACTAATTTATAGGTCTGCAAAAAATATTTTAATTTGTACTGGTTTTCGTATTTTTATGAGATAGCATATTTTAGTCGATCAAAAAACAAATATTTTTTAGAGTTAGCATATTATGTATGTCGGGGAAAAAATATGATTTGTTTGAATATACATATTTATTTTTTAATTAATTTGTGAAATCTTTAAAAAAAAAGAAAAGCTACACTTAAAATACCATAAAAAAATAACTCGAGGTGGTCAGCTTTAGCACTCTTTAACTCACTCTCTAGTGCAACAGAGTCACTAAAAATGATCAATTTCGAAAGCTTATGTCATTGACTATATACGATTTATATATAGTGTTTCCATTCGATTAACAGTTTAAAAATTATACATACATTACCAATTTTTTTTATCGGAACCCCTCTTTAATAATATATTAAAAGTGACCATATCTCAAAAACTAGCCATAGTATATCAAAATCCTTACCAGATTCGTGTTCAGCATGCCAAATGCAATAAGATATGAGGTAGATTTATAATAAATGACTAATTTTGTAAAAATATTGGAAATCTACATGGGAGTTAATAAGTAGCATTTATTTTCACCAAAAAATTATACTTTAAGATAGTATAATAAGAAAAATTTATATAAAATGGTGAAAAATCATTTTATTATTGAATCGAAATTTATACTATAGATGAATATTGCATAGGCGAGCTATAAAAAGTATATTAAATGTAACAAATTGTTTCTGCTTGAATCTGTTTATTTATTGCTAAAACTTTTCAAGACAAACTTCACTTCCATTTTACTAACTTTGAAAGTACACTCTTAACGGTAGGGGTAAATTCTTAAGATGAAATTCAAATGGACTTTCCAGCAAGATGATCCCCGAAAATATAGGAAACCGTACAAAGAAATGGTTTAAGAAAAACCAAATTAATTTATTGAGGTAACCAGCACAACAGCAACCCGAATTTAAATTCCATCTATTCCATCCATTCCAGGTAGCTATCGAATTCTAATAAGTCTTGCAGCTTGTACAGACTTCGTGGAATGCAATATCTGTTTCAGTTTGTTAAACGTCAGTTGACTCAATGCCCAAACGATTTCGAGCAGTTGTACTCAACAAGCAGTTGTACTTAACATTTTGTACATGAATTAGTAAAAATTTGTTTTAGTTTTATTCATTTCTTGTTCCTATTTCTACGATAATACGAAAAGTCATTATTTTTCATATGCCAGACTTGCATTAATACAAATAAAATATTGAAAGGTTTATGCCCATTTCTTGACTTGGTAATCAAATTGTAATTATTTTTAAGTTCTAATTAAATACGAAATTGTGTTTTTGAGTGCATAATTAAATAATAATTAAATGCCCAACCTTGTGTAATTAAATACTACTTAAGTTTTATGAGCGTACCATATGTTTTTATGCGTGTGTGTGTTTATTGAAAATATACACATGAACATCATGTGGTTGGGTTAAAAACAATGTGGTCGTATTAGGACGAATTTCGTTTAATTTGCATAAATACATAACATAAGCAATTCATAGTTTCATATCATGGAATAAATAAGTAGAAAAATGCATCTGATGCTCCTTTGGTTTCATAAAATGTGTTTTTATGCAATTTTAATTTTCTGCATTTTGATAACCTAACTTTTTTGTTTATGTTAAACAGCTGTTATTTGAAAATTTTTTAGTGCTGCCGTACTTCCAACGAAAGTAAGGAAATCGTATTTAATTACAACTTAATTTTAAATAAAAATTAGCTAATTACGTACTTAATTATTAAGTTAAAAACTATGGGTTAATATTATAGTTCAAAGTTAGCAAATTTAATTCTTAACCAAATAAAATAATTTTATTAATTTTTTTCGCACAACTTCGTTAAGATATTAAATTTTGCCAGGTTTATCTCATACATAGGGCCGTTAGACCCTGTTATGCTGTAAATAGTCTAAATAAATTATTTTATATTAATTGAAACAACGTACACACATATGTACATATTTTTTATTTACATCAAAAAATTTTTCGAAAAACTGTAATAGTAAAAACTTTTTTAACAAAAATAAAAATAAAATAAAATTCATACACGTGTGCTTGCTTGCCTGCAAGCGAAAGCCGTTAACGGTTTCAAATTTAATTTATTACAAATTTTATTTTTATGAGAATTTTTTGTTAATTACATTTGGAAGGTAAATTTCTACATGTTATAAAATTATATATACTTTTCAAAAAATTATGAAGACTCAACGAGAAGAAAACGCCGAATAAAAACAAATTCCGTAGAATAAGAAGAAGAGGTCTAAATAAATATAATTTATTACTTTTCATTACTTTAAACTATTAAGGGTTACATTTATTTGTAATTGTAATTATTTTAATCAACATTGCAGAGGTATTATAAACTATAATGAATCAATAATAATTTCTTAATTGGGCTCAAAAAATTGCATCTTATAATTTCAAACTGCTCTTTCTCCTTTGAAACATAAAAAATCTTTCTGCTATAAAACCAGCTCGAAATTTTTAAATGTTAATTTTCTTTCTTTCAAGCTCAAAGGAATTAAAAAATAATAATAATTATTTGCAGTTCCGCATTATTTGCATAAGAGCATTTATGTGGATATAAACACTTCTTTAAATTGAAATTTATTTTTAAATTATTTACATTCTTAAAAATATCAATTAACATTGATATTCAAATTTGTTAGCTGCTTGTTAATTTTAGCGATATAAAATAAGAAAGCATTTCGATGATGACCTCAGAAACGGAAATAAAATAGCTTAAAACATCTGCAAGATAAATTAAAAAGAATAAAGAAACGAAACAAAACAAAAAAAAAAAAAAGAAACAGGTTCTCATAAAATTTTAAGCAAATATGTAATTCAAATAAAAAAAAACATAATCTTGGCCATGAAAATAAAATGTTTAATAAAAGTATTCTTAAAATTGTAAAGATTCTCTTATAAAATATCTGTGGCAAAAAGGAAAAAGTGCTTAAGTCGAGTTAAGCTGATTTTGAGTTAGTGGTACCTCCATAATCTGCATATTTGAAAGTACCCCTGGTCAAAATCTCACAAAATCGCACTATGACTTGCGACTTATCTTTTTTAGACTTCTAATCCCATTGGGAATAATTGCTTAATTTGGGTTATACTTTGCTATATATCAACTTAAATGTATTACTTAAGGTGGAGGTGCATACCACGTGTTACGCGGCAACGCTTTTCTGGCTTGTTAAACGTTTAACGTTAAACAAATGGAAAGTTAGTTACACACCACGCTTTTGAGGCTTTTTTGGTTGTAAAATTTAAAGCTTTTATCGGCTATATTATTTTACAAATAATTTACAGTTTTATTTGCAAATAAGTCGTGCGTATAAACGTAGTATATATCGTCGCTGTTTTAACTAACTGACCTAACTGACATATTTTTGAAAAATGAGTTAAGTCCTCAATTAAGTCTACAATTTTCATGACTGTAAGCATTACTTTTGTGTGTATATAAGATTTCTGACGCAGCTATAAAAATGAATATATAAAACAACCATAAAAGCTGCTCTCCTGTTAAATTTTTAAAATGTTAGTTAGGTCAGTTAGTTAAAATAGCGACGATATGAGCTGTTAGGGTGTCTTCGACAAGTTAAGATTGTATTGATATATTGATAAAAGTTGTCCAGCTTTACTGCAGCTACAACTTTACCAAATATTGTTAGCAAAAAATTAGGAGTCCCTTTTAGTTGTTCTAATTTTTTCCTAACAATATTAAAAGTTCCTTTTAATTGTTCTAACAGGTCACACATCAATCTTAAATGAGGTCAGTCTTAGTAATAAGGGATCCGTTCACGGACTATAAGGTCGCTGAAATTGATTTTTAGTAGAACACCCTCACTGGTAATTCCGAATAGGGTCTATTGGGTCAAATCCGATAAGCTATATGAGGGTAGTGCGGCCTTTACAGACGGCTCAAAATGGGGAAAGGCACAGGGGCCTTGGGAACGAGCATTTGTAGTTCTTTCAGACTGCCGAATGAATGTTGTGTTTTCCAAGCTGAGATCTTGACGATCGTCAGACCCACGGAGCTGGTGGCCAGGAAAATAGCTGGAGGTGGAAAGGTAACCTTCTACGCCGATAGCCAGGCAGAGCTAAAAGCTTTGAAGGGACACAGTGTCAAATCGAAACTTGTTAGTGACTGCAGAACAGCCCTCAACTTGCTTATGGACAAATTTAGTGTCAGACTATGTTGGGTTCCTGGCCACAGCAGTGTTAAGGGAAATGAAATTGCCAATGAGCTGTCAGGAATAGGGTCGGCGTTAGATGAGAAAATGTGAGATAGATCGGTGAAACTACCGTTATGTCATTACTATAGGGAACTCAGTAATTGCCCAGCAAAAAATTTCAAGAAAGGTAATCGGGTTTGGAATTAAGCATTTTTGGTGGAAGCACTTCCCTACTGGAAGTGATTAATGATTTTAACAAGGCGTGAGACTAAAATAATCGATTCTTGAGGAGTACTTACATTTTTTATTTGTCAACATATTCACGCAATCTATTAAAACTAAAATAATCATTATCCTCTTTTTTCAACTTGTACAGCATTTTTTTTTTAAGTTTTATGTAATGTGATTTGTAAGCGAGTAATGAAATTTGGTAATCAGAAAAGTAAGTCATTATATGGCAAGTGGTTCTAATGGTAATGTGTAATTTTTTGCTGGGTGGGTACAGGGCAGGACCGACAGTTCATGGTGAAGTAGTGAGGATTGTAGAGTCTCGAGGGCCATGTGGCCAAAACTTGACTCAGGAAGATTCAAACTGCTACTGAACATGAATAGGAAGGCGATGCGTAACGTGATAGGCGCGTTGACTGGCCACTGTTCGGTTAGAGCAAGAACCAGCATTTGGCCCTCTGTAGGTTGTGCCAGGATGATGTTCGGGGATGAGGAGGATCCAGAAACCACTGAACATATTATCAGTCACTGCCTGAAGCTGCAGCGTCATAGGCTTAGATGGCTGCTGAAACGTTTCTATGAGAGCATTACTGATATCAGTAAGTGTTAACTAGAGGGCATCAGGGACTTCATCATGAAAATTCGGTGGCTTAATGACGGATAAAAGGGTCACTTCTGGGTACAAATGGCGAGTAAATATTACTTTTAATGGGGAATAGAAGGGAATCAAAATGGACTTAACTGGGTCCCCGAGTGGGGGTGCGTTTTAGCACCACCCTTCCTAACCTACCCTAACCTTTAGTTGTTCTAAACAAAGTAAAAAAAAAAATTCCTTGGTTTTTGCAAAAATCGTGCACGAAGAAAGAAATGGTTTTTTTTGGCATAAGATGTTAGCAAAATTTCTTTGATAGACTGTTAGCCACATTATTGCCATATATAGAGTGAAATAATGAATAAAATTCCGCGAGAAATTTTTCCCGGGGAATAACTCCAACTAATAGCAAGTAATAGGGAAAATAAAAAATTCTAATTGGAAAAGGCAGAAATTTCTCGCGGAATTTTATTCATAATTGCCCTAATAGTTTAGAGCTATTACCAAGTCTGAATTAGCTGTTGGCCCAAAACTGCTGACACCATTTTTTGAGGGCGAATTAATTTTAGAAATTTTTGGAAGCCCATAAAAAAACTTGGCCACCAAAACCGCCAAACTGAGTATGAATAGGGTTTTACTATCCTAGTACTATCGATTTTATACTCTAAAGTCTGTATGTTTTCCAAAAGTCTTCATTTGTTGCAAAGTATAATTAATTATTTCAGAAGAGGACAAATCCATTGAGTCGATAATCTGCCTTTACTATAATTATAGAAATTATCAATATGAAATATATCTAATATATGTACATACATTTGTATGTATATGTATGCATATAAATTAACTACGTTTAGTGTAACACTTACAAAAACCTATTTAATTTAATGGTTTCCCGTGAAAAATTCATAAATTTTTTTACGTATGAAAAAAACGTGGCAAAATCCCAATTAAAATTAATGGCTTTTTTACGAGACAAAAATAAATCTTTAATTTATATACGCAAATTTGTATACATACATACATACATACTAGTCTCCTGCACAAGATATCTTATAAGAACTTTTAAGACATGAGGGATTTTTCAAATGCTTTACTACAGCGAAATCTTATAAAACAAACGTTAACAACACTGTTTGCAAGAAATTTATTTGAGTATTGTAGGTATAAGAGTAAAGAAGAAAACACTTCGTGACGGAAGAATTTGTGATACTAGCAGTGATGCCAACTTTTTTGGCTCTAAAGGCACATCAACATTTAAAAAAAAACACTTTAAAGCGTAATTTTGATATCTAAATAGCGTAAAAAGCACTTTCGTGAAAAACGACTGAAAATCCATAACGTGAATTAATGTGAAGTTTAATAATGTTTAAAATTTTCTTAGCTATTCTCCATTTAATGAAATATATCAGACGAAAAATGTATGCTTTACACTGAAAAAATAAATACGCCGAGTAATTATTAGAATAATTTTAAGAAATGCACAAATTTCTTAAAAGCACTAATTAGTGCTTTTTCTTATTTTGGCACTAATGCTCGAAATTTGGCGTTTTGAGTCTTCAAAAAGCACTAAAAATAGTGCCAAATGCACCAAGTTGGCATCGCTGGATACTAGCTTCTTTCTACGCATAAGCGCATGTAATTACAAACGTCATGCATGTATGTGTGTATGATCTTTTATTTTCCTGCGCAAATGCAAAGGCACACACATGCATTAACATTAGTGGTATGCGGTTAATCACATAATAGCTTACCATCTACATATTACACACACACTCAAACGTACAATATGAAAAATAACAAGCATACACTAATCAACAGTACTTCTTTTGAGTGTTTGTTACAGACAAGCTGTCTTGAAGTCATCGCTTGTTAACACTGGTATACACATACACCAATACATCCATCGTGCTTCGCTTATAGTACGACAGCATTTATTATTGGTTTAGCATAATACATGCGACGTGAATACATTTAAAAATAATGACGTTTTTACATTTCAAGACTGTTTACGCAGGCCTCTAATACATACATATGTACATATATATGTATATGAATTTTCTTACTAGTATTTAAAGTACAAAATTTTAAATGCCTATAAGACTTTGAAGTCAATTTCAGTGGACTACATAGTATTTGTTTTAATATTTTATACCTTATAAAAAATATATAAAAAATTAAGTGTGTGTGTTCTAAAGCGAGAAAATTACATTCTAATAATAATTTTAAATAATTTTACAAAACACATTCGCCAGTTCTATGAACGTAATAGCCGAGGTAGTGCGATCGCCAAGTTTTTCATTGGTTGCACTCGAAACCGCAATGTCAAGGACACATGCGCCATAGAAATACATATAAATATTCTATAATACAATTGCAAAATGAGAAAAAAATTAAGACACGAGGGTGGTATGAAAATGATCAAAAATCAGAATTGAATACAATTGTTTTATTCATGAAATATTCAGCTTCAGGTTAATATCACTGTGTGTAATTTTTTTAAGTCATGGAAATATAACTATATACGGAGAAGACCAATAAAAAAGATCAGTGTTTCCCAGTTTTGCCCAAGTCATCTACTTTTTTATGGGCCCCAAAGATTTGTATTTCCTTGCAAACCGTTCAAAATTTTGATTTACTCTCTGAGAGAAAGTTTCCAGAAAGAACAAAAATTGTGAACATATAAAATCAAAAAAACTTCATCTTCAAGATCAAAATCGCAAAAAACTTAAAACAAATTCGATTTTGTTTACCTTTTTTCCCCTGTTCAGGTCCATAGGAAGCAAACCGTTCAAAATTCAAGGAAATAATTAGCTACAAAAATGTACCTAAGATCTCAATAAACAGATTTCTCGAACATATGAACTGCTTAGGAATGATTCTTAATACTGTTTAGGTAGCCGCAAAAGTGAAAAATTTCCAAAAAAAATTTTTTTTCACAGTTTGCCTCAGAGAGTAAATCAAAATTTCGAACGGTTTGGAAGTTATGAGCCTGAGAAAATGCAAAAATGACACCGAGGCCCCAAATCGTTGGGGCCCATAAAATAAGTAGATGACTTGGGGCAAAACTGGGCAACCCGTGTCTTTTTTTTTGGTATTTTATCACGTGGTGGTGTTCGTATATGGTTATATTTTTTGGTGTTGCATTGTGTATTTTAAATGTAAGCAATCATAAAAAATCATTTTTAGTAAAAAAAAATTAAAGGCGCTTTTGTTTAAATAGGTATAATTTCATATTTGAAAAAAAAAATATTAATTAGAAACTGTTAAAAAGTTAATTTCATTCCATAGAATATATTTTTTTTTATTAATTAAGCAATTAATTAGTATGCAACAAAAAAAAAAAGGAATTCTCGTATTCCATTTTGTTGAAAAGTCCATCTTACATATGTATGTATATATTTTTCATGGTATTGCATTATTTTTTGCGAAAAACAAGTATTCGGTGTTGACCATGCTGCGATCTTTAATCCAATTTTCTAGCATTGTTTTTTTCTGAGACGGACCTCGCAACTTGCAGTCGTCTTTATTGTTATTTGAATATATATTTACATATATTTTTTTCTAACAATAGCGATAACGCGCAACATTGTATGTTGAATAGACTTAATTTCAGTTGGTCCAAAGTTTTCCATTTCGATATAAAATACATTGTTGCATTTATATTTGTTGTCGTTATTTTTTTTTTGCGATTTTTAGTTGTTCGTTTTATAGCGTGATATTGCTGAAAATGAAACTAAACATGATTTGCTTGTATTGGCAATTATTCATATTATAATAAAATAATTCAATATATTATTCAAATAAATCATTTGGTGTGAAGAAACCTTTAGTCCGCCTTGAAAATCTTCAATTCGCTAATGATATTTTTATTACATCCGTAAGTGTATATTTTCGACTTCTGCTTCTTCATATCCGCAACAGCTTTTCGAGATTTTGTAATACGTAGTAAGTAGTCTTATATTAAACTTATTTTATATAAGTAATAATAAGTAATAATGACTTCCCCGTAATGAATAAAATAACCAATTATTTAAGTATATCAGCGCGAATTAAACCTGGTTGCTTTCGATGCCATGTTGTTGCTGACAATTATTTAAGCAACAAATCATTGCTCCAGAGGGCGACATTTTGACGTTAAAATATCGACGATATGGTCTTTGCGTTAAAATAATTGATCGCTGATTTAAATAATAAATTTCTATTATTCTGGTTCTCTTTTCAGTTGTGAATCTCTCCGGTTTTATTCTCCACATGTTGTTTTTTATATAATCACATTCACCACAGCAGGCTACACGAACACACGACTTCAAATGCCGCTAGCCGGCTACTTAATTATTTTGGAGACGGCAGCAGCACCATCTGCAGTTGATATTCAAGTACAAATACATAGTTCAGTATTGCCACTGTTATAAGTTTTGCATTTATAAAAATTAATTACTCTTTTAAAATGTACTTATTTCACGTAAAAGTACAAAAATGAATCAATTTATTCTTAACATCAATTTTTGGATATTATTTCTGTTAAATAATATGAAATAATTGTACAAAATCATTCATTCAACATTTTCTATTATACTGACGATACTGAATTTTCTCACTGTAGCCAAAGAAATAGAAATTAGTTTAATTGGACTACAATGACAAAATCAGCATAGACAACAAATTGTCGCCCTGTTGCATTGCTGTCTTCAAAAGAATTATTCTCATATAAACACGTGTATTCTATCCTTCACATTTGGTAGTCGGTAGCTTGCTGTGGTGAATGTGTTTAATGCATAAAGGTTGATTGCGTACTGGTATATAGAACATATTAAGTGTAATATTAGTTACATTTAACAAAATAAAAAATTCCATTTTTCTCGTCGTAATTCAGTAATTTTTCCCTGTGTGCTCCCTGTAGAAATCACAATATTTCCTTGGAAGCAGTTTTAAGTAATGGGTTGTTAAAACACTACATGTATTCAAGTGATAAATTCAACTCTATTCAAAAATCTATAGAAAAACAAAAGTATATATATATCGCTCATTTACTTCAATAGTGTCATAACTCGAAAAAACCAGTTTTGCAGAAAACTTTTTTTAAGTTTTCAATTTGCATAAAATTTAATGAAGACATGAAAAAATATTCATCTCTCAGGAGGTACGAGGTTTTTAATATGAAATTTTTATACAAGATAAAATACGAAATGCAGCCTTATTCTGAATTTTTAACTCAAAAAACTAATATTTTTTACAGACACATACATACATATTTTTTTAGTGAAAAAAATTATAATTTTTTGCTCTAGTGCAATTTTTAGTAAGTGACCTCTCAGTATTTTACGATTAAAGAATTTTATTAAAATATTTTTTTTTCTAGTTAATTTTAATTATTATTCGAACTCCATTTGTTTCTATATTTATGATTTTAACAGGCTAAAGTTGGTATCGCTTTTTAAGCCAAATTACAAGTGATAATTATTAATGAAAGTTAGTTGTAAATATTCTGACAACACATAGTTGAACGGAACAGCCAGCCGTTTTCGAAGGCCACTAAACCTTCATCATCAGCGTTCTTTTGTGTTTGGTCCACTGTGTGTGGTGTCAGTTGATGTAGATTTCTGCTTTATATACTTAGCATTATCCCAAATGGAATATGTGAATTGTTTTGATTCATCGTATTTCAATTTGCTGAAAGCTTTTTTTGTATTGTAAGCTCAATACACATGTTAGTTAATTTGCTTATTTTTTGTTCTACTTAAGACAAACTTTTTTGGTTTGTTACTATTAAGTATATTTTTTATTTAATTTTTGCCACAGGCCCATGGCTATTAATTTTTAGTTAATTTTAATTATTATTCGAACTCCATTTGTTTCTATATTTATGATTTTAACAGGCTAAAGTTCGTATCGCTTTTTTTTCATTATAAGCAATAGTTAATGTTTTATTCTACCCTCTGTATTTAAGAAATATTTAAAATTATCCCTTATTCAAGTAAATATCGATATCACATCAATACAATACCTAAAAATCGGTTGGAGCTTGCTTAGTCGCTCTCGAGATGTTCAAAGACCGTGCTGTTGTTTCATAATCCAAAAATAGTATTAGTATTTTACATCCATACGAAGTATACTAACTTTTTATATTTTATATTTTCCCGTATTTAATAATATTTGATGCTGCAAGACTGTTTAGAACAGTGTTTAAAAAACTGAAGTGATTTTCATTTCATTTCATTTTGCTTCTGCTTTGGCTTTTGAAAAATACAACAGTTTCAGTCAAAGTAAAATCACAAAACGATTTATGGCCAATTGCGCAGTATTTTCAACAGTCGACGATTTGAAAAGTTTGACTTTCATTTGCTTTTGTTTTTGGTTAGTATCGCAAGTAAAAGCAGAAACAGCTTATATGCTTTTGGAAGTCACAAACAATTACATTCGAAGAAGCAAAAAATTGTACTGTTATAAGTTTGAAGCAATCGCAGTAAAGTGATTTTTGTTCTTGCTTCTTGCCTGATGAAAACAACAACAAAAACATGACAAACACCATAAAATAGTTGATTGAACCTGCAGGAAGCTTCTAAAAGCAAAAGCTTTTGCTTCTTCGACTGTGACTGTTTGGTATTTAGAAAAGCACACAGACTGTAATGCTTTTACTAGCGAAACTAACCAAAAGCAACAACAAATAAAAATCAAACTTTTAAAATCGTCGACAGCTGAAGGAACTGCGCAATTGTTCATAATTCGTTTTCTGCTTCGACTGCGACTGTTGGTTATTTTCACAGGCAAAAGCAAAAGCATTGGTTCATTTTAAACAGTTGGAAAAAGCTAAAGCAACGAAAAGTAACAATTTTACGACTTTTGCTACTTCGACTTAAGTTTTTTAAACACTGGTTTAGCATCTCAATTTAAACATCCCATTGCAAATGGTATATATCGCAGTATTATGTAAACGGTTTATTCCTACAGATTTTTTTTTAAATTTTGTTCAGCAGAAGCAAATGAAACGAAACAATTCCTTTAATCTATTTTATAGTTATTATTGATCTTTAGCGACAAATTCTATTTTTATCTCCATGTACTAAAAATTAATAAGAAATCGATACAAGATGTCAAGGAAAGACCATCGGTTTGAAACATAACTACGCTGAAAGCATAAGAAGCAAGGTGTCACAAACCTTCGTTTATACTATTACTTTAATCAGGTATCCATAAAAAATTTAACATATATAAAAAATGTTGAGTAATGATCTTCCTAAAACATGAAATATTTTTAACTGAAAAAAATTATTTTTTGTTATTTTTTATCCAAATTTTTTTTCCAATTTCCAACCCTGGAATCATAATTTTGATTTTTCTTTTGTTTCTTTCTAAAATATGGAATATATGTGTATAATAACCAAAGAAATGCTTAGTTTTATATACTAGAAAAAGTTTAAGTTTTCCAGGTCTGGAGCTATGTCTTTTATTTTTCTAATTTTTATGCCAAACTACTTCTTAATAAAACATAAAGTATGTCTAATTTGTAAACAAAAACAAAAATGATTTGACCTATTTATATATAAATATTTAATTTTCCAACCCTGGAATCATCCTTTTAGATTTTCCTGATTCCTTATGCCAATCTATTTCTTTAAAAAATATATAAAACATGTTAAGTGAACAAAGCAAAAAGGAAATTAGAAAAAAAAATTGTTTTAGTTAGTTACTTTACTAACAAAAAAAAGTTTAAAGATTACAGCTCTGAAGCTGTGGTTTTCATTTTTCAAATTTTCCACACCGAACTTTTCTTTCGAAAGCATAAAATATATTTAATTTATAAAGAAAAAGAAAAAAATAATAATTAGACCTAGTTACTGGAATCATAATTTTAGATTTTTCTTATGTTCTTACACTAATCTCTTTCTTTTAAGAATATAAGATATGTTTAATTTATAGAGAAAAAGGAAAAATTAGTCTTAGTAGGTTAATTTTGCTTAGCAAAAAAAGTTAAAGCTTTCCAACTCTGGAAAAAACGTCTTTTTGATTTTTTTTTCGTACTGATGTATAAAATAAGTTTGTTTAACAAAAATAAAAAAATTCGTTTTAGCTAGTTACTTTTATATGGCAAAATAAAGTTTAAGTTTTCCAGCTCTGAAACCGTCTGCTCGATTTTGCTGATTTTCCATGCCAATGTATTTCGGACCATTTCTGACAGAACAGTTCAACGCCGAAGCCTCTATCTTTTCTGGGAGCTTCGGAAAACCGATTTCACGTGCAGACAGGCGGACAGAGGGACGGACGGACAGACGGACATTGCTTGTTCGTCTTCCCTGTGCATAAGGATCCAGAATATTTATACAGAATATATATATACTTTATACTTTAAATAGTCTGCCCAACTATGGCCCTGCTGTCACCAAAAGGTTTGTCATACTCTGCTGTGCAACATTGTTGCAATAACTTAGGGCTTATAAACATACGTACATACATATATATTTATTGGGGGGCTAAGCGTTTTGTTGTGTGCCTCCGTAAGTGTGCAGCCAGTTAATTCTATTTGTTTTTGGGTGCAATGAATTTAACACACTTTGCAAAATAGTTTTTTAAACGTTCGTTGACTTTTTTGTTATGTGAATGTGTGTGTGTATGAATATCGTTATTTATACCCTGCAGTCAGACCGGGGCCAAGTGTCTCTATGTCAACACTAAAGGTGAATTCACCCATTGTTTCGGAACAAAATTTTTGTCTGGAGAAAATATTTTTTACTGAGAGATTTTTGCAAGACGATTCATCCATTTCGAACATTTTTTTCTGGAAAATCAAAGCTACCATATGAAATACGTGTGTAAACGATGCGTATTAATTTTACAAGTGGCAGCACAGCGGCAAATGATTACAATTTTCTGTGTCACACACATCTTTTTAATTGTTTACTGTAATGGTTTCGTTCAACTCCATACATATGGATATGTGTTTCTTAATTTTTCTTTATTGCTATTGTAATAAATACAAGTATACTCTGTTCTTTTATTATTCATATAATATGATGTGGCAGCTCAGTTCAACTTTGGCTGAAAAATTAAAATAGTTGGCAGTTCAGTTCGATTTTGTCCAGACAAAAATTAAAATTAAACCAATTCAAGTAGAAAATGTTCCGAACAAATTTTGTTCTCTTCTTCTTCTCTCTCTCTCTCTCTCAAAAAGAGAAACGTCAAACTCCATATAAAAAAAATAATTGTCCGGACAAAAATTTTGTTCCGAAACAATGGGTGAATCCAGCTTAAAATTCTAGTAGTAGTTACATTGTCTAAAATTTCTCTTCTATTCGTCAGTATAAAAGAAAGAGATAAAACAGATGTGGTGTATTTCTGGTAGATTTTGCAACAACTTGTCAATATACATAAATTTGTATGTACGTAAGGTATAGAAATGTACCAGTAAATGTCTGGTTGGTATGTCTCCATGTTCCCATAAGAACTATGAATTCACTACCTAGTCAATTGTTTTAGTGTTACTAGTACCCACTTGACCTGAGATTCGATAAAAAAGAATGTTCACTAAAGCGAAGAATTTTCGAAAAGAAATTGTTCGATATTTGTTCGCAATCTAAAAAAATTCGAATGTTCGCTAAAGCTCCGAACTTCGCAGTTCTCTCGATAGTTTTTCGAATGTGTGACGGTAGCTGCATGGAAGTGTGTCAGCCTGTTAGTCAAAAGATACCAAGTTCAATGCATGACAGCACTGTAAGTTTAAAAAAAGATAAGAACACAAACTTGCATATGTGCAATAATTGAATGAAAAAAAATTTACCACCATAGCCCAGTGGATGTGTGTTAGTCTGTTAAAATCGAGGTGCCATGTTCAACGCCTGCAGCGTAAGTTACGGAATTAAACAAATAAATAAAATTAATAAAATAAGTAAGTTAAAATAAATAAATAAAAAAAGGACTTTTTACTTTTTCTGCTGCATTTTTGCGGTATAGAAATTAATTCGATAATCTCTCACTTTTGATATTGCTAACGAAATCCGAGATCGAAGGTTTTTTGGGACAAAACTGAGCGACGGGTGAATATTTTTCGATTCATTCTTGAGTGTCACTCTCGATAGTTTTACACGATAAATGTTCGAGGTATATCATAAATCGATATCATTAGCGAAAGCCGTGGTCAACTGGGTAGATTTTCAATGACAAACACATGCTAAATGTCTATAGCATAAATTATTGTATGGGGAATAATTGTAGAGTAGTACTGGTGACAAAGTCAAAAGCGATTCAGTACATTTTCACCACCGACGCTTCCTTCAGGGTATGGATGACTCACACAAATACATTTTGATCTTTATTCGAAAATTGTATAGATAATCGACAATTGTTTATTTAGTCGAACTACAAGTGCATTTTGTTAACACATTCGCAAATAAATCGACACATGCACAACCCTGTCGGAGAATGTGTGGTTGACTACAAAAATAGTTAACTTATAGTTAACTTTTCTAAGCCTGACTAAAAGCTAGCTGCAAAGTCATCCAGAACAAACCCAAAATTAATTCTAAAGTTGAGTACGTGAGAGCCAACAAATTTATTCTCAACTACTTTAAAACTCATTTCAGTTTTATATTAACATTTTGCTGTTGTTATTTTAGATGGCAGCTTACCCGAGTGGTAGCGCGTTGAGTACACAACGAATGATGTTACATGTTCGAGCCACAGAAAATTTTTTTTAATTTACTGACTACCAAGTGATTTAAAAAAGTCAACTTTAAGTTAGCTTAAAGTAGTGCCTAGTGAGACAATTGACTACCGCCTAGGACATCGCAATGTTAAAATAGTCAGTTGATTACATTGCAGAGTAATCCAAGTGTAGTCAGTACTAGTTGCGAAATAGTTAGCTTAAAGTTAGTTTAAAGTTAGCCAAATTTCCGATAGGGAAATAATTGAATTGTTTCATTTATACATACATACACATGTATATACTTTGTAATATAATATAATGAAATGTATTTAATTTGAATTGTAGAAATAAAAAAATCCATTTTAATTTTATGAGTTTTGTGAAAAAATCTAAAATTTGCAAAATTTATGGACATACATACTTGCTTTAATTAACTTGGGTAATTTTAATCACAAAAAATAAATATAAAGCATTAAGATGGTAAAATTAAAATAATACACCAATATTATGAATAGTGTTGTACATACAATACACAACAATTACATATGTGCTACAATTTTGCCTGAATAGAGTAATAGAATTGTGGGTAATTTTGCACTCGATATCATGCATGTTTATACGAGTTTGAAGAACTTATTTGTATAAAATACGACTTAAGGCCCAACAATAATATGCATAAGAAAGCTAAAGTTAGCTTGAGCAACTCTGTGGTTACATATAAAACGTATGTATGTGGCAAACTATAATGTACTTAAGTGAACTTTTAGTCAAATTTCGTCAAATGTTATTTGCTTAAGCAAAGCGCCAAACTGAACTCACATTCCGTACGGAAACAACTATTTGTACATTTTTTTTAAACTCAAATAAACAGCAGCAGAAAATATTCATTGCTTTTAAAATGTTTTTTTTTTTCATTTTAAACTCAAAACATTATGGCCACCTTAAAGTCACATGTAAATTGATTAAGCATTTGTCAGGCTTATCGTTCAATTCGGACATTGGCTAAGCCATATTAAGCCTTTAGGCAGACTAAACAACTTGTTGCTGCTGTTTTCTATAACACATCATAAAATAATAAAATAAATAAAATAAAATTAATAATACAAAATAAAATAAATGAAATAAAATTAATAATATAAAATATAACAAAAATTAAAAATTTAAAAAACCCCCGACTTTTTTCAGAAAAGATGTTCTAAACGGCTGGACGGATTTTCTTCAAGCATAGCTAAGAACCGTTTGGCCTGTACGTGGACACGGACCAGCGTTGCCATAATATCTTTTTGGATAACTGATAACTTAGAATAAAAAAAACTGATTTTCATGTGAAAAAACTGCTCATTAAAATTCTTTAGTATTTTGTATATTTTGGGGGAAGGGGTGTTAACATCAGTTAAGAAGATAAGGCTCGACAAATTTATAAAGTTTTTATTTAATTCAAATGGAAGTGTTTTAGTTTCACTATGGATATATCGCATTAAATTGCACAGGGAAATTCTTTTTTTCCGAATCAATCTAAAGAAGTAAATAGATAAAAAATTCAATAAATAAGGTAACTAAAAGGTTCACTTTTGTTTTTTAAGATTTTGTTTTATTTTATGTGCGCAATGATTTATTTATTTAGCCAAAATAAAATGTTGTTTTTTTTTTGTGAATTATTGAAATTTTGCTAAGAAAGTTCTGAAAAAATGTGTATGGTTTCTATGCTTTAATTTGATATATATTTCTTCGTGTTTTATCTCATTCTATAAGGGATCGAATTATTTCAATGAAGAAACTTGTTTTTCTTTTTCCATAAGGCAAGGCACATTAATATTAATAAAGGAAGTGCTACGTCAGTATGAACCCAGCTTGCAAACAATAAGACCAAATTCCATAAAGAAAAACATAACTTTCGTGTGAAATCTCTCTTGCTGTTTGAAAAACTGCACAATTTATAGAAAAACTTATTTTATAAGCAAAAAACTGCAAAACTGCTTTATGCTTAAAAAACTGCTAAAATCACTTAAAACTGCACATTTGACAACGCTGAAACGGACAGACACACAGATACACAGACACACAAAAACACTCTACAAACTTATAACACCCCTTTTTTTAGTCGGGGGTTAAAAATAAGATATAATAAAATAAAATAGAATAAAATAAATCATATTAAAATAAAATATAGTAAAATAAAATAAACTAAAGTAAAAATATATAAAATGAAATAAAATAAAATTAAATAAAATAAAATAAAAAATAATTGAAATTTATTTGTATAAGGATGTAGAAAAATAAAATGAGTTCACCTGGATATAAATTATTTGCTGGGTTTTGTATCAGTTTCAAAGCCTACTAAGCTTATTTTTTCTTTTGTGATTTTCAAAAGTATTATTGTTTTATGAATTCTCATATAGTTTTTGAAAGTCTATGCATAAAGTAAGAGGTTTGTGACTGTTTAAAATTTGTGATTAAAGTCTACTGATGATTTGGTTCAAGCGCCAATGAAATACGTATATAGACATGCTAAACTACCAGCAAATAAATTTCAATTATTTTAAAATAAAATAAAATAAACTTAAATATCTTATTGTAGTAGTACCTTTTGTAGTAGTATTAGTGAAAACTGATTATGGCCATGAGGCTAGGTTTTCGTGTTATGAATGAATAAATTAAATTAAATTAAAATTAAATAAAATAAAATTCAATAAAATCAAATAAAACAAACTAATATAAAATAGTATAAAATAAAATATAAGTAAATAAAATAAAATAAAACAAAATAATATAAAATAAAATAATATAAAATAAAATAAAATAAAATAAAACAAAACAAAATAAAATAAAATAAAATAAAATAAAATAAAATACAATAAAATAAAATCAATTAAAGTAAAATAAAATAAAATAAAATTATTAAGATAAAAAAAATTAAAAGATAAAAAATAAAATAAGATAAAGTAAAATAATATAAAATAAAATAAAATCATGTAAAATAAAATAAAATAAAATCATGTAAAATAAAATAAAATAATATAAAATTAAATAAAATAAAATAAAATAAAAACAAATAAAATAAAATAAAATAAAATACAGGCAAATCCCGGTATAACGAATGATATAATGTCAGGCCCATTCGTTATACCGAAAAATTCGTTATATCGCATAGTTATTTTCAGGTGTTATTTTAACTATTATTATTGTAGACAAGATACAATACAATAAAAGGAATGAGGGTTATTTATTTTAAAATAAGCTACCAAATACAAACTAACGGTATCAATTTTTTTTGCATTTCCATTGCAGCTGTAGATTTTGTTTAATATTTTTTTTGCCGTTCGTTGTACAGAACACACATTTATCAAAACATTCCCTATATAATGTAGAACTAAATGCTAGAAATATGTTCTTAGCAAGTTTTTGTTTTTTATTTTGCCATTTTTTCTTTATCATTCGTTATATCCAGTACAAAATTGGGATATTATTCGCTATATAAGGTTGTTAATGTAAAAAATTTGGACGTTCGTTATATCAGATATTTGTTAAAGCGATATTCGTTATACCGAGATTTGTCTGTAATATAAAATAAAATAATATAAAATAAAATAAAATAAAACAAAATAAAACAAAATAAAATAAAATAAAATCAATTAAAGTAAAATAAAGTAAAATAAAATAAAATAACATAAAATAAAATAAAATCAATTAAAGTAAAATAAAGTAAAATAAAATAAAATAAAATCAATTAAAGTAAAATAAAATAACATAAAGTTATTAAGATAAAAAAAATTTAAAAAGATACAAAATAAAATAAGATAAAGTAAAATAAGATAAAATAAAATAAAATGTAAAATAAAATAAAATAATATAAAACAAAATAAAGTAAAATAAAATAAAATAAAATAAAATAAAATAAAATAAAATAAAATAAAATAAACTAAAATAAAATAAAATAAAATAAAAAAAAATAAAATAAAATAAAATAAAATAAAATCAAATAAACTAAAATAAAATAAAGTAAAATAAAATTAATTAAACTAAATTAAATTAAATTAAATTAAATTAAATTAAATTAAATTAATTTAAATTAAATTAAATTAAATTAAATTAAATTAAATTAAATTAAATTAAATTAAATTAAATTAAACTAAATTAAATTTAATTAAATTTAATTAAATTAAATTAAAATAAATTAAATTAAATTGAATTAAATTAAATTAAATTAAATTAAATTAAATTAAATTAAATTAAATTAAATTAAATTAAATTAAATTAAATTAAATTAAATTAAATTAAATTAAATTAAATTAAATTAAATCAAATAAAATTAAATAAAATTAACTAATATAAAATAACATAAAATAAAATAAAATAAAATAAAACAAAATAAAGTAAAACAAAATAAAATAAAACAAAATAAAATAAAATAAAATAAAATAAAATAAAATAAAATAAAATAAAATAAAATGAAATGAAATGAAATGAAATGTAATGAAATGAAATGAAATGAAATGAAATGAAATGAAATGAAATGTAATGTAATGTAATGTAATGTAATGTAATGTAATGTAATGTAATGAAATGAAATGAAATGAAATGAAATGAAATGAAATGAAATGAAATGAAATGAAATGAAATGAAATGAAATGAAATGAAATGAAATGAAATGAAATGAAATGAAATGAAATGAAATGAAATGAAATGAAATGAAATGAAATGAAATGAAATGAAATGAAATGAAATGAAATGAAATGAAATGAAATGAAATGAAATGAAATGAAATGAAATGAAATGAAATGAAATGAAATGAAATGAAATGAAATGAAATGAAATGAAATGAAATGAAATGAAATGAAATGAAATGAAATGAAATGAAATGAAATGAAATGAAATGAAATGAAATGAAATGAAATGAAATGAAATGAAATGAAATGAAATGAAATGAAATGAAATGAAATGAAATGAAATGAAATGAAATGAAATGAAATGAAATGAAATGAAATGAAATGAAATGAAATGAAATGAAATGAAATGAAATGAAATGAAATGAAATGAAATGAAATGAAATGAAATGAAATGAAATGAAATGAAATGAAATGAAATGAAATGAAATGAAATGAAATGAAATGAAATGAAATGAAATGAAATGAAATGAAATGAAATGAAATGAAATGAAATGAAATGAAATGAAATGAAATGAAATGAAATGAAATGAAATGAAATGAAATGAAATGAAATGAAATGAAATGAAATGAAATGAAATGAAATGAAATGAAATGAAATGAAATGAAATGAAATGAAATGAAATGAAATGAAATGAAATGAAATGAAATGAAATGAAATGAAATGAAATGAAATGAAATGAAATGAAATGAAATGAAATGAAATGAAATGAAATGAAATGAAATGAAATGAAATGAAATGAAATGAAATGAAATGAAATGAAATGAAATGAAATGAAATGAAATGAAATGAAATGAAATGAAATGAAATGAAATGAAATGAAATGAAATGAAATGAAATGAAATGAAATGAAATGAAATGAAATGAAATGAAATGAAATGAAATGAAATGAAATGAAATGAAATGAAATGAAATGAAATGAAATGAAATGAAATGAAATGAAATGAAATGAAATGAAATGAAATGAAATGAAATGAAATGAAATGAAATGAAATGAAATGAAATGAAATGAAATGAAATGAAATGAAATGAAATGAAATGAAATGAAATGAAATGAAATGAAATGAAATGAAATGAAATGAAATGAAATGAAATAAAATAAAATAAAATAAAATAAAATAAAATAAAATAAAATAAAATAAAATAAAATAAAATAAAATAAAATAAAATAAAATAAAATAAAATAAAATAAAATCAGTTAAAGCATAATAAAATAAAATCAAGTAAAGTATAGTAAAAAAATATAACAAAAATTAAAAATTTTAAAAAACCCCGACTTTTTTCAGAAAAGATGTTATATCTTCTAAACGGCTGGACCGATTTTCTTCAAACATAGCTAAGAACCCTCTAGATCAAGCCATCTTTCAAACATAAAAAACTAAATGAAAATCGGTTCAGCCGTTTGACCTGTACGTGGACACGGACAGACACACAGATACACAGATACACAGACACACACTACAAACTTATAACACCCTATTTTTTTTTAGCAAAATAACAAAATAATATTAATAGTATTAATAAAATAAAATAAATTATCAATAATTATTGAAATTTCTTAGTTTATTTAGCGTGCGGCAAAACGAATACGAATTTAGTTAAAATTTTAATGCATCTAGTGGAGCTCAACAAAAACCAAACAAAATTTTTAAAATAAAATATTAAATAAAAAAAATTATCATAAATTTTAGACAAATAAATAAATAAATTAACAAATAAATAAATAGATAAATAATAACAAAAATGAAAAATATTAAGAACCCCAGACGTACAGACCAAACTGCTAGACTAAATTTTTTCTACTATAGGCGAGACGATATAAGTTCAAGTCACATTTAAAACAAAAAAAAAAAACCAAATTAAAATCGGTCTAGCCATTCAACAGAATATGTCAAAAAATATGTAATTTATTCTTAACGGCTGAACCGATTTTCTGTAAACATAGCTAGGAACTCTCTCGATAAAGTTACTTTTCAAACACAGAAAACCAAATCAAAATCGGTCCAGGCGTTTGATCTGTACGTGGACTCGAACAAACGCAAAGATACACAGACGCACACTACAAACTTATAACACCCCTTTCTTGATCGGGGATTAAAAAATAAATAAAATGAAATATTAAAATATTATTATATTTTTAACCAAAAATTTTTGCTATCAAAATACATTTTCATTTCATTATGAATTATGGAAAAAAAAGTGCAATGTAGTGTATTAATAAGAATGCCTGATAAAAAATAGTATTTACACTTAACGACAAAGTTTCCCAAGCGATAATTGTTTTCATAGGAATAGGAAAAAACATTTTTACAAGCTTAAGATAAGGGTCATAAAGAAATTAATACAGAATACCGTAATAAAGTTAGCTAAAATATAAAAGTTGACAATTAAAAGAATAAAATACTACTTAAATACACATAAAAATAATGACAAAAGAAAAAATAAGAATTGTAACACACACAGACTGCACTAAAAAGTAAAAACAACAGCTCACTGCAAATATACTTAAGAAATAAAATTTATCCTGGAATAAAAAAAAATCCTTTATACTTACACACTCCTGCCATTAACATCAGCGCATGTCCCCAAATTTCTCTAACCTCGTTTAATTCATATGACTTTTCAAGGAAAGTGTAATGTCAGGCAACCCTCAAACCTAAATAAAATGGGAAATTTCACTTTTCCTTGGTAATGGAAATTTTCGCAAGGTCATTGAACTTGACAAAGAAAAACTCAAGGCTTTGAGCGAAAATGAAAACAATAATAATAAATAAAAGCTTTCGAGAGAAAGTGAATGGATGGGAAAAGCTTTCGTAGTACTAAATTTTTGCCGTTAAATTAACCCCCCCCCCCCCCCCAAAACATTAAGAACAAAGAAAGAGAAAGTGTAAATGACACACGTGCACATTTAGGGGGTTAAGGGTTGGAGAAAACTTCTCCTTCCCGCTTTCCTAATGAACAACCCTTTCCAAAACTCTAGGATATACACAAAAGGAAGCTGATTGCACATAAAAAATACATTGCTTGTTTGACACAAACATTGTCTTACAAAATCCCCTCTTATCCCCCCTTTTTGGTAAATTAACTCAAAGTAAAAAAATACCGTTATTTGAATACTTAAAGTATGTATATGGGAAAATCAGTTTATCTCTTAGTCTGGGGTTGAAGGAATTTGAATTGCACTTTTTTTTAAATAAAATCAATAAAATTTTGGAGGGAGGTATAAGGCGTGGTGTTTTTTGGGAAAGAAGTCAGCAGAATGCAAAGAAAGTCTTTTGTTTTTTTTTATAAATATAAATATATGTTAACATATTCTGCGCAAAACATGTATAGTTGTAAAAGGAAACATACAAAATATCCCAATTTTAGTTTGGAACGGCTTACACCGAAAGAAAAATTATACACAAAAGTAAAGTTTTAAAGTCTGAACACAATGTAACGATAATTTATTGCGGTGCTGTTTTTCATACGATTTTGAAGTAAAAAACGGCATAAAATTAAAATCTATTTTATTTTCATTGCGGACTTTTTATTCTCTCAATTTTTGACACTCTTTCTCTTTCTGATGTTGCCATAGTTTTTGAATAATTGGTGGTGTTCACAACATTATTGTAAACAAAAAACATGATTTTGAAGTTCAAAAATTTTTGTCATAAAATATAAAAGTTTAAAAAATGTATCAAAAATATCTGCGAATGTATAAAATGTTAATAATTTTTTTGTTTTTAGTTAGTGCCATTACAAAATTTTTAATACAAAGAGTAATTTTTTATATAAAAATGTACGCACAAAAAATTAAATTAAATTAAAAATTTAAACAAACAATGACAAGTATTGCCGTCGCCGTCTTCCGTTATATTATGTTTATTTTTCTCTCCCGCAACGAGAAATCGCACCGCTCCACAAACATTGGCGCATAGTCATAGTCATAAACAAAGTACACTTTAAGAGTTTAAAACCAGTAAGGCCTAATAAATCAGTCAAGGCTTAAACGCTGGTTTCGTTAAACTAAACTCAAATTTATTTGTAGTTTAAACTAAACAGGAATAAATCAGTGGGCCATACTTTCTGTGTAGTTAAAAAAACAATATTGTGGCAGCACTAGAATGAATGTCAAAAAACAGCTGTTTTGTAGCAGGCTATCAATTATTTGCACAATCAAAAAGACAAAAAAGTTAAGAAAATTTCAATTATATGTCACCAAATTGTACCAAGAAAGGAATTATGTATATGCTTGGCAAAGTAGAATAGTATAAAAGAATACTAGAGTGTAAGAAAATAGGTCGAACAAGATGTGAAGAAAAATTGGAGGCTTGGAAAAAAGTTGAAAGCTCTTTCAATGCAAAACATATGGACTGTAAATAACAAAACCATTTGGCCTGTATTGGTAGTTTAAACGCCCAATTTTATGCGTTTACAGATGGTTTAAATACTGTATGGATTTATAGGTTTGCTAGTTTAAACACATTTTAAACCAAAAATGGAGATTAACTTGCACTGATTTATTAGCCCTAAAACTGGTTTTGAACTCATAACTATATATATAACTATGAATATGCCCCATTGTGTTTATACTCTTAACTATGGAAATTTAATACCAAAACGGGCCTCACTAAATCCATAACCTTTTCTTGGACATTCAAAAGAATTATGTTTAAGGAATGATTTTTGTTTTAAGGCCTTGTATTTTTTCTAAAAGGGGCAGGGAAAGGTCACAGTCTGTGCTAAAGATTTTTCGAAGCGACGCGTTTTTTTTTGTTGCAAAGTATGTATGTTCCAAATGTTTGTTAAAAGAGCGGACGTCTGCTGGATATTGTTAACCCAAATAGCTTACATTTATATCAATAAAAATGAAATTTTTAAGAAAAAAACTGATAAAAATTAATTATCTCATAACTTCAAATTGTTTAAACTTTACGATTCATATTTAGTTACACCGTACACGAATTGTGAGTAATTAAATAGTACATTATTATATCTGTCACGTCAAAGTCTGTCAATAGGGATTTTGATCAAGTATTTGTCGTTCTGTTTGAAAACTTTTAATATGGAGTTTTGTGTCAAAAAAAGTATTTTCGAGTTGTAATGTAAAATTTAAAAGCACTTTGATTTATTCAATAGTTATAAAATTGCTGCCATACGAAGTGGATCCAAGAGAGGTTTGAAAATTTCTAAGAACATGTATTTTGATGTAATAACAAATAATTACACAGTGCAACACGAAAAATATATCCACATACGGACACCACTAAGGGGGAAAAATACCAAAAAAAAGGTGCCCAAAAAAGTGTATTACTTGGGGCAAAACTGGGAGACACGGATCTTTTTTTTTTTTGGTGTTTTATCACTTAGTGGTGTCCGTATGTGGTTATATTTCCCTGACTTAAAAAATTACACACAGTGTTAATTAAATATGCAATTTTGAATATTTTGTTAGTTACGTGGTTTTGCATTATAGCTGAGGATATGTAAAGAAAAGATGACCTGAAATTACAAAGGATCACACGAAAGTATAGGCTTCTAGTTTCTTGGCGGCAGCATCAAAGATTCCGAAAATACTTGCTTTACTTAAGTCGACTTAAGCGATTATTCCATATTGCCACATCTATATATCTATTTATTTATTTATTTTCTTTTTCATTAGTTTTGTTTTTTATTTAATTGTGCCTTCCTTAAAGACATCATCTCATGCGAAATTATAGCAAATTGCCACAACTCTCTTTTCTTTAGCTTTTAATGTTTATTTTCAAATTTTCTTATTTGCCCCACTACAATTCTTGCAGCAACATAAAAAATTCTCCCTCTTTGCTACTCGTATTTGTTTTTGCAAGAAGTTTTGTAATTTGAATCTGTTTATTTTCGTTGTTGTTTTTCTTTTCGTTCCTGTGTCATCTTTTGATATACTTACTTAAATTCATTTTTATTGTTATTTTTTTATATTTCTTAAGCCTACAGTACACGGCATGTAAAAAGCCACATGCGTATGTGGCGATGACGTCACAAGAATTTTCACCATGTTCGTCGCTTTTTTTTAAATTACTAGTAGTGGCTAGATCCCGTAAAATTATTATAGTATTTTTGTTCAAAAATACATATGTGGCACATGTAGCCGAATCGAAGACATTTTCTGTGGCAGCTCATCTGTAAGCATGTTAATATCTACATGTACATATGTTGCTAGTACACGGCATGTAGCACATGTAGCATCGTGATGACGTCAAAATTACGTCAGAACCACATGCGTATGTGGTTTTTTACATGCCGTGTATTGTAGGGTTTACAGATGAGCACAGATGTCTTTTTGATGAACAACCACGTAAGTCAATTATTGAACATTTTGAATATTTAATGTCAAATCACTGTAATAAATTGGAGTAGCATAGATCGATTTTGATTTCGAAAGTAGAAACGAAGTTAATTCTTTATTAATTAAAAAAAATCGCTTGCCAATACATATTTGCTAACTTTTTAATTACTCATTTTAGTCGTAACTTGTAATAGTTTTTTAATTATCAAGCTATAAAATATAAACTTTTGTATTGAAATTAAAATTTTATGGACCTACCATAAAAACAAGGTGTAAAATTGTATCCTGAGCGACAATTTATAAAAAAAATGAAAACTTTAATTTTTGCCTCTAACGATTAAATCGATTAATTTTAATTTATTATTATTACAATCTATTATGAAAACCTAGTCTATAATCAATGATATGTCGCCTCATATTACGTACAAATCACTTACATTAAATAATTATATTTAAAGATAATAAATTTACTGCAAACAATTAACCAAGGTGTATCTAACTAGGTGGCAGCGCTACTTCAGCTGATAATTTTTTGCTCTATGGGCCTTGTAGCTGAAGAATGTCAAAAACTTCGATTTTGTTTTGGTTTTAGTACAATTATTTTTGTGCTTTTGACATTCTTCGGTTCTTTACACAGCTATGGTTGCCGTATTTTTGTATAAGAAATCCTTACGCATTCACCTGTATAATTACACCATGCAATTAACAATTTAAAAAAATCACAATAAACAGCAAATAGAGAAAATGATTAATAAGGTATAACAATTCCATTGCATATTAAATAAATTCAGTAAATTACGACTTTGACACACGCACACGAAGTGTTCCGTACGGACACATACATATCATACTATACGAACTTTAGCCTATATCTATAAAAGAGGATGTGTGTATGTATGTAACGTATGGACTCCAAAACGGCTGGGCCGATTTTGATGAAATTTTCGGGGAATCTTCAAAATATTCACGCGGGTGACACTGTGAAGTCTAATTTTTTATTTTCCTTCTGCGGGCGAAGGCGCGTGGCAAAATCCATTTTTTATATTGCACCACCTATGCCATATATATATATACTTATATATATTATTATTATTTTTTTTCTATTTTTATTTATTTATTTTTTTTTTGTTTTTTTGTTGTCATGTTTTTCAAAACGAGATATCTTAAATCGGTTATGTAGTTCCGAAGATATTTACAAAAAGCCTTTGTTAATAATGATCCAATACCAAAATTTTAAAACTTTCGAAATGTTGCATTAAAAATCCCAGTTTTCGGTTTATTTCCAAAATATTTACATCATTCGATAACTCGATGGGGGTAGCGAGGCACACCGGTTGTAGCTAGTAATGTATAGTTTTGGAATTTTTCTTTGTGACATCGCAATAGTGTGTACTAGAGGAAACACTTGTCATTATGTTTTTTCAATATAAAAAACATAATGTGGATAGCATTCGCAACATTTTGAAAATGACAACACAAGAAATTACAGATGAGTCGGCATATTACATCTTGAAAAAAAAAATCAATTTCATGACATACGTGGTTATTCGTGAAAACCACGGAAAGAAGGTTTGCATTTCATTTTCTTCTTAAATTTTATAATCTTTAGGGTGTTTTATTTTGATTTCTTAATTTTTGCAATGAAGAAATTGTTAACAATGGGTGTGGAAGGATGTATAGTAGATACTACAGGTACATATATAAGTACGTATGTGTGTATGCATATATTTGATTAACATGATAATAACGGGTGTCAAAGGGGAAACTAGAAATTAAAAAAATAATGAA
Organism: Tachina grossa; assembly: GCA_949987645.1. Lineage (NCBI taxonomy): Eukaryota > Metazoa > Arthropoda > Insecta > Diptera > Tachinidae > Tachina > Tachina grossa. The sequence continues at coordinate 157,401,203 of OX465275.1, forward strand.
ATATAAATGTTAAATCAGTACAAAATTCGGTTAAATCTTTGTCAGATAATATATAGTAGTCAGATATATATAGCAACAAATAATAATAAAATATAAAAAATAAATAAATAAAAATTCAAAGAAATTAAAATAAATTTGAGGCATCCATCTCCAAATCACGACACAAGAGAACTGTCTTCTTCCTAGTTCTAAATTTTACTATTAAGAGAGCCAATTTCTCTTTCTTTCATTGGGAACAGATGTGCCTAAGATTGTAGTGAGTACCCGCCCTGACCTTAACTCACGGTTAAGGTTAAGGCTTCGCCATCGCCCCTTGCAAACTTTTTAAGATAGTTATCGCTGACTTTGAGCACGCATTATGTTGAGAAACTTTTGGCTATTTAATCTCACACTTACGGAAGACAGCCCTAGTATGGGAGGTGTGCTTAAACACTCTGCCCACGTCCGAACAATAACTAGCAATGGTCTCACACTTCAAGACCCTTCTTCTGCAGTAGTCTTGTGTAGTTCATGAACGAACTAGTTCAAATGAACGATTCAGTACTTTGAACTAAGTGAACTAGTTCAATTGTTTTACGGTCTCTAGTTCAATTTTTGAACTAGTTCATTTTTTGAACTAAGAACTAATACACAAAATGAACTAACACAGAGGCTGTGAACTAAATGTTTTCAATGTTTTGCTCAAATTTTTTTTCATCGCTGGCTACTACCAGAAGTGCAATAAACAAGAAAACACAAGTAAACACTTTAAATATTTTGGATTTAATCAAATTTATTTATTAATTAATTAATTTTAGTTTTCATAAAGTATTTAATCACAGAATTTGTGTTTTTAATATTGTCAAAGACCACAACACTCATACATACATATGCATGTAGAATTGTAGATGTAAAATCTTTGAACTAAAAAGACTTAACTAATTCATTGAACTAAAAAGAGCGATTGAACTAAATGAAAGAACTAGTTCATTTACAAATAATGAACTAAAATGACCGGTCACTGATATGAACTAAATGTCACAAGTCTATTCTGCAGCCACTACGCATAATTTTCTGTGATAACACTCATCGACTGTGTTGTTGTTTACATCCGCTATATGTTCTTGAAGAGAAGACCACGTCAATCACTGAAAACATGGCCACTGCTCTTTTTAGGGGTTGGAACAATGTCCGCCACAGAAACCATGCAGCACTTACTTAACAATGTTGAGCATCACTTATTAGACTCCGCAGAGTTAAAATGAAGTCTACAAGCGGCTTCCGGTCGATAAATGATGCCTCCAGGTCATCATGATAGGCGACTGGTACCCGTAGTACCAGTACTCGGCCACTGGTTAGACCTCACTTTTCCATTTCGAAATTCCTTCTTTCCAGCGTCCTTAGAACTCATGACAGTTGAAAGCGCCGCTACACCTTTACCAGACAAGTAGCAAAGCTACTTTCTTTAAATAAATATTAACAACATGCTGTTTTCGAAGTCCTTCATCAGCAGCGTTCTTGTGTTTAATAATGTTTTATTTTTAGTATACACAAATGGAAATGTTTCTTTTTTATAAATATACATACACACATACATACATACATAATATGTATATCTGCTTACCCTGTATTTCCTCAAAGCTCAAATAATAATAACCAAAACTAAACAATATTTTTAGTCGGCATAAATTTTTAAGCAAAACAAAACAAAAAAAAATCACTTCGTGAAACATATGATTTTGTTTGTTTGAGACCCCATAGTCATCATCCCTGTTAAATAAAAATATGCATACACTGAAAGATTTTTTCTCATACATTGAACAATTTCATTCAACCAATGATAAGTTTCATTCTACTGGATACAAATGTTTCGTTGAGGCCACATAAGTTAATAAAATGTGTGTCTCATTCAAGATATAAATTTTCATCATTAGTACGAGTATAATTAAATGTTTCATAGAAGTACACATTTATTTAAAGAAATTAATTAATTTTATTACAGCAATAAAATACTTTTGACTTATAAAATAATTAAGTAGACTAATGAAAAGTTTAATGCAGTTGATACCTATAATATATAATGCAAATGGAACAATTTCTAATCTGATAAAGCTAAGCTAAGCATTAAGGTTTTGTCAGCTTTTTTTTGAATTGTGATTGAAGTCTACTGATGTGTTGGTTAGAAGCAACGAAATCCATATAGACTAGGGTGATCGACTCGGTTTTTCAATCGGTTTTTTCACAATACGGTTGTCGATTTTTCCAAAATGTTGATTTTTCGAATGTTGAATAGTACGAATGTTAAAAACCGACTGAGTAGAATGCTTTTCGATTTGTATATTTTGCAATAAAATTAGTTTTTACTATGTTAAAACTTAGACCGACGTGTTCTGTTGATTTTGCTAAGTATTTTTTTCAGTGTGAAAGTTCTAAGCATTCTTTGAGCATGGAAACAATTACTGAAACATGAAATTAAAGCGAAATTATTTTAAGAGGTGGTAGCAGAGGCGAATTAAATTGGCATTATGGTGTGCAATGGATGTCAAAATCCATTTGTAATTTTTTTTTAGTTTTGTTGACATTTTGCTTCGAATTTAATATAGAGGTAGATATCCACATTGTCCATGCATTCATATTTATGTATGTATATATATATGAAGTTAATTTTTATGTTTTACCTTTAATTTTTGTATTATTTTATAATATTTACATGAACTGTTAACGATTTTTTTAATAAAGCAATTTAAAATCAAAACTTTTGTATAATAATTTTCTAATTTAAAAAATCTAGTTTTTCCTGAATTGTAAAAACCGAAACCGGGTTTTTCATAATTTTAAATATTCCCACTATTCGAAAACCGGTTTCTGGAAAAAGTCGAACAATCGATCGCCCTAATATAGACGTGCTAAACCAGCAACAAATGATTTTTTTTTAATTCGTATTTATTTTGATACGCGTTAAGTAAAAATAAAATATTGAAATAAATAAAGATAAACAAAATAATATTCAGCCAAGTCTCAAAATGATTTTAATATTTCCATTTTGATATTTTTGAAAAACGTTTGTGCGTTAAACGTGGCTATTATCGCTGTTATCGCTTGTGGCAGATATATTATATTGTGAAATATTTCATTGGGTTTATAAAACAAGAACTAATGAAACCATTTCATTAGAGTTACGAAATAAAAATTTTTCAGTGTATGTACATGTAAATATATTAACGCTTTTGAGGGACATGGAAGTTAAAATTAACAAAATCAATAAAAACGTATTTGTGCACGAAAAAAGGAAAGTACAGTAAAATCTCGATATGTGAAGTAACGAATTTTCATTTCAATCATAACCGCTAAAAAAATATAAGAGACACATTATTTGGACTTTTTTTAAACGAAAATCAACTTTGTAGTTACGATCGCAAATACATAATCGATTTTGGTCAAAAAATTAAGTTCGAAAATTATCAAATATTTTTATATTTATATCTTTCAAAGGAAAGGAAAAAGAAAAAATTAGATATCATAAAAAACCAAAAAATATATATCCTGAAGAAGTTAACCGAAGATTAACGAAATATTGAAAATAATAAACTCAAAATACAAACTGACCGAAAGCTCAAGAAAATAATTTAATTTAAAGTTCGAAAATTATATACATAGGTATGTATGTATGTCGCTTAGCTTTTCTGGCGGTTCTGGCACAAATTATTACTGTACTTCCGAGCTGTAGGCCTGCGACGTCATTGCTCGCAAAACATTAGCATGTAATATGCAATTATTATGTTAATATTATTAAATTAAATAAATAAAATAAAATATTACTGTACTCGGATCGAATGACTATACATGGATGTACATTTAATGAATGAAAAAAGAAATTCATTTAAAAATATTAATAACGGAAAACAATTCAACATATCGTATTCTCGTATCTCATATAAAAACTTCAGAGAAAGTGCTGATACACTCATATCTTGACAGAAGAAAATTTTCTAATATCTCCATTGAATTGAATTTACATAAGTATTTACTTATGTATTTATGTGAACTCTTTTTCTGCAAAACTTACTTTTTAGAGTTATTACTATGTTGCATTAAAAGAGCGAAGTACATATGTATGTACGTCAATATTTGTATACACATACACACATGTAAGTATGTATATTTACATGCGTAAATACATACACCCACACCCATAAATAAAAAAATTACTAAACTTCCCCAAAATCAACACAAACTCCATATAAAATACAGAACAAAAAGTTAAAACATTACACACACACACCCACACCTATGCACACAAAATAAAATAATGCTATATAGAATATACTAAAAGTACCGTTAGATGATAGTTGGGTCATTGACCGACAAATAGTCTGATGTTATGAATTTTTGTTTTTACTTTGTTCATTGTCAATAACAAAAACAACTGTATAGAAAAAAAAAACAATATTAAACTTGAGGCAATACGAAGTTACGAAGCCTATAAATACATGCATATGTACATATGTACGTACATAACTATGTAAATATGTATGGATGTGGATACATATTAGACCCCTGCACAAGACCACTTATAAGAAGTTTTAAGAAATGAGGGATTTTTCAAATGCTTTATAACAGCGAAATCTTCTAACACAAATGCTAAACAACACTGTTTGCAAGAGATTTGTTTCACTTATTGCAGGTATAGGAGTAAAGAAGAAAATACTTCGTGACGGAAGAATTTGTGATGCTTGCTTTTACCTACGCACAGGCGCGTGTACAAACGTCATGCATGTACATACACACACACGTTGTGTGTATGATCTTTTATTTTTCTGCGCACATACAAACGCACACATGCCCTTGCTTTAAAAACCACCCAATCAAACGTACGATATGCAAAATAACAAGCATACACGCATCAACACTACTTCTTTTGAGTATTTGTTACGAGTTTCGTTTTGAGTATTTGTTAAGAAGTCTTCGCGACATCGCTTGTAAACACTCATATAAACGTACATCAATACATCCATAGTGCTTCGCTTATTAAACGACATCATTTATTATTTGCTTAGTATAATACATGCTACGACAATACATTAAAAAACACAAGACGTATTTAAATTTCAAGACTGTTTACGCAGCGCTCTAATACATATGATATGTATAAACGCCTTGGAATTCAAAACAAAAGGCATAGGCACGCATCCATCTATACTATACTGATGCACATAGATACTCACATGAATAGATGTGAACATAAATATATAATTATGTACATATGTACATACATATGTTACGTCATTTTTCTCTCTTGCGATTATATTTAGGTAGTAGGTACAAATGTAATGTTTTATGTTCACAACTTTGTACCAAGTTTTTCTGAGAGCTTTCGTTCCATCTGACAGTTTGCAGTTGAGAATATGTAACATAAATTTTGAGAAGAAAGGGAAATTTGTGAGTATGTATATATGTACATATTTATGTATGTAAGTATGTGTGCAAATACATATGTAAATATATAGATCAAGGCTGCCCACAGAGAGAAAACCGAGAGTAATGTATAAGCTTATGTGTATGCATTTGTATAAAAAGCCGATTGATGTTCGGCATTCTGACTCTTCTCTGGGCAGCAATAGAAACAAGGGGATATTTTTATCGAAAAAATTGGGTTATTTTCAGGTAAACGATGGTATATGTATGTATGTGTGTATGTAATAAGACACATGCATACTTACATAATTACTTATGTAAGCAAGTGCGTTCAATAAACATACATATGTAAGTAAAAAAAAACTAGGCAGTCGAATTTTTCCCAAAGCCCCACCGACCATTCTTTAAAAAAATGAGTTAAATATGTACATACATATTTTTAATACCCTTTCTGAATCAAAAACTCGTTTGACGAAATTTATTATGGTTTCTGAGATATTAAGAATTCATTTTCCCCATATCCACTATTTCTAGGTTTAATAAGTATTGTTTTGCTGTAACGCCACTATTTGGCGATATTGTCAAATTCTTCATACAAAAATGTACTATGTAAAGTTAGCTCTTGTTTTGCTTCGTTTCTATAAGCCAGACGCACCCGCCGATAAAATGTTTTAATATTTTTACGTTTTTCTCTCTATAAAAACGCTTTTCCGTGGACCCGAAGATTTTCAAATTAATACAAGAGCCGAGTGTAGTAATTAGGGTTAAGAATGATACAAGTTTTATTTACAAATACACTTAAACTAAATTAATCAGGAGCTTATATAAACTAATACAACTTAAACTACTGAATTACACACAAATATTCACAACTGGTTACCACTACGCATTCCTCGCTGTAGTTTACACACGTCTCTTAGCTGGATGCGCAAGTATTCACGTGACACCTCTTTGTCTGCTACTCGTCACTTACGAGACTCACTCTGCCGTCACTCACAGTTGATGCACCAATTCCTCTTTATCTGCTGCTTGTCACACACGGCACTCACTCTGCCGACACTCACAATTGATACACCAATAAAGACTCACTGGCCTTACTTACACCTTTACACACGTCTATTCGCTGCGCTGTTCCCTTTACTTCAGTCGACACGATAGACTCCACAATAATCTCAATTCGACGACAGACTTTGCTGTCACTATAGACTGTCCTATAGTTTCTCCTTTACTCCAACTCACGAGTAAAGCACAGACTGCTCTTAACTATCAACTCACCCCTGTATCGCAGACTATTATTAACTCACAACTTAATTATCAACTGACTTGTTCACTCGCAACTGACTGACTGGTTCACAACTTGTTCGCAACTAACTTGTTCGCAACTGAATCACATGTGCAACTCGTTCACAACACAACTATAACTGACTCGCAACTAACTAACTTATTGGATGCGTCACCCCTTTTTATACTTCGCACACATACCACTAGAAGTTTCAAGCAATGTCTAGACGATCATTATCATCTTAAATGTTGTTTACAAAGTGCCCAATTAAGTTCACGTGGTAACTATGTACATAATGGGTGTTTTTTATTGAGGTATAGAACTTTAAGTTGGCATCACTTTTTTAACTGGCGGCCATTTTGTCAGCTGTCAAATGATTAATATTTAGTTTGGTTTGCCATTTCATCATGAACAGGTTAACAAAAGAACAACGCTTGCAAATCGTGCAAATTTATTTCGAAAATAATGGTTCAGTTCGCGAAGTTTACCGCAAGCTCCGTCCATTTTATGGTCGACATAATCGTCCATCAGAGCAATTAATTCGGTTAACCATGGATCGTTTTCGCACTACGTTTACTATATGTGATAATACGCATCCGCAGAGACGTCGAACAGTGCGCACCGAAGAAACAATTGCCGCTGTAGAGCAAAGTGTTGAAGAGGACCCGAATGAATCGATTCGCCACCGTGCACAGCAATTGGAGCTTTGTCCATGAACTTTATGGAAGATTTTGCGCAAAGATCTTGGCTTGCGACCTTACAAGATCCAGCTTGTGCAAGAATTAAAGCCGCGAGACCATGCAATGCGTCGTGATTTTGGTGTATGGGCTCAGTGATGAGGCTCATTTTTGGTTGAATGGCTACGTCAACAAGCAAAATTGCCGCATTTGGAGTGAAGAGAATCCACATGAGACCCTTGAGACGCCATTACATCCATAAAAACTGACTGTTTGGTGTGCTCTATGGGCTGGTGGAGTCATTGGGCCATACTTCTTCCGAAATAATGCTGGAGAGTCAGTTACCGTTAATGGAGACCGGTATAGAGCCATGATAACCGACTATTTTTTTCCCGAATTGGATGGCATGAATGTGGATGAGTTGTGGTTCCAACAAGACGGCGCTACATGCCACACAGCGTACGTCACAATCGATTTATTGAAGGAAACATTCGCGGAATGGGCCTGTCAATTGGCCACCAAGATCGTGTGATTTGACACCATTGGATTATTTTCTTTGGGGATATGTGAAGTCGCTCGTCTACGCCAACAAACCAGAAACGTTAGGGGACTTGGAAGCCAACATTCGTGGCGTTATTGCCAACATACGGCCCCATATGCTCGAAAAAGTGATTGAAAATTGGACCTGTAGAATTGGCTTTATTCGAGCCAGCCGCGGCGGCCACATGCCCGAAATCATATTTAAACATTAATGGCATAAAATTATCCTTCCAATAAAGCCAAATTGATGGACATTAAAACGATTTTCTTGTGTTTTATTTCAATTCGAAGTTTTATACCTCTAAAAAAACACCCTTTACATGTGTATATGCATACGTGTGTACATCATTAACTAAGCAATGCATGGTGGTTGTTTACCTTTTGCTTTTCGTTTGAATTGGCATGCGTGTATGTACGAGGCATGTGTATCTTTTTAACGAGCAGACGGTTTTTGTTGTTGTTATTACTTGTTTACGTTTAATCAAGCTTGTATGTGCTACGCATGTTTATTTAGTTGTTTGCTACTATTCTAGATTATTCTTTACATTGACCCTGTAGGAATACAATATAAACTTATTAAACACTAAAATAAAATAAAAGAAACCTTAATTATATGCATCTTTGAGTATAACATAAATCATTTAATTTCATTGTTTATATTAAATACGAGTGCACTTCAATTACTTGTTTTTCTTGTGTAAGTGTGTAAGCGGATCGATAGTTAATAATATTACGGTGGCGGTTTCTTGGTCGGCGTTTAACAATCGACTTACATATTTCTCTGGATAGCAAGAAAAATAAACAAAACAACAAAATTCTCAATACACAGCTGTGACACAGCAGTTAAGTATACGATGGAGCACTTTTTGAAAATAAATTAAGAAAAGCGGTGTATGCGGCACAAAACGTATTTTTACATTTTTAATAAAGTAATATAAAATTCTAAATTCATTGATGAAAGTTCACAAAAATTTTAGTTTTTGTTAAGAACATGTGTCGGAAGCAGGGATGCAAATACCAAAGAAAGCCATTGGGTATATTTTGAAAAAAATTTTATGTAAACCTTTTTTTGTCGTTTTTCTCCACTCCAATTTTGTGGTATATGGGCTAAACCTATTCTGAGGTGACGAAATGTGAAATACCTACCTTTATCTACAAAAGATATCAGTTGTCAGGTTAGACCATATTGTATGCACTTGTACAATATACATATGTATGTATATATACATATGTATGTATGTACATATGTATGTATAAGTTAAATTTTAAGGGCCGATGTTTATTTTGAATAAAACACAAATTATTTAGGAAATTATTGTCATTTCTTTTTGTTATGATAATATGGTATGGTTCAATTATGTATGGAACAAAATATCGGCCAAATGGCTGCCGCAACCTCGCCAGCACACCTCTATCCGATGGTCCAAATTTTCGATGACGCAGGGGCATAATTGAAGTTCTATGCCGTTAATGTGCCGAATTATCTCATCATTTAGCTCTTGAATCATTGCTGGCTTATCGACGTACACATTTTCTTTCAAATAACCTCAAAGAAAAAAGCCCAACGGTGTCAAATCACATGATTTTATCGGCCAATTGACATCGCCACCACATGAGATAACACGGCCATTGAATTTGTCGCGCAAAAGAGCCATTGTTTCGTTATCTGTGTGGCAAGTTGAAATCACATATCGTCCATATCCATATCTTCCAATTCGGGCCATAAAAAGTTCGTTATCATCTCACGATAGCGAACACCATTCACAGTAACTGCCTGACCGGCCTCATTTTGGAAAAAATACGACCCGATGATGCTGCAAGCCCATAAACCGCACCAAACAGTCACTCTTTTGTGGGTGCATTTTTATTTTTCGACAATCACTCTTGGATTATCATTCGCCCAAATGCGGCAATTCTTCTTATTGACGAATGCACTGAGTTGAAAATGTGCCTCATCACTGAAGATGATTGTCTTCGATCTGCATTTTGATTTGAACGCCCATTTTCATAATAAGCCTGAATAACTTTAACGCGGAAAAACTACTCGGAAAAAACTAATTTAAATTTTGACTGCCTATTATGTCAGTAGTTTTTAAATAAAAATAGGCATTTCTGCGCTATACGTTTCGTACTCTTTGTCTTCTCAGAAAACCTACTAGGCTATCCACTCCAGTTTTCGCTTTACAGCACCACACACACCATCAATGAAATCCTCCAATACTTCATGGCAGATATAATATTATTTTGGTTTGATTCTTGATTTCTGCTTCTCCAAATTTTACAACTTTTTTCTTTTTAAAGACTTCAAACTTGCTTTCTTAAGTAAAAATTACAAACGATTTTCTTGATTTTTATATTTTTGCATATTCTAGACGTCGCTTCTTATTTTGGTTAGAGATGTGTGTGTGTGTTTTCTTCCTAAAACTTGTAATGGGTGTTCTTTATTGAGGTATAGAACTTTAAGTTGGCATCACTTTTTTAACTGGCGGCCATTTTGTCAGATGTTAAGTGATTAATATTTAGTTTGGTTTGCCATTTCATCATGAACAGGTTGACAAAAGAACAACGCTTGCAAATCGTGCAAATTTATTTCGAAAATAATGGTTCAGTTCGCGAAGTTTACCGCAAGCTCCGTCCATTTTATGGTCGACATAATCGTCCATCAGAGCAATTAATTCGGTTAACCATGGATCATTTTCGCACTACGTTTACTCTATGTGATAATACGCATCCGCAGAGACGTCGAACAGTGCGCACCGAAGAAACAATTGCCGCTGTAGAGCAAAGTGTTGAAGAGGACCCGAATGAATCGATTCGCCACCGTGCACAGCAATTGGAGCTTTGTCCATGAACTTTATGGAAGATTTTGCGCAAAGATCTTGGCTTGCGACCTTACAAGATCCAGCTTGTGCAAGAATTAAAGCCGCGAGACCATGCAATGCGTCGTGATTTTGGTGTATGGGCCGAAAATGAGATTGATCTCGATGCTGATTTTCATCGCAAAATTTTGTTCAGTGATGAGGCTCATTTTTGGTTGAATGGCTACGTCAACAAGCAAAATTGCCGCATTTGGAGTGAAGAGAATCCACATGAGACCCTTGAGACGCCATTACATCCACAAAAACTGACTGTTTGGTGTGCTCTATGGGCTGGTGGAGTCATTGGGCCATACTTCTTCCGAAATAATGCTGGAGAGTCAGTTACCGTTAATGGAGACCGGTATAGAGCCATGATAACCGACTATTTTGTTCCCGAATTGGATGGCATGAATGTGGATGAGTTGTGGTTCCAACAAGACGGCGCTACATGCCACACAGCGCACGTCACAATCGATTTATTGAAGGAAACATTCGATGAGCGCATAATTTCGCGGAATGGACCTGTCAATTGGCCACCAAGATCGTGTGATTTGACACCATTGGATTATTTTCTTTGGGGATATGTGAAGTCGCTCGTCTACGCCAACAAACCAGAAACGTTAGGGGACTTGGAAGCCAACATTCGTGGCGTTATTGCCAACATACGGCCCCATATGCTCGAAAAAGTGGTTGAAAATTGGACCTGTAGAATTGGCTTTATTCGAGCCAGCCGCGTTGGCCACATGCCCGAAATCATATTTAAACATTAATGGCATAAAATTATCCTTCCAATAAAGCCAAATTGATGGACATTAAAATGATTTTCCTGTGTTTTATTTCAATTCAAAGTTATATACCTCTAAAAAAACACCCGTTATCTAAACTATTTGAATGTAGTGGTCGATTTACCGTTTTGACACAAACTTTAAATCCAGATCATTATCTATAATTCTGCTGATATTTGCGCTGCACTTATAGCTGAAATTGATCTTAAATCGAGTGTGAATCTTCAAAATAATTAAAGAATGGACTATCCTCCCACAATCGCCGGACGTCGACATGATTGAAAATTCCTGAATTTGACAGACTCTCTAGCAAAAGAAAGAAAACCTGCAAAAACTCTCTGAAGGAAATATTGCAGTAGGGCTGGTCAAAAATTTCAATGGATGTAATATCTTAATTGATAGAATTGATGTCTAGAAGGCTACAAGTAGTCCTAAAAGCAAAAACAAAGTATATATTAGCTATATTTATGATTTGATCATGTTCTACTACGTGTTTGTAAGAATATTTACAATTAACTTTGGTGTTATTTGTTCATTAATAATTATCACATGTAATTTGGCTTTAAAAACGATTCGAACTTTAGCATAATAAAATCATAAATATAGAAACAAATAAAGTTCGAACAATAATAATTTAAATTAAAGTATTAGCCATTGACTGTTGTTATTATTCTGAAACTGTGCAATTTATTTTGACGCATTATAAAGAAAGTATTTATGTTTTAGTTTCAACTGTTGTTTTTGGTGTTGAAGTATTTTGAATTTTTATTCATTTATTTTAAGAGCATTGTGTAATGCTTAGTAAATGACAATAAAGCTTGAAAAACTTTTATTTTTTAATAGCGAAATAAAAGTTTTGATATAAGACCATAATAACCATGTGTACAGTTTCTTTTGACGTACATATGTATATTGAAATATTATTGACAAGTGGCAGCTTTGGTTGTCGTACTAAAGGCTCAGTTAGCCGACTGTAATGTAACTGCAACAATAAGAAACAGCTGATCGATATTGTTATGTGAAAAGTAATGAAAATGCTTATAGAGATGTAATGTAACGTAACCTCTTTTCATATAAAAATATCGGTCAGTTGTTTCCTACGTTTAAGTTACAATACATTACACTCGGCTAACTGAACCTTTGAGCTAAAAATGCTTGTTAACGCTGCATCTACATGTTTAATAAATCGCTTTCATCACAAATACTGCTTGTAAAAATTACTTGAAATTGATAGTTGTGCCACAAATTGATAGTCAATTTCATGTTATAAATTCCTCCGAGGAAGAAACATCTCAAAACATCTCACTCAATGTGTGGAGCTGTTCAAATTGAACATTAATTTGCCAGATAAATGGATTGAAATTGAAAGCAATCTAGTTGTCAATTTAGAAAGTTTAAGTATGTTAGTAAAAAAAGTGTGAGTGTATTGCAATTTTAAGGGACTGAAAGGCAAAAATTGAACGTGGATGACCCCTAAGTAAATGAAAAGCCAGTAAACTCTGACATTCACATTTAAATAGTAAATGTATTGAAATATGTATATCAAGAGCTTTTCAAACCCTCTTCAATAAAAACTTACTAACTAACAACACTAAAAATAACTCAGACATAAATAGTATACGAGTATGTGCACATAGTTATAAGAATACATAGTTATGTATCCAGAATTTATACTTATGTCAATACATATGTACATATTTAGTACATAAATGTCTGAAAAAATATGTTATGTGCATGTGACAGTTTAATAAACATTCCATAAAATAGGTCAAAGATTATCAAAAGTTTCAACCACCCTTTTCACAAGCCTAACCAGCCCACCCCCTGCTACATCTAATGGTAAATGAAAGAAAGTAGAGAAAGTATCCAACTGCCACCCCTAAAAATATGTTGCAAAGTTTAACAAATAAAAGAACAAGCTATAGTCTTTTTTTATTTTATTCGTCTTATGCAAGGGATTTGTTTTGTGTTTTTGAGAAAGTTTTTGTTAAAAGCGGAACTGTGTACATAATACATATACGAGTATTTTGGCCATTTATTGCGCATAAATACTAATAAAAATGAAAACTTTTTAGTATTAATGTCAGTCAATCTGCTGTAATATGTCATATAGTTTATGTTATTAAAAATACTTTTCAAAAGCTGGGAAAGTTTTTTGTTATTTCACTGTTTTCACTGGAATAATTCTTTATACATTTTCTTTGTTTTAGTGTAAACTGTGTATGCTTACAACCAGGGTTACCGTTCATACGACTAAAGTCGCAATTTGATTTGTTGATTGTTGATTTGGAAGCACTTTACGTTCTTGCAACCTTGTCATGTGTGCAACGTATTTAAGAAAATTTTCCCAAATTTTCAGTAAAAGTTTGAAAGAATAGTGTTAGCAAAAAAGAATTTAAAATAAAAATGTTGGTTTTGCAGTGCTTATTTTACAAAATTATTTTTAGCTGCCGAGTTAATGTAAGAAATAGTTGTCGTAAAACATAAAAGTGTGTACTAACATGTGAACACTTTGAAACTAGCTTTGCTTAAAAATGCTGTCAGATTTAAATTTAATAGACAAAGATATAGAAGAGTGGATTCCAAAAAAAAAAGTAATATTTATGTATGTTGAAGTATAAAATACATTCACTCAAAAAATAGGATATATGGCGCCAAGATCAAACGAATAGAATTGAAGTAAAGAGCTCACGGGTTTTTGGTTCGACATGTTAGAATTTTGTAAAAAATAACTTGACGCTGGCAGCATACGACAGCCAAATTTATTAAACTTAAGTAGATTTCTTCAGTATGCATACAAGAAAATATGTATTGAAGCACATACAATAATGCTACTGTATATGTTATGAAATATGCAATAAGCTTTTTGTTTTGATTCAATAATATTTTTTAATAAAAAAGCGTTTGAAAAGATGTGCAACTTTTATTTTCTCATGCGACTTTTTTGTGCGACTTTATTTTTATAAAACGACCTTATGTGCGACTTTTCAAAAATTCCCAGCGATAACCCTGCTTATAACGTTTCAATACAATATTAATAATATATTCAAACATTGCGTATACGTTGTGTATGCTTTAGAGCAAAATTTTGTTATATGCGCATTTTACTGTTCTCTGCACATCGACAAAATTATTTGGGAATAAAATACTTTTAGAGTTAAAGGGTTACATTTAGGAACAAGTTGTTATGTATTTAAACAAAGCAGAATGCGTTTAAGAAGTCAGCCATCTTTAATTTGAGAGAGGGCTTTCATATTCATACAAGGTGAGACGCAGCGATGCCAACTTGGTGCTTTTGGCACTATTTTTAGTGCTTTTTAAAGACTCAGAACGCCAAATTTAGAGCGTTAGTGCCAAACTAAGAAAAATCATTAAGTAGTGCTTTTAAGAAATTTGTGTATTTCTTAAAATTATTTTAATAAAAACTTAGTGTATTTATTTTTTCAGTGTAAAGCATACATTTTTCATATATTTTTCATAATTTTTGAAAAATTATACATTATTAAACTTCACTCGTTTTTCACGTTAGTGCTTTTTACGCTTTTTAGATCTCGAAATTACGCTTTTTAGTGCTTTTTTTAAATTTTGATGTGCTTTTAGAGCCAAAAAAGTTGGTATCACTGGTGAGACATTCTAATGAACATAACGGGTGTTTTTTTAGAGGTATAGAACTTCGAATTGAAATAAAACACAAGAAAATCGTTTTAATGTCCATCAATTTGGCTTTATTGGAAGGATAATTTTATGCCATTAATGTTTAAATATGATTTCGGGCATGTGGCCAACGCGGCTGGCTCGAATAAAGCCAATTCTACAGGTCCAATTTTCAACCACTTTTTCGAGCATATGGGGCCGTATGTTGGCAATAACGCCACGAATGTTGGCTTCCAAGTCCCCTAACGTTTCTGGTTTGTTGGCGTAGACGAGCGACTTCACATATCCCCAAAGAAAATAATCCAATGGTGTCAAATCACACGATCTTGGTGGCCAATTGACAGGTCCATTCCGCGAAATTATGCGCTCATCGAATGTTTCCTTCAATAAATCGATTGTGCCGTGCGCTGTGTGGCATGTAGCGCCGTCTTGTTGGAACCACAACTCATCCACATTCATGCCATCCAATTCGGGAACAAAATAGTCGGTTATCATGGCTCTATACCGGTCTCCAGCATTATTTCGGAAGAAGTATGGCCCAATGACTCCACCAGCCCATAGAGCACACCAAACAGTCAGTTTTTGTGGATGTAATGGCGTCTCAAGGGTCTCATGTGGATTCTCTTCACTCCAAATGCGGCAATTTTGCTTGTTGACGTAGCCATTCAACCAAAAATGAGCCTCATCACTGAACAAAATTTTGCGATGAAAATCAGCATCGAGATCAATCTCATTTTCGGCCCATACACCAAAATCACGACGCATTGCATGGTCTCGCGGCTTTAATTCTTGCACAAGCTGGATCTTGTAAGGTCGCAAGCCAAGATCTTTGCGCAAAATCTTCCATAAAGTTGATGGACAAAGCTCCGATTGCTGTGCACGGTGGCGAATCGATTCATTCGGGTCCTCTTCAACACTTTGCTCTACAGCGGCAATTGTTTCTTCGGTGCGCACTGTTCGACGTCTCTGCGGATGCGTATTATCACATAGAGTAACCGTAGTGCGAAAACGATCCATGGTTAACCGAATTAATTGCTCTGATGGACGATTATGTCGACCATAAAATGGACGGAGCTTGCGGTAAACTTCGCGAACTGAACCATTATTTTCGAAATAAATTTGCACGATTTGCAAGCGTTGTTCTTTTGTTAACCTGTTCATGATGAAATGGCAAACCAAGCTAAATATTAATCATTTGACAGCTGACAAAATGGCCGCCAGTTAAAAAAGTGATGCCAACTTAAAGTTCTATACCTCAATAAAAAACACCCATTACATACTAGTGTCCTCCACAAGACTATTTATAAGACCTTTCAAGACATGAGAGATTTTTGCAAATGGTTTACTACAGCGAAATATTCTAAAAGAATCGCTAAGCAACACTGTTGGCAAGTAATTTTTTTCGGTGGTTTGTCTTGCCAACTGTGTTGTTTAGCGATTCTTTTAGAATATTTCGCTGTAGTAAAGCATTGGAAAAAATCTCTCATGTCTTGAAAAGTCTTATAAATACTCTTGTGCAGGACACTAATACATACGAGTGCATACATATCGTATTTATTCGTCTAAAGTAGACTTGTATCGAACTCTTTCAGTAGCTCGTTTTTCACACAAACCTATGATCAAACCCATTTAAATTACATGGGTTTGATCATTGGTTTGTGTCAAAAACGACACAATTTAAATGGGTTTGATCATAGGTTTGTGTCAAAAACGAGCTACTGAAAGAGTTCGATACAAGTCTAGTCTAAAGCAGCTACGTCCAAGCACACATACACTGATATTTGCATTTGAGATAAACAGCTTTGAAAGCTCTTAAGCTGACGAAAATTGGTGCATTTTGTCGATCGTCTGATCCAGGCTTTAGATTTGTTCTTGTTTCTTTGCAAAGTAAGAGCAAGCATTGCTGTCTGTTGTGTTGTTGTTGGAGATGTTGTTCTCTCGTCGGTGTGAAAGCATAAAAAGCTCTTGATAAAAGTTTGCACATTGTGCATATGGCTTGGACGTAGCTGGTCTAAAGGGGTCCACCAAAAATTTACAAAATTTTCAGTAGAGGCAAAGAACTTTTTTGTTTTGATATAATCTTATCAAAAGTAGAGTTAATACTGTACTTTTTTTTTTTTGCGAAAGAGTAGAGAAAATGATGTAAGTTATGACTACTGTATATCCTTTTCTGGCAAAAAGTGAAATTCATAAAATTTTAAATTGTGCATACATATCGAGCCATAACTCCCGGAAAAGCTTAAGCGACACATTTTTTGGACTTCGTTTTTTTTTGACGAAAATTTATTGTTTACGATGGCAAATAACAGATTTTATTCAAAAAACTTAGTTTGAAAATTATGTCGCTTAGACTTTTTTTTGTCGATTACGACACAACATGTACGAGTATATATCGATGGTCTTAACTAGAAAAGCCATAACTCGTGTTTTTTTTACAAAATTAAGTTTTTCAGTAATGCCAATACATTTCACAAAAAGTGTAAAAAAATAACGCTTTTACAAGCAGCTGTGCAAAAAAAGTTTCATGTTGAATATTACAGTTTCCATTATGTTTTTACTTTCTCATGTAAAGTTACACTTATTTGAGTTAGGGCGTTTAGTTGAGACCAACGATATGTATGTATGAATGTGTGTGATTCTCTTGTTTTTCTTAGAAATAAATATTCCTCATAAAATATTAAATAAAAGTGCTGAACACATTTTAGACATAAAATGCAAGGGTGACATGGTTTCCTATGGCGATTTAGCACACTCCATTTTATATTTAGTTTAGACCTAAGCTTTTAAACCGCCGCACAGTGGAGGGCAAGGCCTCTTTTTCGTGGGTTAATTCCGAGTCACTAAATTTTATATGGGTGTTTATTAGAATAAAATTCATGTTCCATCAAAATAGGAGCGGGGAGACGGCTACAAAGTATTTGTTAATATAAATAAATAAATAAATAAATAATAATATATTCAAACATTGCGTATACGTTGTGTATGCTTTAGAGCAAAATTTTGTTATATGCGCATTTTACTGTTCTCTGCACATCGACAAAATTATTTGGGAATAAAATACTTTTAGAGTTAAAGGGTTACATTTAGGAACAAGTTGTTATGTATTTAAACAAAGCAGAATGCGTTTAAGAAGTCAGCCATCTTTAATTTGAGAGAGGGCTTTCATATGCATACAAGGTGAGACGCAGCGATGCCAACTTGGTGCTTTTGGCACTATTTTTAGTGCTTTTTAAAGACTCAGAACGCCAAATTTAGAGCGTTAGTGCCAAACTAAGAAAAATCATTAAGTAGTGCTTTTAAGAAATTTGTGTATTTCTTAAAATTATTTTAATAAAAACTTAGTGTATTTATTTTTTCAGTGTAAAGCATACATTTTTCATATATTTTTCATAATTTTTGAAAAATTATACATTATTAAACTTCACTCGTTTTTCACGTTAGTGCTTTTTACGCTTTTTAGATCTCGAAATTACGCTTTTTAGTGCTTTTTTTAAATTTTGATGTGCTTTTAGAGCCAAAAAAGTTGGTATCACTGGTGAGACATTCTAATGAA
Source organism: Tachina grossa (assembly GCA_949987645.1). Taxonomy (NCBI): domain Eukaryota; kingdom Metazoa; phylum Arthropoda; class Insecta; order Diptera; family Tachinidae; genus Tachina; species Tachina grossa. The sequence goes on from OX465275.1 coordinate 157,419,946, forward strand.
CATAACGGGTGTTTTTTTAGAGGTATAGAACTTCGAATTGAAATAAAACACAAGAAAATCGTTTTAATGTCCATCAATTTGGCTTTATTGGAAGGATAATTTTATGCCATTAATGTTTAAATATGATTTCGGGCATGTGGCCAACGCGGCTGGCTCGAATAAAGCCAATTCTACAGGTCCAATTTTCAACCACTTTTTCGAGCATATGGGGCCGTATGTTGGCAATAACGCCACGAATGTTGGCTTCCAAGTCCCCTAACGTTTCTGGTTTGTTGGCGTAGACGAGCGACTTCACATATCCCCAAAGAAAATAATCCAATGGTGTCAAATCACACGATCTTGGTGGCCAATTGACAGGTCCATTCCGCGAAATTATGCGCTCATCGAATGTTTCCTTCAATAAATCGATTGTGCCGTGCGCTGTGTGGCATGTAGCGCCGTCTTGTTGGAACCACAACTCATCCACATTCATGCCATCCAATTCGGGAACAAAATAGTCGGTTATCATGGCTCTATACCGGTCTCCAGCATTATTTCGGAAGAAGTATGGCCCAATGACTCCACCAGCCCATAGAGCACACCAAACAGTCAGTTTTTGTGGATGTAATGGCGTCTCAAGGGTCTCATGTGGATTCTCTTCACTCCAAATGCGGCAATTTTGCTTGTTGACGTAGCCATTCAACCAAAAATGAGCCTCATCACTGAACAAAATTTTGCGATGAAAATCAGCATCGAGATCAATCTCATTTTCGGCCCATACACCAAAATCACGACGCATTGCATGGTCTCGCGGCTTTAATTCTTGCACAAGCTGGATCTTGTAAGGTCGCAAGCCAAGATCTTTGCGCAAAATCTTCCATAAAGTTGATGGACAAAGCTCCGATTGCTGTGCACGGTGGCGAATCGATTCATTCGGGTCCTCTTCAACACTTTGCTCTACAGCGGCAATTGTTTCTTCGGTGCGCACTGTTCGACGTCTCTGCGGATGCGTATTATCACATAGAGTAACCGTAGTGCGAAAACGATCCATGGTTAACCGAATTAATTGCTCTGATGGACGATTATGTCGACCATAAAATGGACGGAGCTTGCGGTAAACTTCGCGAACTGAACCATTATTTTCGAAATAAATTTGCACGATTTGCAAGCGTTGTTCTTTTGTTAACCTGTTCATGATGAAATGGCAAACCAAGCTAAATATTAATCATTTGACAGCTGACAAAATGGCCGCCAGTTAAAAAAGTGATGCCAACTTAAAGTTCTATACCTCAATAAAAAACACCCATTACATACTAGTGTCCTCCACAAGACTATTTATAAGACCTTTCAAGACATGAGAGATTTTTGCAAATGGTTTACTACAGCGAAATATTCTAAAAGAATCGCTAAGCAACACTGTTGGCAAGTAATTTTTTTCGGTGGTTTGTCTTGCCAACTGTGTTGTTTAGCGATTCTTTTAGAATATTTCGATGTAGTAAAGCATTGGAAAAAATCTCTCATGTCTTGAAAAGTCTTATAAATACTCTTGTGCAGGACACTAATACATACGAGTGCATACATATCGTATTTATTCGTCTAAAGTAGACTTGTATCGAACTCTTTCAGTAGCTCGTTTTTCACACAAACCTATGATCAAACCCATTTAAATTACATGGGTTTGATCATTGGTTTGTGTCAAAAACGACACAATTTAAATGGGTTTGATCATAGGTTTGTGTCAAAAACGAGCTACTGAAAGAGTTCGATACAAGTCTAGTCTAAAGCAGCTACGTCCAAGCACACATACACTGATATTTGCATTTGAGATAAACAGCTTTGAAAGCTCTTAAGCTGACGAAAATTGGTGCATTTTGTCGATCGTCTGATCCAGGCTTTAGATTTGTTCTTGTTTCTTTGCAAAGTAAGAGCAAGCATTGCTGTCTGTTGTGTTGTTGTTGGAGATGTTGTTCTCTCGTCGGTGTGAAAGCATAAAAAGCTCTTGATAAAAGTTTGCACATTGTGCATATGGCTTGGACGTAGCTGGTCTAAAGGGGTCCACCAAAAATTTACAAAATTTTCAGTAGAGGCAAAGAACTTTTTTGTTTTGATATAATCTTATCAAAAGTAGAGTTAATACTGTACTTTTTTTTTTTTTTGCGAAAGAGTAGAGAAAATGATGTAAGTTATGACTACTGTATATCCTTTTCTGGCAAAAAGTGAAATTCATAAAATTTTAAATTGTGCATACATATCGAGCCATAACTCCCGGAAAAGCTTAAGCGACACATTTTTTGGACTTCGTTTTTTTTTGACGAAAATTTATTGTTTACGATGGCAAATAACAGATTTTATTCAAAAAACTTAGTTTGAAAATTATGTCGCTTAGACTTTTTTTTGTCGATTACGACACAACATGTACGAGTATATATCGATGGTCTTAACTAGAAAAGCCATAACTCGTGTTTTTTTTACAAAATTAAGTTTTTCAGTAATGCCAATACATTTCACAAAAAGTGTAAAAAAATAACGCTTTTACAAGCAGCTGTGCAAAAAAAGTTTCATGTTGAATATTACAGTTTCCATTATGTTTTTACTTTCTCATGTAAAGTTACACTTATTTGAGTTAGGGCGTTTAGTTGAGACCAACGATATGTATGTATGAATGTGTGTGATTCTCTTGTTTTTCTTAGAAATAAATATTCCTCATAAAATATTAAATAAAAGTGCTGAACACATTTTAGACATAAAATGCAAGGGTGACATGGTTTCCTATGGCGATTTAGCACACTCCATTTTATATTTAGTTTAGACCTAAGCTTTTAAACCGCCGCACAGTGGAGGGCAAGGCCTCTTTTTCGTGGGTTAATTCCGAGTCACTAAATTTTATATGGGTGTTTATTAGAATAAAATTCATGTTCCATCAAAATAGGAGCGGGGAGACGGCTACAAAGTATTTGTTAATTAATTAATAAACATGAAGAAATTAATAAAATCGAAGAAATACCGAAGCAGGAAGAAAATGCATACATGCATATATTTTTCTTAAGAAGATATTTCCAAAAATCTTGAGCAAATTGAGCAAATTTTACGCCGTTGAGAAGATTTGTTTTTCATTCATCAGCCCATATTTGTAATGTGTTTTGATCTAATAGAAATTAACTGAGTTACTGCCCTTTAGATTAAAAAAAAATTTTTGAAGCTTTTACACCCAGGGAAAAAACAGCTTAAAATCAATAGAAACCAAATTTAATGAATAAGAAATGTGTTATAAGTAATGTTGAAATTTCTTATTTCAATATGGAAAAATATTAATTTACAGTATTTATTTATTAATTTTATATATTTGTGAGTATTTTAATACAATTTGTCTATTATATTGAAAATTATTGAATTAATGTGACGCATTCTTATTATACCCTTTACCATAAAATGGTAAAAGTGTACATATAGGTGTGTCATTCCGTTTGTAATTTCCACAGTATTAATAAGCGACCCACAAAGTATATGTACATATTCTGGATCCTTATGCATAGGCAAGACGAACAAGCGATGTCCGTCCGTCCGTCTGTCTATAGGTGAAATTGGTTTTCCGAAGCTTCCAGTAAAGCTAGAGAGCAGACGGTTTCAGAGTTGGAAAACTCAAACTTTCAAAGTAACTACTGAAAACTAATTTTTATTTATTTTTTATTAAATAAATTTATTTTAACTTCAGTACGAATAAAATTGGTATTTCAAATTAAAAAAAATTAAAAAAATTAAAAAGACGTTTCCAGGGTTGGAAAACTTTAACTTATTTTGTTATATAAGTAAAGTAAGTAAAGTAACTTACTAAAACAAATTTTTCCTTTTTCTCTATAAGTTAAACATATCTAACATTCTTAAAAGAAAAAGATTGGTCTAAGAAATCAGAAAAATCAAAAAGGATGATTCCAGGGTTGGGAAACTTACACCTTTTGTGTGTATATATATAAGTAACTAGGTCTAACTAATTTTAATATTTTTTTTTTAATAAACTTATTCTATACTTCAGTACGAATAAAATTGGTATTTAAGCTTAATAAAAATATAAAGGCGTTTCCAGGGTTGGAAAGCTTTAACTTTTTTTCTTATACAAAAGTAAATTACCAACACAAATTTTTCCCTTTTCTCTATAAATTAAACATATCTTATATTCTTAAAAGAAAGAGATTAGTGTAAAAAATAAAAAAAACCAAAAAGAATGATTTCAGGGTTGGCAAACTTACAATTTTTGTGATATATAAAAGTAGGTCTAATTAATTTTTTTCCGTTTTCTTTATAAAGTATGTATATTTTACGTTTTGGACAGAAAAGTTCGGTGTAAAAAATTATAAAAATAAAAACCACACCTCCAGAACTGGAAACTTTTAACATTTTTCTGAATATTAAAGCAACTAAATAAAACTAATTTTGCCTAACAAGTGTTTTTATGGGAATTTTTACAATTTAAGTTTAAATTTTTTTAACACACTAATAATCCCAAGTAAGAAAAATGTAAAAGGATGATTCCAGGGCTGGAAAATATTTTTTTTGTATATAAAAGTGAGGAGGTCAAATTATTTTTTTCTTTTTGTTTACAAATTATTTATACTTAATGTTTTACAAAAAAATAGTTTGGCATAAAAATTATAAATATAAAAAACATAGCTCCAGACCTGAAGTTTTTCTCGGATACAAAACTAGTTATTTCTTTGGTAATAATATATATTGCATAGAAAGAAATAATTAAGTATTAAAAATTAGAAAAATCAAAATTATGGTTCCAGGGTTGGAGATTGAAAAAAAAATTGTTGGTAAAAATATAACCAAAAACAATTTTTTTTTTCAATTAATTATGTTTTAAAAAGTTCTCTACTCTAGATTTTTTGTATCTGTTAAATTTTTATTCAAATAAAAACGAAGGTTTGTGCCATGTTGCTTAATATGCTCTCAGCACAGTTATGCTTCAAATCGATGGTCTTTCCTTGACAGCTTTTAACGAGTTCTTATTAATTTTTAGTAAATAGAGATAAAAATAAAAATTATCGCTAAAGAACAGTCCTAACTATAAAATTAATTAAAGGACATGTTTTTACAAAACAAATATGTTTGTATGTGCTTATTAGAGTGGCCGTTAATTGCATGGAGACTTTTTTTATTTCTTCTACTCTCACCCCCCCCCCCAAATCAGTTCAGTTTTATGTAAAAAAATACAAAAAAATTTCATTCCGATAAGTTGCGTTTTAGGTAGTGCGTCCGGCCCTCAAAGATGGCCTTCAATCCCATTTTTCAATGTAATTTTTTGCATATGACTATCTTTTTAAAAATCATTTTACAAGCATATGACATATGGCAATATTTTAGCTCTTCAAGTCAACAACACTAGTCTCAAAAAAAGTTTTTTGCTAAAATTAATATTTTAGAAAATAACGAGGAATAACAAAATTATATTTATATGGAAATTTTTTATTTTAAGCATGTACAATAAGAGCTTATACAGGGTGGGCCAAAAGAAACCAAGGGGTGTAAAAGTTTAATAACTTTTTTGTTTATTAATTTTTTTTTATTTTTTCTTTCAGATTATATAGACAACACTTGGAGAATTTATAATGGAGAGGTTCACAACTGAACAGAGAACCAGAACAATAGAATTTTATGAAATCAACTTTATTGAAAATTTGATTATGAGTGATGAAGCTCATTTTCATTTGAATGGCTTTGTTAATAAGCAGAACTGTAGGTTCTGGGGTTCTCAAAATCCAAGAGCCATTCATCAACGCCAAGTGCACCCCATCAGGTGTACAGTATGGTGTGGGATCACATCTGAAAATGTCATTGGGCCCTACTTCTTCGAGAATGAAGATGGAAGTGCTGTAACCGTAAATGGAGAGCGGTATCGGTTTATGATAGAAAATTTTTTACGTCCTGCTCTTGAAAACAGACCTGGTATGTGGTTTCAGCAGGACGGAGCCACTGCCCATACTGCCCGAGACACAATGGCACTTTTAAGTCAAATTTTTGGAGAGCGAATAATTTCTCGAAATTCGGAAATTATTTGGCCAGCGCGATCGCCAGATTTGACAGCACCCGACTATTTTCTTTGGGGTTTTTTGAAGGAGCGAGTGTATGTGAACAAGCCAGAGACAATCCTTGAACTCAAGGCAAACATTGTTGCAGAAATTCGAACGCTACAGCCACAAGTTTTGAAAGATGTTATGGAAAATTATCTAAAAAGAGCCCATCAGTGCGAAGCTGAAAACGGTGGTCATTTAAGAAACATCATTTTTTATACTTAGTGTAAAAAAATTTCCATTTTGTATATTATATAATCTGAAAGAAAAATAAAAAAAAATTAATAAACAAAAAAGTTATTAAACTTTTACACCCCTTGGTTTCTTTTGGCCCACCCTGTATATATTAAATTATTTCATACATATACATATAGTCAAAATATAACTAGACAAAAAAAATTACATTGAATATATTGCCAACTTTGAGGGCCGGACGCACCCCCTATGAAAATTTTAATGAAATTATTTTGTATTTTTTTTTTACATAAAACTGAACCGATTTGGGGGTGAGAGTAGAAGAAACCAAAAAAAAAAAAAAAAATAAAAATAACGGCCACCCTAGTGCTTATGTATGTATTAGTGTTGTTAATTATTCGTCTTTTATGTTTGTTCGAATGAAATTTCATAATTTTTTTCTTGTTCGAACAGACGAATAATTTTGAACTTTTGTTCGAATATTCGAACGAACAAAGAATAAAAAAATATATTCGAATAATCTTAAAATAGTTTGCAAAAAACGACACATTTGTGTTTTTATTAACAAACAAAAAATATTTCATTGCACAAGAAAAACAAATAATTTCAAAAACAAATTTAGGAATATTAATAACAAAACTTTAAAATTTTAAGAACCTTTGCCGCAATTGACACTGTGGCATAGATAAGAACTCTATCTTCCACTTATACTATTGAAGTAACAGAATCGCAAAAAATAAAAGATTAAATAAAAAAATTATGATAAATTCCAATCGACTAGACCGGTTTTCTTCAAGTATAAATTAGAAGATATACGATCATGTCACCATTCAAACGAAAACAAAGCAAAATTAAAATCGGTCGAGACGTTGGGGAGCTACGGCGTCAAAGATATGCAGATCAACAGAATATATCTAAAAAATGTGATATATTCTTTAAACATAGCTAAGAACACTCTAGAACAAGTAATTTTTTATTTTATTTTTAAAGAGAAGTAACAATCAGGCAATGATTGCCTACTACTATTATAAGGAAAGGGATAGTAACAGACAACATATGTGGTGAAGAAATAGATAGAGGAATGCTTCATTTTTTTACAGCTCAGCTTTTTGCACTTTTTTTTAAATAATGTAGTGTTGCAGCGCGTCTGGCGTTAGTGAGTCGTATTAATTTGTTTGAAGCTGTGTTTAGTAGCAGTTTAGTAGTTATTTTACTTCGCCGATGATTCTGCTACACAATAAAGGGATGTGCTCTGGTGTTACATTAGGATTAGTATCTCTTGAAGTCGGTATAGTTCAGTAACCAGTGTCTATGCCTTCATCACTTGAACTTTTCTACAACAACTGATAGAAAGGGACAGTAATGCACATCAGAAAAATGCATGGTGTCGTTATTTAATGACTGTCAGTTAGCGGGCTCGATCCTAAAACCTTCGGTTTTGTAGTCAACGTGCTAACTTCTTCAGCCAAACAGGAAAACTAAATCAAAATCGGTCCAACCATTTGGTCTGTACGTCGACTCGTACATACAAATATATACACTGACACAAACTACATACAAACTTATAACACCCCTTTTTTGTCGGGAGTTAAAAACTGAAACGAAATTAGTTAAAAAGTATAGGTATTTACACACATTTACAAACATTTTAAATATATTATTAATTTTTGGAAAAAATAATTTAAAAACCGCAGATAACCCAAAAAATCTTTTTATACAAGTAGTTAAGGAAATTGTTCGAATATTCGACAAAAATGATTCGAATAATTTTTTATTCTCAATTGAACATTTTTGTTCGTTCGAACAAATATGATAAAAAGTTGTTCGAATATTCGAATAATTTTTGTTCGAATGACAACACTAGTATGTATCTCTATACTAAATATACGCACTTTGGTAAAGGGAATATAAGATTCGGCACAGCCGAATATAGCACTCTTACTTGTTTTTAAGTTGCAGCTTTTCCCTGAGTGTAGTTTTTTTTTTAATTTACTATTTTAAGTTGCGTCCTTAAGCCAAAAATTAAATACTCGAAATTTTTTTAAACCTAAGTATGTCTGAAACAAAAGTTTGTACCAAACGTACGAGTATTAAGCGTTAAATTGTTATCATCTGACAAAAAAAATAAAAAGTTTCGACTCAAGTTTTACAGAAAATGAGTTTAAAGTTTTCAATTTGTGTAAATGAAGATCGATGTTGAAAATTTTTCTTCCCCCAAGAGGTGGATGGATGGGTGGGTGTACAACACATTTTCATGAGTTTCTTACACAAGATATGACGAATTATTGCATTATTAAATCCAAACATTTTAGATATTATTATGTTGCAATAAAGGAGCGATACCCTGCAAATAATGCGACTAGTCCATACATGCATGTAAAGACTAGTCCAAAGAGGAGTAGGATTACCACAAAACTACTCCAAAGATATGAAAAAAGGTGGTCGATTTAACATTGCGATGTCCTAAGGTTGGACCACATGGTCCCATTTTCCATTACATCGGACTAACCCCGAAACTACTCCATATGGAATAGTTATAGACCACTCGCATTCAATTTGTTAGTGCCTAGTCTGCTTCATCTAGATTGGACCACGTACTCCAATATTATTTGCAGGGTATGTACAACAAATACACATATTTTTTTTTAACATGTATTTATTTATTGTATCTTCATATATGAACTAACAATAAGTATTCAAATCTTAAATCTATAGAAAAAATTATTAGGCCCGACCAGTGTCGTACATAAACTTAGTGATAGTTATAAATAATACATTAGTAGTGGTAATCAAAAAGGGGAAAAAATTGCAAAATACGCAGGCAAATATTTAACAAAACTCGAATCACATCCTTATCCGCTTGCTCGTAATATTTTGAACTTTACTGGACACATCCGCCTAAAAAAGAGGAACACACGGGCTCTTATACCTAACACTCCAGATGGGACTACTTGAAAATACTTTTTTTCCCTTTTTTGATTAAATAGATATATGTACATCTAAATATGTGCATGTTATGTTGTTATTTACATGTACATACCCTCTAGTCAGCCTATAACCATATGTCTCTATGTCAATACTTTTTCTCCAGCGACAATTGCACTAGTTAAAATGTCGACAACTTTCCTTTTATGCAAGAGTAGAGATACGTTAGAGACAACAGTTCTAGTGTATTTCTATTGATATTGTCAATGAACGCGTCAATAGTTTGTTTTTCTTTTTTATTATGCTATGCAATAATATTAAATAACTAAATGTAGACGAGCGTCACTAAAACCTACTAGTGAATCTTTGGTTCAAATATCTCAATATCCTCATAAAAGAACTACCTTCTCAATAGTGCTATAGTCTACTGGTAGATTTTCAATGACACAGCCCTGTGTTATATATCAATAGGCGATTACATTGGCTGGGGTACACCTAGTCAATAGCACTATTGACAATGTCACTAGAAAATCAATATAATTTTACTATTGACAACTAGCGAAGAAAAATCGATATTGTAGACTAGAGCCCCAAAAATCTACTAGTGAATCTTTGGTACCAAGGTCTCCAGGTGGTCCCAAAAGAACTACTTAGTCAGTAGTGCTACAGTCTAGTGGTGGATTTTCAATGACAAGCTAATGTTAAATGTCAATAGGCGATTACATTGGCTGGGGTACACCTCGTCAGTAGTACTACTGACAACGTCACTAGTAAATTACTACAATTTCACTATTCGCACTTTCTGCAGGGTACTTACATAGGCGTGTATGTATGTATGTGCTATTGTAATTGTATGTAGTTTGTTGTCATCGTTGTATTTTGTAAAGGTCTTTGAACTTTTTCGTTAAATAAAAAATTGTTATGAAAAATAGGTCACGCAACGTATTGAAATATGTATAATATGAGATTACGTACTCAACTTTTTGAGAGTACTTCCACTCATTTCTTTTTCATTTTCCATACTTTCCAGTTGTAAGAAGTTGTACAAATATGAGGGGGACATGAACAATCTTAAAGAGAGTGTATGTGCATATATATTTATGTATGTTTGTGTGTGAGTGTTGGGAGGGAGTTCTTAACAATTTGTTTTTTATAGTCTAAGCAGTTGTAATGTAATGCCGAGTATAGTACATCTGGCATTTCTTGTGTTGTCATTTTCAAAATATGTGCAACCCCGTTCACATTATGTTTCTTATATGAAAAGCAATGTCACACAACGAAAATATCGGAAATGACACACATTGGCGCTAGTACACACTATTGCTATGTAACAAAATGCCATAGTGTGAAAACTATGTTGTAATTCATTAACTTAAAACAAATATACATACATATGTACATATGTATCTATATGTATGTATTTGTACATACTTATGCACATAAATAATAATCAAATGTAGGTATGTATATACGTATGAAATATGTATACCAATGAAACGAGTCATGTGCTTTTTTTTCAATAAAAGTTTTCACAAGAGAGCAAAAGACTGTTTTGTTGACAATTCGCGCCATATTTTTCTAAAGTTAAGAGCTTGGTAGACGTTTATTATTTGTGTAATATAGAATCTATGTATATACATACATACATACATATGTATGTACATATGTACATGGATACAGTGATGTTTAGACGTAACAATCAATAGAGGTTTTGTTTGGGGTAGTAAAAAATATCCCAAAAATTGCCAGCCTACATTTCAGCCCCACCTTCCCCCTTTTTAGTGGAGTCTTTTACGATTTGTTAGAATGGAGTCAAAAATTACCGTTATGTGGGGGAGCTGTAGAGTGAATATGTTGGTAGTGAAGGAAGAGTTTTTTCTCTATCTCTTCATTCATTCAGTCTTTTACAACTCTGCTTTCTTGCACATTTTTAAATGCAGTGTTGCAGCGCCTCTGGTGACAATGATGCGTATTAAAGTTTTCGAGGCTGTGCTTAGTAGCCATTTTATTGGCTGCTACATACTACTGACGTAACAGGGCGCTCTGATGTTACATTAGGATTAGTATCTGCTGAAGTCGATGTATTTCAGTGACTAGCTTCTGTGCCTTCATCACTTGAACTTTCCTATAACAACTGATACAAAGGAACACTAATGCACATCATAAACATGCGTGGTGTTATTATATAATGAAAAACTGTTGGAAACTGGGCTCGAACCCAGGACCTTCGGTTTTGTAGTCAACGTGCTAACTAACTACTTCAGCCAACGCCACCCTTAAATGCAAATTTTATTAATAATTGTTTTGAGTGGCACTCGATATCAGTCGAATTTTTACAATACATATAAACTCTATTGAAATATTTTAAAATTTCGTTCGATATCGAGTACCGTAATTTGTCCCTTGATTTTTCAAATCAACAAATGGTTTGATTAAATTTTTTTTACAGAAATTATGCCCGTTTTTTCTACCCATAGATATCTATTAGCGTACGGATATCTATCGTGTAAGTTAAATTTTATAAGGCAAACTCGTCGGTAAAAACCTTAAGTAAATTATCTGTATGTAGAAATTACGGACATTAAAAGCGAATCAATCAAAATCTTCTTACAAATTTTATTAATTGTATGAATTAGAATTTTCTACTCTATACAGTTTTTTGCATAAAATAAATTTGGAACAAATAATTTACTGGACTGGACCACCAAAAAATATTTACTGAACGATAAGCGTTCGCGAATTTTATTCGGAAAAAAATTTAAATTATAAAAACAAAATATGTAAATATGTACATACTTAGCTTAGCGTTGCGTTTTACAAAATAGGACGCTTAATTTTTATTTAAAATTTTTTTTGGAAGTAATTTTTTCTGTTCGTATTTTGTCTATTATTTTATCTACTTTTATAAGTTTGTAGTATGTGTCTGTGTGTCTGTGTGTCTGTGTGCCTGTGTATCTGTGTATATGTGTGTCTATCCGTGTCCACGTACAGGCCAAACGGCTGGAACGATTTTCATTTAGTTTTTTCTGTTTGAAAGATGACTTGATCGAGAGGGTTCGTAGCCATGTTTGAAGAAAATCGGTCCAGCGCTTTAGAATATATAACATCTTTTCTGAAAGAAGTCGGGGGCTTTTAAAATTTTTAATTTTTAGTGTTTTTTATGGGAATTGTTACAATTTAAGTTCAAAATTTTTAAACGCACTAATAATCCCAAATTAATATTTTACTTATTAAGTAAAATATTTTTTTTATTAAAAATACATTGAAATTGATTATTGAGGGGTTTACCTGGATCCAGCTAAACTTTTTCTTTTGAACTTAAATTTTTAATTTTTGTTATTAAGAAAGAACATTTGTTTTACATTGATGTAGATGTATAATTGGCTGAGTTTATTGAAATTTCATTACAACATTTTAAATGTATACAAATATACATATCTATGTACATATGTACATAAATACGTAAGTATGTACGTACATACATATTTATGTATATTTAAAAAAAAAACTAAAGAAGCAAAAATTCAAAAGAGTTGCATGTCATCGCAATCACCTTACTAGCCACCAAATAAGAGGAAAAAAACACTCCAAAATAAAATATGTATATGAACAACCACAGCCAACCACTATAACATATATTTACTTTAATGGAAAAAGCTTTTAGAGTTCATTGAACTCCTTTTCTTAATTCATAAAAAAAATTTATGTATTTGGTGGTTTTGTTATACCAAAAATTTGTAAATTCACCCATACATACAAACTTACAAGCATACACGCATAAATATGTATGTATGTATGTATGTCATGTACACAAAAAAGCATCTTGGAAAAATTTTTCCTTATACAAAATTTAAAACAAAATATGTAAAAGAAAAGCATGTCAAGAAAATAAAAGAAAAACTAAGTGTTGCTTTCGTTCATCACCTTCAAACAGTAAACATTTAAACATGCACAAAAAATTAAAATTTCCAGCCCTACCCTGCAAAAACCACCACCTCGTCATTATATTTACAATTTCAAATAGAATGAATACACGCAGAAAAAGTGACAAGCTACATATTTTGTATTTGTGGCCAAAACTGCCTATAGCCAATTAGTGTTGCTAAAGATGATATGATATGATGATACCAGTGTCCAAACGAAGTTGCTCTTTTTCGCTGAAGCTGAAATTAAGCCAAAAGTTCTAAATTTCAAAACTTTACATATTAAATTCAAAATAAGATATTGTTGAAAACAATTAATTTATTAAACAGAAAAAAGTATTCGCTTATAAAAATTTTTGATCATAAAAATCAAGAAATCATCCTTCACAACCTGGTACCGATTTCTGCCTGAATTTTATATATGGAATATGCAATTATTTTTACAAGAAAAAACAAATGTGCAAAATGCTGTAATGAAATATATTTAGGTTAGGTCTGACTAGTTGCTGAGAAGAGAAATTAAGTGGTGGTGAATAGACCTGTATCGAACTCTTTCAGTAGCTCGTTTTTGACATAAACCTATGATCAAACCCATTTAAATTACATGGGTTTGATCATTAGTTTGTGTCAAAAACGAGCTACTGAAATAGTTCGATACAAGTCTAGTAGTGAAGTTACAGATAAAGAAAAGAGGCTTACGAATTGGCCCAAGATGTCAACAGAAATGTTCCGCAGATAACTTGCATTGAAAAAGATTTCTAAAAAAATTTAAACGAATTGAAAAACAAGCACTAAAAAGTTAAAACAAATTCGAAGCAGCGATGCCAACTTGGTGCTTTTGGCACTATTTTAGTGCTTTTTGAAGACTCAAAACGCCAAATTTTAAGCGTTAGTGCCAAAATAAGAAAAAGCACTAATTAGTGCTTTTAAGAAATTTGTGCATTTCTTAAAATTATTTTTATAATTACTCGGCGTATTTATTTTTTCTGATATATGTCATTAAATGGAGAATAGCTAAGAAAATTTTAAACATTATTAAACTTCACATTAATTCACGTTATGGACTTTCAGTAATTTTTCACGAAACTTTTTACGCTATTTAGATATCAAAATTACGCTTTTAAGTGCTTTTTTTAAATGTTGATGTGCCTTTAGAGCCAAAAAAGTTGGCATCACTGATTCGAAGTCGGTGCAAATCAGGTTATTAAATGAGACATTTATATTTCACACCGTCTTCGATTAGTAATGTAGGTAACGCATATAAAAATATTTTATTTAACTGAATCTAAAGTAATTTTGATTGTTTTTCTTAAAAAGCTTTACTTTTAACTTTTAAGTGCCAATTTTAAATTTTCAGGGTCTTGGTCACACCCACTTTTGCAGAGGATGTTAGTGGTCTCACCTACTTTTCCAAATGTATTCGTAAAATATCGCCACGTTCAGAGCTTAATGTGTGTGTCAAGTTTCGTAAGAAACGGTCAATTAGAAGCACGTGAAATATAATATTAAATTTTAATGGGCATGGCCCGCCCACTTTTGTAAGCTTAAGACTATGATACTCCAAGAGCCCAAACTGTTTGCCAAGTTTCGTAAGGCAGAGAAATTTAATACTAAACTTTAGTGGACGTGACCGCGCCCACTTTTTCAAATGCAGAGTGTGTGATTCCAAGAGCCCCAACTGTTTGCCAAGTTTCATGGGGATCGGTTAAGTAGACGTAAATGTAATTTAATACTAACTCTGAATGGGCGTTGCCCGCCCATTTTTAAAGTGCAATATCCTGTCACTTGTTTAGTTTAGGGCGTATGGCAAGTTTCGTACGAATGGTCTAACTGTAAGCACGTGAAATATAATCACCGCTATCGTGAATAACAAGTGGAATTTTTGTTGTTCCAGTGAAATTTTCATTCTTCTCGAAGGTAAATATGCTATCGTGTATCTCCCGGAAGAATATTTGTAAAGCTCCATAAATTTTTTTAAGCTCGAGATTGTATCATTACAAAAGACCAAGGCGTGTGCTAGTAAAAATACACAAATAAAATCGAAGAAAAAAGTTTAATGGGTGGCAATGACACCAAATGGAATCCACACCCTTTAACACAAAAAACAAAATTTTTTCTTCTAAAATTGGTTTAAAAATGGCGGAGTTATGAAGTAATAAGAGCATTAAGTTTTGTTTTCAAGATAAGTAATCTATCGAACAGTCTTGGAGCCAATCGCACGATATCGACATCGTTCGACTTGTCGCGCACTTACATTCAGAACAAAAACAAATTTTATATTTATGATTTGATTAGGCTAAAGTTCATATTAGATATGGGCGCGTGTCGAATTTTTCCAACACGACGCGAACACGAATATCAAGACGCTCAACGAAATGAGATTTTTTTCATGAACACTTCGGGTTGAGTCGCGCGTGTTCGTGTCACGGAAAAAACACGACACGCGACCATCTCTAATTCATATCGCCTTGTAAGCCAAATTACATGTCATAATTATTAATGAACAAATAACACCAAAGTTAATTGTAAATATTGTGACAAACACTTAGTAGAACGGAACAACTAGCTGTTTTCGAAGGCCACTACACCTTCATCATCAGCGTTCTTTGTGTTTGGTCCACTGTGTGTGGTGTCAGTAGATTTAGATTTCTGCTATATATACTCAGCTTTTCAGAGCAAATAGAATATGTGAATTGTTTTGATTCATCGTATTAAAATTTACTGAAAGCTTTTTTTTTGTAATGAAAGCTCAATTTTACCATCTCTAAATTTACAACAGTCTTGCCATTGTCGTTTGTTCTTTACTAATTTTAATATTTTGTGCGTGCGACAAGTCGAACGCTGCCGACATCGCGGAATTGACTCTTGGTTTCATGTCTTGGAGAGTTGCCATGTAGCAATAAAAAGTTTTTTAAATCTCTGAATTTATTTACAGAGTTTTGTAATTAAATTTTGCAAAATTCAATTTTGATCGTTCTGCGAAGGATTTTTGGCAAAAATTATCAAATGGAGAGTTGGCAGGTAGATAATGGTCGCACTATAATACAAATATCAATAATTTTGACGCAAATGCATCACTGATGCGATGACTTTTTAGTGTTTTATTTTTGAAATTTTTACCCGACTGCGCAACACAAAGAAGGGTATTGTATGTATGTAAATATGTATGCGTGTTCCTTTCTTCTTACGATAATCGATTTGTCTTAATTCCAAGAGTGTCACTAAGGATATGACAGTTCTCGAAATTCAATATGGCGGGCAACAGACGCTATTTTGAAAATACGAAAAAAATAAAAAGTCGGCGAACTATATCAAAATGAGTATCATTCGACAGGTATTTTAAAATATTTAGGTTTATTTTGTGGTTTTTCATTTTGAATGACCATTTAGGATATTTAACGGTTCAAAGTTGGTCGCAGCCGGGTTTTTTTTATAAATACTTGTTCAAACGGCGATTAGATCAGGGATACATTTTTATTATACTCAAGTATCCTCAAAAACTATCTCAAGAATCGATGATTTTTTCATAGATTGAAAAAATTTAATTCAGCTTTAATCTTGTTGAAAATAATATTATTATTATTGTAATATGTATTCACACTTATTCCCGTTGTCAACGTCGACGTCACGTCAACAGTATACTAATAATTTGCAGCTTCGGCTACCCATTGTGGAAAACAGCTGACTGCTAGTGACAGGCGCATGCTATTTTATAGGAACAGAAATAGACTGTCAATAGCACAACAATGTTCCCGAGAGCGAGTAAACAAGCCCCAATTTTTCTATACTGTATTGAAGTGCCATCGATGACGACATATGAAATTAGGGTGATTGTAATGGCGAATAAACGCCTCCCTATTTTCTATCTCTGGTAATATTAAAAATTTAGTACTTATGAGTAAAGTGTTTATTAATAAAATACAAATGCATACACATGTTAATTGCTGTCTTCTGTTTTAGAAATATGTATGTACTAGTGTTGTCATTCGAACAAAAATTATTCGAATATTCGAACAACTTTTTATCATGTTTGTTCGAACGAACAAAAATTTTCAATTGAGAATAAAAAATTATTCGAATAATTTTTTTCGAATATTCGAACGATTTCCTTAACTACTTGTATAAAAAGATTTTTTGGGTTATCTGCGGTTTTTAAATTATTTTTTCCAAAAAATTAATAATATATTTAAAATGTTTGTAAATTGTATGTAGTTTGTGTCTGTGTATATATTTGTATGTACGAGTCGACGTACAGACCAAATGGTTGGACCGATTTTGATTTAGTTTTCCTGTTAGGCTGAAGAAGTTAGCACGTTGACTACAAAACCGAAGGTTTTAGGATCGAGCCCGCTAACTGACAGTCATTAAATAACGACACCATGCATTTTTCTGATGTGAATTACTGTCCCTTTCTATCAGTTGTTGTAGAAAAGTTCAAGTTAAGAAGGCATAGTCACTGGTCACTGAACTATACCAACTTCAAGAGATACTAATCCTAATGTAACACCAGAGCACCCCCCTTTGTTGTGTAGCAGAATCATCGGCGAAGTAAAATAACTACTAAACTGCTACTAAACACAGCTTCAAACAAATTAATACGACTCACTAACGCCAGACGCGCTGCAACACTACATTATTTAAAAAAAAAGTGCAAAAAGCAGAGCTGTAAAAAAATGAAGCATTCCTCTATCTATTTCTTCACCACATATGTTGTCTGTTACTATCCCTTTCCTTATAATAGTATTAGTAGGCAATCATTGCCTGATTGTTACTTCTCTTTAAAAATAAAATAAAAAATGACTTGTTCTAGAGTGTTCTTAGCTATGTTTAAAGAATATATCACATTTTTTAGATATATTCTGTTGATCTGCGTATTTTTGACGCCGTAGCTCCCCAACGTCTTGACCGATTTTAATTTTGCTTTGTTTTCGTTTGAATGGTGACATGATCGTATATCTTTTAATTTATACTTGAAGAAAACCGGTCTAGTCGATTGGAATTTATCATAATTTTTTTATTTAATCTTTTATTTTTTGCGATTCTGTTACTTCAATAGTATAAGTGGAAGATAGAGTTCTTATCTATGCCACAGCGTCAAAGGTTCTTAAAATTTTAAAGTTTTGTTATTAATATTCCTAAATTTGTTTTTGAAATTATTTGTTTTTCTTGTGCAATGAAATATTTTTTGTTTGTTAATAAAAAAATTAATCTAATACACAAATGTGTCGTTTTTTGCAAACTATTTTAAGATTATTTTAATATATTTTTTTATTCTTTGTTCGTTCGAATATTCGAACAAAAGTTCAAAATTATTCGTCTGTTCGAACAAGAAAAAAATTATGAAATTTCATTCGAACAAACATAAAATACAAATAATTAACAACACTAGTATGTACTGAAAATACATTTTTAGTTATCAAAATATTTTCAATATCAATTGCTAAAAATATGAATTGTTATACATAAGCTAATTTTGTTTTCTTCTATAAATAACATTTTCCGTAATATAAAATAGTTTTTAATTGCTTTCAAAAGTTCAGTGATCTTAAAATGATTTTTATTTTTATTTTTTTTTTTTTGTAGATTTGTCCAAATTTCAGATATTTTTTATGTTCATTTTAATTTGTATTCTGTAATGCAATAATGTCTCATTAAAGCTGTTGTGTTTTTATGGTTATTTGTTTATTATATGTAATTAAATATAAATGGTGCATTATTCATTAACGTTTCATATTTCTTAAATTTTATTTTATTTTTTGTTTTAAGTTCTTTGCCATCTTTAGTAATTTTTTTGTGCTTTTCCACATTTTGCAACGGTCATTGGCATTTGCATAGTTCCGTATTTTGTTGGAAAATTTGAGCTGTTTGTTTTCTTCTTTTTTTTGTTGTTGTTGTAATTTTTGGTAAGAAAAACAATTCATTTAATTTTCAGTTCATTGCTACTTGCTGACCATTATATGAATTGCTTGCCACCACCATCCAAATCTTTTGTATTTTCTTTGAAAATGCATTTTGTCAATATATTTCATTGTTAACGTATTGTATGGGCTTAAATAAATAATAGTATCTAGTATAAACAAAATGCTTGGATACATTTCTGTAGTAACATTAAATTTTCTAGATGGTAAAAGTCATTTAGAACTTTTCTCCTACAAAATGCAGTTGCAATTAAATGCTTCCAAGAAATGGAAACAGTAATTTGCGCGACGCAAAGAAAGGTATTGTGTTTATCAGCCTACATATGTACGTACATATGTATTTACATATGTGCATATGTATTTACATATAATAATAATTTTTTCTCGTTTTATATCAATTTTTGTTTATTTTGCTATCTTAAAGTATAATTTTTTTGGTGAAAATAAGTGCTAATTTCCATGTAAATTTTCAAAATTTGAAAAAAGTCATTTATTATAAAACTTTGGACATGGAGGTATATATTATGGATGTAACGAATGTTCGCATTCGCTTTCGCATTCGCAAATTATTCGCTTACTTTTGCTATTTGCTTTCGCTTTTGCATTCGCTAAAATTTATTCGAATATTTCAAGCGAATACTTAAGACAAAAAAATTTGTACTTCTTTTTCGAGAATGCTTACGACGAACAAACGCTAAAAAGACGAAAATTATTTTAAGCCAGCATGAAAAAGATAAATATACTTACAAGTAAACCATTATAATTAACTATTTAAAATCTTAGCGGAAAACTTTTCTATCAATAAGTTCTTATAGGTATCAAACCACAATTCAGAGATGTTTGGAAATATTTTTCAGTTTTTGAAAAAGAAAAGGTTGTGTTTGATTTGCTTGAAAATATTTTCTGACTATTTTTTCGAAACATGATGAGCACCATTCACTACTTGCTTGTTTGTTGTTGCGAAACAAGTGCCACTCATATTATTTCTCATGAAAACTTAAAATGTTGAAGATATACATATGTATGTATTTAATATGTTTTCCCAAGATGAACAGAGTACTACTTCTGCAATATTTTTTCAGCAAAATTTCATTCCAAATTATCTTAATATTTATTTTGACAGAATTTCACATGAAATGTTGAACATACTATGAGGCTTTACCGCCAAAGTACGAATGGAGTGATTGCCTAACATTTTTTTAATCTTTTTTTAATTATTATCTATACTTACTCTTATATAAATTTATTTGCATGTGATATTTGCATTCGCATTCGCCTTCGCAAAAATTAAAATGTATTATTCGCTTTCGCATTCGCATTAGCTAAACTAGTATTCGTTACATCCCTAGTATATATTACAACTTGTAATTTTTAAATTTTTTTAATTCAATAGTTATTATTAGAACTTCTCACTTTTTTTCCTTTTTTTTAACACAAACACAATTCGCAAAGCGATTAGCTTGTCTGCGAAAAACACCCAGGGTCTATGGTGGGAATCGAACCCACGATCTCTGGACTGAGAGCCTAGCATCGCTACCACTCAGCCACAGGGGCACCCTCCTACCTCATGTCTTATTGCATTTGGCATGCTGAACACAAATCATATAAGGATTTTGATATACTATAGCCAGTTTTTGAGATATGGTCATTTTAAACATATTAGTAAAGAGGGATTCCGATCAAAAAAATTAGTAATGTATGTATAACTTTTAAACTGCTAATCGAATGAAAACATCATGTATGGACCGATTATAGTCAATGATATAAACTTTCGAAATTTAAAATTTGGAGTAACCCTTTTGCAATAGAGATTGAATTATAGAGTGCTAAAGTTGACCTTCTCCAGATGGAAGAGGCTTATTGTAGCTTTTCAATACTTATATCTAGTATTTAGTACAAGATTTCACAAATTGATTAAAAAAAATATATTAAAAAAAACATATAAAGCTAACTCTAAAAATATATTTTTTTTCTGATCGACTAAAATATGCTATCTCAAAAAAAAAAACGCAAACCAGTGCAAAAAATTTTTCTTGCATAACTATAAATTAGTAAGCACCCAGAAAAAAATTTCAAAAAAGGTAATCGAGTTTCCTGCTGTTCCTTACTGGATTACCAACTTAATGATTTTAACTAGACGTGAGACTAAAATAATCGATTCTTCTTGTTAGTTGTGTTGTTTATTGTAGGAAATAATCATTTTTTTCGTTATGGGAAATAGTTATTTTTTTCTTGATGGAACTACTTTTTTAGTCGAAAAAATATTTTTTTTTGAAATATGCAGTTTTTTGAGTAAATGGAAGATCTTAATTAAAATCTCTGATTAAATAAATAATAACGTTTTGAGAAAAATATAAATAAGTTTAAAAAAACTATTGTTTTACTATGAAATACACCATTTTATAAAATTTCTTTTATCATTGTATTGTTACTTATTGAAATTTACTTGTTTTTATTGATGAACTTTTATTTAAACCGAAAATGAAAAAAATTATTTGGAACTACATACTTATGTTTAAATAATAATTTTCCAAAATGTATGCAGGATATTGCTCAAATTACATGAAAATTGTTGAAGAGAAATGTTGAAATGTGAGCTTTAAAGTGTACTTTAAAATATTTTCCTTAAAAAAATACAATTTCCTTTAGTAACGTTTGGGACTTCCGGCCTTAGTCCCTATTTACACTATGCAAGTCTTATTGCTAAGCTGATTAGTTTATTAGGAGAGAGAGACGGGGGGAAAAGAAATGTTTCTATTCCCCTCGTCTCTCTCTCCTAATAAACTAATCAGCTTAGCAATAAGACTTGCATAGTGTGATTTGTGACTTAGTTGACAATGTGTTAGCTGATCTTGTGATCTTTGTGGATCTTGTGTTAAAAAATTTCTGAATACTTTTGGATAATTTTAACAAAGTTTTGATTCGTATTTTCCTACAATAAATTTTTGCTCAACCGCTTATATGTAAATAAGTATGTACATACAAACATCGTTTCTAAAAATTTTGAGATGTGTTGGCAGGCACATAAGCTCAAAAGTCGTTTCAATTAAACACGTAGTCATCACAAATGTGAGGCTGTATCCAAAAAGTCGCATTTGATTAACGCATGGCAATTTTAGTTGAACAACTTTTTAGTTTATGGAAGAGGGCGAAGAAGATTATGAACAGCGTGACCGTTTGACCGACTAAACTGGCAAATTGCCACTTTTTCGACTGCCTTGCCACTTTTTGTTCCCCTTTTTTTAAAGTGAATCATATACTAATACATTAAAAATAAGAGCTTTAGTGTAGTTATCTCGTTTTTTTAATGTTGCCCCTTTTTTTGATAAATCCCCTATTTGGTGCCACTTTTTGAAAAATGTCATCGGTCACCCTGATTATGAAGAGAGGAGCCATCAAATTTTTCTCTCTCGCCCATGAACTAAAAAATTAGTCAGCTAAATTTGCTTTGTGTGAACCGGGACTTAGTAGGAAACCTCTAATAACGGTTCCTTGGTTTATACGAACAAGTACTGGAAATAAAATACAGCTGGAGGAATAAATGATTAAAACAAAAACCGCAAAACATTCACAGCCCAGGCAACAAACACAAGCCTGTTGATATTTAAGAAGTAATTACAACGATAGGAGAGTTGTTCCTCAAGCCAGAAATATTTTGCGGCTGCAAGTGATAGTTTCAAATTTTTTTAATTAAAAATACATAAATACAGATGTAAATACATAGAGAGTGTTAAATAAAGTATTTTAATTCCACAAGCATTACTTTCTGAAAATAACGGTCATATTGAATCATTCTGTTAATGCTACCATATGATGTATATGAAACAGCCTGTACGAACAGAACCAAACATCTGGTTGTTCAGCTGCGGCATTGTTTTGGTTTTGTCCAGAGTGGGTGCAGATGGAGTAGTTGTTTTTTTTTTCTTTTATTTTTGTGATGATGACATTCAAGTGTTAATATTAATTTAATTAGCAAATAACTATGTACAAAGTCATGAAAACAAAAGATAAACGAATTTATAAGTATGCTGTCATTATAGCAGGAATAGTTTTACTAGATTTCCTTGGAGTTTTTACCCATCTTTTTGAGCTGCGATATGAAAAGTATTTTCATTACCCCATGGAAGGAGAAGTACTGGAATATGCCGAAGCGAACAGGGATAAACAAACTCATCTAGCGGATGGGGAAATGGTGCCAACAATTATAAATATTTACAATTATACATATTTACATCAACGCCGATGCGATTTGGTTAAGGCAGACAGGCCGCAACTGACACTATTAATAAAATCAGATTTATCTAACGTAAGAAGTCGAGATGCCATTAGACGCACCTGGGGTTATGAGCAACGTTTCTCTGACGTACACATAAGGAGAGTGTTTTTATTGGGTGTCAGCACAAACAGTGCCTTGATGGACGCCACCGACTCGGAGGCTAGACAGTATGGTGATATAGTACAATCAAATTTTATAGATGCTTATTTTAATAATACCATTAAGACAATGATGGGTCTAAAATGGATAGTGGAACACTGCCAAAAGGCCCACTATTATATGTTTGTTGATGATGACTATTATGTTTCGATGAAAAATGTTTTACGTTTTATAGCCCACCCTACGCTATACCCTGAAAATTCAGTTTCGTTAAATAGCATGTGGGAGCACAAAGCCAGGGTTCAACATGAAAGATTGTTTGCTGGATTTGTTTTTCAGACTCGTCCTTTGCGTCATAAATTTAGTAAATGGCATGTTACTTTGAAAGAGTATCCGTTTAACAAATGGCCTCCATATGTAACGGCAGGTGCTTTTATTTTATCTCGTGCCGCAGCTATCGATCTCTATTATGTTAGCCAGTACACTAAGCACTTTCGTTTCGATGACATCTATCTGGGCATAGTAGCTCTAAAAGCTCGCATTAATTTGACACATTGCGGCAACTTTCATTTTCATCGTCCGCGTTATAGTGGTCCTGATAGTTATCGTTTTGTTATAGCTTCCCATGAATTTGGTGATAGCGTTGAAATGGAAAAAACATGGAACGCTTGCCGTTCGGCGAATTATGCTTAAACTAGTTAAAAGAAAAATTATTGACTAAAATGTTTAATAAAAGAAGTATTTTATTAGTTAGTATTAGCTATATGTTTGTTAAAGTAGGCTTAAAACCATGGCAATTAAAATTTGTTCTCAATAAAGGTATTTGTATTCTCCTATGCATTGTTAAATTTAACATTTTCAACTTCTGAGAACAGGATATTTATCATTCGTATTGAGTAGATTTGCATGACATTTTTCATTTGACGGATATATTTTGATAATATTTTTGTTCATTTACTAAAGTGTCACGAATTTGTAACAATTGTTAATGGAAAGTGTTCATTAACTCAAAAAGTTTGCAAGGAGAGAGCGTAAAAAGAGAGACAAAAAATTGAGACAAAAAATTCCTTCAAATTATTACTTGTAAAATTTTTACTTGCAAGAATTATCCAACCACCTGTTGTGTGTTCTCAAATTAATTATTTCAAAAATATCTGAAAAAGGAACACTGAAAAATGTGAATTTCTTTGTTAGAAAAAACATATATACATACGTATGAAAAAAGAAAGCATGTTTTCTTAATTTATTGTTTTTCTTTCATTAAGCCACATAAATTCAATTTTAATGGCAAATAATTTTGTTTGTTTCTCATATATGATCAGAAATGGAAAGTGACATTTTTGTATTATGAATTATTTATGAATAATGAAAAAAGCATAAAAATAGCAAAAATACATGAAACTGTGTAAAGAATTTCATATTAAATGTTAATTAACCCCGACTAAAAAAGGGGTGTTATAAGTTTGTAGTGTGTGTGTGTATCTGTGTGTCTGTCCGTGTCCATGTACAGGCCAAACGGCTGGACCGATTTTCATTTAGTTTCTGTTTGAAAGATGACTTGATAGAGAGGGTTATTATCTATGTTTGAAGAAAATCGGTCCAGCCGTTTAGAAGATATAACATCTTTTCTGAAAAAAGTCGGGGGTTTTTAAAATTTTTAATTTTTGTTATATTTCTTATATTTCTTTCTCTTCATAAATTTCTATTAAATCAATAAATTTTTTATAAATAAAAATATTATTTCTATATAAAATTGGAATTTAAAATATTCTCAGAGAAAATACATCAGAAAAAGTACAATTGTATCATAATTTCCATCCACGGTTCTGATATGAATAAAATTTTCTTGCAAGTTTTTACAAGTAAACCCTTCATTTACTTTTTCATATTTAGGAGAGTAATTTTGTAAATTTCTGCCTTACTCTTGTTGCTAGTTTCTGCTGGGAAAGTAAGTGAACAGACCTAATATAAACCAATAAATTATGTTACTTCATTCATTACATTTACTAAAAATTCAAATTTAATCATATTCATAAACTTGTAAGCTTTCTGAATTTTGCTTACAATTTCTTAAAATACTAAGAAATTTAGCTCGTGTTTTGCTCAAGCAACGTCTATATGCTTATGTAACTTGATTTCAAAATAAGCTAAAAATAACTTTGAATGTTTATGCAAAAAACATAAAAAAATTCCTAAATTAAGGATTGAATGTCATTTAGAAATAATAAATATTTTTGATGTTCCCACGACAAAATTTTATTCAAAATTAAACACAAGAATTTTTTTAATTCATAAGTTGCTTTTGCTAAAGTTACTTTCCAATTCAAAGTCAACACAATTATTTGGTTAACAAATACATATAATTAAATAATAAAGATTTGTTTTAATTCTCATGTCTTTTTTCGTGTTATTGCAAAAAAGGAATACTAATTGACTTCAATCATTTAAAGCAAAAAAATTAATATATAAAAATGATTGATTAATACATATTTCAATATTTATTTTAAAGAAACCGTGACTTTTTATCATATTAATGTTCAAAGTCTAAAACAACAATTAATAGTGAAATCTTTAACAAATAGAAGGAAAAAATGAGTTGCTATAAAACAAAGTTAAAATAAATATTAAGTGATGAAAAAAAGCATTGTACAAAATTGATCGACAATTATTTTAAAAATACATGCAACATATTCTTTCAAATATGTGCAGGGATGTATAAATTTTAAATATATTTTATATTTATTGCGCAGGCACTGGCTGAGGTGCAGGAGCCAAGCGATTAACAAAGGCAACACCACCGCGAATTACTTTCGCCACCACAGATGGCGAACGAGCAGCTAAACTGTCAGCAGTCATACGCAATTCAGCGAAAGCATTGCGTGTGTAAGGATTGCGACGTGAACTATAACGCATGACAAGGAAATGATAATAGACAATAGGAGTCATAAGGCCAGCTCTTCCCCTAGAATCATTAAGAATGTTCCTTATTTTCAAACTTTACTTAACAAAAAGTTAGCAAACTTACGTAAATGTTAAAACAACAGCCAAGGGCATGATAAAGATTTCAGAGAAAGAAGCTGCTTTTAAAATGTTTGCTGCTTGGAATTCGACCAAGGATATCAAGAAACGTGCGCCCCACCAGGAATTCTGGCCAATTATCTAATGAAAAGAAAAACAACATTTTAAATAAGACATGATTTGTTTATATTTTAAAAAATTTTCATAAATGGAAACACTTACATCCAACAGTTTCAGTGAATAGCTGGAGGCATGTAATACTGCAAACAATACTACTGGTACCAATATCAACAGCGTTGGCTGTACATTCAAGAATATCAACGAATACATAAGATAATGACACGAGTCTTCAACAAACAAACGTGCCAAAAATTCACGTGAGAATGTGAACGAAGGTAAACGTTGATGCAAACGTAAAGCCGAAACAGCAGCATTTGCGAGCAAAACTTTATTAAAAGCACTCTGTTGACTTCCAAATATGGGTAATACGTAGCCAATTGTAAAAATAATAGCTAATAGGCGCATAAACCACATGGCACCATCAACTTTGTTCGCCTTAAAATGTTCTATCATTTTGGCGGGTACATTGGCTGATGGTTGTTCTTGGTGACTTGTTGGCGGTGGCGTTGCAGATCTGGATGATGTGCCATTGTTTTGTTGATGCTCATCGGCTTCGTTACTCATTTTGTTTGATTATCTATAATGAAAGAATGAATTATAATTAAACTATATGAATTAAATATCGAGAGGTCTGAGGCTGTGTCTTGCCCACTTTTTAAACGCAATTAATTAATGGATATCCAAAACAAGAAAAATTAAACTAGACCTTAGCATTTTTCTCTAGTCTAGTTTAATTTATTTTTCTTTATAAAACCCGATTAATTAATAAGAAAATAAAAAACATGTTGGGTTATTGAGTTCTTGTTTCAACTTTGTTATTTGTTGAGCTTCTCATTTGTTTAAATGAAAGCTTAAGATAATAACTCTAGTTGCTCGAAGATAATTTTTGGGTAAAGGTTGAATAATTTAAATAATAATTTGTGCGTTAATAAATGTTAAACTTAAAAAATATTTCATTTTATTAGAATTTAAAATACTGAACTCAAGCCCGATTAAGAATATATTACTGATTAAAAATCATTCTAGTTCAATTAAATTTAACGGCCTGTCCCAAGATGTCACCAGCAAACGTTCGATCGAAAACTTGTATTGCAAACATTACAAAATTTGTTGTTTTTTGCTATATAAGTTGTAGATTAAACATTTGCTGGTGACATCGTAGGACAGGCCGTATTTATCACGTAGCTCAAGTCAACAGGCTGCCGAGGAAAGAGAAAGTGTTGGGCTCACTTGGGCCCATTCAATTAGGTACCTTTGTATCACGTAAAATAAATATATTTTTTATAAATAAGACCTTAATAATAAATTTAATGTATGCACAATTCATAATTATGTATTTTAATTGCATATAGCTTTTCATTTTTTTTTTACCTCACTGCTTAACTAAAACTAATATCACTTCTTCATACAAAAATAAATATTTATAAACTAAAAGTTTTAAACGAAAATTTGTAATAAAGGCAATTGTTAAAATAATATTTGCAAACAATTGCAGATAACTGCGAAGGCAGGCCAAATGGACAAAAAATTACATAGAAATAGTAAAAAACCAACACTAATAAAAAACTAAATACGTGTAGTTATGTTATCAGTAAACTTTTATCTATTAAAAAAGTATTAAATAAAAAATGAAATTTTTCGAAACGATCGTTAACACTGATAAATATAAAGTATATTACATATACATACATACATACATTTGTACATATACCCAGTGGGAATTTGAGTTAACTCAAAACTGTTGAATCATCAGCCAAAAATTAGTCAGGTCATTCTGCATGTTAAAAGTGATCAGTTTTAGCATTGAGTGGCCTGGCCGCAGGATGAGTTCATCAGTTTTGAACTAACCATGAGTTAGGTCATTATGAGTTAGCTTGTGCCAAATGAAATAAAAAAAAGAAAGTGTTATTCATTTTCAGATAATTATGATTTAACTTACTATTGATTAACATTTTTAGCCAGCTTAAAGTTTAAACAATTTTAAAATATTTTTTAAGAAACGGGAACGGGTATCGAACCGTGATCACTTTGTTTGTCAGTCATCATACACAGAATTAACATAAACATGAATTTTATGCTGACATCTTCTCGCTAAACTTTACTCATCTCTGTATTAGCTTTGAGTTAGATAAAAGTTAGCTCGAAACTTATCGAGAAGTTAGCTGTACAAAAACAACTCACTAATCTCTGCATCAGTATCATTTATGAGTTAGTTCACAAGCTAGTTGTAAATGAGTTAGCAAGAAGTCACCCATATTTTGAGCTAGCTAATAGAAATACGACTAGGTATGTACATGCATACATATGTATGTATGCATATGTATGTAACTCATAACCAGGGAAACCGCAAATATGCAATTGCATGTTTTTTCTTGTGTGACGTATTAATACAAGATATTTATCCGTTTCAGAACTTTTTATGAATTTTGGCATTCGATCTGTTAGTGCATATTTTTGCATGTTTTTGCATATATCAGTCATGCACGCATATTTTTAGCATATGTTCTATTTTTTAGAGCATAATTTACGCTTTTCGGGCATATTTTGACACTTTATAGAATTTTTTTAATTTACACCCCATTCCGAAAAAAAATTATACAATTTTTTTTTGAAATTTATTAAAATTTCATTTTCGAAATAAAATTTTAAGTTTAAAAAAAAATTAAGGCGCTATCTGGGTTAAAATGCTTACAAGTTAAGGGGCTGGTCAATTTTTTTTATTTTTCGCCATCTAAATCTCTGTATAAATTTTTCTTATACACGCAGTTTTACGGACGTTAGTTTCAATACAAATTCAGTTTTGCTATTTGTGACGGACTCTGCCCCAAGTAGAGGTTTAAGGAACATTGACAGAAACTTAGAAACGATTTTTATTTGAAACTCTATATCAATATTTAGTTATTTATTGCTATAAAAATTATAAATAAAAATCAAAAGCCTGAATTCTGATATCGTGATGTTTTGATATTTGTTATCAGAGCATCCAATAACAATTTATTTGTATTATTTGTTTTAATGATCAAACTGAATAAGTCCGCAACTTCAGGAAAAAACGCTGTCAAATTAAGAAAGCCCATAATAACATCGACGGCAGTAACTGCAAATACTCTCTAATTTTTGTTTTATTTTCTTTTGTGCTTATTTTTCTTTGTAGTTTTGTTTACAAAATGTATACAATTTATTGAAAGTATGGTAGCCTTATTGAGAGAATGAGTAATTATATGTGAGAGCTTTTGAAAAAACGCTGTCAAAATAAAATATATTCTATCTCTCGACTGCTTTCTGGTGTAAGTGCTAATTCACAGGGTGAAATTTATGACGTCTATTTTTCTTAATTCTCTTTTGAAGTTGCTACCGAAAATTCCTTGCATTCATACGATGTTTTTTTGGACGTCTAATTTTACTTCTCTCCACTCATATAGCCAATAAGCTAGAAGAGTAACAATAAAAAATAACAATAAGATAGAAGAGTAACATTGAAACGTAACAACAATAACAACAAGAGCAATGTAAAGAGAAATATGAAAAAAACCATGGAAAACAGAAATCGAGTCATTTTTTCTATCCCTCTTTCTTCTCTACCCCGTTCGCTAACAAACAAAAAGTGACGTCGAAAAATAGACTTCATAAAAGTCTTCGTGTGAATTAGGTGTTACTTTTTTGCGTCAATTTGTATGGAATATGTATGTGTTTATCAGTCGTAAAGCAGCTCTTGGTTGAGGAACATCTCTCGCGTCATCGTAATTATTTCTTAAGTGCGGTCAGGCTTGTGCATGTTGTTTGGCCTTCGATAGTTTTTCGTCTCGCTTGCACTGGTTGACTGATCTGCCACGGATAACCGTATAATATTGCGGTTTTTTGTGGAATTTCTTTAACAACCACGTTGCTACTTCCTATGTGAAGGCATAGGTCGTGTACAGTCAGTCACAAAACCTTTCAAAATACCGTTAATACCATCTTGGGCATATGGTCTAGTTACCCCTTCCATATTTGTGCAACACCATATTATGCAAATTTACTTTGTATAATATGTGTAATAAATAAATAAATAAATGTATGTGTTAATGCCGAAATTTTGTTTGATCATTTAGTCAAAATTTGCATGGTAATTATGTTTAACCTGCACTTCAAATACAGTTATTCTTTGTTTATTATTTTTTGTCTTATTTTATATTCAAATGTTGTTGAAGTTTTGAACTAAAAATATATTTTCATTTACTAATAAACCAATTTATTTTATTTTTAAGAGCATATTTGTTGACTTTTTAGCGCATATTTTTAAGTTTTTAGCGCATATTGAATGCGCACAAAACACTTTTTTTAGAGCATATTTCTGGTTTCCCTGCTCATAACCAATTAATTAGGGAAGAGAGCAACACAACGTTTATCAATTGAGAACTAAAAGTAAAATTAAATTTAAATTACTTTTAAAAGTAATGAATTTAAATTAAAACTAATTTAGGAGTTCCTTAAAATTCGTGACTTAAAAAAAACTATAAATTTTGAAATCTAATTTAATAAAAAGAGCAAACATTGCTTTCCTTAAAATTTCCACATTTAAGTCATTTATTGCACGCAAAAATATTGCAAACTCTTCATAGCAAATGTTTGATACAAATCACTAGTTTTTTGAAAACTTAACACTTGTTGCAAAACCACGAAACATAGTAAATATCAATGAAGGTATGCATTTCATAACGAAGATGTTTAACTACTTTATATACTTTTGAAAAAGATAAAAATTTTATCTTTTTCAAAAGTATTGCAAACAACAGGTTTTAAATTTGGGGCAAAAGAAGACATAAAAATGCAAACAAAATATACATTTTTGTCATATCTACTTGTTATAAATTATTTAAAACCCGTTATGAACAATTAATTTATTGAAACAATGGATTAAATGTATGTAAGTAGTACAAAACCTACTTAGAGTTTTGTTTATAAAAAGGTTATCCAAAAAGGGCGGGTTGGGTTGATAGTGGATTCTAATATATGTACATTAATATATTAGTTAAAGGTTTCCGCCCAAAAACGATAGTTTATCATTCACTATTATAAAGTTTACATTAACACAAAATTTTTTTGTATGCATTAAATTAATCTCGAATAGATTGATATCACAACGAATACCGCAATTTAGCAAATTTTGGCCGTTTTCTTATTGCATTAGCGTCCGAATGACAGTCCAATTCTGAATAACAACTTCCTCATGGTAACCATTTTCCTAGTCATTAGTAGCCTACTCTGAAAATATATTTGCACATTTTCCGGTAAAACGAAACAGCTGACTTCGAAAATTATTCGACAGCAATCGTATCCCAGGGAATATTTAAAATTGAATTGTAAATAAATTATATAACGGACCCTGCCAAAACATCATATTTCCAACGGACTGATATTATTCGCCCAGATTTATTGTAAAACTCTTTAATTCATAAACCAGTTATTTTAACACGTTTTTATACCGAACATATATTTACATACATAAGTATCTTAACCTAATTTTTAGAGTAATTACAAATGTTTTTCCCTTTCCTTTATGCGATATATTTGCAATAGTGTGGAAAAACTCTGAGGGATTATTATGTAATTCGATTTGAAACAGAAACTGTTCGAATTTGTATGTTATTAACATTACAATTCGAACACATTTCCTTTCGATTCGGATTACATAATAACCTCCCCTGATATTCTTACTTAATGTTTATACCCTATTATTTTGATAATCTGATGTATATGATCGGATATCTGTATACATATATATATATATATATATATATATATATATATATAATCGTAGTGTGTGTTTGTTCCTAACGCATGATCTGTGGAGCTATGAGCTGAAATTTTTCACACAGATCTGTTTTAACCCAACAAGTGACCACATGATGGAGTAATTTGGAGTTCAAAAAATAAATTACTGAGGGTACAACAATGTTTGCCGGATCAGCTAGTAATCTATAAAAACCATGTTTTAAGTTTAATAAGCTACAGTTAAATAACAAGTGTAGTTAATTTTTATGCTGAAAACCAGCTCTTAATGAATTATAAGGGAACAATACTAATTGAGGAGGTCCATAACAAAATGCAACAATTCCACTTGAGCAATTTTTTGAATAAACGAATAACTGTAATTAGACTGAATAGATTATATATTGGAATTGTTTCATTTTGGTCTGATTATTTAGTTTATGTATTGAGTCACAATAAAACTATAGACCTTTGGTATGTTTTATGAAAATGGTATGTTTTATAAAAGAATTGAATTAAGTAAAAAAAAATTAGAAAACTCAAAAAGTGGAATCGTTGCATTTTGTTATGGACCTCCACAATTTTGATTTCTTATTAACGCCTAAGATGTGATTCATATTAGGATTCGGTGCTTGATTTTAGTTTTTCAATTTCTTTACGAACATACAATTAAACTGACATAACGATAAAATCTTTCAAGATATTGCTAGTATAGCGAATACAACTGAATAGCTATAACAATCGAAGTGATATAACGCATAACATGAAAATGCTATAGGTATTTTTAAGGAAAACAAGTTCCCAATATGTATACTAATTAATGGCATGTGTATTCAAAAAATTGTTGAATATTGAAATGTGTTTATAAAGAAGATACATATTATACATGGTTGTGCATGCATCAAACTGCCAAACTCCAAAGTTCATTTATAAAATTTTGCAATATATGTACATGTCAAATTACCTCCTCTATGTTTATCAAATATTAACTTTAATTGGGACTGTAAATTAATGCACTAGGTTACCTAAATACAGAGTACAAGTTTGTTGTATGGTTTCATTCCAATGTAATTAGATGATACTGCATTATTTGCTAATTGAGCTTTTGCCAAATTTTTGGTTACCTGCATTTTAAATAAAATTTCTTGACCAAACTTACTTCACTCTTTTATGAAATAAAATATAAACTTGTTAGATTCCTTTTTAAATATCCAATAATAAAATTACTACGTCCGTGTTTCCAGAAAATAAATATTACTTGCACACACGTCAGTTTTTCTAATAAAAAAAAATACTAGTCAATAAAAAAAATTAGTGAATCCAATGTCATTTTTAAGCAATAGCTTTCCAACTGTTTTTCTGTTTATTGAGAATAAGGTAGCTTAGACGAGAACAATTTTTAAGCCGCACAATTTTTGTTCTTTTCCAAATTACACGAGACTAATTCATCTGGCACAAAATGTATACGTATACACAGCTTTGTGTGTGTTAGTGTCTTTAGTATTAATTTAACATTTGTTGTTTTTTAAGTTGTGTGTGTGTATTGGTTTTCTGCTGTTAATGCGGGGTTGTAGCTGGTTGAAAAGTTATGCCAACCGCTAAACCACTCTTTGCCTCTCTCACCGACAAACTGGCATGTTATGCCAGCACAATTATGCCCGTGTAAATCAGCGCAATGACTATTTGGAACAATTCACAATATCGATGCACCTTCACAGACGAGACAATGACCCTTGTGGTGGGCGATTTTGTGACAAAAAACGCGTTTTGTACTAGATTAAGGAATGAAGTAGCTTGTTTCCTATAATCAACTTAAAATAGGAGAATTTGTAGCCGAAAAACACCAACCACAATAGTGGTAGAATTAGCAGATTCGTATCGTGAGTTTACGGATCAGCTGACAAAATCTGTAACATAAATAAAACATATTGCTGTTTATTTAATATGCATCCTAACGTATGTGAGGTAGAAATCTACAGAAAATAGATTTCTACGTCAAGTTCTCTCATACATACACACTCGTATATAAAGGAAAGAGAAATACAGTTGACACCTTCGCTGTCAATCTCACGTTTTTACTAACTAACATCCAGAATTATACGATACGTCCACTTCAAAAGTAACGCGATACGAATCGACTAAAGGCTCAGTTAGCCGACTGTAATGTAATGTAACTGCAACAGTAAGAAACAGCTGATCGATTTTGTTATGTGAAAAGTAATGAAAATGGTTATAGAGATGTAATGTAGCGTAACCTACTTTTCATATAAAAATATGTATCAACTGTTTTCTACGTCACAGTTACATTACATAATAGCCGGCTATCTTCCATAAGGCCCAATATTTAAGCGAACATTTTTTGAACTCTTGCATAAAGCAGACCATTCTTTGGGTTCTTAAATATCAAATTTTTTGATATCTCAAGTTTCTACACAGAATGTTCCTTTGTGTGTCATTGTTGACAGAATATGATGATGGGAGAATGCTAAATCGGATCAAAATTTCTTATAGTTTTCTACATAAGAAACATTTGAATGCACACATGCTACTAACGCGTGGTTGAAGACGGTTGAAACTTTAAGGGCTTTGGACACGATCAAAATGCTTGTTGTCAAGTTCGTGTACGTGTGCTTGTCGGCTTGATGTTACCATGCTTGATGCCCCACCATGCATTCATTTTTATTTTGATTTTGTGCTGTTCGTTTGGTTGAAAAAAAATGTATAAAAATTTCTAAATAAAGAAATTCAATAACAATAATGGCAGCACTGCTTACAAAAAAGAACAAAGCAAAATAAGAAAGTTCTAACACTTCTTTTTTCTTCACCAGTCAAATTTATGTTTTTTAATTCCGATATTTTGGGCAACTGTTCATAATGGAAATATAATTATAATGAAAATTTATACGCGCTTGATGGGGTAACAATATACACGCATTAACAAGTGACAGCAAGCATGCCGAAAATCAAAATTTTTTGATTTTCCATCAAGCATCGTTGGTGTCACACATACTAACAAATTTTCACTCATACTATAACCAATCTCAGCAAGCATTTTGACCGTGTCTAAACCCCTTTACGCAAACTATTCTTTTCTCCTCTCACCAAGCTGTCATGTTTTGCTTGCTAAATTATTCTCGTGTGTGAAGGCTCAATGAAAACATTAAAATTTAAGGTTAACTTTACTGTGCAATAATAAACAAATGTGAGCAACATAAACTAAAATTTAAGTATTATGGATAATGATGAGCAAGTTTGCTTACCGGCCGATACTTTGGCCATTCTAAATCAATTTTTAGCGGAAAAGTCTCAACGCGAACAACTGGAACTTGAAAGGATCGAACAAAAAACAGGCAAGGAAGCTCTTTTTGAAGAGGACTGGGTTCGTATTGCGTTTTTGCTGTGAGCTGTTTTAACTTTTATACTGTTGCAGCAATTAAGTCAATTTTGGTATAGTGCGACAACGAAGAAAAGTATAGGCTCTGTGGCATCACGTTTGCTTGAAAATGTGGACAATAAATCTTCATATAGCATAGCATTACTGTCAAGTCCATCTTTGTATGCTACTATAAAGGAAATACATGAAAACGGTAAGCACATTGTAAACGATGTATAAATTTAATAAATGACAATCAAGAGGAAAAATAAAATACAGCATTTGATATCGGCAAACAAATTTATTAATTATTTAATAACATCTAATTTTATCCTTAAATAAGATTAAAAAGTAGAAATTTAAACTAGATTACAAATTCATAATATATTATATTTTAGTGAAAATTTTCGAATTTGACAAACGATTTTCCGCTTATGGAGACGATTTTGTGTTTTATGACTTAAATGAAGCCGAAAATGAAAATTACTTGCAAGATTTATGGAATAAATTCGATTTGATTATAGCTGATCCACCATTTCTTTCGGAAGAATGTATAGCAAAAATATCGAAAATTATTAAAAATTTGCTGAAGCCTCAGGCTAAAATTATATTTTGTTCGGGTAAGATTGTGGAACCTTGGTTGACTGCTTGCCTGCCCGTGAACAAGTGTATATTTGAACCTGAACATGAACGAAATTTGGGCAACGAGTTTGTATCATATGCTAATTTTGATTTAGATGAATTTGTAAAAGTTAATTGATCCCAATAAAACAAAATATTTTTAAAGAAAAGAAAGGTTTTAATTTTTTAACACAAGAGTACCATTTTGTTGTTTTTAAATTTAAATGTTGGCTATCTTTTATGTTTGAGTTGCTGGTTTAATGGTTTAAATGCAAAATAAGTATAATGTGAAGCTAAATGTATTTTGTCGCTGGCTCCTATTTCATCAGTTTATTTGGCTTCCTTACGCTGCTGCACTAACTCACGTAAACCGTCTTCTTGATCTTTAAGTGACTTCACTAAGAATTCTTTCTTTTTGCTTAGCAATTCAATAGCCTTATCACACTTTTCTTGTTTGGCTTTTAAGTCACTTCGCATATCTTGAACGCTGGTTAAAACAAACATACGACCCACCGATAAATATACTCTGTAAAGAAACAGTTATAAAAATTTCATGATAGGTGTTGTGATAAATTTATTTAAAGGCATATGTCAAGGCCTTGGGAACCAATTTAAAGTATTCCGCAGATATATTGTTGTGAGATTAAATTTAATAATCAATATTTTCTCTTGTTCTGTATTCCATGTGAAATTTCGTTCGCAATTGTCATTTTAGGAAAGTATTATTTATAGCAACAACTCCCAACGTTTTGACTTCGCGTGAAATGCAGAATATAACCCCATGTCAATTCCAAATTTGATTTCGTTTCTTGACTGTATAAATGTACACATTTGCTTACAATAAATGACCATCACGGACACGAGGTCTTGGTTTTTTTATGTGTGTATATCAAAATCACCTACCTAGTATCATCTGTTAAATCACTGGTTCCTTTTTCGGTTAATTGATATTTTTGTTTGCCGGTCTTCACCATATCACATTTCATATCTATCATATTCATCTTCTTTGTGGTTTCAATTTTATTTATTTGCATTTCGGTGAATGCCTGAAAGAATAATAATAAATAGGTATTTGTGAAATCAATTGCTTCCTTTGAGTCCTCCCAACAGTGATTCATTGCAGTTTTTCCCGAAAGACACAACTTACCTTTTTTAATTCCAGATCCATTTCTCTCTTTTTTGGGTTTGTTTTAGAAAGTTTTTTATTAATATTTGTACAACTTTCTTAATAATTTTTATTAAAAAAGAAACACCTGCAAATTAAAAATTGCTATTTCTTGAAGTTTTTTTTTTCAATTTAATGACAGTTCATTGGTGACAGTTTGTCTTATTTTTCTTAGTGTTGGTAAGTCAATAAATTTGCATGTAATACTATTGTGAATGACCGAAGAAGGTTCTTGCACATGATTATCATTATTTAATTATCCGGTTTAAAAATGAATTAAAAAAATTACAACAAACGAGATTCATAAATAGAAAGTCAATTGTTGCCAATTACCAACAAAGGATACGTTTTTTTTTGCTACTCCCCATTATTCCGTAACTATTTGTCGGCGTCACGTTAACACAATACCAAAAAATTTGTACTTGTTTACTCGTTGTTGATAACATGACTACCACTGGCACCTTCGTGCTATTTTCTAAACCTTCGAAAATGGGAATAATACAGTAATCATCGGCAAGTATAAAAATGGTTTGGTTAGAACTTGAGAAATACGGCCACGTTCTGTCTTCCAATCACTTACAATTAGAAAATCGCATTACAGCATGTAGTTACAGTGGCGGTGTTACATGCAAATCGTAAGTAGAATTTTTACTTTTTTACGTCATAGGCATGCATGTACGTCAGTAAAATTTTAAGGCAAGATGCATTTTGTTAATCACATAACCAATCAAAAAGAAAAAATTTTCATACAGTGGGACTATAATTTTATTAAAAAAAGAACTCTGTATAAAATAATTCATCTTAAAATATATATGTAAATTCACATAAAATTTATTTATTTACGAAAATATTTTTGTTATGTTTCCCCATTTTGCTCTAAAATCTCGTTAACAGAAAATTTTCTCCAAAAGATTTGAATATTGAATGATGTTAAAAACCGCCTGGAAAAAATGTGAAATAAGAGAACAATTTAATTTGAAATTTACTTTAATTCTAAAAAAGATTACTTTACTTCAAATAAGGAATAAAATTTGTTGGCTTTTGGCAGTTTTCTTATAAAATTTCTCGGAACCTTATGCATTTTTTATGTACATACATATGTACATACTTATATGTATACATATGGACGTCTTTAAACTTATAAGAAATTATGTACTATGTGTATAGATAAGTATGTCTTATATACATTTTCTAACAGCATCTTTTTGGCTTTGTATCATAACAGTGGGCCTTACAAGCACAAGGCCATATGCAAGGTCCATTTGATCTTTCCAAATAACGATTTGGGCACACATTAGTACAACCTTTCAAGTAATGGATAAGTTATAAAATATATGTATACATATGTAAATACATGTTAAAAATTAGACGTGGTAACTTACATGAGTAACTAGGTTGATATTGACCTCCTTAAATATGCATACATACACACATATTTGTTATAAATCATTTTTAATTTAGGAAAATCTCTTATTCTGATAGATAATAAGTATATACATATGTAACTATGTAGTACATATAATATTACATATATATCAGCATCAGAGACTTTCATTTTATTGCAGACACACCACCTATGTTTGCCCAAATGTATGTAAGCACACATGTTTACATAAAAAAAATTAAAAAAAAAATATTAACCGCGTAATATAAAAATGGCATTTTTTGTAATGCCTAAACCACGAATATTCAAAATGTCAATTTAACCCGAAATTGCTGAAAAAGTTATACCAATTTTTACTGCTGAAGCACAATTTTTAAAACGCCACCATGTTCCAACAAATTTTTTGTTCATACATATGAGAAAATTTAAAAAATAAACTTACATGGATAACTCGCTGGCGTATTACAGGCATTCCAAACACGAGGATCGGGTATGCCACCTTCCGGTAAAGGCGGACAGCATAATGGCGAAGGTGAACATGGTACAGGCGAGGGTGCTCCACAGGGTGGATTTGATGGACCACAGCAAGCTGTAGGCATATCGCAATCTCCGCAAGCTGATAGTGGGCGACAAAAAGTACCACAACGGCGTTTTCTAATACCCATAGTGATGTTGGTGTATCTTAGAGGAAAGGAAGCGGGGCAACAACCTGGTGTTGGAAAACTCATGCAAGCCGAACGACCTTGACATAGAGAACGGGGGCATTTATCTTGAAGGCCATTACGTTTAATGCAATCACATGTGGTGTACATGATACCGCAGCGCAATTCACGACTACGACATGCTTTAGGCTACAAAATAGAAGAGAATTTTTTTGTAAGAATTTTTTATGAGAATATGTACATACATACATGTATGTATGTATATGTGCTTGATTTGACTCTCGGTTATTGTCAAGGTGAAGGGAATCCACCTTGATACGAGAAGCTAATCAAGGTAAATCCAACCACTCAACTCACCTTGACAATATTCCATTCACCACTTTTAAAGACATTTATAAATTTTGGCTTGCTTCATGTACATAAGAAAACTCAGACAAAGATTAGCAAGAGGGACCACATGGATTGCATGGTCCCATATATGGCCCACATGGACCACAAGGCACTTGAGGACCGCAAGGTCCACAAGGAGCGCAATGCGTATTCCAAGGCGTAGGTGCACATGGGTAACAGGAACCACATTCAGGAGATTCAAAAGGAGCACCAGGAAAACAAGGCCTGCATGGTCCACAAGGGCCGCAAGGTCCGGATGGGCCACATGGTGTCGGAACATAAGGCCCAGAAGGCATGGTCATGCCACATGGTCCACAATTGGGTACACCGGGACCACAGGGTCCGCAAGGGCCACAGGGTCCACAAGGACCACAAGGACCACACGGTTCGCATAATGGATACTGGCTAGTTGAGAAACATGGCAAAGGACCACAGGGACCGCAGGGCGAACTCGGCCCAATAGGGCACGGTGGGCAAGCTGCACTTGGTTTATAATTTATAGGACCCGTTGGATAGCAGCAATACTCTCTTGGAGGAGGAACATCCAATGTTTGCGGTTTGGGCTGGCACAAAATCGATTGGCACACTTCCCTAGGCTCACATATACGTTTAGGAAAGCAAACAACATATGGATCCGGTATCATGGATGGGTAATATATAACTCTGGGCTCTCGCACCATCTGCGAGACCCATGTCAATTTAGGCACTTTAATAACTCTTGTCGTATCGACAACTTTTGGTATTGTTATCTGGCGACAGCGATTCACCACCATGGGTTCTGGTACAACTTTTTCGGTAAACACTACACGCTTTTTACAAATCAAACGCGGTGGCTGTTGCACCGTTATACATTTGGGCAAAGGTGGTGGTATGCGTGGAGCGCATTGTGGTATTGCATCTAATTGGGCACCGTTGTAACATTTTGGTGAGCACTATCAAACAGACACGAGACATGAGAAGTAAATGTTTTTTTTTCAAGGAAATTGGAGAAAAGAAACATATTTTATAAA
Source organism: Tachina grossa (assembly GCA_949987645.1). Lineage (NCBI taxonomy): Eukaryota > Metazoa > Arthropoda > Insecta > Diptera > Tachinidae > Tachina > Tachina grossa. Next base: position 157,460,823 of record OX465275.1, read on the forward strand.
TAGTTTGCATGCATAAAAAGTTTCTTTTATAAACTTACCTCAAATGGAGCACAGCAAGGATCGCAGGGACTGCAAGGCCCACATGGTCCACATGGAGGGCAAGGTCCGCAAGGAGAGCAGCAAGGGTCACACATTTTGAATTTTTGTATTTTTTTTTAAACTATAACATAAATTTATATTTTAAATGGGTTTATGAATTAATTTAATTAAATAAACTTATGTACATTTTTTTAGAGAGATTGCAAAATTTTATTTTTAACTTGAAATTTAGAATTGAAGTTTAGCTTGAAAAATATTTTTAGAAATAATAAATGTATTCGGAAAACTTTTGAAAACTATTTTATAGAAATTTCAAAGCCTTTTATGATTTTTATTAAAAATTTTTGGATTGGAGAAAGTGTTTAAAACAAGTAGTTTTATAAAAAAAGTGGTTGTATGTTCATATGTGGGACATCAATGGCATATTGTGACGGCTGGATTACTATGAATTCTCAAATCCTTTTTTGAAAGTCTATGCGTAAGAGGTTTGTGGCTGTTCAACATGTGTAAAGGTGTAAACTCAGCCTTAGCGTTGTTATATAACTAATCTGATCAGACATGCCGCTTTTCACAGGTCGATCCTGCCTCGAACTTTTATACCACTTTATCCCGCTTTTTAGAGTTTTGAAATTTTCAATCTCTTATTCGATTTTTATTAAAATGTAACTTATAAAAATTCAGTCCAAAAAATTTTTTAAGTGTTGTTAATGGTTGACTAGCCAAAAACCTGTGTGCCTCGCTACATCCCATAAATATACATGCGTTTTGAGTTGAAAAGAAAAAAATTGTTTACTATTAGAAGTGTCAGGCTTGCGATTCAATCTTCACTATTTTGTAGAATACAGTTCTCATTATTAACATCATAAAGTCATGAAGAGTTTCAAGCTTCTCACTGTATTAGTTTCCAAGATATTTTTCTAAGTAAGCATTTTCTCCATTTAAAAGGAGCCAAGTTTCCCTGTCCAATTCCGATTATTTTCTATCATCAGCAGAATCAACGGGATTTCAAGTTTGTGTTTTAAGCAGACACAAAGTTATAAATAAATTAATATTTAATTTACTTAGGACGTGACACACTTTTTGCTTCATTATTGATTATATTTACTGCTTACGAAAAAATTTAAAAATTTCGACTGTTTTAGCTTAAAAGATATCTTGAAATAAATGATGCTTCTATGTGGGAAGCGTCATGCCAAACTTAGATACAATGTGGGCAAATCAGCAAGATCAGGACACTGGTATCATTTTTGAAGACAAACAAAAATTTGCAATTTATGAGAGGCACCACGCCGTTTCTGAAATTGTTGCCAGAGACATCATCAGATATCAACAGAGTTTGTCTGTACAAAATTTCAACGCTCTCCCTATATTAGTTTTCTAGATACATATGTATATCAAACATTTTCTAGGTGCCACACCCCCATGATCAACACACATTATAAAATCATTACTTACACAAAATTTCACGTTTATTGCTGCATTAGATGCAAAGATATTCCAAAATTGAAAAAGAAATATATTTTATTCCAACGTTTTTGAAAAGGACAATGGAGGTGCCACACCCACTTGTCCACTCCTTAATACAATTTCTTAAATTACTACGAATATTAAAAAAGTTGGACAAATCGGTCCAGACATTCTCCGATTTTAGATAAATTAAAAAAAGTGGGAGTGACCAATTTTTTTTTGCGTAAAAATCTAAGTTAGGTTATGACAAATATGAAAAAAATAGCGAAATCGGTGCAGCCGTTCTTAATTGATGCGATTACCAATAAACGACATTTGTGCCCTTATTTATGAAAGTAGTCTAAGGCCGGGTTTCCATCTGTGTGCCATGTGCCACACAAGCGTAAAAAAAGCGTAAGCACTAATTACTAATGAAAAAAGTTTGATCAGACACGTATTTATTAAGTTAAACAGTTTCATACATAACTAAAAAGACAATTTTATAGAATCCAACATGATTGGAAACTGTTTAAATCAATAAATATGTATGTATATGTCTGAATCAAACAGTTTTTCATTAGTAATTTGTTGGTTACGCTGTTTTGGGCAAATGACACACAAGAAATGTCAGATGTAAACTCAGCCTAAGTCATATGCATTTTTTCTTCGAAATATCGAATTAATCTTAAAAGACTGCGAAATATTTAATAAATATTAAATAAATTTATATTAATGGGGACTTGTGCAGCCCTAAATTAAAATTATGCATAATATAAAAATATGCTTATGCTCTATTATCATTAATTGTAATTACATACATACATATGCATGTACATACATATATTAAAGTCGCTCTTTTTATATATTACCAATGTTACCAGATTTCAATAAAAATAATTATCCCTGAAGATGTTGGAAAATCCCAACGAAACGTCGGATACATTAAAAATGAAATAAAAATACGTCTTTTATTACATTTTAAAGAAATTGAATGACCTTGAAAGCCTGAATAGATACAATATCTATAAAACCACACAAATTCATATTATATATATTCATACATAACTATATAAAAATGTTTCTTGATTTGTTCAAATGTAATCTACGAAATATCGCGACCAAAGAAATATATGACCAAAGAATACAAATTGTGATTTATTTATATTCTTTGATATGACTTAGAGCACTTTCATAATTGTTGTTTATGTTTTTGTTTATTTGAGTTAAAAACGCATTCCGCTTTCTTTTTGGCGGTATTTTCTTAAAAAGACCAAAAGAAATTTGTAACCAAAATACAAAAAAAAGTAACCAAATGCAAAAAAAAGTAACCAAAATTTTTATGTATTTAAAATACTGTTTTATTTGTACTTCAGTTGAAAAATATACATACATATATTAATATATCTGTATATATAAAATCGTAGTGTGAGTTTGTTCCTAACGCACGATCTCTGGAACTATAAGCTGTGGAGCCGAAATTTTCAACACAGGTTCGGGTTAATACCCGGCAGGTTTTTGTTTTGTTTTTGACCCAACAAGTGACCACTGTGTGGAGTAATTTGTAGTTACAAAAATATAACATAATTGAGGGTAATACAATGTTTGCCCGGCTCAGCTAGTATTATTATAAAATTATATAACATAAATGAACCATTACATTTAAATTTTTACTTCAGTTTTATAACTATATCTTATTAATTATGATAGCAATCAATAAAATCAATTTTGTAAAAAAAATACTTCAGGTAATATTGTTATTTTGCATTTGCACTTACGCAAGACAATTTGCAACCAAACATCGAACTCCGCTAATATGTAATTTAATTACATGAAATCATAAATAAACATGTTATATAAATGTGGTGCTAAAATACAGCCTTGAGGCACACCACAAATAATATTACCATAGGCTGAGAAATCATACTGTAATTGAACACAGAACTGCCCGTCAAAAAACTGCGAATAAGTTTAATGAGCTGAGGACTAAAACCAATATTAATCATCTTAAAAATTAAGCCATCATGATAAATGCTGTCGAAAGCCTTTTCTATATCAAGAGAAATTGCTATTGTACAACGTTTTTCCCTCAAATTATTCACAACATCATCCCGAAATTTAAGTAGCGCATGATTTGTTGAAAAAGATTTTTAACACCAAATTGATAATCTAGAATACATGAAGTTTCCAAATTATTATCCATCCTAATTCGAATAATTTTTCAAAAAGTTTTCCTAAGTTAGATAAAAGAGATATTGGTCTTACATTATTCAAATCAAAAGTGTTGTGTTTCTTTGGAACTGGACAATTGTTAATACAGTTGTTATAAATAATAACTAAATAATCAGAAGAAATTGGGGGAAGTTTCTTAATAATAAAATTAATTAATTGCATTAAAATCACCTCCTAATACAACTCCATCGTAGTTGGAAGAAAGAGCTTTAATAGAAGATAAACCATTATAAATAGAATTATAATCATAGTTACAAGGTAAGTATAAAGAACCAAACAAAATTTTCTTTGGCAATCCATCCATTAATATAAATACTTCAACAAATAAATTTGGAAAAGAGATTGAATCAATAGAAACACGGTTGTAGGAAAAACGTTCCTTCAATGCAATAGCGACTCCGACAGAGCTATCGTCTTTTATAAAAGAATAATTTTCCAAAACAGTTTTATGACTTGGACTAAGATGTGTTTCTTGTATAAAAGCAACATCAACCTTATTACATTTTAATGTATTCACTAAATCAATTTTCCTGCTAGAACTAACTAAAGAGCGAACGTTAAAAGTAAGAATATCCATTGTTCTATTTATGTACCATAAATCAATTCAATCTCTTTAAGAAGTTTTAAGCAATCAGTTTTTGCCTGTGCTTTAGAACAGTTTTTATAGTTTGTCATAAAATTTTTAATTCTATCTTCTAATGATACAGTTTCTTCTTTACACAATTCTCTAGCAATGTTTAAAAATGCTCAATCAATGGCGATTTGTCAACTTTCAAAATTTTCGGGGATTCACTAAGACAACTAGCGAAAGTTTTATTATGTTCAACGAAATTAGATTCTATACTCTTTTTGACATTTTGTGAAGCTAATAAACTTCTTTGTTTATTTGAAATTGCAAATTTATTTTTTTGTTCACAGTAATTAAAAACAAAAACGGACAGCCTCGCCAACTATCAGAGTGTCCCAAACTTTTGCAATTAATACAAAATGGCCTAGAATTGGCATCTACCACGTGTTTTTCAGAACACTTTACACAAGCCCGTGGTCTATTACAGTTGCTTGAAAAATGCCCCCATTGTTGACAACGCTAACATTGAATTTCTTTAAAATTCGCCTTGGGGCTTCCCAGGAAACCAACTGATTTAATAAATGCCTTAAATGTGTAAAATCATTTCCATTTTTGCCGGGAAGCAAGGTAATCAAAAATAAACCAGTGTCAATGTCATGTTTTTTTTTTGAAAATTTAGTTACAAATATTGAACTTTTTTCAATTGTATCTGGTAAAATACAATCTAATTCCTTTTTAATGTCTTCAATATTCGTCTTGTAGTAAAGACCGAGCAATATTAATCTAATTTTCTTCAACGCCTTTGGAGTAAATGAAGAAGAATAGATTTCTTTATTTTCGAGCAAAGCTATCATTTCTTGATGTACACACACATCTCGCAAATACAATTTACACTTATTTCTTGATTTGTTTGTAATTTTGAAATCAACATTTTTTGATTTGAGTTGATCTAACAGACTCTTAACGTTCAAATTTTTAATGATAATTGGAGGTTTTACTGTTTTTTTTGGTGTATTTTCCTTTTGATCATTTTTGTGAACAGTAGATTGCATTTTATCAATCTTAATTTCGCGCAAAATTTTGAACCGGTTGTAATTATTCACCACAGGAGTTTCACAATCAGAGAGATTTAAATTTATTGGATCACAATGTTTTTTTTTTTCTTCACTTTGACTTTTATAAATTCTTCTAGCTCATTTCCTAATGTATCATCCATTAAATCCATTGAAGACAAAGAAGAAGACCTTGGAAGTACATTTTCTTCAGAACTGAATATTGAATTAATTTCATTTTGAGGTTTTGATGATGTTAAATTATTATTCGGCATTGAAATATTAAAAATCGAGGCAGAGGAATGCGATAAATCCTGGTTTTTGTCTGGAGGCACTTTTAAGCATAGAGAACCGCCATCAGACTGGTTAAATTGTAGGCTCATTTAAATTTTTTTTCAAAAATTAAAAAAAAAAAATAATTTTTTCTTTAATTTTTCAGTATTTCAATTTTTTTTTAAATTTATTTTAAATAGCTCCTAAATTTTTCTAATGTAAATTCAAAATATTTGAAAATAATCAAAAAAGAATCAAAAGTAAATTATGAAAGTAGTCGAATTATTTTTTGATTACTTTTGATTCTTTTTGATTATTTTTTTTTGTAATTTCAAGTAATTCAGATTACTTTTCAGTTCTTAGTAATCGTAATCAATTAGTAACCGTGCAAAACTGAATATAATCGTTATTTAATCATTACTTCACCTTTCAAAAAAAAAAAAAAAAAAAAAAAAATAATCAAATTAATAATCATTGCGATTACTAATCATTACTTAACAGCTATGGTTTCGAAATTATACAACCGATTTTTATTAAATTCAAAAATTAATTCCGAGCGGAGAATGCCGTGGCTATACGAGTAGCTAGTACAGTATACTCGATGCATTGTACCGATCACAAGTTATGGCAAATATATTCAAATAAAAATGTATGATACTGCGTACTCCTGTAATTGCTTTTAAACAATATATGTAACTTTCTATTTTTTTAATGGAATTAGGGCCAAATACGGTCTAATAACTTATTATTAGATATACATGAGAAAATATTGTATGTAAGTCATATTATTTTTAATGCATTCTTTAATTGGGAAAATTGAAGAGCACTACATACTTACATATAAGGATTTGCAAAAATTAAAATTTTTTTTTATTAAAACTCAATTTAATACCTAAAAATATCTCTTCCTATAAAAATATTCTCACACAATGCTGAGTTCTCTTCAAAGACAAAAATGTTGCTGACAATTTCAATAACAATATTTCAAAGATAACAAAATAGTTTTCTTAAATTAATTTGAAGATCGTATTGAAAGCTAAAATTCAGTTCCTGCTTGGCGGTTGATGGTGTCGGTACTAAAAACGGAAAAAAATATAAAATAAAAATAAGTGATATTGAATTAAAGTTTAATTTTTATAAAAAAAGTTTAAAATTGGTAAAAAAAATGGTTAATTAGAGAAAAATATGTGGTTAAACAATTTGTAAAATAAATAATTAAAACTAAGAAGTTTTAAAATTGTAAATTAAAATAATTACTTATAATTAAAGTTCTTGAAAGGAAATGTTGAAACCGGAAGTGATGTCATCCATCAGCTCCATTAAGAAACTTTGTACTCGCATTTGAAAAATGTTTAACAAAAGCAACAATCATTTAATTTCTTTTCTTAAATAAAAGTTTTTTATAAGCAAAAGCTTGTAAATTTTTTTTTATTTATCCTAAAATATTTAACTAATAAATCGAAAATCTTTAAACTTGAGCCACTTTCTGTTATATAAACTGTAGTTTAAAATACAGAATTTATTTTAGGCTTCTCTTTTCTTCTTTAATTTTGTCAAAAACTATGCGTGCATTATCACGCACTTTTTTCTTAAAAGGTTCAATATGTTATCACATTTTTAATTTTGAAATTCGCCTTCCCGATTTAATTGGGTGCTGCGTGTTCTATGAAGAACAGGTTAATAATTCCGCTTATAAAGTTGACAAAAGCAAAAGAGTAAAAATAAAACTAACTCAACAACAGCTGTAAAAGAATGATACTGAAACGAATTAATACATATCGCACATTTACTTCAATAGTGGCATAACTCAAAAAATTAGTTTTTTGAGTTAATAATGCAGAAAGATGCGGCATTTCGTATTTTATCTTCTGTAAAAATTTCATATAAATAGCTTGTACTATACCTCCTGAGAGAAGAATTTTTTTTCATTTCTCCATTGAGTTGTATGCAAATTGAAAACATAAAACGCGTTTTCTGCAAAACTGGGGGCGAATTACGGCACTCGTTATCGAACGAAATTACGAAATATTTCCATATAAACTCTATTGAAATATTTCGTAATTTCGTTCGATAACGAGTGCCATAATTCGCCCCGTGGTTTTTTTGAGTTGTGCCACTACTGAAGTAAATGTGCGATATGTACATATGTACGAATTTAAAATATTTTTCAACCGGCCGGCATACAATCGCTAATATCATTTTCATTTCAAAGCTAATTCATTACCGTAGTGTAGGGATTTTTGTAATGACGATGTGTGATTACGAATTGCATATGTAATATGTATGTATTGTATGTTTGTTTGTATTTATGTGCTCATAATATACATATGTACATAAACAAAAATACTGGACTAGGTCAATGTGATAAGGCTTGGTTATGACGTAAAATTTATGAGTGATTGCGACTTGTAATTTAAGGAATTCCCTTTTGTTTTGAAATTAAAAAAAAATACATACATACATATCTACATATGCACATACATATATGTACATATTTTGTAATTTACTTATCAGTGGTTATTGTTGTTTTTTTTTATTTACAACACAAGAATTTTTATTTTAGTATTTTTATGTGCACCATGTTCAATTAATATAAACACGGAATTGTTTAATAAATTTAAATTAACGTTCGCTGTTTAATTGTAAATAATTGCAATAAAATATATATATACATATATATATACTAAATAATTTGTTTTTTGCCTCTGTCACCATGGACGGCAGATGGCAGCAAAGTTTTAAAATTTCCGTTAAAATGTCGTACTGGATTGGAATTTGTTTAATTGGCTTTATTGGAATTTCACATGCGGAAGGTAAGTTTGGCCTTCGAACAATTATTACTTATTCGATTTATATGTACATACATACATATGCAATTGATTAGATGCAGACACTATTTTTAAGTTTAAAGCAAAAAGATTTTTTAATAAAATTCGATTGAAATAAAAAACACTGTGTGTAATTTTTTAAGTCATGGAAATATAACCATATACGAACACCACTACGTGATAAAAGCCCAAAAAAAAAGACTCGAGTATCCCCCCCCCCCCCCCAAAAGTCATGCACTTTTTTAATGGGCCCCAAAGATTTGGGACCTCGGTGTCCTTTTTGAATTTTCTCAGGCTCATATCTTGCAAACCGTTCGGAATTATGATTTACTCTCTGAGGCAAGGTTGTGAACATGTAAAATCAAAAAAACTTCATCTTCAAGATCAAAATCGCAAAAAGTTTTAAAAAATTCGATTTTTTTTACCTTTTTCCCCTGTTCAAAACTCAAGGAAACAATCAACTACAATATTATATTCTTTGATAGATATTCATACACATTATTATTTCTAAACATATTTGAGAATTGATGTGCATTTAATTAGATCATAATGTATACCAAATAGGTATTTAAACTATAAACTAATATTATTTATTGTATTATTAGGCCAACATGTATGTCACACATCAAACTTTGTTAACAACATTAAATTAAATACAATTAATTAACATTAGACAACTTTAAGCAAAAAATAAAATTGTCTTCGAAAGGCATGCCACGAATATTGAAACTAATAAATAAAAAAGTGTTATAAATTAAAATATTTGATGTGTTTGCAAAATTCTAACTTTCATTGATACGAGTACGTTGCCACAAATGACGCAAATGGCTACAAAGCAATTTCGTTCAATCATCGTTTAAGCAAATGCATTCACTCACCATAGGGCAAAAGATAAAAGGAAATTTTGTAGTAGTGTAGTAGTAATTGGTTTGAAGGTGAATTTAGTAAAAATAAAAGCTTATAATGGTATATAGCAAGGCGAATCCATTAAGCTTTTATGAACACTTGGTTCTTCTTTTGTCATTAATTTTTCTAGTTTTATAAATACAAAATGTTGTTAAGTTCTGTTGAGATGATTATCAGATCTTATAATATTGTCAGTAAAATGTTTTTAAAATTTCTTACATCCGTGTGAACTTGTAATTTTTATCTGACAAAGTTGTCAGTCTATTATCGTACTACCAGCTTACAACAAATTGTCAGACATCGGATAATCGTGTGAACATATTTTGTTGCCATTAAATTCTGTGGGAAAAAGGAAAAAGTGCTTAAGTCGAGATAAGCATATTTTGAGTCAGTAGTACCTTCGTAATCTGCATATTTGAAAGTATCCCTGGTCAAAATCTTAATTAATTTGTGTGACTTTTCAGGAAGTTTGAGCACTATGACTTGCGACTTATCTTTTTTAGACTTCTAATCTCATTTGCAATAATAGCTTAATTTATGTTATACTTTGGTATATTTCAACTTAACTATATTACTTACATATAATGCGCAGAACGATCTTTGCTTACAAAAATAAAGGTTAACAGAGAATTTCCCAATTCAACTGTAAAAAAATTAATTTCTGAAATTTCTGACTTAAGCATTTTTTCCTTATTGCTACATAATCAGCTACTACCCTTCTCAAAAGGAGCTAGAACGCGCTAAGTTACAGCATTGTCAAATATTTCTAGCGAAAACGCGCTATTTTCTACGCGCTAAATTAAATTTCAATAAAAGTCGATGTATGTATTAGTATGTACTCGTATCAGTGATGCCAGAATTCCTCCACCAAAAATGGCTAAATGTAGACAAAAAAATGGCTACAAACTAGCTGAAAAATGGCTAAGCAAAATCGAATGCAAAAATCATCAGCTTTAGCAAAAACAAGAAGGTATTTCATATATTGTTTTTTTAAGGCAAATCGTTAACTTTTTTAAAGTAAATAAAAACAATAAATTGAAGTAATAAATAAAATAATTTTTCTTCAGCCCAGCTAAAAAAATATGTATGGAGCATATATGATATCCCATAAATGGTTCGGATCCGAAAAATGAGGGTATATGGACATATATGATAATATATATTCATACATTTTCATAATGAATGTATATAGAATGCAAAGTTCATATTGATTCAAAAAGCGCACTGCTGTGTAATAAATTAAATTATTAAAATTATTTTTTTGTAAGATTTTGTACAGAAAGCTTGTGTTTAATGAAACGTTTGTTCGAACAAAATAATTCAAAACGAATTAAAAGACATTTCATTCGACATTTTAAGAGAAAATGTGAATCGATTATTAAAAAAAAACATAAAACACACAATCGTACACAACATATAATTTAAGAAATCAGATTAAAAACTAATGCAATTATAAAAGAAAAAAAAAACCGTTTTTATACTAACACTAGTTTTCAATAATATTTTTGGTAGTTATATGCATTTTCTGCTGCATTATCTTTTTGATTATTTGATTTATTAAATAGACCCACAATAAATAAAATCCACAAAAAAGATTTTTTTGTTCCACGATTTTTTATATTTTAAACCTTGAGGCTCTACCAGAGACCTGCGCCGACCGGCTAACAGCCGGCTGAGCCGAGCTGCCGAAGGCTTTATGTCAGCCGCCACCGCCGAATTGTTCTCGGCTCAAAATCGGCTAAGATTAGCCGCCGATTGATGATTTTTTTAATATTTTACTTGAGGTTTTTAGGTTTTTTCACCAATCCATTCACACTTTTAAATTTTTATACAAATTAGTTATCAAATGTTCTCTCCAATTGACATACCATCGGCACAAAGTAGTATATCCTCTGTGCCATCGGTTGGTTATTGGTTTGCTGCAAACATAGTGAATTTTGAATATACTGTGCCGCAAACCAGCAACCATCCGACGATATGTAAATCCCGTTTATAAGCACTTCTTATTTGCAAATAAAAGTGGTAAACGTTACCGTATATAATATATAAAAATGTAAGTCTGAACCGGGAATTAACGACTAAATTTCAGAGAAAACCTGCTTTAGTCCGCGTTACCACATTCTTTTTTTTGTTTGTACCACAAACAAAGCGAAAAAGATCGCTAGAAAATTATTATATAACAAAAACAAATTCAATTTTACAATGATTTAATGTGTAGTAAGAAGTGGTTCTTTTTTGATATATGACAATTTTCTAACAATTTTTTTCGCTTTGTTTGTGGTACAAAATAAAAAGAACGTGGCAACGCTGATTAAATCAGTTTTTCCCTGAAATTTAGCTGGTAAAAATAAATCATTTTTAAAAATTTTGTGAATTTACTTTGACAAAAATTGTGAAGCCGACTCAGCCGAATTTCAGCCGCCGCCGAACAATTTTTCATGAGCCGCCGCCACCGACGAAATTGTTCGGCGCAGGTCACTGGGCTCTACGCATATAAACTTTGCATATGCGTATGTATTTTCTAACAGACTTCCAATTCACCAGTGATAAAAAAGATGGAAAAAGATCGAATTAATAAAATTCAAGCTTTTTTGATTGCAAATGCGATCTTATGTGAGATATTATGTATGCATGCATTTTCATATGGCGCCATATATTACATCTTATTTATTTATTTATTTAATTTATTTCCTTTATTCATTATGTATACCTAGCCTATGGGCCATATTCGGTCACATCATACTACTCTAAAAAAATACATACAATTTTAAAATAATAAATAGTAATGAATTTTTTAAACAAATTATATAAATACAAAATAACGGATTAACTACATACATTCAAAAATACAACTTGGCGGTATATCTTATTTCTATAAATGGATTCACATATGAAGAGCTTCATAATTTAATGTCCATATATGAGCTCATATATTGTATGAATTCATACATACTCATATATAGTTATATACATTCATATATTAAAAATATATGGACCATATATAATTTCTTTAGGTGGGAGGTAATAAAAAAAACTGCGCATATAGTGCAAACTTACAATACTTGCATTACGCCTTCTATTCATTTGTACGTTATGCTATTAAGTCTTTAAGTCCATTCCTTGCGAAATTTTTGTTTATACTTTTTATTAACTTTCTATTTTTAACCCCCGACTTTAAAAAGGGGTGTTATAAGTTTGTAGTGTATGTCTGTGTATCTGTTTATCTGTGTATCTGTGTGTCTGTCTGTGTCCACGTACAGGCCAAACGGCTGGACCGATTTTCATTTAGTTTTTTCTGTTTGAAAGATGACTTGATCGAGAGGGTTCTTAGCTATGTTTGAAAAAAATCGGTCCAGCGGTTTAGAAGATATAACATCTTTTCTGAAAAAAGTCGGGGGTTTTTAAAATTTTTAATTTTTGTTATTTAAACTTTCATTTAAACTTTTATTTTTCTCGATATTTTCACTCGTGTAAAACAAATATGACCCTTGTTTGATTGATATCATAAACCACCAATTACAGTGAAACCTCTCATAACCGTACACTCACGGTCGCCCTGTTTTTGTCTGTTTATTAGAGGTGTCCGCTTATGAGAAAGTTACACATTTTTTGAATTTCATTGTAGTTGAAAAATTATTTTAAGAGTAGACTTCTTCAAATTAGATTGGTATAATTTCAGCTGTTGGGTTTCAAATGACTTTCAATGATTTTATTTGTTGGAATACAACAAAGTCGTCTCTAGAAAAATGCTTTGAAAAGGCAGTTTGTATAAGAAATGTAGCAATATGAATTGTTAAAATATACAAGAAACTTTATATCTTCACAAGTTCGTTCACCAAATATTTTCCTTTTTCAAACTCGTTTAATATATAATTTTTTTTCTGTAATTGATAAAAAGAATTTTTTCACTGCCATTTTGGGACACCAGCTAAGCAAACAACTTCTTCATATAAACAGCAATTTCTTTGCGTCTCCAACGCATCAGTATTTACATATGCGTTGACCAGGGAACCAGCAATATCATTGACACTAATATAAATATGAATCAGAGTTAAATAAAGAAAGACCTACTATTTAAATACAACTCTTGTTGCCGTGTTTCACCGCTTCTGTGCTTTTATGAGAGTGTCCGGTTATGGGAGTGCATTTTGTATGGAAAAACTAATGAACGTGTTGGATCTACAAAAATTGTCCGGTTATTAGAGGTGTCCGTTATGAGAGGTTTCACTGTAGACCCGACAACTTATAAACACCTTGCAACGATTATAACAATGTAGTAGCAAATCTTATTGCTACCAATTGAGCCATCTCTTTCATATAAGCGCTTTTAGACTGCTGCAACAAAAATGGCAAGTTTGAACTGGGATTTATAGATATTAATGCGAAAACAATAACATATTATTCTGTTGTGTTTTTTTTTTTTGGTAGTTAATTAATGTTCCCATGTTCCGAGTTTAAGTTTTTTGTGAAAAATCACAAACAAATTTCATGTTTGGAAAAATAGCTAAAAAATAGCTAGATTAAAATAAAAATGGCTAAAAAAAAAATAGCTAATAGCTAAACTCACTTTTCTTCCCGCTAAATGGGATGAAAAATGGCTAAATTTAGCCAGAAAATGGCTAAATTGGCATCACTGACTCGTATATACAATAAATTTTTCAGATTTTCCAATATTGCTTCCTTGACATTATGTTTTAATTAACCTAAATCATTTAATACAGAATCAGAATCGCCTTCCAACTAATCGAAATACTTACAGCTTTATTTATAAAACTTAAAAAGGCTTTGTAAAGGCTTTTTAACCCTAGAATATCATACTTATTTTTATATCGCAAACGTCATACTTCGTCGAATCGACTACGACCTATTTCAAGAGCCAATAAAAAACGTCTTGAGCAAAAATAAGTACGAAAATAGATTTATTATTGATATTTAGCTATATAGTTTTTAATTATCATATAACGAAATTCATATATTTCTTTTAATCGTTTAACGTAAAATTAACATTTCACAGACTTCTATCAATTGGCATTTTTTCTTAAAACATAGCATTTATAGCATCAATTGTATGAAATATTACACATTTTTTTCCATTAAGTCTTGTAGTTTCTTATAATAAATTTATTAAACTAAAAAAGCAACATTAGTTTCGAGTAACTGATATTAGCGGCTAACGCTATACGAAAAACGAAACAAAAACAATCACAAAAAATATGTTTTAAATCGAAAATAAAATCGCGCGTCGTCATTTCGACGAAGTATGATAGTGCAGGGTTAAAAAAAATTTTATATGAAAATTTGTTTTAAAAAACCTTTATAAAGAATTTTTAAGTTTTATAAATAGGGCTGTTAGTTTTTACTTTTAATTTATTTCTAAAACTTTGTAACAACATATAAATTGTCGAAAAGTTTTGCGATTCAAATGCTTTTTCTACTTCAGCTATAATAGATGCTTTGTAAGTTATGTACATTTTCTGGGTCATTGTATGTAGTATATATTTTTATTTGTGAAATTTCAAAATATTTGTCATTACTGTAATAAAATGCGTTTTTGATTCTAACCACAGTCAAGCGAATTTTGTTTGCGATAGCTGAATCATTAACTAATTTAAAAAATTTTATCAGAGTTTTGGATATTAGAAAATTGTTAAATTTATACAAAAATGTTAAAGAAATATTGAACTGAAATGATATTATTGACTTTATTCAAAACGCGCTAATTTAGCGCTTTTTTATTAAACGCGCTAAGACGGAAAAAGCGCGTTTGGAATAGTTAAAACGCGCTAAATTGACATCGCTGTACATAATTATTCCCAGCAAAAAATTTCAAAAAAGATAATCGAGTGTGTAATTAAGCATTTTTGGTGGAAGTTCTCCCCTACTGGATTCCCAACTTAATGATATTAACAAGGCGTGAGACTAAAATAATCGATTCTTGAGAAGTACTTACTTTTTTTATTTGTCAACATATTCACGTAATCTATTAAATCTAAAATAATCATTCTCTTCATTTAGCAACTTGTACGTCATTTTTTTTAAATATTAGGTAATGTGATTTGTAAGCGAGTAATGAAATTTGGCAATCAGAAAAGTAAGTCATTATATGGCAAGTAGTTCTAATGGTAATGTGTAATTTTTTGCTGGGTTGTCAGACATTTTATTATTGTCAGATGCACATCTGACAATGGCAGCATTATCAGAGAACTATTTCTATTAGAAAGTAAAAAAAAATAATAAAATGTCTATGTATATCCAGCAAAAATCTTTTCAATTGCTTTTTTACGGTTCGCAATAATTTATATTTTCACTTTCGACATTTAACACAAGCGCGGACGATTGATAATTAATAATTTCTGTCAAAGACTTTGAGTCTAGTCTGGCAATGCCTAACAACAGATTTGACACTTTTTGCATATGACAACCGTTTGAACTGACAATTTCTTAAATGACAATGATTTCAGATAAATTAATTGTCAGACAATCGTCTGGCACAAATACAAAGTTTCTGAACACACTCTATACCTCGGATGTACAGAAAACATAGGGCCTAATTTTGAGAATCGCAACTCCAAAAATTTAAATTATAAAAACAAAATACATTCATCCAAAAAATTTCTTAGCGCTCAGCATTGCATTTTACAAAATCAGCCCCATAGTTTTAAATATCGGTATGCTGTACGAACAGGTTAAAGGGAGGAAATTTTAAGCCCCTAATATAAAATTTGGATGTGATCTTTCAAAACGCCGGTACATGCATACTCTTCTTTTGCTTTCCTCCAGCAGAATACATTGCCGGAACTTCGTAGTTTTTCGTGTTCTTTTGTCTTGTTGAAGAGCAATTTTCAAGTCCTGTCCAATAATGTGTTATAGAGCCCTGCATAAGACCATTTAAAAGAACTTCTAAGACATGAGGGATTTTTCAAATGCTTTACTGTAGCGAAGTCTTCAAAAACAAACACTGAACAAACATGTTTGCAAGAAATTTGTTTCAGTTATTCTAGGTATAGAAGTAAAGACGCAAATACTTCGTCACGAAAGAATTTTTGATGTTTGCTTTTTCCTACGCATGGGCGCGTATACATAAGTTGTGCGTATGCTCTTTTATTTTAGCAGAGACACCTTCAGCTAGCACTACCATAAACAACTTATCCAAGTCACAAACCTGTTAACGAAGATACAAACCATATTGGCGATTCCAAAAACTAAGCTAAATATCGCGAAAATCCCCGGAGATCCCCCAGCAGCACTGAAAATCTAAAAAATCTTCAGTGGCAGCACCACTACTAGTTGTTACCAGATGAAGAGACTACTTCTTCTTTGGTACTTGGAGTGTTTATTACAAACAAGAAGTATTCGCGACATCACTTGTAAGAACTTATATACACGAACATCACTACATCCATCGTGCTTCGTTTATTATACGACATCATTTATTGTTGGTTTAGTATAAGACATGCCATGGCAATACATTTAAAAAGCAAGACGTATTTACATTTCAAGAATGTTTACGCAGGGCTCTAATGTTTTATACTTGACCTTCCATACAAAACTTTTTCTAGACGTATGTATATGAAATTTTATCAGAATTGAGACTGAATAATTATTTGCAAGTCTTTTTTCTTTTCTTTTTATGTCCCATTGTGCATTGCGTCCTAGAAATTATTACAACAGTTATACAATTTTTACAAAAAATCATATAAAAATTGTGAATTTTCATTTAGATCTAGAGTAATTATGTATGTACATACATATGTACTATGTATGCATGTTTGTATGTATGTTTGTTTGTATATATATGTATGATACACAAGGCTTTTTTCATAAGGCTGAGTTTTTTTTATCTTTCCTATAATTTGTTAAAATATTAATAAATTTTGTCGCCATTGTTTAATTATTCCAATGTATTTATTACGACGCCCTAAATCATAAAATTTAGCAAATATGATTTTATCGTAATAGCTTTATGTGTCTTGTTTTCTTAACTTATTTTGATTTATATGTTTTATTAAGTACTCGTAAGTGACTCTAAACAACGTATTAAATCGCAACAGCAAATTAATGTCAAGTTCTTTAGTAGGACACGGCACGGCACAGAACAATTTTCATGAACAATCATTAATCAATCAATTGAATGGCAAATGCATAGCTTGACATAGTTAAGCTAACATTCATGCATACATACAATCTGTATGTATGATACATACATACACATGTTTATGTAAACTATTTTCTTTTCAACAAACAAAATTTATTGGAAAAATTAAAAATTGCTTGAAACAAAGTTGTCAAATGTACTAAGTTTGACTACCATTTATTATTCTTTATTCATTTTCTTCCGCAAGAGCTTTCGTCGTATTATTCCACAAATGCACTGATTAATTCTGTCCGCAGAATTGATGTTTTTCTAAAACTCTCGCAATATGCAACTCTGCTATCATATTCAGGGTTTTTGAGTATTTTTTGAAAAAAATTTATAATACAATTAATTACACTGTGCAACGGTGAAAAATCCACACGGTCTTGACAGTAAAGGTTCGATATTACTAACAATGGGCATTAAAACCCTATACTCAGTTTAACGATTTTGGTGAGCAATTTTCTTTATGGGCCTCGAAGGAAGAGGAGGAAAGTATCCTGTATCTTCTGTGTCTTTGTCCCGCTCTGGAGGATCTCCGTCTGCACCTCCTTGGCAGAATATCCTTCTTCAGCTTAACCGAGTTATCCGAAATCGAGCTAAAAAACTTGAGCCTTTATATATATATATATATGTACACTCTAAAACATTAGCCCAAATTTAGGATCATATTTTGTCTAAATTGTTGTTGAAATATTCTTATTGTCTAAATTTATATCGATTGTGTAGTTATTTGTATCAAAAAAACAATATTTGTCTCATTTTACACAAAAATATAAATCTGCTTTTAGATATGTTTATTTTTAAACAAAGTATGCTTAAAAACAGCTACATATGCCTAAATAACGTCAAAATGTTGAAAACTAAACATATGTGCGTAAAGCAGCAGAAATATGTTTAACAAGAAGAAAGAAGAAGCTCAAAAGTACACATGTGTTAACAGAAGCACGCCATATTAATATAAAATTAATTAAAATTAAAATAAAGCTATTTTTAAATAATAATCGTATGTGTTTTATATAAATAGTGATAAGTTGATATTGTAAATAATGCACAAATTGAGTAAAAAAATTATTAAATTAAAGCTTTGAGTTAAGACAGTATTGTTAAACAAGTGCGAAATGTATACATACTTATGTTAGAAACAAAATTACTCAAATTTTAGAAATTTATTTTTCATTTTTATTCTAATTCTAAAAATTACATGTAAAATTTAAAGCAAAACGTGAATTTTTTATGTTAATTCAGTAAACCTTTTTATCAATAAATTTAATTAAACACATGTATTAAATGCATTTTTATTAAAACATATTTTAAAATTAAACACAAGGGGGAAACTAAACACAAATTGCGTAAAATTTTTAAACATATTTTGTTCAAAATTAAACATATAGTGCTCAAAAATCAACAAAACGTTAAAAAAATATAGTTGTGTAATTTTGGGTCGAAAGTAGTCTGTAAAGTGTTGCCTACTATTATTGACGTAATTTTCAACAAAAGTGTTTTAGAGTGTATATGTATATGTATAGCCAAGCCGCTGACCCCCCAACAATTATTTTTACCCACTCACACCTCTCACCTCCCTAAACACAACTATTATATATTTTCTACTTCCACATAGGGTTGTCAGATTTTTTCTGACCTATTTCGCCAAATTGGTTTTAAAAATCTCCAAAAATTCGCCAAAAATCCGTTTTATGTAGTTTTTCTTAGTACATATTTAATGCTAAATTTGTTTTTATATAACACTTTTCTTTAATATAAATTTTTATAAAATGATCGTATCAAAAGTTATCAGAAAATCGTCAAAATTAAAAATAAAATCTAAGTTTAAAATTTTTTAACGCACTAATAATCCCAAATTATTATTTTGCTTATTAAGTAAAATATTTTTTTTATTAAAATAACATTGAAATTGGTTATTGAGGGGTTTAGCTGAATCCTTGCATTATTTGATACATTAGATGTTCTTCTATCGAAAAATACAAAAAACTTGATTTAAAAAAATAACGAGTTAGGGGCTTTCTGTATTAAGGTAACTATAATCATGTGTAGCCGAATAAATACTCAGTATTTATAAACAGCGTGTATATTTTAGCTATAGTCGTTTGTGTTGTATTAATTAAATTTAAAATTGATATATATGTTTGCGTATGAGCAAGGTTTTTATTTTAAACTGTACTCATTTATATTTGTTTGACGGTAAATACTCAAAGAGTACTTAAAACTATACTTTTGTAATTCTGTGGTCACTGCCAACAAAATGCTTACGTCAGTGCTGTCAGTTTAGGGGTTTCCCCCAAGATTAAGGGGGTTTTTTCATTTTAGGTGTAATTCGGTATAAGTCTCGTTGGCTGACGCTCTTTATTGCAGGTATAGGAGTAAAGAAGAAAATACTTCCTGACAGAAAAGTTTTTGATGCTTGCTTCTTCATACACATGGGCGCGTATACAAACGTCATGCATATACCTATGCACACACGTTGTGTGTATGATCATTTATTTTTCTGCGCTCATGCAAACGCACACATGAGTCGACATTAGTTGTGTGCGCTTGCTTTAAAAAACCACCCTTAAACGGGTAATAGCTTACCATCTAGATTTTACACACACACTCAAACGTAAAATATACAAAATAATAAGTCTTCGTGACGTCGAATATATCCATAGTGATTTGCTTATTAAACGACATCATTTATTATTGGTTTAGTATAATACATGCTACGACAATACATTTAAAAAACAAGACGTATTTACATTTCAAGACTGTTTACGCAGCGCTCTAATACAAACATACATATATTATATAATATAGATACCAACTGTTCAAACGTTCGGACATTTCCATCTGAAATTTTGTTTATGATAAGACTGGCTGTAGTAAATGTTTAAGGCTGAGTTTACATCTGTCATTTCTTGTGTGACATTTGCCCAAAAAAGCGTAACCAACTAATTAGTAATGAAAAACTGTTTGATTCCGACATGTAAAGGGTGTCCCAACAAGAACGCAAGATTTAAATTTGGCGCCATTCGAAGTGTCATTGTTTGACATTTGAACAATTGTTATTGTTTGATAGTAGAAGGTACGAGGTTAGTAAAAATGGAGCGCTACACGAATGAACAACGCATTCTCATTGTGAAATTGTTTTACCAAAATGGTGAAAGTTTTGCGGCTACAGTTCGCAAATTTGCGATGAATTTGGGGTCACAATAATACTCCAAAAGAGTCAACTGTAAAGAGATTAATGGATAAATTTGCCGAAACTGGGTCTGTTAGTGATGTAAAGACAACAACGCGCCTTCGACCAGGTCGATCGACCGAAAATGTCGCAGCTGTACGTGATGATGTCGCTCAAACGCAGGTCAAGCGCAAACAGTCAATGGTGTTCGGTATCGTGAAATGATGACCAGTTTTTTCGTGCCTAGAATTGAAGAAATGTATGTGGAGGGCATGTAGTTTCAACAAGACGGCGCGTTTTGGAGACCAGAATTGTCCGCCTAGATCGTGCGATTTAACACCATTAGACTTTTTTCTTTGGGGTTTTTGAAGTCGATGGTTTACGCGAATAAGCCGACGACGACTCAAGCCTTAAAAGAGAAAATTGGAGGCTGCATTAATAAAATACCGCAGCATTTATGCAAAACGGCCATTGAAAATTTCATCTGCCCGATTTGTTGTTCCACACATAACCTCATTTTGTCTTCTTTACGATATAATAAAGTTTCACGATTTTTTTTTAAATATCTGTGTTTTATTTAAAATTTAAATCTTGCGTTCTTGTTGGGACACCCTTTATTTATTGATTTAAACAGTTTGCAATCATGCTGGATTCTATAAAATTGTCTATTAGTTATGTATGAAACTATTTAACTTAATAATTACATGTCTGAATCTAAAAGTTTTTCATTAGTAATTAGTGGTTTTTTTACGCTTGTGTTTACGTTTCAAAAATCCATTGACCCTAATTACTTTCACAAGGCATCCAGCAATCTTTATAATTAGAATATTTACTTCAAATTTAAGCATTTGCATATGCACTTTGAATAAATTTGGAAACGTTAAAATTTTAATTTTTTTTAATATTATTTTTTATTAATAATATGTTCTACGTTGATACTCGTATGATGCAGTTTTTATTGCATTTTTTACTTAATTTTCTGAAACATACTCGTACATATGTATGTATATGATGCTTGTTCAAATGAAATGCAAAAGCTCAATGGACATCATATGGAACCTAGTTTCATTCTTTCTCTTTGTTTGTAATGCCATTTGACTTGATTTTTAATAAATTCTCATAACACGACTGTGTTCATATGCGAGTAATTGTTGTTTTTATTTTTTTATTTTATTACTTCGATGTTTTGGCAATTAAGAACAATAGAACATTGTATTTGAAAAATATGTTTTATGGAATCATTTATAAGAAAATATTACTGTTCTCGCATTAACTTAAATGTATGGGAAAATTTTTGAAGAACTTGTTTTTAATGAGAAAATATTGAAAACTTATTGTTTTTACTTGTTTTTAGTTTTTCAATTAATGATTTCAAATTAATAAAGTTGCAATATAGTTGCATCTTTTAATTATCTGTAGATTGGCTACTCAAGATCGAATTTGAAATTTTTAAAATCTGCGCATACCTGTGATGTTCATGTCGAATAATTTTAAGAAGTTTTTGTACAATTTATGTTTTAGAACTATTCTTTTTCAATACCTTTTTGATAGTGTAGTACATTACCAAACAATGAATTTCAATAATATTAAAGGTATTCACTTCAACTCTTGCAACTGTGTAAAATGCACAATTGTACTTTCTGACGTGATCAAACCATTTTGTTTAGTTTTCTATAAAGTCAAATATAATGTGTACGTAACTACATAACGTTAGCTATGCAACGAAGCGAGACTAAAAAAAATTCAAAATCGAGTTTTTGATTGATTATTATGAATACCATTAAACTATATGTCTTAAAATTTTTTTACACTTCTGCGATCAAAAATTATGCTTTTATTAATAAAAAACAAAAGGACGTAGCTAAAGGGTGTTTTTTATATAGTTATAAAACTTTATGTTGGCAATACTTTTTTAACTGGCGGCCATTTGGTCAGCTGTCAAGTGATTTATGAATAGAACAACGCCCCAAATTGTGCAAATTTATTTTGAATATCATGGTTCTGTTCGAAATATGTACGTATCGCGCACTACTTTCATTTGACGATCAACATAATCGTCCGTCAGAGCAATTAATTCGATTAACTATTAATATGTATCCACAAAGACGTAGTACAGTGCGTACAGAAGAAGTCATTGCTGCTGTAGAGCGTAGCGTAGAAGAAGAACCGAATCAATGGCAGTATTCGGAGTTTGATGCGTAAGTGTAAATGCAAAATATCGTAGCTTTTATTTAAAATTCAACAATAAAATATACACACATTCCAAACAAAAGCTACGGTATTTTGCATTTGCACTTACGCAATACAATTTGCATCAAACACCGAATACCGCCAGTCTATCCACCATCGTGCACAAGAATTGTATATGTGTCCATCCATATGTGTCCATATGACTTTCCGCAAAGATCTTGGATTGCGTGCTTACAAAATCCAACTCGTGAAACCACACGATCAACCAGCAAGGCGTAGATTCAGTGTATGTGTGTGGCGTTGGCTGAAGTAGTTAGCACGTTGACTACAAAACCGAAGGTCCTGGGTTCGAGCCCGGTCTCCGACAGTCATTAAAATAATAACATCACGCAATTTTCTGATGTGCATTAGTGTCCCTTTGTATCATTTGTTGTAGGAAAGTTCAAGTGATGAAGGCATAGTCACTGGTCACTGAACTATGCCGACTTCAGAAGATGCTAATCCTAATGTAACATCAGAGCGCCCTCCCCTGGTATTGTGTAGCGAAATCATCCGCGAAGTCAAATAACCTATAAAATGGCTAAAATTTTAATACGCCTCATTGGCACCAGAGGCGCTGCAACACTGCATTATTAAAAAAACGTACAAAAAGCAGAGTTGTAAAAATATGAAGCTGTTCCTCCATCTCTTCCTTCACCACCTACCTTCTCTATCACTATCCCTTTCTTAAAGAAGGAAACACGTACTAAGAGTAGTAGGCATTCATTGCCTACAAGATTGTCGTTGATCCCGATTTTCATGAATTTTCCTCCAAAGTCGTGCGATTTAACGCCGCTAGAATATTTTCTGTGTGTATATGTGAAGATGCTAGTCTACGCTGATAAGGCCGAAACGATTGACCACTTGGAGGACAACATTCGCCACATTATTGCCAATATACGACCACATGTTATGTTAAGTCATATTTAAATTATAATGCCAAAGACTATCTTTCAAATAAAGTAAATTTCATGCAAATTTAAAAAAATCATCTTTGTTTTATTCCATTTCAAAGTTCTATACCTCTATAAAAACATCCTATACAAAACAAAAACGAAACAGAAAGTTGTTTCTTTTAAAGCAAATTTGATACACTTGTTTACCACAAACATGTTCTAAATAGATTCACGAAGACCATATTTGAGGTCTTGAATCAATTGATGGCCATTGACATGGCCTTCATGTAGCTCCATGAAGGAAGTCTGTCTATCTGCCGTTAATCGATTCAAGAATTGGCGAACATTTCATCTGGATTTTTTTTGTTGATATTATTAACAATTAAATAGCATGTTTACAATTAAATAACGTCTAAGGACTTCGCTTAAAAATACTAGTTGTTTGTATATCCAAATGACATCTCTGACTGGATGAGCCTATATATCAAATAGACCCTGCACAAGACCACTTACAAGAACTTTTAAGACATGAAGGATTTTTCAAATGCTTTACTACTGCAAAATCTTCTGAAAGAAACGTTGAACAACACTGTTGACAAGACATTTGTTTCAGTTATTGCAGGTATAGAAGTAAAGAAGAAAATACTTCATGACGGAAGAGTTTGTGATGCTTGCTTCATGGGCGTGTATACAAACGTCATGCATGTACATACACACACACGTTGTGTGTATGATCTTTTATATTTCTGCGCACATAATAATTTACCATTAAAAAAAGATAACCCCCCCCCCCCCCCCCAAAACTATAGAATATAATTAACAATACGGACATTAAAATTAAAAAAAAAGATATTCATATCCTCAAGAAGACATTAATTTAATCTCATCTTCTTATTTACTTGCAGACCATATTGATCTTATTAAGGAGTTTGGCTTTGCCGACTTGCCGCCGGGTATAACAGCAGTTCCTGGCATGTGTGGCACAGAAAGAAATCCATATCAAGTGCATAAATCTCCTGCCTATAATATTGGCAGAGACGCCATCTTAACCGTGCAAACATCGGAAATATTTCCAGCAGGATTCCCAACAGATTTCTCTATAGTCTTAGCTCTACGTAGCAATCGCACCAGCCAAGGGTTGGCTCCCATATTTACGATTTACTCGGACGAGAGTGAAGAAGTTTTGTCGCTTAGTATTGGTCCACAGATACAATTTAGTTACGAGCAAATAGATGCTGGCTTCAACCAACACAATGATATTAACTTTGGCATTGGTATTAATGATGACAAATGGCATCGAATTGGCTTGAGTGTTAAAGGCAGTTCGGCAACTTTGAACTTGGATTGTACTAAACAGGTGACCAGAAGACTGGAGCGCACTTTGGGTAGTTCTATATCCACAAATGGTTTGATTTTGACAGGTGTACAAATGAGTAGTAATGATGGCTTTTTTGTGGGGGATGTTCAAATGATGTCCATTTGGAATTCTCCGGAGGCTGGCTATGAAGTTTGCACAAAGTATGTCACACCATGTATAGATCAATCATTTTATGGAGAAAGTATTCCAACGGGGAGCAGGAATTATTCATCTATGCGGCGTACATCAGGAACACCTCGATCAAGCAGTAGTTACTCAAGTAGTTCAAGTACAAGTTCAAGTTCAAGTGATTCACAATCTCGATTTTCTGGAGAGACAGGAGCTAAAAATATTGAGTTGTTAGTTGATGGTGGAATCTCAGATGATGCTCCTAAAATAAATGTTGTCCAAAGACCCACTTTAGTATTAGGCGTAACTGGCGATCGTTTGAAAGACAATGACTTCTCTATGGAAACTAATGCTCCAAATAAAACATCACTACGTCCGCGAACTGATTTTGGTATAGCTGGGGGTGCTTCCAATGGTTTTGGTACAACATATCACTCAAGTGAAACAAAAGATGAAGTTGAATTACCGGGAAATGATAATGTCTTTGATGGTGACTATGATGGCATGATAAATTCCAAAGAAATACCCTTAATAACAAGTCAAGAAGGCAGCATGGGATTAGATGAATCTGATACCGGAAAACAAAGCAACACTGATAAGACAACAAGACCTCGAAAATCAAAAAACGATCGAAGAAAAAATAAAAAATCATCGAAAGAGGAGTTTTCAGGCGAAATTAATTTTTATGACATGGGTAATTTAGAACCAAATATAAATACAATTTATAACGATACAATTCCCGGAGAACCCATTGAGTCAGGTGGTCAACCTTGCTATCCCGGACCGAGAGGATATACAGGATTACCCGGCATACCGGGTGACCAAGGACCAAAAGGTGAACCTGGAAGGGATGGACTTCCGGGAATGGATGGTGTTCAAGGTCCACCTGGTCATGTTTTTGTGGTGCCGGTAAGTTTTATTATTGATTTTTTAACAAACAATCAAAGTTCTTTACCACTTTGATTTTATTTTAGACAAACCCAAGTGGCAGCGGTGGCAATGAGAAGGGGCCTGACTCACAAGCAGAAGCTTTAAGACAAATGATATCTCAACACATGGTGGGTTTTGTATCATGATGCCAATGTTGTCATCTTATTAATTAAATTTAATACTTTAGATGGCATTACGTGGGCCTGAAGGTCCAGCTGGTTTAACAGGTCCATCTGGTCCCCCAGGCCTTACTGGTCCTCAAGGTCAGAAGGGCGAGCCGGGCGATGCTGGTGAGCCAGTAAGTCAGAAACTTTACACTTCCCACAAATATTTATTTAACATTTAGAATATTTATCTGCGTCAGGGCTTGCGGGGTCTTCGTGGTCCCAATGGTCCTCAGGGTCGTGAAGGTAGACGTGGACGTTCAGGACGAGATGGTGAACGTGGAGCACAAGGACCACAGGGTCCGAAAGGTGAAATGGGCCCGATAGGTTCGATGGGTATACCCGGAGAAAAAGGACATCGCGGTATTCCTGGACAAAGAGGTGAAAAGGGTCAACAAGGTTTGGAAGGTCATCCAGGTGAAGATGGTCCCCCTGGACTTCCTGGTCTACCTGGTGAATTGGTAAGTGCATTATCTGTGTAGAAGTTTTTCAAACATTTAGTTTTCTTTGGTTTATTTAGGGACCTCGAGGATTTCTTGGTCCTCGAGGTTTTCCTGGTCCTATAGGAAGTCCAGGACCTCAGGGAAATGAAGGTCAACCCGGTTCTAAAGGCAATACTGGCCCAACTGGACAGCCCGGTGCAGCAGGACAACAAGGTGCACAAGGTCCAGTGGGATCTCCCGGACCACAAGGTAAATCTGGACCACATGGTTTACCAGGTCCAAGTGGTAAGCCTGGGTTACCCGGCTTGCCAGGAGCCGATGGATCCCCTGGTGCAGCTGGAACTCCTGGCCAAACGGGTCCTAAAGGTGATCAGGGCGTTCAAGGTGTGCAAGGTCCTGTTGGATTTCCGGGACCGCGAGGTTCAAAAGGAGACGATGGGCTTCGTGGACCACCGGGTGATAAAGGTGATGCAGGTGAACGCGGTACAGATGGCGAAAAAGGCGATATGGGTGTTCCTGGGGAGCGTGGACCTGCTGGCTCTGCAGGAACTCCAGGGCCGGAGGGTCCCGAAGGACCTAAAGGTTTTGAAGGGCCAAGAGGTGAAACTGGCCCACAAGGTCTGCCTGGTGAAAAAGGCAAACAAGGTCCGCAAGGTTTTCAAGGATATCCAGGACCTTCAGGTGATAAAGGAGACAAAGGTGCTACCGGTACTGCAGGTCCAGCTGGCATCAAAGGTGAAAGAGGACCACAAGGTCCTACCGGTGAAAGAGGTGAAACTGGACCCAGAGGATTTCGAGGGTCAAGAGGAAGAAGAGGTAATGATGGTGGCGCTGGTCCCAAAGGAGACAGTGGCCAGCCAGGCTCACCTGGAATTCAAGGGGAAAGAGGTCCTCAGGGTGCTGAAGGACCAAGAGGGTTTATAGGAATGCCTGGACTACCTGGAGCTGATGGAAAAACGGGTCTTCAAGGTCCTCCTGGAGAAAGAGGTCAACCAGTGAGTTCATAGTATAGTTTTGGTTGTTTTTTTTATTAACTAACAGATTAGTTTAAAAAAAATATAAGCTCGCATTAACCACATATTTTAATGAAATTTTATTTTAATTTGTATCAAAGGGGGAGCCGGGAAAACCGGGACCCATTGGAGAACCAGGTGTTATCGGACCAAGAGGTGTTCCTGGAGAAATGGGACCAGTTGGTGAAGCTGGTGCACCAGGTCTACCGGGACAGCCGGGAGAAGCTGGAATGCCTGGAGAGTCTGGTAAAGAAGGTCCAGCTGGGCCAGTTGGACCTATGGGTAATCAAGGTCCTCAAGGACCTACAGGTTTACCTGGTTTTCCGGGGGAGAGAGGCCATCAAGGACAGCCTGGTCTTCCGGGCTTAAAAGGAGAACAAGGTATAATTGGTCCTCCTGGCTTTACTGGAGACAAAGGGCAAGCAGGTGAACCTGGGCATTTGGGTCCTCCTGGACCACAAGGAAGTCAAGGAAATCCAGGTAATCCTGGCGCACCTGGAGCTAAAGGTGAAGTGGGTGAGAGGGGTCCCGTAGGGCCAGCTGGTAGAGATGGTGCAATGGGACTTAGAGGATTACCAGGACCACCCGGCCCTACTGGTACTCCAGGTGAAGATGGTGACAAAGGAGAGGCAGGAACACCAGGCGAAAAGGGTTTGAAAGGAAATCAGGGAGAACAAGTAAGTGATTTTAAATGATGCTTGTTTCGTATATTATTATACACATTTTTTACAACTAGGGTCCCGCTGGTCCTGCTGGACCTCAAGGCTCGAGAGGTGAATCTGGTCCACCAGGCCTACCTGGTGAAAAGGGTCCTCCTGGTGAACAAGGACATCGTGGTATTAAGGGTGAAGATGGTAAACAAGGCTTACCAGGTACTATGGGAAAAACTGGTCTGCAAGGTTTGCCCGGACCTGCAGGCGTTAAGGGTGAAAGAGGTGATGATGGTTTAATGGGTGCTATTGGACCTCCGGGTCCACCTGGTGATCAAGGACGTAGAGGGCCAAAAGGTTATTGTTAATAAATATTTTGAAATTGGTCACACTATAACAATTTTTCATTTGAAAATCTTAGGAGCAATTGGACATCAAGGCAAACCTGGACAGAGAGGTCTGCCTGGCTCAACGGGAGTTGATGGACCTCAAGGACCTCCTGGACCGGTTGGTCCTATTGGAAATCCTGGAGAGAGAGGAAGCACAGGTCCCAAGGGAGAAGAAGGTAAATCTGGTCCTATAGGTCCTCAAGGAAAACCTGGCGCGATTGGTTCTGAAGGTCCAAAAGGAGATATGGGCCCAAGAGGTTTTCCTGGTGCTAGAGGAGAACCCGGCCTTGTTGGACCTAAGGGTGATGTAGGTCCTGATGGAGAGGACGGAAAAATAGGAGAGCCTGGTCCAACAGGTGAACAGGGTCCAGAAGGTAGAATGGGTGAAACAGGACCAGTAGGCAAACAGGGTCCAGAAGGTCCCTCTGGTGTGCAAGGACCAACTGGTGTGCAAGGCGTAAAAGGTGACAAAGGCGAATTAGGACCCGAAGGATCAATTGGTATGACTGGTGCTCCAGGACCACCTGGTGCACAAGGAGCTCGCGGAGCCAGAGGGCCGCAGGGCATAATAGGCGATGCCGGGTTACCTGGTCTTGCTGGACCAGAGGGAAAGGAGGGAAAAGTTGGCTTACCAGGACCGTCCGGGCCCAAGGGAGATCGTGGTAGGAGGGGTCAGAAAGGTCATCGTGGAGAACTTGGAATGGTGGGTATTAAAGGAGAACAGGGTGAAAAAGGTGATCGCGGCTTTCGAGGTCCACATGGTCCAGAAGGTCCAAAAGGAGATCCTGGTCCTATGGGTCCTGTTGGCCCAAAAGGTAATGATGGGCATCCAGGTTTGCCAGGTATGCATGGCCCAGTCGGACCCAAAGGAGTTGAAGGAAGAGCTGGCAATAAAGGCGAAACTGGACCTCCCGGGCCACCTGGTGCGTCAGGAGCGCCTGCTGAATCACCTATGATACCACCAGAGCTTCTATTCCAAATGCAACAGTATTCTACCACTAAAGCAGAAACTAGACGTCGTCGCGAGATTGATATATCAGCTGCATTCGATGAAGATGACGATGTCAATGAGCTAATGGGAGTATTTTCAAATCATGTAGCCAGAACAAGCGAAGAGAAAAAGAAAACAAAACGTAAAAAGAAGAAAAAGGTTGATGCTGCCGATACTTCAGAGAAAATAGTGGACATGTACAACACAATTTATACAATGCGCCAAGGAATGGATAAAATTCGCAAACCCACAGGAAATCAAGATAACCCTGCTCGCACTTGTCGTGACTTAAGTCATGCACATACACAATTTGGAGACGATTGGTATTGGATTGATCCTAATGGTGGTATGCCCGATGATGCCATTAAGGTTTATTGTAAAATGTCAAATAATGGTGAAACATGTATATATCCTGACGTTCATACTTCTGAAAGGCCACTTGTACCCATGAGACTTGTAAATGAGAAACAATGGTTCTCTCAAATGCAAGGCGGGCAAAAAATAACTTATGATGGAGTGGGAGTTGTACAATTGACTTTCCTCAAACTTTTATCAAAGGAAGCGTATCAAAACTTTACATACTTTTGCCGCAACTCAGTAGCATGGCACGATCAAAATAATAACAATTATGATAAGGCATTGAAGTTCATGGGTGACGATGAAGTGGAAATTACAGCAAAAGATGATAGTAGTTTGAAACCACAAGTGGTTAAAGATGATTGTGGGGTAAGTCTTAATGCTTTCATTAGAGATATAATTTGTACTTTTATATAATTCGAAAATATATTTATAAATTTTTGCAGGCCGCGCATGCCAATGGCTCAACAGTTTTACTGTTCACTACAAAACGTTTGTACATCCTGCCTCTAAATGACTTTTTGCCCACGGACTATGGCAAAGAAAATCAAGCTTTTGGCTTCAAAGTTGGTCCGGTTTGTTTTAAATAGTTTTTATTTTTTAAATTCCTGTGAAACAATTTATTTCAAATCTGTGAATCTCTGTATGCCAAATAATTTGTTATTTCAAAATTATATGTATTTTCCAAAGAGCCAGTTATGTATGTTTTAAATATTGACTGCCAGTTAATTTTAAAAAGATATACTTTAAGAAATTTACAAGCATTTATTAATTTATAAGTTTTAAAATTTGTTAAGCTGAGAGAGTCTGTATAGGTTAAGTAAATGGAATGTTTCCAAATTTTCAGTTAATTATAGCATATTTGCATGTTTAACGGCCCTTTTCACAATGCAAGAGTTAAAGTGAACCTTAACTGACAGTTCTTCATACAAAACTTGCCGTTAAAGTTCCTGTTAGCTTTTAATTGTACATTGTGAAAAGGGACGTAAGTATATAATAAATTTAATAGAAAATAAATTAATTTTCTAGTTTGATTTGATAAAAGTATAACTAATTTAACACTATTGAAATGTTTCTTAATTATGTCCATTGTTTTATTTTTCTATATAATGTACTATTTTTTTTATTTGTATTTAAAGAAAGCATCAAAGCCTAACATATAGTTGAAGTCCGCAAAAAATCCTGGTTATCACGTACAAACTCAGTTCTACGACTGTTTTGGTAATAGATTAAAGAAAAACTGTTGAAGTCTTCTTTAATCTATTACCAAACAGTCGTAGTCATATTTGAAATACGCCTTACACAATCTGGCCCAATATGGTTTACTGATTTCTAGGACCAAACACGAGATTGCAGACACAGATACTGCTGTAACGTGGTTTACTTTTCCAGCTGGGGTATGACTCAGTCTATCCAGGTTCGAACTCAAAGGTCCACTTCCTTTGAAATAAAAAATTAATTTTCTTGGGTGTTATGAAAATATACAAAGCTATCTTTATTTAACGAAACTTATGCTACTAGGTTATCTTAGAACTACAGGGTTTATTGTCAGTGAATTACAGGCGGTGACAGCTATAATTAATACCAACTTATTATCTGCGGTATTCGGTGGGCCTTGAGGATGTTTAGTAAATTAGAGGAATTCGGTGGCTCTCGTAATAGGAATTCAAGATGAATACGGGGGATCTTGAATATAAGCGATTTTTCAAGATGAATTCGGTGGATCTTGAAAAATAAAGCGGCGAAAGAAACTCAAGATGAATTCGGAGGATCTTGAGTATAAACGAGAAGTTCAAGATGAATGCGGTAGATCTTGAACAAAAAATAATATTTCAGGATGAATTCGGTAGATCTTGAAAAATAAAGCGGCGAAAGAAACTCAAGATGAATTCGGAGGATCTTGAGTATAAACGAGAAGTTCAAGATGAATGCGGTAGATCTTGAACAAAAATAAAAACAATTTAAAGATGAATTCTGCAGATCTTGAAATAATTACTAACTACAATTTATTAGAAAGCTCAAGATGAATGCGGTAGATCTTGCAGCTTTCTGTTCACAAAAAATTAGGACAAGCCTTTATGTTGATATCCGTTCTTGTAATATACAGGTAGTGCCCCTGCTTACTGTACTGAGACGTCCAGCTCGTCCTCATTGCCTGTGGCTTAAGCTTGACATCTTATAGTAATTATTATTTTAATCTGTTGAGAATTAATTTCCCCATTTTTATGGTTTGTTCGTTTTAGTTTAAAATCTATAAAAGTCTGCATGTGTTTATTGTATTTTATACAGACAGCATGCGCTTACAAAAGCATGTACGTGGTTGTTGTTATTTTTACTTCTGTTAGCGTACGTACATATGTATGTTTATGTAAGTATGTATGTGCAGTTACTAGACTGCATGAGCGTGGTTGTTGTATTTGTTGTGTATTTTTAAAACATGTATGTAGTTGTTGGTATTATTTCTGTTGGTCAGTTTTCAATAACAAAAAATGTAAAATCAACTAAACAAGTATACAGTGTAGGAAAAAATATAGAAGCATTTGTGACGGAACGTTACACTGCATACTCCTTATGTACAGAGAAACGAACTGATAAAAATACACTCACTTGCTTTTAAAACGGCTGGAATAGTACTAATTTTGGGTATTGTATTGATATGACGTCGACAATTAAAAAAGTTTTTTTTTAAGCCTGATAGAAGTAACGAAAGGATAAACTTTCAAACGAACTGCCATACTGAGCTTACTTTTTGACACGAATGATCAATCAGTGTATGCTGGCAAATCTTCGTGAAGAAATTATCCAGATTTACTTTGAAAATTAGTCACCAATTGGCGCAACTCAAAATAGACAACTTCGCGTGTTCAGCAATTCGGTTTATTTTTGGCTTAACGAGATTGTTTATAAACAATATTGCCGGATATGAAATAAAAACAATCACAACAGACCCTAGAAAATCCATAACATCATTGCAGCTTATTTCTTCAAGCCGGAGCTCATGTTACGATTAATTGAGATTCTCACCGCACTACGATCAATGATTTCTTGAACATATGGGGGACATTGATCATCCAGACAAGATGTGGTTTCAATATAATGGTGCTAGAACTTAAAGTTTGGTGTTAAGTTGACTTCGAGAAATGGAGCTGTTGGTTGGCCTTCAAGACCGTATAATCTGATACCCCTCTATAATTTCATGTTGATCTACGTGAAGTCACCGATTTATGCTGAAAAACCAGAAATGGATGCACCAGAGGCAAACATTGTTCGTGCTATTCAATTACGAACAGCAGTGTTTAAAAAAGTCACCAAAAATAGAAATTATTTCAAAATTTGACTGTCATATTTATGTACATACTTGATTTTACCAGCGGCCTCGCTTGCGTTGATCTGTTTAACAAATATATAAAAACCGATTTTCAATTAGCATAACGATCTAACCCGAAATGAAAATTACCCTAATAGGAAAAAATCGATACAAAATATAAAAATCGGTTCCGAACCGCTTAAAAAATGTTCTATATTTGACGCTGGTAATGTAACTTTTCATAGGTGAAATAATTTTCAAAATCGGTATAGCGGGTTGGGCGGTGAAAGCGCAGCAAACAAACCAACTCACTCTCACATTAATAATGTTACTAGGCACCCGGCAAACGTTGTCTTACTCTCGATGACTTTTTTTAACTACAAATTACTCCACATAGTTGTTGGGTCAAAAACAAAACGAAAACCTACTGGGTATTGACCCTAACCTGTGCTAAAAATTTCAGATCCACAGATCCTATAGTTCCAAAGCTTATGCGTTACGAACAAACACATACTACGATTTTATATATACATACATATACTAGCTGAGCCCGGCAATCGTTGTATTACCCTCAATTATGTTAAATTTTTTTAACTACAAATTACTTCACACGGTGGTCACTTGTTTGTTTAGAAACCAAACAAAAACCTTCCGGGTATTGACCCGAACCTTTGTTAAAAATTTCGGTCCCACAGCTCTTATAGTTCCAGAGATCATGCGTTAGGAACAAACACACACTACGATTTTATATATACAGTAGTTTTGATTTAGCTGCCTTTTGTTTAAGTGCACTTTGGACTTAACTGCCTTAAATTATAAATTTCTGTCACTATTCCTTAAAATCCCATACAAATTCGTTTTTCAAGTGAGCTTTCTATACCTGCACATTTAAGATATGTGCCCTAAAATTTTGGTAATTTTAAAAGATTTTCATACGAAAAATCAATGTTAGCTGCACATTGACTTAACTGCATTTAAGATAACATCATTTTTAACTTATCTGCACAAAAATTACTGTATAGATAAATATATAAGTAAGAAAGTGAGGATATGATTGATATTTTGAATAAAAAAAATTGTGGGATTAATATTAAATTATTATTTTTTAGCACTTTAAGTTTTATCGGTTTGAAAAAAAAACATCCTAGTTGCAGAATAAATAAGTGGTATACGAGTATACATATGACGTCACACACAAAACAAAATGCAATTTTGTTCAATTTGTGCCGCGAGCTGATTTCTTGATACCAGGCGAACAGAAAAAGCAGTAGGTATAAAAATAATTTTGAAAAGGAAAAATCCCTCACATACTGATACTGATACTTGAAGCACTCTGTGCGTGTTTTTTACAACAGCCTGACCCTAATACTTCGAAGCGCCCCAAGGTATGCTGTAATTGAAAAAAACTTGCTGGTTTTCTTAAGGTTCTGTGCTCCTGTTGTAGCCAAATTGCAGCTTTTTGTGTTTCTGTTTTAAGCGTGACGTCGTTTGTATGAATGAATGAACATGAATGAGTGTAGTTGTTGTTTTTCTTTTGTGTAAGGACTGTACTGATTTGGAAAATCAAGAACACAAACAAATTGATATTGTATAATAAAGTAATTTTAGAGAAATGAAGGGGGGGTTTTTTCAATATTTTATTTTTTTTAAATAAATGTTGATTAACGTAATTATCACACCCACTTTTTAAATTATGTTACTCCTTTCTCATAGTATTTAATATCAACGAGTATAACTTCGCCATTTGTGGACTAATTTTAATTTTTTTTGGCATATGAAAAGGTCCACTAATTTGTTTCTTTTTTGAAATGGTGAAGGAGTGAGGGGTTGTGCAAAGTGCGCGCCCCAAAAATTGATTATCAAATATTTTTGTCATTTGTGGACCAATTTTCAAAAGTCATGGAAAAAGTATATATTTTTTTTTTGGAAATTGGGAGGGGCGGGGAAGAAGCGAAGTGGCCGCATGCAAGAAGTGAATATCAAATAACTTCATCATATGTGGACCCATTTCCAAAATTGTTTTTTATGGTAGAGATCCACTAATTTTTTTTTTGAAATTGGAAAGGGGGAGTGAGTCGCAAATTGCCCGGCCCCAGTAATTGATTATCAAATAACTTCGTCGTTTGTGGACCAATAATCCAAATTCTTTTTGCTTATGGGAAAGGTACACTAATTATTTTTGAAATTGTTGGGAAGGGAGCAGGGTTCCCTCCCCAAAAATTGACTATCAAATAACTTTTTCATATGTGGACCAATTTACAATTTTTTTTTGCATATGGAAAACTTTCACCAATTTTGTTTTAATTTGGGGGTGGGGGTTACAAAGTTCCCACCCCGAAAATTAATAATCAAATATTTTTGTCATCAAAAATTATATTTTCATGTGGAAATGGCCCATTAATTTTTTTGTTTGGAAATACTGGGGTGGGGGTAAGCAAAGTGTTCGCCTTTAAAAAGTGAATTTTAAATAACTACATCATTTGTGGACCAATATCCAAAAAATTTTTTTTTAATACGGAAGAGGTCAACTAAATTTTTTTTGGAAAGGACGAAAATTGCCCGCATCGATAATTGATTATCAAATAACTTCGTCACTTGACGATCAATTTAAAAAATGTTTTTTGCATATGGAAGAGGTCCAGTAACTTTTTTAACGGGGTTGGAGAAATGTGTCTGCAAAAAAAAATGAATTATCACATTATTTTGTCGTTTGTGGACCAATTTTCAAAATTAGTTTTTACTTTGGAATGGAAATTGTGAAGGCTAGAGGAAAGTGCCCGCCACAAAAGTTTATTATCAAATAAATTTGTCATTTGTGGACCAATTTTCAAAATTTTGATTCCTTAGAATTGTTTTTTTTTTGGAAATTGGAAACATATAAGGCTTAAAAGAGTTTCAATAAAAAATTTGTGCAATATCAATGAAATGCGAAAAAAACTCCATTTAAAATTAGGACAACACAGCTTAGGTAATAATGGTATTTCAATTTATTTACAAAATGTATCCGCATCTATAAATTTAAGTGTGAATCCTACTAAATATTTTTATGTTTAACATAAGGGACAGTATTATAATTTTGTTGTTGCCTGCAAGAGTTTTAATCTAGTTACTGTAACAATAATACTCGTAGTAAAAAAAGTAAATGAAAATATAAAGAAAAAAGCCGTGATAATAATCTCATATATAAACACACATATACATACATATATTCAGTTTAAAACGCAAACATTTTTGCCAAGACACGTAACCATCAATGTTTTGTTATCCAAAGCAATTAGAATATGAAACATTCTAAATCCATTAAATAAATATTTGTTATATTTTTTTGTGAACTTTTCATTTTTATATTCATACATATTTTTGTATTTTTTCCACATTTATTCTTTGTTTATGAAGCATTTTTTTAATGAAAAAAAAAACGCATTAATATGCAGCCGTTACACTCAAAGAAAATTTATAGTGGATTATTAGTTTTTTTCCATATCGTTAAACGCGTTACCATACAAAGCTATTTTGTAACATTTTGCACAACGTCCTAACAAGGCACAGTGTACCCCGAAAACAATCAAATGTATGACCGACCCCCATTAATTTTTTATTCGGTAGGATGTCTTTTTTTTAAAATATTTTAGTGGATACTTTGGACGACAGAAATTATTAAATTACGTTTTAGTTTCGTTTTCTTACTCAGCAAATAAATTTACAAATGGAAAAGTTAACATTTCCATATGTGTAAAAGCTACACATACTGGCATTTTTGGAGCTTTACAATGTCTATAAGCAGACGAATTTTTTTTAATCGGTTGCGAAATAAAAAATGTCGTATGTTAAGAAATTTTAAGTGGTCTAGTATACAACTTGGTGCCCTGCCGCTCATAATTAATTTGGAAGTTTCACTTCCCAAATTTAAGCTTCAATTCAAT
The DNA here is from genome assembly GCA_949987645.1 of Tachina grossa. Classification (NCBI taxonomy): domain Eukaryota; kingdom Metazoa; phylum Arthropoda; class Insecta; order Diptera; family Tachinidae; genus Tachina; species Tachina grossa. The sequence continues at coordinate 157,498,254 of OX465275.1, forward strand.
TATGTTAGCAGGCTGCTGGTAAGAAAGGGTGAAATTTAGAGTCCAGCTCACTTGAGTCCAATACAATGATTCGTATGTGCTACCTGTGAGTTCAAGAGAAGATAGTGAGAGATTGTTATAGGGAAGGGATAGTGATACAGAAGACTGGTGGTGAAGGAAGAGATAGAGGAAAGCTTCATACTTTTACAACTCGGCTTTTTGCACGTTTTTAATAATGCAGAGTTGCAGCGCCTTTGGTGTCAATGAGGCGTATTAAATTTTGAAGCTGTTTTTATTTCACTTCGCCGATGATTCTGCTACACAATACCGACGAAGGAGGGCGTTCTGATATTACATTAGGATTAGCATCCGCTGAAGCTGGTATAGTTCAGTGACCAGTGTCTATGTCTTCATCACTTGAACTTTCCTATAAGAAATTATACAAAGGGGCACTAATATACATCAGAAAAATGCGTGGTGTTATCATTTAATGACTCTGTTGGAGACTGGAATCGAATCAAGGACCTTCGGTTTTGTAGTCAACGTGCTAACTACTTCAGCCAACGCTACCCTGGTGAAATGTGAAAAACTCAATGACAATCGAAACATCCACACCAACTTCATAAAAGTTTTTGCAAAAACTATAATGATCTGGGACCAGAATATTGCAAGTTGGCACCGAGCTTTATATTGACTAAATTAAGAAAAAAAAAATCAAATTTTATCAAAATTAGCACTTCTCCTTAAAACTGGCCTTTTTGACACCAAAACGTTATTGTGAACCGTATGGAAACGTCTGAGAAATTTCCAAAATATTTTGTTTCTGCCCCACTGTGCAATGCAAGGGAGTTCTTGTACCCACGCAACTATCGGGCCAGATTTGATTTAAACTGCACCCATTGGTTTAAAGATAAAGAATTTCTAATTTGAGTGCTTTGCTTTTGTTTTCCATACCCACTTGTTCTGAAATTCGATATAAACGAATGCTTACTCAGATATTTATACTTTATACATTTAAATATACTAAAAATACGAACCCTGCTGCTAACGCAACGCTTGACGCTCTAATTTAGGTTGGACTCTTAGAATTGAGATACCGTGTTAAGGAATTAAAAAAATAAAAAATAAAATAAAAGTAAGTTAAAATAAATAAATAAAAAATAGCATTGCTTTTTTACTTTTCTCCTGCTTTTTTGCGATATCGAAATTGGTTCGTTATTCTCTCACTTTTGATATTGCTAGCGATGCTTTGAAATTTAAAGTTCTTTGGGATAAAACTGAGCGACAGGTGAACTTTTCTCGATTAATTTTTTAATATCACTTTCGATAGTTTTACAGGATAAATATTCGAGATATATTCGAAAGCGATATAAATAACAAAAGTCTTGATCAAGTGGGTATAAATCAAGTACGTCCAAGCCATATACACAATGTGCGAGCTTTTTTTTACAAAAGAATTTTTGTGCTTTTAAAACGACGAGTGTGCAACAGCCAATTCGAACTTAGCGACAATTATTCTTGCTCTTACTTTGCAAAGCTTAAAAGCTTTCAAAGCTGTTTAACTCAAATGCAAATATCAGAGTATGTGTATGTATATATGTTTGGACTCAGCTGATATAAATATTCAGACGAGAATTTTGACTTGTCTTCTATAAAACTGGCAGTAATATTTTCATATTAGTGATAGCACTGTGCAAAGAAATAAAAATACGCCACATTTTTCTTTGAGTGTATGTTTGAAAAGAAAACAAGCTTTAACAAAAACAACAATTGTAATGCTGCACTTTATTTAAATGGTTTTAAAATAATTTTAATTTTTTTTTTGTGTTTGTAAAAAAAAGTCCATTAAATTTTGTTAACATTTCGTGTTTTTACATCTATTATTTGTGAAGGATTTATCTTTTCTTTTAATGTCTAGTGTCTTGTCCTTAATTAAGCGTAAACAAAGATTTTTTTTTCTATATTTTTACTAAGGCTCAACAAAAGGACAAAAAAAAAAAAAAAAATAACGATTTCGTTTAGAGCATTTGTAAGGAATATACATATACATACATAATTCTAGTATCTATATCTAATTGTGCTACATTTCTTTAGTACAAAAAAAAAAAAAATGGTAAATAATAAAATAATGAAAACATTCTTTGCATTCATTTAAAAATTTATTCATTCATAAATTAAAAAAAAAAAAAATGGAATAAATACAAAAGAAAATCCTTGCACATACATATGTAAGTATATCTTAGAGTAAATAACTTTGACATAATTTGCTTTTATTTAAAATGAAACATGAATTATTTACAAACTACGAATTTAAAAAAAAATTATTCTGGCAAAAACAAACCCTCTTCAATGCAAAGATCTGATGGAACATTTTCGAAAAAATTTACGGGATCAAACTGGTAGTAAAGTCTTTCAAACAAAAAAAATAATAAATTTGAAAATCTGTTAAAGGATTATGATGTATGTGAAATATAAAACTGAATTTTATGGGGCGTGCCCCCGCCCATTTTTTTAAATGCAAGATTATGTGATTTTATGAGTTCACGGTGTGTGTTAAGTTTTGTAAAAATCGGTTAAGTAGAACCACTTAAAACAAAATCTTAAATTTTAATAGGCGTGACTCCGCCCATTTTTTTTGAAATGGAAGATTGTGTCTATTTTAGAGCCCCAGGTGTGTGGTAAGCTTCGTAAAAATCGGTTAAGCAGAACCACGTGAATAATAATAATAAATTTTAATGGGCGTATCTCCGCCCATTTTGTAAACTTTAAAGGTGTGTAATAACAAGAAGCAAAGGTGATTTCGTAGCAATCAAATAAAAGGAATATCATAAAATCAAATAAAAGATCCGAAAGCTTTTAAAGTAGAAATTCGAAAGCTTTTTCTCTTGTTTATGAATACTATTTTCATAAACCACATACACTCTCGCAAGATGAGTTTCTTTTGCGTTTTCCTATCCAAATGTAATATTCACTGCTGCTTTCATTGGCAGTACAAGCCACAATATTCGAATCCAATGAAATGTCTAATTCAATTTTTGCCGTACAACGTCTTGAGTTTTTTTTGGAGTTACATATTGTAAAAATTCTACTTAGATCCAGACTATAACATTCACCATTTTGCCTACCTATAGTACTAGTCCACTCATCTATTGTTAAACTGAATTTTAGTTATTTTCAATTTAAATTAAAATTTTGAAAAAGTCGATTTTAGCCATTTTACAGAGAAAAATTGGTTAATTATTTCGCTATTATAAACAAATTTTGCAAAAATACCAACTCCATATTTATATTTATTTAAAAAGTAATACTATAAGCAATATTACAAAGGAATTTTCGTTACTGAATGAACCAGATCGTTTCGAAACAAACCTATTTTCATTATAAGTACCAAATTTAAGGCCTTTCTTTCTCAAATTCCAAAGTTGGAACCAAGAAGTTTATTATATATCATATAAATAGCTTATACCAATACATCCTGAGAGAAGAACATTTTTTCATGTCTTCATTAAGTTGTATGCAAATTGAAAACTTAAAACGCGTTTTCTGCAAAACTGTTTCTTTTGGAGTTGTGATACTATTGAAGAAAATGAGCGATATGCTTTTAAATATTTCCAAACATATTATCGGCGGAAAATCAGAACATAGTAAAAATACAAAAAAATCCTATTTTTGAGACTGCGATTTTTTTGGGAACTGCCGGGAACTCAAAAGCAAATTCTATTTGTTCTTACTCTCTGTGTATTAATTGCATAATTTTTCACCTAAGATAGATTTTTCAGCCGAAAATAGTGCGAAGCAATTACACTTGGTTACTCTTTTTACATTCCCCCTTCCCTCCCATGACTCTATGGAAAACCTTAATAAATAAATACGCACTAGTGTCCTGTACAAGATATGTTATAAGAACTTTCAAGACATGAGGGATTTTTCAAATGCTTTACTACAGCGAAATCTTATAAAACAAACGTTAACAACACTTTTTGCAAGAAATTTGTTTCAGTATTGTAGGTATAAGAGTAAAGAAGAAAACACTTCGTGACGGAAGAATTTGTGATACTTGCTTCTTTCTACGCATGAGCGCGTGTACAAATGTCATGTATGTATGTGTGTATGATCTTTTATTTTTCTGCGCACATGCAAAGGCACACACATGCATTAACATTAGTTGTATGCGGTTAATCACATAATAGCTTACCATCTACATCTTACACACTTACGTACACCAATACATCCATCGTGCTTCGCTTATAGTACGACATATATTATTGGTTTAGTATATTACATGCGACTTGAATACATTTAAAAATCATGACGTATTTACATTTCAAGACTGTTTACGCAGGTCTCTAATAAGTACCCAAATAATTGTTCTCAACTCAACTCAATTTGGTTGTTCGAGAGTCAACCTAACTTGCACATTGGCATTGCCATTCACAACTTTAATAACGTTTGAGTTTGTTGTTGTGTTGTGTCATAACACTTTCAAGTAAAAGTTAGTTGTGATTTACAATACCAAAATATAATTGGGTTCTAAAAGTTGTGTTGACTCTCAGAGCACCAAACTGTATTGAGTTGAGAACAGTAATAAGGGGCTATTCATATATTATGTAACATTATACATTTTCGAAACCATAACAAATCCTCGCGTTAAGTAATATGTGAACAACCCATAACAGCCCAGGACATAAATTTTCTCCACATAAATTATTTATTTAAAACATTTATTTATTATTTTCCTTTGATATTTTGCTTGATTTTAGAAATCAAGAAATTGCCTAATGCATTTCGTTCCCGATTTTGGAACTACTGATGAGTTCAACCCAAAAAAAAATTTTTGAATTTAGCTAACAAACTTCGTATGTTTATAGTAAGGCCGAGTACACAGTGGCATTTTGTGAGAAATATAGCAAAATTAACAGTGGGAACTAGTGGCAACGTTTGTCATTTACGATATTTTTCGTTGTGTGGCATCACCAAACAAACTGTTTACTTATCTGATTTAAACAGTTGTGAGAATAAGTTGGCTGCATTGCAAACACAAAAAGAAAATGTCAGCGTGTTGACATTTTGACATTGAGAAAATACCGAAAGAATTTTAAATGTGTGCGGGTATAAAAATTTAAAAGTATGCAAAACGAAGTGGAAAATCATAGGAAAGTGTGAGAGAAATTCAAGCGCCCTGGACGCTTGACATGATGACACAGCTAATTCAGCTTGTGGAGATTCGTGAGGCTGTATGAAAACATACATATGTATGTATGTATGTATATGTAGCACTTATAGGGTAGAAATGCAAAAAGGGCAGAAATTTCGGTGGAGTAGGTCTTCATGCACATGAAATTTTTAAACCAACTGGCATCCTGCTTCCGTAAACAGGAATGCAGAGTACAATAGAACCCTTTGGTGGCACGCATATTAAGCCCTGGTATTTTCCACCACTTTCTTTGCCGTTTTTAGACACGGTGGCACTAGCCAATTGAATAATTTTGTGATTATCCATTTGTATAAATATTAACTAACAAACAATACGAAAATCAAAGCTTCACAATGATAAATCAAACGGCATTAAATGTAATTATGTCAAAATGAGTTATTGATGTAGACAACGATGCTATATTGTCTTTATTTAGGGATGGGACTCTTTTCTGTCACAAAGACATCAAAAAATTTGGGAACGGCACTGCACACATATGAAAATGACACCACAAAATTACAACATTTGAAATGCCCAATGAAAACTCGGCATAAGACTCTTAATACTATATTATTTATTATTTAATACTATTGTTATTACAATATATATAAATATAAATATGCTTCGGTATTTCATTTATTATTTTCCTTTTAATTTATATCACCTTGGCTTAAAAGTGTAGCCCACTGTACCTTACATATGTATGTATATATGTAAAAGTCAATCACGTGACTTTATTACCAAACAAATCAAAAAGCTAAACTTAATCAGCTGTTATCGTTAATATCCCCACCCACCCTTACGTTTTCTTACTTCGTGAGACATTTTTCTACAGAGAGAACCAAACATATTCAACTTATTCACCAGATGTGAAAAGCGCATGTTTGTCATTTTTAAAAAATGGACGCCGCTACAAAAAAAGGGGTGGAGTTTTTCCAACCAATACATTGAGCCTGACTGCGTGTTTGTTGTATTGGTGTGGCCGTTAAATTTAAAAGCAAGTATGGTATGAGTCCTTGTATAACTAGATATTAAGAACCATAATAAAAAAGCGACTTTTTGATGCCACAAATTCGTTTGACTGGAATGGCATAATATAAAATATTGTTGGTGTGGGAGTTCGAAGAGGGGGATGTATATGTATGTGTATGTATGACTCTGTTGTATATTACGAGTATATTAAAGAAACAAAGGACTTATTTCTTTCATTTTAAGTTTTTATTTTGTGTGGTGTATTGTGGGTGGCGTGGGGTGTGCGGGTTACAGGATATATGTAAGTGAACTGAGTTGGCTTTTTGTTATCTGTATACTTTTTTGTTTTTTGAAAGTCTGCTAGCTGGATTGTACGATAGCTATAAGACATTTCCTTTTTTGTTTTTTTTTCAGTTTTTTTACGAGCACAACGAGTAAAAGTGGATTCTTGAATGACTTTGTATTCTTACTGGTTAATATAACCACAGCAAAGCTTAATGTTGCACTACAGGGAACATGTGTGGAAACAAAAATGGTAAAAATAAGAAATAAGAGATTATAAAATCAATTAAAAGGTTGGGTTAAGAAAAGGAAAAAATAAAATAATTTATGTACATAAGTACGTGTGTATGGACTTACTTACAAGGATATTTGTAAGTATTTATGCATGTACATATACATATATGTATATACATATAGGTATAGAAAAAAATGGCTTTATTAAATTGATCATAACTTATGGCTTACAAACGCACTCTAATGATTTTTTTAACACCTCCTTATCACAAACTACAATAAACACGAGCTTTCTGGTTATTAATAAGTACTACATAATTAGATATTTACGCAAATAGCAATACATGTTTATTATGTAAGTTATAACAACAACAACAATACCATAATAAGTCATTATCCTTTCAGTCAGTAAATCAACCCCTATCAGCAGAACTCTTTAGCTTCCTGCATGATGTTTTTTCAGCATCTTTGATTCTTCTGCTTGTTGGAGTTTATTTACTTGCTATTTTTGGGTATGTATTACCACAATTTTCGTCACGCCTCTTGTTAAATTTTTAAATGGTTTGGTTTTATATATATACACACACACACACACACACATGTAGATATATTTCGTAGTGTCTTTTTAGTTTTCACTATATCAGAGAGCAGCGATTAAGTATAAGACAATAATAATCTTTGATTTATTGATGGCACAGTAGGCATAATTGTAAATAAAATTTATTTTTATATTATTTCTTTTAAATTAACGGCATACAAAACTATATGTTCCTAATATTGTAGAAAATATTAAGGCAACTATTTTGTGGAAAATATTAACTCTATAACTCACAATACATAATGTTATTTTTTGGCTCGATTCTAGCATATAATAGAGAAACAATCAAAAAAAGTGGAAGGGCCAGGATGGACAAAAGCTCAAATCCGTAAAACTTTTGTGGTTAAATAAGCCATGAACATTTTTTTTATGATACTGTCAGTAGGAATACAATAAGGTACAGCTAAACACATTTAAAAAAATATTACAAGCGATAAATTTTTTCCATACCTTTTGTAAGAATTTCGGACTAAATTTTCTTTAAATTTAAGGTTAAGGGTTACGTACATTTTCACAATGTATGGTTGAAAGATAACAGGGACTTAAACGGCAAATTTTTTATGACGAACTTGCAGTCAAATTTCACGTTAACTCTTAACCATACATTGTGAAAAGGGACGTTATTAATATAGTTAAAGTGTTGGCAGCCATAAATAAACCAATTGGAACAATTATATCGAGCAATAACCGCTAAAATAGCTTAAGCGACACAAATGATAAATTTTGGTCAAAAATTGAAGTTCGAAAATTATGTCGCTTAAGCTATTTTGGCGGTTATGGCGCGATATAATTGTTTTTAATTTTTGCTTATTTCTGGTATTAAAGTTGAATTTTCGGCATAAGTGTGTTCTGAGACCTAGAGTAGAATTTCATGACAAATATTTTCGCACAATATTTTAACTGCATACATCTGTGTTTTGAAGGTGATTTTTGCGTATTTTCAAAAAAATTGCAACAAATATCAATTTTTAGAACAGTTAGAGGGTTAATGTATATCAACAAAATGTTGCTTGTAATAGTTTAAAGCAAAGATGTTAAATAATGATTAGATAATGCTAATGATTGCTAATTAACCTTCTTTTGTGAAATTCTCTAATTCATTAAACAATTAGAATTAGCTCAACTAATTCCCATTAGATAATTGAAATTTTTATTCCAATGGTAAAACTAATTGCAATTAGTTGCCATTAGCAAAAGAAATTGGTTTACCTTAACAATTAGAAATCTAATTGTATTCTGCTAATGCAATTAGATATTCAATTAGCTCGAACTAGAATCAATTATTTTGATATTTTCAAAAACAAAAAAAAAAAAAACTAAAATATTCATAATATGAATTTCACACATATATATATTACTTATGTACATAATATGTACAACATATATTACATACATTCACACCTATTTAACGTACGTACTAACTGTTTAATAACTACAATGACCGGATATATTCGCTTTCAGCAATACGAGCTTTTCAAAAGAAAAGTCCGTCAAGCGATCCCGCCTTGGACTATTAATAATGCCCGCAAAGGAAAATAGTCGCTCCACAGGTCCTGAAGACGTAAGCGGTGTGTTGCAAAACAGTGCTATTTCCTTTAATGTAGGATATTTGGAATATATATTGGAAGTTTTATCAGCATCATTCAAATATTGATGCATCATATTCGAAATAAAATGCAGGCTTTCAGCCTCCTCTGTCAATTTTGACAATGAAGCAGTACTTTCTTCTGCAAAAATGTAATCTGATTTACTAAAAATACCTTACCTTGAAACAAATTGCAAAGCACATTTATTTATTTACATTTCAAACAATTACCAGTTGATAACAATTACGGTAATTGAATAACCACATGTTTGCACATACAGTGACTTACATCATTATTCGTTCACTTCAATAATTCTTTGGAAAAAATTTATTTTTATCAAAATAATTGATTCTAATTCGAGCTAATTGCATTATAATAATGCAATAGCAGAATTCAATTAGATTTCTAATTGTAAAGGTAAACCAATTTTTTTTTGCTAATGGCAACTAATTGCAATTAGTTTTACCATTGGAATAAAAATTTCAATTATCTAATGGGAATTAGTTGAACTAATTCTAATTGTTTGATGAATTAGAGAATATAAACCAATTGCATCAATTACTAATTCTAATTGGAATTTAACATGTATCATTTAAAGGCACTTTATACCAAAAATCTAAGTAACCCACGATTCTCCGCAGTTTTTTTAATACACAAGGTGCAACTTTAATAAGTTGCTGATGTAAAGTTTCAAAACGCCGATAAGCGCGTGTATCTTTTTTTAGTCCCCTCTACAAGAATCAGTTGGCAGAACATTGTTATTTTGCAAAATATTTAATTTTGTTGTACTGTTTTATTAGTGCGTTAAACTTAAGTTTAACAATTCCCAAAACACATCAAAAATAATATATTTTTTAAAATAAAATTTTTGTTTAAAAATAACAAACAAACCTTGCAGCTGATTCAAATATTCAAAGATATATACTTGATATGTTGCCATAAACGATAATAAATCAACGTCGCCGCTATCTTGTTATAGAATTCAAAATTCTTTTTAAATTGAAATTGATTTTGCTACTAAAATGATGGCGGTGTTAAGGACGACAACTGGAATAAGAATGATTAATTGTGAAAAATTTTGACTTAAAATTCTGTGAGGAACACGGCCATTGCGGCCAAAAAATTAAAGTGCGATTAAGGGTTAATTTCACAATTGCACTTTAAATATAATAGCATTTTCTATAAAAAAACAAGCTCCATTTCTATCTAAACAATGTAATTTCATGTTCGTTTCTCTCTAAAAGGCTAGTGTACCTTATTTATAAAAAATCACCCGTACTATTGGTGGAAGGCATTGAGCTTTACATACAAAAAATGGACAGTGTTGATAGCGCCCAGTAAATTGCATTATTGCAGCATTGGCTATACATTTTGTACTTGTACCTTTCAACAAGGTGATTTTTTTTTGTGTAGAAAAGAAATCGCCACCATAAGGTGTGTTCACAATTTAACTGAAACTGAAAGGAAAATCTTCATTTGATCAATGAATTTTGCCATTAATAACGAGCTAACGTAAGATTTCATTGTATTAATGTAGAATTTCATGCATATTATGAAAACGTTCAATAAGCTAATGAACAATTTCATTCATACAATTAAGAATTATTAATGATGCTACTCAATTAGATGAATGAATGTTTTTTCTCTAAGTGTATAGTTCCCTAAATATACCATAGCCCTACATCTTAGTAAGTATTAGTATTTTTACCCGACTGCGCAACGCAAAGAAGGGTATTGTGTTTATTAGTCTATATGTATGTATGTATGTATGTATGTATGTGCGGCACTATATACACCGAATGTGTAGACCGATTTTGATGATTCTTACATCAATCGATTTGTCTTAATGCCGGGAGTGTCAGTTGTCAAAATTCAATATGGCGGCCAGCAGACGCCATTTTGCAAATACGGAAAAAGAAAGTCGGCGAACTATATCAAAATTTGTATCATTCGACAGGTATTTTAAAATCATCTTATTTTTCTCTTAGAATTTTTTTATTTCGAACGACCATTTAGGATATTTAACAGATTAAAGTTAGTAGCAGTCGGGTTTTTTGATTTTTTAAAATAAATACTTGTTGTAGTGTTGGACTAAGAAAAATCCAAACGTACAGATAATATTAGAGACATGGAAGATATATGAATATGTATAAACATTTTCCATATATTATAAAATTTTTTATTATTTTTAGCTCTTAATACCACTGTAGATTTTCAATTGTCCACCTTGTTCACAAACAGTGGCGTTTTTTAATTAATTATTATAGCCAAAATAAGCATAAACATAATGCATAACGCCCCTGTTAATTGACTTTCGAACTGGTAATCCAGCTTGGCTCCAACTGTGAAGCAAACAAAAAAAAAACATCCAGTCTCTGGCAACAACATTAAAATCCATACGCAGTACCCACACACATACATACACACACACACACACACACACCTACATATATAAATTACAACACACTCACTGCTAGAGAGCGGAAATAATATCGTATGTTCTTGTGTGTGTGTGTGTGTAAGATGAGCACATGAACACAAAATAGGAAAATAGGAGTCCATTTTAAATGCCGCGTCGGAGTACGAAGTGGGAGTGAGTGAGTGACATGAAGTAGCTTTTCCATCGTACTTGACATTTTGTGGTGAATTTCTGTCTAAAAGCCATAATCATTTCTACCCAAAAAAATACATGGTTCTCAACAAAAACAACAACAACAACTTTTAAGCAACCGAATGTATGTAAGTGAATTTGACCTTTCACTTAAGCAAAAATGGAGTACACCAGAGGGTGATGAATTACTAAGTGCGGCGGCAGGAAGTTTGATTTGTTGTAATCGTCGTGAATGCTATAACATTTTTTTTTGGTAGGAAGAAGAAGGCGTTTTCCGGTTGGCTGAGTGAATGAATGTTGCTGCTGCTGCTACAAAGAAAAAAAAAGTAGTCGTAAGGTTGTAAGGGTGCATTTGCTTGTTTTTTTTTCTTCTTTAGCTGGGCTTTAAATAAAGTGGTTGGTAAATAGCTGTTGTCGTACAGGTCCTTTATGTCAAATGCTCACCAACACATTCAACATTTTTGTGGCTTTTCGAAATTATCGACTTTTTTGTTTATGTGTTCTTGATTTTTTCCTTTTTAAACTTTCTGACAGATGCTGTTGTTGTAGTTCTTTGATATTCTTAACAGTATATGCATAAAGTATCCTGTGGTTGTTGCAGTGGTGTGTTATCTTGCAACTTTAGTCGGGTATAATTTTTGTGTGTGTGTGTGTGTTTGTTAAGCTTATGACAGGGGGTGGTTGCTGTAAGCCATCAAGGAGTGTGGGTTTGGCTTTAATTTTTTTTTTTTTTTCAAACAAATAATTTTTTTGTGCTATATTATATTTTGCTGCCTTGCTGTCAAATAGTCGCTTTGCAAGCAGCATCCTTAACTATCTTTTTCGTTAACTGGTGCTCTGGTACTGGCTGCTTCACTTTTATAATTGGTGGTCTTTGTAGCTCTAAACAAATCGTAACGCTAACATCATCAAACGGAAAAAATAAAAATTAAGTTTAAAAATAAAATACAACAACAACGGAAAATCGGTTGTAAAATGTGCTGAAAATTATTTTAAAAATTATTTAAAAGAAAATATAATAAAATTTTAATAAATGAAGAAAGCAAAATCTCTACACTTTTTCTATACATAAATGCTTATTAGAAAATTGTGTAAAAGGATATTATTTTCCATTACAAAACAAGGAAACAAGTGCCAAATTTGTTAGAAAAAAAGAAAATATCTTTAAAGTGTAAAATTTTTCAACAGAATTCTATCATCCTGGATGCCCTAAGTTTCAAATATTTCCATCAGCGCAAGATGGGTACCGGAAGTGGTGTGTATTCAAATTCACCGACGGTTTATAGTAAATTTTATTTATATTTCTTATTAGTGTTAGTTAGCCTTAAGCTATTTCTTAATAAGTAGAGAAACGTTTACAAGTAATATTTGATTTTTTTTTGAAAAGGAGCATGGACAATTTATTTTAATAAAATAACTTAATTAAATAAAATTTTTTTTAATTGCTTATGTATATTGAAACAACAATAAATAAAAATACAGAGTTATTTTTTTTTTAGATTTCAATAAATTTTTTTATTTTATTTACAAAATTAAATAAATTATTATTTTGGATGGACTTATAAATTAAATAAGTAAATAAATTTAACACCCATATTCATAAAATTTAAAATGAGTTTGAAATCTATTTTATTTAAAATTTTTCATAAAAAATTTTCTTCAAATAGATTTGAAATGCATTTAATTTTTTTTCTGAACATGAGGGTAAATATTTATGTCCATCTCCAGCAACTTTTGTAGGCATGAAAAAATAGATTGGGATGACTTAATGCCGACGGAAATTGAAAACTAAAACTAGCAAGAAGAACTTGAATTCATTGAACATGGAGTGGCTTATGAAAATAAGGCTGCTAATATATTTTAAATAAGGATGGCAAATGAAGTGTTGGTATAATAAAAATTATTCCAAATCTTTTAAAAACTACTTGTTTAAAAAAACAATATATATATATATATATATAAAATAACATGTGCAAGCCAAGCCGTGAGCTAAATACATTAGTGGAAATCACTCTCCGTTGCAAGCTTCTGGTGCAAATATGGCAGATATAGCAAGTCTAGGATAACAAGAAATCAATTTAAATTGAAATTTTCTATACCAACTCATCATCGTATGGTGCCATAAAAAGCTTAAAGGTACGGTCACACTTGTCAAACATTTGAACAAAAAAAAGCGTAACCTTTAAATGCTAATGAAAAACCTTTCAATTCAGGGAAAAGTTTGTCAAGTTAAAGAGTAGCTAATAGTGTAGGATTCTATGACATTATCTACTATATAGTTGTGTTCGAAACTGCTTAATTTGATAAACAAGCGTCTGGGATAAAAAGTTTTTTCATTAGTGTTTGTTGGTTACGCTTTTTTGGGCAAATGTTTGACAAGTGTGACTAACCGTAGCTTAAGCGACATAGTTTTCGAAATAACTTTTGACCAAAATCGATTATTTTCTATCGTAAATAATCGATTTTCGTAAAAAAACAACGTCCAAAAAATGTATCGGTTTAGCTTTTTTTGCGGCTATGGCTCCATATGCAATACAAGTAACCATTGCAGACTGCATTTTACTAATAATTTCTGTGCAGTGTTGAAGCGCAATTTTTACTTCTCACGTTACACGTTGAGTTCCGACAACTGTTCAAATGGCGGATTATGTAAAATGAAATGTCTTATACGAATAAAATGTATATATGTATTTTTTTAAGATTTCCAAAAATTATATGCACATCCCTGGTACTTCCCACTAATAACCATTAAGCCGCTTTAGAAGAAATTTGCTACATTTGATGCAGTTTTTCAAATCCAAGAAAGTAAATGAAGCAAGAAAATTCACTCGAAAAAATTTTGCAGTAATTAAAATATAATTTTTTATGTGGAAATTTTTCGACAAGAATTGCTTTCACTCTCGAACCATTTAATCGATTTCAATAAAATTGGTCTAATTCGAGGCGATTCGCAAGTACATAAGCCCTGCAAATCAATTTTAAGAATGATTTTGAAGTTTTTAAGAGAAATCGGATATATCTCTGAAATGCACAGTGGGCTGACTTGATGCTTTTTTTTGCGAAAACTATAAGCAGTGGCACTAGAGCATTTAAATTGCGAGTTAATTAAATTGCATCAAAAAGTGCCACGCCCACCTTTCATGCCATCCCTTTTAAACTTTTCGCATAAAATGTTTCCTACCCAAGCAGAAGTCTTCAAATTTGGTAGACGCGGACAAAAATAAAAAGAGGACATATGCCGAGTTTCATCACATCTCCCATATACAAATGCACGTATGTATGTATCCCTAATTCAATTAATTCTGATGGTAAATGTAACTAAAAAGAATTTTTGGAGTGCATGACAGGTAGGCAAGTCCTTCCACCGATTGCCATGAGCTTTATTGAGAAGTTTAACCGTATGTTTTAAGAATTAGTGTTTTCAAAGTCTTTTCTGCATTTTTGTACATAATTATGGCAAAAATTTTATTTGAAAAATAAAGGATATAAGGACGGGTAAGCATGTCCTTTCACTGAGTGCAGTGAAACTTAAAAGAGCATCTAACTGCATAATTTTAGAAATAGTAATAACTTTTCCCTTCGCTTTTTTCTGATCATAATTACAGCAAGAATTTAATTTTTAATACTAATGACATTTTTTAAAGTATACAAATCCTTGCAATGATTACAATAAACTTCTTCTGAAATTTTTACATAATTATTGCAGAAGAAAACAAATTTTCGCTAACTTCTGATCATATTTGTATATAATATTTAATCTATAAAATAAAGGATATATGGTAGATAAGCATGTCCTTTAACTGAATGAAGTGAAACTCCGCAGGGAATTTATTTGCATAATTTTTGTTGGGTGCAAAAAATATTAAATATTCATTTCCATTTCAAGGCAACTAGGTAACGCTGTGTAAAAACATATAAGAAAATAGGCTTCTATTAAATTTTACTTTATTCAATGGAAGCTCAAATCTGCCTTCACTATATCCTTGATTTTAAAATTCAAACTTTTGCTACAATGATGTACAGAATATGGTGAAAATTGTAAATATTTCATAAATTTTATGGCTAAACTATCTGTTAATTTTATTCCCATCGGTCCAACAATATGCCTACCTTCCATATATCCTTAAAGAGAAAGCTTTTTACTATTTCTGGAATCATAATATATTGCATTGCCTTTGCCATACATTCATAATTAAAAATAATTTAATTTTTGTTGCAATTTTGATCACAACGCAACCAAAATTTTAAACTTATACAATAAGCTTCACTGATAAGCTTCACTGTAATTAGTGGAAGGATATGCTTTTCTGCCATATATCCTTTATCGTATAGAAGATAAAATATTAAATACCATTATGATCAGAAGGTAGCGAAAACTTGTTTTTTCTGCAATCATTATATTGAATTGTCAGGTTAATTGATTTGATCGTTGCAAGGACTTGTCTACTTGCCATATATCCTTAACTGAAAAAAATTTAATATTTATTGCACCCAACATTGGAAAATGTTTCTAAGATTATGCAAATAAATTTGCTGCTGAGTTTCACTCCATTCAGTTAAAGCACATACTTATCTACCATATATCCTTTATTTTATAGATTTAATATTATATACAAATATGATCAGAAGTTAGCGAAAATTTGTTTTTTTTTCTGCAATCATTATGTAAAAATTTCAGGAAAAGTTTATTGTAATCATTGCAAGGATTTGTATATTTTAAAAAATCTGTGGCAATAAGGAAAAAGTGCTTAAGTCATATTTTGCTGTTTTGCAGGAGAGCACTTTTAAGCGTTAAAATCGATTTTCAGAAATTTATTTCTTTTTCAGCTAAATTGCGAAATTTTCTGTTAACCTTTGTTTTTTTAAGCAAACATCATTCTACACACTATAAGTAATACATTTAAGTAGAAATATACCAAAGTATGTCGTAAGTTAAGCTGTTATTCCAAATGGGACTAGAGGTCAAAAAAATATAAGTCGCAATTCATAGTGCTATAACTTCCTGAAAAATCACACAAATTAAATGAGATTTAGACCAGGGGTACTTTCGAATATGCAGATTACGGTGGTACCATTAACTCGAAATCGGCTTATCTCGACTTAAGCAGTTTTTCCTTTTTGCCACAGAAATATCCTTAATCTTAAAAATTAAATTTTTGCTGCAATCATGACCACATTCCAGTGAAAGCTTGAAACAATTTCTAAGATTATGAAATTAGAGGGCCTGTTAAGTTTCACGGCAATCAGTGGAAGGATACGCTTATTTTTAAAACAAAATTTTTGCCATAATTATGTACAAAAATGCAGAAAAGACTTTGAAAACACTAATTCTTAAAAAATACGGTTAAACTTCTTAATAAAGCTCATGGCAGTTGGTGCAAGGACTTGCCTACCCGTCATTCACTCCAAAAATAATTTTTTGTTACATTTACCATCAGAATTAATCAAATACTTGTAAAAACTTGAAATATAATACAGTTAATATCTTAAATAAATTTGATCGTATTGCTAGGATGGATATGCCTACTTGCCATATATCCTTAATTTTCCATATTGTAATTTTGCTGTAATTATTATCACAATGTGGTAAAAAGTTAGTAACAATCTCTAAAATTATACACTAAAGCCTTCTGATAAATATCATTGAGATCGGTGGAAGGACATGCCCACCTGCCATATATCCTTTATTTTATAAATTAAATTTTTGCTAGAACTGTGAATAGAAAATAGAAAAAATTCATTACTTATTATAAAATCACATGGCTAAGCTTCGCTGTGAATTTCATTGCAATTAGTGACAAGACATGAATAGCTGTCATATATCCTTAATTTTAAAAATTTAATTTTTACCGGAATTTTAATTGAAGTACTAAGAAAATTTGTTAATATTTCTAAAATTATATGCGGTTAGAGTCCAAGAAGCATTTTGCTGCAGTTCCTGCAAGGACATGGCTGCCTGCTGTATATCCTTAATTTTAAAAATAATTTTTTTGATAGAAATTAACAAATTTTTACTGCAATTTCAATTGAAAACCATCGAAAACTTGTTACTATTTGTAAAAATATATTGGTTTAAAATCTAAGATGTATTTTTCTGTAATTGCTGCAAGGACATGCTCATTTGCTGTATATCCTTCATTTTAAACATTATATTTTTTTTAAATAAAAATGATCAGATTGTACCTAAAAATTATTAATGTGTGTTAAATCATATATTAAAGATTTCTAACAAATTTCACTGTAACCGGTAGAGGCTCATGACTAACTCCCACATATCTTTAATTTTAAAAGTGCGTGTTGCATTAATTGCCTGAGTGTTACTTCTCATTAAAAAAAAAAAATTGTAACCATTGCAAAAATTTTACTACATTAACTAAACCAGCTGGTAAATTTCATTTAACATTTTTGAAGGATAAACATATCTGGCTCTCAAATATCCTTAATTGAAAAAATTGAATAAAGGGAAATCAATTTTAAATTTTATTTTCTTATCAATGTTGGAATGACAAACCACTTACTTTTATAGCTTCCCTTGAGAAATTGCAAATAGTGGTTTCAATACAACCCCTGAGAACTTTCCATAACTTTAAATAAAATTTTGTTTCTAAATAAACATTTACTATTATTTTAAATTAATAACTTAAAAAACATAATCTCAGTTTATATGCAAAGTATTGATAAAAACAACAAATCTCTAAGTTTTATACACGAAAGAAAAACAAAAACACTTTAAACCGAAAACGTAATAGTTTACTTTTCAATAGAACAACAATAAAACAATGTGTCATAGAAACTTTTAAAAATCATAAGCCACAAAGGGACAAATGACATTGCTCTAGCTGAAGCAGAAGTATAGAAAAAGCCACTTGAATTTAAATACCATTTTTGATATTGGCAAACCAGTTAAGCCAAGCAAGCAAAGGACCAGCACAACAAAAAAGGGTCACGCACCACTTACACTCACCCTTTTTTTTTGTTGCCTAACACTCGCCACTCCACAAGAAGAGGAAACAAATAACACTGATTCAAATACCTCAAGTGTTTAATTGAGAGCACACGACTGGCCGGGCCGACCCTTAAACAAGAGTGTGAAAATTTGCCAATACGCGTCATTGAGCTATAGAAGGGATCTGTCAGCTGAAAAACAATGACAGACAATATGTCAATTGTTATTGTTTATATTCGGCCATAAAGATTTTGCCGGTTTGCGTGGTGGTTATGTTTTGACAAGTGTCTTGCTGGTTGTTATTTAAAAAGGCATTAAGTTTTTAAAATGTTTTAAGAGTTTGCAAAAATTGCACGGATTAGCAAGACCAAAAAAAAGGTAAACCATGAGAGAGGCAGGATAAGTTAAAGAAAAATATAATAAAAGCTTGAAAATACTTTTATATGTATGTGTTTATGTTATTTTTATATTAAAACTTAGTGCTGCTTAATTCTGTTTTAGTTGCGCCTATGCAGGCTTCTAACTTTCGTATTACTTTTTTCAGGTGATCGACTTTTGGATATACCCTGTAAAGTGTGCGGTGATCGCAGTTCCGGTAAACATTATGGCATTTACAGCTGTGATGGTAAGTACTTTTTTTCCATATAAATTATACGTATGTACAAGTATGTATTTGTGTCCTGCACAAGAGTATTTATAAGACTTTTCAAGACATGAGAGATTTTTTCAAATGCTTTACTACAGCGAAATATTCTAAAAGAATCGCTAAACAACACTGTTGGCAATACAAACCACCGAAAAAAATTACTTGCCAACAGTGTTGCTTAGCGATTCTTTTAGAATATTTCGCTGTAGTAAAGCATTTGAAAAAATCTCTCGTGCCTTGAAAGGTCTTATAAATAGTCTTGTGCAGGACACTACTATGTATGTATATATACATATTAGAGGTGAGCCCAAGACATTAAAAGTGCACCATATTATATTTTTTTGAAGAATCAATATTGTTTGTAGTAGTAATAAAATTGATTATAAAGCAAATTTAGAGAGTAATGAATTAAAAACACACAAAATCTTTATACAGAATTGAATAGGCAGTTGCGTCAAGTGTACAATATTTTTATTGCTGACTTTATAGTACACCATATTTGAATTCACAAGCTCAAAATGTCATAAAATATTAAGAGATAATAAAACTTCTTACAAATATATTCATGATAAAAGATTGTTATTTATTTTTTAAAGTATTATAGTATATAATAAATACAAGGTTTATAGGGAAATCCACCACATCACCGACACCGATACACTAACACACATTAATATTACAACACTCAAAGAATCTATTATTTATTACATATTTACATATTTTTTGGTTTACATATACACATACATATTCAGCCCAATTATGAATAACAATTCTCAGGGAATTTTTCCCTTTTCCCATTCCTCCCATTATGAATTAAAATTTCCCCAGGAAAAAAGTAGGTATTCTAAATATGAGTGACAGGGAGAATTTGGTGAGAGTTTCCTCCCTAAACATTTTGAAGGGAACTAAAGCAAAAATTTAAAAATGTTGTAAAACAATAGTTTAGATAAATACCGAAATGTTATATTTCCCTTTTGTCTTAGGCAGTTTTGTCTGAACCATGCTAATACTCTCAACTTTGCACGCCTCCTTTAAGTTCACATAATAGGTAAATGGAAAATTTGTTTCCTTCTAATGTTATCAAGACCGATAAGAAAAACTTTATTAACTTTACAATTTCCTTTGTACATACAGTCATTGGGAATTTAATTCATTTGCATCTGCACCTGGCTCAGTTTTCACTCCACTTTCTCAGCACAAAGTTATACCGCATGCCTGTGAATGGTTAAGCAAAAATAAATATTTATATTAACACAGAATCTTATTGGCAATGAAAACATAAAATTTTTATTAAATTTCTATTGCTAAACTCTTGTGTTAGTGCAGAATAAAATAGTATAAACATTAAACATCTGAGGCAGATTTTACTCTCTCCCATATTTGCTTATTCCCTGGTTATTTATAATAGGAGGATTATTCCCCGGGAACAAATGATAAAGAAGGGAGAAAGCTCTGTGGGAAAATTTAAAATTGGGCTGATTGTCACACTATAAACAATTTTTTTATTTCATTTTACACTGTTGCCAATCGGTATGCAATTCTGAAATTTGCTTCGACACTACAATAAATAATGCCCTTGTTAGGAGTACTTTTGATAAAAGGGAATTTAGTGTTCTCATAAAATCAATAAAAAAGCGAAGAACTCAATAATATATTAAGAAGGCAAATGCTTTGTGCTCACCTCTAATACATATGCATATAAACATATCGTTATCTTAATATAGAATGGCCCTAAGTCATTATTGTTATTTATTATTATCAGGGACAAGGACTTCATGCATTAAAAAAAGATATTTTAGGCGCCTAAAATATGACATCAGTAATGCAAAATATGCACTAATAGCAAATAAATATGCACATATCTTAAAAAAAATTATTCAAAAGTAAAGCTTTCAATCTACATATCACTAAATAAACACATAAAAATATTTTCTTTTCTCAAGAGGTGCGTGTACAAGTCTTTTATATTAATGGCCGTATTCATAAAAAATATTTAAGGTTTATTAAGTGCTTATTTGATATATTTCTACGGGAAATTTGTCAAATAAACCTGAAATAAACCTGCATTATTAACTCCAAACTCGCATTTTCGAGATATGTATGTTTTATTACAGTAAAGGAGCGATACGATACGTATGTAAATAAAAAAAGAAAAGTGTTGTTATTTATTTATTTTCATTCAAATTTTTTTTTATTTATATTTACATATGGGCGATTCTTTCCTGATGGGTGCAACATTTAGACGCTTTAAACGCCTTTTACTAATGGAAAGAAACACATTTTCAATTAAGTTATTTCTAGAAGGGGTAACATTTTTTTGTATACTATTGTTATCTATTTACAAGAATTTATATGAAACGCTCAAATAGTCACGAGACAGCTTTAAAGTGCATGATGGGTGCAACCAAATTGGCCCACTTTCATAAGATCATACCACAAAAACACAAAACTCTGCTAATTTTTAAACTTTTATTGTATTATTCATTTTTATTGTGAAAGATGAGATATCAGACGATGATTATAAAATCAAACATCGTAGAGAAATATAATCCAATAATAAGAAATTTGCCTTTAAGCCATGACGGGTGCAACATGACGGGTGCAAATCTATGAATCTTAATGCTTCGAAGTGCACAACAAATTTATATTTTTAAATAAAGTTTAAAAGGTTACGTATAAAAAAATTATATTATTATAAAATATAGATATTTTACTTTAAATTGGCATCAAAAAAAGTATCAAAAAATGATTTGAAAATTGATGTTAAAAGTTGTCTAGAATAGAATCGCCCATATATATTATCGAATGTGAAGTCCTATCAATTTGTTCTTAGAAAACTTTTGTGCATTGAAAAAGGCATTGTAATATCTGTGGATGTAATCGGATCAAATTTAAATGATTCTTTTTATACAGTGTTGTATATTTATTTAACTCTGCATTTTAGATTTGGATTTTTAATCCGTTATAATTTAGAAAAACAATATCAAGTTTCAGCATAATTGTTTCACTACTTTCGGCTTTAATAGCAGACAATTTTAAATTATCAAAATTACAATTTTCATTAAATTTTGTAGGTCTGTGTGCTTATACAATCGTTCCACAATTCTACAACAATGCAAGCGAATAAAATTGTCAAAACAGTTTTGCAACGTTTTAGGAAATTTGAATTTTTGAGAAAATATGACACAAAATCAGCATTTATATCAAAATATGAGACAATAATATGCAATTATGAATAAATTATGCAAAAATATGCAGTTTTGGAAAAATATGCAAAAATATGCACTAACAAATCGATGCCATTTTTACGCAAATTCATTGTTTCGTAAAGATATTTCGTTCTTGCCATTATCAGAGTTAAGGGAAAAAACATGCATTTGCATGAAACCCCTGTCCCTGATTATTATATTCTCCCTTCCTCTTTAATGCTTTGCCTGTGACGAAATATCTAAGGCAACAACATAAAGCAAACGCAACAATAAAAATAAAGACACTTTGCTTGTTTTGCTCACTTACTGACCCTCAGTAGCTGAGCAACGAACGATTCTGTTCGTAACATGCGGTCAGTAAGAGACCGATTCGTGTGTTATGCTTAACTCGGGAGCGAACACGAATGAAACGAAAAAGATGGCTGCTGTTCAGACACTGAGTGATTCCGTCTCATTTTTTTTAGGTCTTTTGAGAGAGAAGACCACTCAGAGAAATTTGGTTGAGTATTTTTTGCGAGCTCTGTTTAAAATTCATTTTTTCATACAAAAGTTAATGAAAATCGACACTTAAATATGAATTGATATTTAAATAGAGTTGGTGAAATTGGCCCTAAGGGAGGAAATAAAATGTTCTTTTTCCATTAACTTAAAGAGTTTTCTGGCAAACTATTTTTTTTTTTTTTTGAGTTAGGACGTTGTTTTAGAGAATACGAGTATATTTCACTCATCGCTCATTTGCTTCAATAGTGTCACAACTAAAAAAAAATAGTTTTGCAAAAAATTTATTCAAAGTTCTCAATTCACATACAACTCACAGAAGACAAAAAATATTATTCTCGAAGGAGGTGGTACTACAAACTATTTATATAAAATTTTTACACAAGATAAAATAAGAAGTTCAGAACTATTGTGCATTATTACTCAAAAAAACACATTTTTTGAGTTATGACACTATTGAAGAACATGAGCGATATGTGGCAACAAATTTTTTACAAGGACTATTTTTGGGCGTTTCCAGCGGAAGGGTTTGCCAACTCCAAATAATTAAAAGTTATTGAAAATACTTTGTTCTGTCATATTTTCATAGCGAGACAATTTTAACTAATGTAAAAAAAAATACATTTATGCACAACCCATTTTGAGTAATTCGAATGCAAGGTCACAAAAGTGCAACTCCTTTTTTCTGTAAACATTTTCTGCGGCTACAAAGAGTCAAAAAAGAATGCATGAGATACTATGCGATTGGAAAAAACTATAAGTTTTTTCTTTGCGAAATCGCATATTTCGATGTCACGTGCGACATTAAGAAACAACATTTGTTATCAGTGCGTACTAACGAATGCCAAACGGGAAATCCCGAACCCGGAAATCCTGGGATTTTCGGGATTTGGCAAATCCCGAATCCCGGGATTTGTAAAATTCAATCCTGGGATTTCATTTTAGGGATTTCTCAGCAATTTTTGTATAAAAACTTTATAAATTAAATTTTTTGTTGATTTTAAGGTATTTTTTATAATATTTAAAAGTCCCATACAATTTTATACATACAGTTTTAACAATTTATTGACTATTCGTGACATATTTCTTATAAATTAACAACAAGAGCAAAATAAATAAACTACTTTCTTACATTTATTTTCATCAAAGATGCTACAATATATATACATTTTAGAATTGTTTTGAAAAAAAAAGAAACATATTACCTTTGGAAGGGAAATAACATTTGAAAAATGCATAAGTTTGACAAATTTATTCCGTCTTATTCTATATTATGAGGGCAATTATAATTCAAATTCCACGAGAAATTTTTCCCGGGGAATAATTTCAAACAGTAGCAAATAATAGGGAAAACAAAAAAATCTAATTGGAAAAGGGAGAAATTTCTTGCGGAAATTTATACATAATTGCAGTCTGTATGTCGACTCCTCAACGCTAAAAAAAATTAGCACTTATCTACTTGTCGGTAACAATTGAGTACTATTAACACCTCCTTACAATTGGAGTAGAATACAATGCAAGGCAAGTGAAAACTTTTTGTTGTCGGGTTGACGTAAAAGCGAGAAATATTTACAGAATGATGCGGAGTATTTTGTCTAAAAAACGGCTCGAGTGCGTATGTATGTTTTTTACATTGCAGTTGAAAATTATTTTGTTTTTTATTTAGACCGTTTAGGTCGTTTTTGATACAAACCTAAGATCAAACCCATTTAAATTACATGGATTTGATAAATACTTTTAGTCAAAAACGACCGACTGAATGAGTTCGACTCAATTAAAGTTGTATTCGAGTTGCAGAGTAGATGGCCAGGACACTAATAAACCATACTCCTCTTAGCGAACGTATGAATATATACATATGTATGTATCTGTTGAACTTGTAGAAAAAAAACTTATGTATGAATTTAAAATTTTTCAGTAGAGCAAAAATACTGTTCAAGTGCTCTGGCAAACTTTTAATGTATGTGCCTATAAAAATGTGATCTTTAGACGTAACTAATCAAATTTGATTAGAATAGTGTATACATTTCTTTAAATTTTTCGACATAGTCGTAACGAAATCGATAAAAAATTAGATAATGCTTGGTATACATACATATGTAACAACCGTTATACTTGTTGTTGATCAATCGCAATTAAAACAACGTTAGTAGATATATTTTTAACAAAACAATATTGTTTTTCCAACTTATTTGTATGAAAGTGAATCTAAAAATTTTCGTAAGTCAACTTAAGCGGTAGTGCTAAAAGTCCACCAAAATGTGTATTCGTTTTGGTTTAGATAATAGAAAAACATTTATATTGAAAACAAAAACAAGTTTTCATATTTAGTTATTGTTTTCACTATAAATTCTCTAACATCAAATTATTTTAATTTTATTAATTAACTTAAAAATAGATGAGAAAAATTCTTTTGATTTTTATTTCATACTCGTATTAGAAAATTGTTTACTTTAAAGACAATTGTGCAAAGATAAATTATGAACATAAAACCTTTTAAAATGCATTAAATTGTTATTAAAGTAATATTTATTTAAAAAAATAATTTATTTTACGAAAAATATTTAGATCCCGAAATCTCGAAAATCCCGTGATCCATAAAAATTCCGTGATCCCGAAAATCCCGAGATCCCGAAAATCCTGGGATTTTCAGGATTCGGGATTACAAAATCCCGAATCCCGGGATTGCCAAAAATCGATACCGATTGGCATCCCTAGTGCGTACATGCTGAAGGCTCATCAAATATTCACAACAAATAGCGATATTTAATACAATTGAAATAAAAGTTAAACTTGCTGAAAAGTTTAAGGATTTGTAATCGTGGTATTTATATTAAGTTGTTCACGTGCAAACAAACGCTAGAAATTTCTATAATCTCTTAAAATTTCTCGTGTTACTCAAACCAAACTCACAACTAATTTATGTAGTTTAACATTAAACATTTCCATTTGCAGGTTGTTCCGGTTTCTTTAAACGCAGCATTCATCGTAATCGCATTTACACTTGTAAAGCAACTGGTGATATGAAGGGCCGTTGTCCCGTAGACAAAACTCATCGCAATCAATGTCGAGCCTGTCGTTTAGCAAAATGTTTTCAATCTGCCATGAATAAGGATGGTAAGTATCTATCTACGCTGTACAACAAATAAAAATTTTCCTTGTAAAACTCATGCCGAAGCCAAGCAAGAAGAAAATTGCAAAAGTAAAAGTTTTTTGTTTTTTTTTTTGTTTTTGATTGGTGTTAAAATAACAAAACCAATTCAAATCACATTATTATCATTGTTTTATTAAGGAAAATAGAATTAATTATGCAAAACATTTTAATTATATGCTGCGTTAAAGATGAAGAGTATTTTGTGTTCATATTACATGTAATAAATATCTCATTGAATATACGTGTGTTTGTGTGTGCGCGTGACAGAGTTACAGGCCGGGTGAATGTAATTAAAAATGTAAATGTTACAAGCCGCAGGGATAATGATGTAAAAATAAGAATGAATCAATTGTGGCATGTTAATGATTTTAATGGAAAAGTATAAATACTTTAGGAAGGCTAAGAAAATTAAAGATTTTTGAATAACTGATAATCAAATAAGAGTAAAAATATCAAATAAGAAAACATATGAAAATAATACTTGTTGCTGTTGTGCAACCGTACTGTGGGCCACTGAATATAGGCATCCTTACACGTTAGTTCCACTTCAATACATTCGATTTTGTATGAACATTTAATTGTAAAAAAATTTTGTTCTCGTTGGATACCACATAATTTATTAATCGCTCAAAAAAAAAAAGGGCTCGCGACAAGTGCTCTAAGGAAAATTATTAAAAAGTTTAATCGTGGTGCTTTAAAAGACGTGTACAAAATCGTGACAGGTGACCATTCATTAGGCCTTCTAATTTCCCGCACTTTTTCAATTCCCGGGAATCGAGAAAAAAATATGATATTCCCGGGAATTTCGAAAACAAATGGCCTCAATAAAAAATATAATTTTCTGAAAAAACATAAAAACATACAACATTTAACATTTGAGAAATTTATTATTTGACATATTGTCATAAGTTTATTTTAATTGAAATTTATTTACTGGTGGTTAAGCATTGTCTTGGATTTTCAAATATATTATTGTTTGCGAATTCTCAAACAGTTCTTGAAAGTATTTCCATAACATAAGAGATTTGTGACTGTTCAAAATATGTATGTGGTTAAAGTCTACTGATGCTTTGGCTAAGCCTCAATGAATTATATAGACAATGCTTAACCACCAGCAAATAAATTTCAATTAAAATACAACATTTAAATTAAAAGCAATACAACTTAATTCGTTCATTTCAAGAACAACAATATTTCAAAAACAAATAAATTCATATGCTGTGAGATATAGCATGGATGGAAATTCCATCTACATCTGCCAACCTAGATACTATATCCCATAAAGAGTTTTTAGGTTTAAAATATTTCGTAACTCTTGAAGTTGTTGGAGTCACCTCGGAAACTTCTGTTATGCATCGTTACAAAATTGTATTTTTAAGTAATAAAACAAGAAATAGCAATGTAAAATAAGTCAATTCCAAAAACGTAAATCTTACGTCCTGGCCCACGATGTCGACAAGAAACTTCCTGTCGCTTACTTATATTGAAAACAAAAACAAATTTTCTTATTTTATTGTCGTTTTCAATACAATTTGTCGATCAAAAATTTCTTGTCGACATCGTGGGCCAGGCTGTTAAATTCCCGAAAATTCCCGTTGAAAATTTCCCGGTATTTGCAAAAAAATAATTCTCGGGAATTCCTGTAGAAACTCTACCAATCATGGATAAATGCTTATGAGCCGAAAACAAAACAACAATCGATCGTGTGGATATTCCAAGACGAGCTAAATCCAAAAAAAGTTTGTTCGTAGAAGAATCACAGCGAAGCAAATGGTCGCCTGTTCCTTCGGCAGAATGGGTAATGTAGCCACTGTTCCGCTTGAGCAACGTAGAACTGTCAATTCTGAGTGGAAGGAAGTCTGCGGAGAAATTCGTAAAACTAACCTCCGAAGACGAATCATTCTTCATCATGACAATGCGAGTTCTCATACATCTCGTCAAACAAGTGAATTTTTGATCAGTCAAAACATCGAATTGATGACTCATCCTCCGTACAGTCCTGATTTGGCACCAACTGACTTCTTCTTCTTCTTGTTCCGAATATCAAGGGTAAACTGCGTATTCATGTGTTTGTGCTCATTAAAATAAACGTAGCGAACCAATGCATATTCTCTGAATCGAAGACGTTTTTTCAAAGCTTAAAAAAAGTATTTATTATAAGTCGGTGATTAACCGCTGCATGTTCCCTGATTTTAAAGCTTTTTGGATGCGCATTTTAATGGCTCCAATAATGTCGAATTTTTTCAACATTAATTCACTTCATTCACTTTAACTTCTAATTTGGAAACGAAAAATCTCTTCATTCAGAGGAAATTTCTCATTTTACTTTTTACGACGACTAAACTTATACAAATATCTAAATCCAATTTTGAATAGAATAAAATTATGTAACAAGACCGATAAATGATATTTGGCTTAATGTAAAAGATTTTCTAGAGTCTAGACTATATAGACCTAATTTACATATATTATTCGTGATATTTATTAAAAGCTTTCATTGATGACCTTTTTTTCTACGAGTAATAGAAACTATTAAGAAAACCAGTCTATAAAACACAAACTTCCTGGTTTAGTACATTATTGCCTTAGGTGTGTTTATTGCCACAATTTAAAAAGATGCAGGAATAAATTCAGTAAAGTGCGACTCTGACTCGCTCACGAAGGGTTCCGTACGAACACTAGATATGTAATTTAATACAAACTTCATCCTATATAATATATAGTTTTAGCATTTTTCTTCCTTTTTGGGGTCTTTTCAGTTTTTTTGTTTTGGCTTTTTTTGCGTTTTTTTTTGGTTCTGGCGATTTTTTAAGTTTTGGCTCTTTTTTTAGTTTTGACACTTTATTTTCTTGTTTTGGCGATTTTTTTGGGTTTTGGCGTTTTTTCATTTTGGCGATTTTTTTTAATTTTTGGCGATTTTTTTAATTTTTTCGATTTTTTTTATAACAATTTTTTTTTAGTTTTGGCGACATTTTCGCGTTTTGGCGATTTTTTTCGATTTTTGGCGTTTTTTCATTTTGGCGGTTTGTTCGAATTTGGCGATTTATTTAAGTATTAGAATTTTTTTTTTAATTTTGGCGATTTTTTTCGTTTTGGTGATTTTTTTTAATTTTTGGCGATTTTTTTTGGTTTGGCGATTTCATAATTTTCGGTTTTTTTAGTTTTGCCGTTTTTGAAAATTTCAAGTGTTTGCCTCTTACGGTTTCCAAGATATAGCAAATTGTAAAAATTACATAGTCAAAATTGCATACTGATGGACTACCCTTTAATTTAAATTTTTTTAAATTTTAGTGTTAATTGTTGTAGTCTGTATAAAAATACACTAATTTTACAAATTTCAAGTTTCAATATACATATGTTCATACAATTGTATGTATATTACATGGGATTCTAACATTTTTCGTTGCTCTTTTTGGAACACCCTTTAATTTTTAATTCTCAAGTATTTGTTGTTCTAGCGGCCAAGGTTCTACATACTCTGTCCAAATTTCAAGTCCGTAGCTCTTACGGTTACTGAGAAAGTATGGTGTGACGGACAGACGGACAGCGTAGCGAAAACAATAGGGTTCCTTTTAACCTTCACAGAAAAAACTAAATTTCATTTTCAGTAACCAAATTCGTTGAATCAGTAAATATTTTATTTGAATGCGGTCCTACAAAAAATTTTGTAAATTCTGATAAAAATTTTGTAAAAATTTAAATTAATCACAGTTCAGCTGAGAGAAAATGTTATTTGAGTGTGTTGGTGTTTATCTTGCTTGTTGATAGGAACAACGTGCTGTTGTGGGGTTGTTGTTGTTTATTTTGATTGGTCGTGTTGTATACATGTAAATGCCGAAAAGTAGCCGATAAACGTCGTGGCCTGTTTCTTCTCTACACAGTGTTTTGGTGCAAATTAATTTAGTGGAACAGTGCAGAATATTTATTGAAACTAAGTTTGATTTCAAACAAATATTTGTTTAAAAATTTTTTGGGAATAATTTTTTCTGTGTTTGGTGTACGGAATCCTAAAAAACGAAACATTTCATTGAATACTGCACAATGCTGCTAACTTTAAAGCTTTTAAGCCAATATTTAATGTAGCATAAAGACACAAAAGCGATTAAGTCCGGCACAAATGTAAAAACAACAAAAATATATTACATGTACATTTACAAATAAACAATTTACTAAAAACAAATACACGCTATACACTTTATATGCATGTGTATTCAGAAACAACAACTACAACAGCATAACCAAATAAATAGTCCATGAAAAGCAAAATAACAAAAGAATCCTGTCAAATACGTGAGAAGTTTAACACATTTACAAAAAAATTAAATAATGATAATGTCAGGCGTGGAAAATAAATACTAACACCAAACAGTTGGAGTGAAAGTGGACGGGCACTTTAATTGCACTTGCAATTCTTATTGCAGCAATTCTGGTGTTGAAATAGAAATACGTGTATACATTTTGTATTCCGCTGTCCCTCTTGCTTATCAGGAAATAATAAATTGCATCAACAAGAATTGCAAGTCTGGACTTAAAATATATTTTTTTGCAAATAATTCTAAAGTGCGTAAAGGCGCAGAATATATGTACAGGTTAGGTTAGGTTAGGTTAGGTTAGGTTAGCAGGCTGCTGATAAGGAAGGGTGAAATCTAGAGTATAGCTCACTTGGGTCCAGTACAATGATCTATTTGTGTTACTTGTGACTTGAAAAGAAGATCGTGAGAGAGGTTGATAGTTAAGTGATAGTGATAGAGATGACAGGTGGTGCAGGAAGTGATAGAGAAAAGCTTCATTATTTTACAACTCTGCTTTTCTGCACGTTTGTTTATTTTTAAGAGAGTTTTGCTGCGTCTCTGGTGTCAATGAGTCGAATTAAATTTTTTGAAGCTGTGTTTAGTAGCCATTTTATTGGTTTTTTTAACCAGAGAAGCTAAATGAGTAGTGAAAAAGTGAGTACTTATGCGCACTCATACTTATTGCAATGAATCATATTCACTCGAAAGTTTGATGTTGTCATCGCACTCATATTTCGACTCTCCTGGGGGGTTATTATGTAATTCGATTCGAAACGGAAATGTGTTCGAATGTAATGTTAATAACATACAAATTCGAACAGTTTCCGTTTCGAATCGAATTACATAATAACCCCCCTGAACTCAATGTTTACAGACAATGCAAAATAAGTATTGTAGGGCAAAGCCAACTTCGTAGACGAACAGTAAAATACTGATTATGAGGTTATGTGTTTGCTCATTATGAGGTTACAAATGCGTTTTCTTATACACTTTATACTGTTGTAGTTGTACTATATGGATGAGTTGAATGAGCTGAATCAATATTAGTAATATATGTAAGCATTTTTCTGAAATTATAAATCAAACTGAGGTGATTTATGAGTGTGGTATGAGTATGACGTCGACGTCATATTCATATTTCATATATAGGTTGCAATACCTATACTTCTAAATCAATATTATTGTGAGTGTGCGTAAATCAGAGTAGTTGATTTTAAATGATGTCTACTCACTTAAATTTAAAATTTTATATGAGTCAGTATGAATAGCGAAAACAGTATTCATTGTCAATCACTATTTTTTACTCACACCGGTATAGTGACTATGCTTTCATCACTAGAACTTTTTTTTACAACAAATGATACAAAGGGACACTAATGCACATCAGAAAAATGCATGGTGTTGTTATTTAATGCCTGTCGGAGACCGGGCTCGAACCAAGGAACTTCGGTTTTGTAGTCAACGTGCTAACTACTTCAGGCAACGCCATCCTATATATTTTATGTGCACATATACACAAATATGTACGTACGTGCATACACTTCATGCGCTTTTGCCATTTTATGGTCAGTTTGGGCAACGTTCTGAGGCGGCTATTCGGAATCTTGTGACTAAATTTAGCACCAAAATTACATTATTGAACATTAAACCACCAACTCGCATACGTAGAGTGCAGACAGAGGAAAATATTGCAGCTGTATCCGCCAGTGCTGTTGCAACAACAACCGTGAATTATCGATTCGGCGCCATTGGCAGTAATTGAACCTCTGTTATTTTTTTTTATTATATCCCAAAATGGAAGAGCTGGACTTGGTTGACATGTGGTTTCAGCAAGACAGTGCTCCATGCGAAATAATTAAAGGGGCGAGTTCGGTGAACAGTTTATTTCACGTTTGGGGCCGGTCAATTGGCCGCCTAGATCGTGCGATTTAACGCCTTTAGACTATTTTTTGTGGGGCTATGTTAAGGCTCATGTCTATAGGGACGGTTGACTTACTCGAAGACAATATTGTAGAATTTATTCGTGAGATACCTGACTATATGATGGAGAGATTATACCAAAATTGGACCTATCGTGTGAACCACTTCAGACATATCCGCGGTCAACATGTACAGGAAATCATCTTTAAACTTTAAAGTATATAAGATCATTCTGCCGACTCAAATAAAGATTTCATACATTTCTCTAAATATTGTGTGTGCTTTTTGATGTGTAAACATCTATACGCTTGGGGGTAAAATTCTTTTCCACAATACAATCACAAATTTTGCTGAGATTCACACCGCGTTGTCAAATCGGTGTGAGCTACATATGTATGAGTGTATTAGTGTTTGAAAGAAGCAATACAAACTTATTTAAAATATTGTAAACACATAGGAATTTGCTGGTTTTTGTTTGTTTTATTTAACTTGATAATTGCTTTATTAGGGTTCCGTACACCAAAGGTGAAAATGAACCGTAAGAGCTACGGACCTGAAATTTGGACACAGTGTGTAGACATTTAGCCACTACAACAACAAATACATGCGAGTTAAAAATTAAAGGGTGTTCCAAAACGAGCAACGAAAAATGTTAAAATCCCATGTAATATACATACAATTGTATGTACATATATATATACACTTGAAATTTGTAAAGTTATACAGACTACAACAATTAACACTAAATTTAAAAAATTTAAATTAAAAGGTGTTCCATCAGTTAATGCAATTTTGACTTTGTAATTTTGACAACTTGCTGTATCTTGGAAACCGTAAGAGCAAAACTCTTGAAATTTTCAAAAACGGTAAAACTAAAAAATCAAAAAATTATAAAATCACCAAATCTAAAAAAATCGCCAAAACGAAAAAAGCACCAAATTAAAAAAGAAATTTAGTACTAAAATAAATCGCGAAAAACCGGAAAAATCGCTAAAATGAAAAAAAAACCCAAAAAACAGAAAAAATCGCCAAAATGAAAAAGACGCCAAAATAAAAAAAAAATTGCCAAAATTAAAAAAAAAAACTTAAACAAAAAAATCGCCAAAATTAAAAAATCTCCTAATTAAAAAAAAAAACCCCAAAAACAGAAAAAAATCGCCAAAATGAAAAAAAAATCGCCAAAATAAAAAAAATTGCGAATATGAAAAAAACCCCAAAAAGGAGAAAAAAACGCCAAAACAAGAAAAAAGCGACAAAACTGAAAAAATCGTTTAAATTGAAAAAGCTTAAAAAAGGAAAAAAGCCACATCAGAAAAATGCTCAAAACCGACTCGTGCGCGAGTCAAACTCGCACTCGCGTACACAACAACAAGACCAGCAACAACTAAACGATGAACAACAGGAATTAAAAATTAAAAAGTAAAAGTAAAAGCATTTACCATAGATGAGCACTGTAGTACCACTAAAGTTTCAGTAAAAATAATAAAAATTTTTTAACAAGTAAATTTTTACTGATTACTAAAATTTTTTTCTACAATTTTTATAAATTGCCTAAATGATTTGTTAGATGATGAGGTGCATTGAATTTTCAGTAATCAGTAATGCCCGTATTCATAATGAAATTCTACCAAGTGGCTTAATTTTTTTCATATAAAAGTTTCAAAATTTTAATGAAAAAAACTTTGCCACTTGCTACAATTTTATTATGAATACGGCCTTACGATTTTACAGGTAATGCAAATTAAATTTCATTATCAGTAAAAATTTACTGAATTTTTTTAGTAATCAGTAAATTTACTGCTTACTGCTATTTTTAATGCAGTACATATACATTTACTAACCAAATAAGTTTAATAAAACAAACAAAAACCAACAAATTTCTATGTATTTACAATATTGAAAGTTTTGATACTTTTAATTAATTAATTTGAAAAAATATACTAAAAGCATAAGTATTTCCAACTTAAAAAAAACTTGTCATTACTAGACGTTTACACATCTCCTCTGTGATCGGACTCACATTGCTTTTTTTTAAAATTAAATCCGAAAGCTCTTAAAAAAATCGCCCCATACATATAAAAACTATTTGAATAAAATATGTACTTAGAGAAAAACTAATCGAATTTGCTTCAAATAATATTTACTTGAATAAATTTGTATAAATAATTTTAATTCGAACAAATTTTCTTCGAATAATTTTATTCGAATTGATTTTATTCGAATAAATCAATTTTAAGAAAATTTTTTCTGAAAAATTTTAAATAAAATACATTCAACAATCATTTTAAACTTTATTCCCCATATTCATAAAATTTAAAATGAGTTACTAAAAAAGGGGTGTTATAAGTTTGTAGTGTCTGTCTGTGTATCTATGTGTCTGTCCGTGTCCATGTACAGACCAAACTGATAGACCGATTTAGATTTAGTTTCTTCTCTTTGAAAGGTGACTTAATCAAGAGGGTTCTTAGATATGTTTGAAGAAAATCGGTTCAGCCGTTTAGAAGATATCGCATCCTTTCTAGATATATTCGGGGGTTTTTAAAATTTTTAATTTTTGTTATATTTAAAAATTTTCATTAAAAATTTTCTTAAAATGGATTTCAAATAAATTTTATTTTTTTATGAATGTTGGACATATGACTTAAATCGGTTTTTATATTGTCTATTGTAAAGAAACTTATAAGAAATAAAATTCAATTGCACTGAACTTCCCATCGCTGATGCTCTAAATTTGCAAAGAAATAATATTGTATAGAAGAGAAAGAGATATATTGTGTAAGGGAGTGTGTTAGCTAAATTATTATAAATTTATTTGTGAGTGTGTGTGCTTTCAATTGTATCCTTATTTGTTTTTAAGCTCAAAAGGCATCTGACAGCAGCACAACGCAAATTTTCTACAATCTAATTGCGGATTACACGCATTATCCCATCTTGAAAAGTGGAAAAGTGTTTACCATTATCTTCATTCATAATGTTAAAGGCGCTTATTGAACGGCTTTAAGTTGTTTTTATCTGTATTATCGATGAAAGTTGTTGTTTTTGTGTGGACATTTTCGAAAGCAATAAAATTGATAAGTTGCCGTTTCCAAGAACGGAAAGTAGTTGTATGTTTCAAGGCAAATGAATAACCTTTGAAATAATTAATTAATATTAAATTAATTTTGAGCTAAGGGAGAATTAAAGCAAAGAATTTAAGTGAAATATAAACTGAAATTCATTATTAAATAAATTTTGATCTAAGCGAGAATTGAACTAAGAATATAAAAGTAAAACTAAAATATAAACTGAAAACTGCTTCAGCTGAATTATTTGACTGTACATAATATTACTTGTTGATTAAACTCTGAATGTTAAATGATTCCAAAGAAAATGAGGAAACATCTTGTAAGTTACTAAGTTCATACAACTTCCAACCTTAATACAATTTGTAAAATGTAATATACCAAAATACAGTGCGTAAAATATTAAGAAAATTTTCAGAAAAAAACGTTTCCCCCTAATATATAAAAATATATTTTTACAATGATTCACAAAGAAAAACTGACAAAAGAACAAGCAAAACAATGCTTCAACATGGTATTAACATTTTACAAACATAACAAGAGAACGAAGAAAATAAAAATATCGCATGTGGCGATATGTTTTGCTGGTTTTGAGGAGGGCAACAGCACATTCCTTTTTAATACTCGTATATACAATATTTATGTGTATAATAAGTCCTCAAAACTCCCTATCACATAGTCTAACGTTATCACTAATATTGGCTGAGGGTTTTAATAAAAATATAATTAAAAATATATTCCTGCAATAAACAACTTTATTTAAAAATAAAACCAAAAATTAATTAAAAATGTATTTGAGTCAATTAAACTTTTGTTTAAAAATTAATTATAAAAGTATATCTATCTTCTTTTCGACCTTATTTGATATTTATATGTTTTTGTTTAATATTCGAGCTTGAGTTCACTTTTTAATAATTATTTATTTTTATTTTATTTTCCAATATTTCGCCACTCCGTTGTGTGGCTTCTTCAGGGAATATTTTATTTTTATTAAAAAAAAACGTTATAAAATCTTTTAGCAGTTACAATTTTTTTATTATAAACAATAAGCAACTTTAATTGAAAATAAAACCAAAAATCAATTAAAAATATTTTTAAGTCAATTAAACTTTTGTTTAAAAATTTAATTAATTAAAAAGTTTAATTGGCTCAATTGCATATTTACTTTCAAGTAAAGTTGTTTATTGCAAGAATATTTTATTTAAAAGAAAGTTATATTGACTTAAACACATTTTTAATTAATTTTTGGTCCTATTTTCAATTAAAGTTGTTTATTGCAGGAATATTTTTTTCTGGTTTATGGTTCTTAACTTAGTTCTATAACTAACTGCTTTAACTCATCTAGGTACTTTTTCCATTATCCTATTGAAATATTCTTTAAATACTTTTATAATCTGATGGTAAGATTTTGCTACTTATTATTTTCCCAGTTAATTTTTTCGACTTGTATAATCTCATGAAAACGGGAGCTACAACTTACCCAAACGTGGTGTGATGTGCTTATCTTAACTCACATCAATATACAAACATTGTTTGTTTGTAAAGTTTTATACAAATAGTTTATTCTACATACATACATGACAAAGTAAAACAAAACCTTCACGACAGGAAAAATAAAAAGAAAACAATCGAAAAACAGGGAAAAATATACTCTACGCATACAGACATAAACACAGTCGAAAGCCACAAATTTCCTAAAAGGCACGTTTTCTTTTAACATTTTGATATTTATTGTCAACATCAACAAAAGAAACAAAAAAGTTATAACTAAACATAGACAAGTACAATACCTATATAAGGCCACTTACTACTTACATATATACATACATTGCATTTTGGCTTTTAGTTAATATTTACAAGTCTAGTAAATACGATTTAATTAAATAATTTATTAAAAATAAATAAGTTTGAGAATTACCAACTTATGTTTTTTGTTTGTAGTATATAAATTTCTTTTTTGCATATTTAACAAGTTTTATTTTGTACATGTTTAAAACAACGTGTACCTATTTAACAATTAAAAAATTTTCATTATTTCTCATTTATAAATGCACACAAATGTAAAAACACACACACACATACTCATACACATGCATACATATTGCTGCTGTTTAAAGTCTGAAAGTGCATTTCTGAATGATTTATTAATGTTTTGCTGCAGGATATTTTGTGTCAACATAATATTGTGACATATAGACTCAATCATCATTAACATACTCAAACACTCACACACATACATACTCTCATGCAATATCTTGCACTCATTTGTACACTTTCTGTGTGTTTCCCTCTCACAAACGGTAAAATGTTATCATGTTGACCAGAGGGCGAATACTTAATTTTAATTTGTATTTTATTTCTGTGGTATGAGTAGTTTTCCTGTTGCAGCAGTAAATTTGAGTAATAATTACAGCCTATCTTTAGGAAGGTGTAATTTTAATTTGTTTGGCATCAAAGTGTGAAAAAGTGAATTTTTTGTATTTACATATACATATACATACATATAAATATATCAGAGCTGCCCACAGAGAGAAAACCGAGAGAAATATATAAGCGTATGAGTCGACTGATGTTCGGCACTCTCGTGCCAGTTTGAACAGCCTGGATATATATCAATGCTGCCCACAGAGAGAAAACCGAGCGAAATGTATAAGCGTATGTGTATTAATTTTTATAAAAAGCCAATTGATGTTCGGCTGCCCAGAGAAGCGCCATCAATCGGCGCTGGCCTGGATATATATCGTTACCTTAATATAGAAAGGCCTCAACTCATTATTTTATTGAAATCGAAATTTTTGCATTTGTCGATACATTAATTGTTCTTTTATAGAAATATGCAAAAAACTCGATTTCAAAAATATAATGAGTTAGAGCCTTTCTATAATAAAATAATACATATGAACATATGTACATAAATAGTTATTTTTTCAAAGGATTTTTCTTCAAAAAAATTAATAAAACAGTTCAATGAATTTATAAGAGCAAATCAAGTCAATTGGCTGAAACAATTTTATTGTAGAGTTTTTTAAATCTAGTCTGTATCCTTTTTCGGAATTCATGCTTTGACGACCTTACCACATTCGAACGCACAACATGTTATAATAGCATAGGTGTAATCCAAATTGGATTGGGTTAATTATTACGGCCCCTCTTTAAACTTAACCTAACCTACCACATTCTATAACGTTTTATTGCATATTTCTGTTTGTAACTGTGTTCGAATCCTTTTAATAGCAAGATTCTGTGCTAAAGTTCGCTTGCTATAAGAAAATTATTATATATTTGAAAAATAGTAATTTTTAAGGTATGTTCGAAAATTCGAACTTAATTTCGAAATTTCGAATTTTATTAAAAGACCAATTTTAAGACCTCATTTTTCAAACAGACTTCATATTTAACAAAAATGCTCAATATGAATGCTTTGTTGTGTAGAAATGTTAAATTTCTTCCACAGAAATGTTTCATATTCAGTCTTATTCTGTACAATATCTAGCCGGGGTTTATTCATTATTCCCCATTTTAAAAAGTAGTTTGCAAGCTTTCTGTTAAAATAAAAAAATATAAAATAAAAACAAAACAAGTGACTTTGAAAATCCCAAATTCTTCCTCAAACTTAAATTTTTAGCTCAATCTGTTTAGTATATCGTCGTAACATCTAAATAGACTTTTTGATTGATTATGATGTCATTAACCAAAATGCATCTTTCCTTAAAATTTTGCTCACATATATTTAAAAATACCGATTTTATTCATTATTCAATTTAGCACCTAACAAATAAATAGTCTTACATTTATAAGGTTTCTTTGTAAAACTAGATTTTAATTTTAGGATAAAAAATTAATTTCATGAATTTCAAAATTGAGGAAAGAATTCAAATAAAATTAAAAAAAGTAACAAAATGATTTAAAAATCATTAATATTGAATGCGAAAAGCTTACCTTATGACTATATAATCGAACTCTAACCCATATTTCAATTGTCGTCGTCAACGTCAACGGCATTGTAATTGTAGTGTCAATTTAGACTCAAGTGATGATGGAAAAACAAGAAAAAAGTTTCATATTAGAACGAAATCTTTTGAAATTCAGCTTTAATGACGCTTATTTTCTTTTTAACTTCAAACAAATTTAAAAGTTTTAAAAATTGAAAAAGAAAATACTTAAAAACTGTAAAGAAATTATCTAATTTTTTGCGATTGACTAAAACCGACTCCAAACAGTTGAAATTTTTGTGAAAATTTTATAGCTATTAAATTTTGGTGTATGTTCGAAAATTCGAAGTTTATTTCGAACTCTCAAGTTTTATTCAAAATATAAATTTAAGGCTATAAATTTAGGAAATTATCATGAATTAAAGTACTTAAACTAAAAATATTCCATGTATGTAAATATGCAAACGATTTTGAATATCAATGAATATTTTGTGCTCGCAAAAATAGAAAATTTATTTCAAAAGTCACATTGTTAGCACACTTATCACAACATAATTTCAACATCAATAAAAAATAGTCAACATAATACGAATAAATTAAATATTGTTTATTTCCAAGAGCAAATTATAAATAATTTCGAACTTTAGGAAAACGAGTTTCGGAATAATCATTATTTATACAATATAACACACAAAAAATTAAATCTAGGCTGCAAAGTACTCTTTTAAATTTTAAGCGAGCGAGCAAACTTAATAAAATTATTTTAAAATTAAACTTAAGGAAAACTACTTTAAAATTTGAACTTCAACCCTTTTGCAAATAATCAAACTCTTTTTGTCACCTCTTTGCTCACACTCATATTTGCACACATTTAAAGCTTTGCATTCATTGCCCACCCCCACATACAATTTTCCCAGTTGCCTTGTCGTTGTTGTGGTATAAATTTTAATCCGCTTTTAATGTTGACACTGACACTTTACTTTTCCGATGTCACACACTTGTAGGCTGAAATGTCAAATTGGAAAAAGCCACCACCACCCTTTTTGGTGTTTTTTTTTTGATTTTGGCAGTCATTTTGGGTAACGAAAGCTAAAGCGTGTATGTGCGTGAGCCTTTGAATAGGTACCCTGCAGAAAGTGCGAGTAGTGAAATTGTGGTGATTTACTAGTGACGTTGTCAGTAGCACTACTGACCAGGTGCACCCCAGCCAATGGTATCATCTATTGACATTTAACATTAGCTTGTCATTGAAAATCCACCACTAGACTATAGCACTACTGACTTAGTAGTTCTTTCGGGACCACATGAAAGCATTGGCACCAAATATTCACTAATAAATTTTAGGGGCTCTAGTCTACAATATCGATATATCCTCTCTCGTTGTCAATAGTAAACTTATAGTGATTTTCTAGTGACATTTTCAATAGTGCTACTGACTAGGTGTACCCCAGCCAATGCAAATGCCTATTGACAAATAACATAGGGTTTTCATTCATATTCTATCAGTAGACTTTAGCACTATTGAGAAGGTAGTTCTTTTACGACCATATGGAGATATTTTAACCGAAGATTCACTCGTAGATTTTAGTGACCGTCGTCTACATATATTAGATATATTTCTTTAATAGTATTGCACAACATAATAAAAAAGAAAAAACAAACTATTGACGCATTCATTGACAATATCACCAGAAATACACTAGAACTGTCGTCTCTAACGTATCTCTACTCGCGCATAAGAGGAAAGTTGTCGACATTTTAATTAGTGCAATTGTCGCTGGAGAAAGAGTATTGACATAGAGACATATAGTTCTAGGCTGACTAGAGGGTATGTACATACATATGTATGTGTAGATGCAGGTGTAGGAAAAGTGTATATGTACATGTAGTATCGGAGATATACTATCTGTACTGCAATTAAGAGTTTTCATGAGAATTTCACATGTTGAGATGGATTAAAAACAAATTTTTCATTAACATTAACATCATTTACAAGAGTATGATTGTTTGTAAGTGTAGCAAAGAACAAGCGCACACATACTAACATAAATATATATATATATATACATACTTACATATGTGTGTGTACATATACATACATGCATATGAGTGCGTATTAGCAATGATATGTAGTTGGTAATACTTTGTTCGCACTGTGTTTACAATTAAATGTTAGCAATCCACTGACGCTTTGTCTATATGCTGTAAGGATAGTTAGAGTTTAAACAATAAAGTTTATGGCAATATTCGGTGCTTCAAGCCCCTAGTTGATTTTAATATTTATTCGAAAATATGATGGCTGAAAGTGTTAAATATTTTAGTTATTAAAATGAATTATTAGTGCTCAGTGAAATGAGTTCATATACTAGTTGATATTTCAAGAAATAGTTATAGAGATATAGAAATATATGGCAATATTTAGTGTAGGAGTTGAACTCCAAAGTATTCAGAGACAAATGTTTTTGAAGAACATATTTACTAGTATAACCCTGTTTCAAAGTATTTATTTGAAGCCGTCTTTAGGGATCCGTACACCAAAAGGTGAAAAGAATCCTATTGTTTACGTTACGGTAAAAGGACATGAAATTTACACATAATATATAAAATTTTTGCCGCTACAATAACAAATATATGAATGACAGTTAAAAATTAAGGGGTGTTCTAAAGCGTGAAACGAAAAATTTTGAAATCCTAATGTAACAGGGAAGGCATTAAGAATTTTAAAATTGTACCAACAACTTTCAAAAATTGTACTTAAAAAAAAAGTAAATTGCACAATTGTTGCCAGCAGCATTTGCAGTCATGCATTAGGTAGCCTGCTGCAGTGAATGTGTTTAAGCTTTCAGTACAAATATTTGCTTTATATACGTATTAGAGACCTGCATAAACAGTCTTGAAATGTAAATGCGTCATGTTTTTTAAATATATTCACGTCGCATGTATTATACTAAACCAATAATAAATGCTGTCGTACCATAAGCGAAGCACGATGGATGTATTGGTGTACGTGTATATCAGTGTTAACAAGCGATGTCGCCAAGACTGCTTGTTTTAAAAAAACACTCAAAAGAAGTACTATTGATTAGTGTATACTTGTTATTTTTCATATTGTACGTTTGAGTGTATATGTAATATGTAGATGGTAAGCTATTGTGTTTAAGCGCGTACAACTAATGTCAATGCATATGTGTGCGTTTGTATTTACGGAGAAAAATAGAAGATCATACACACATACATGCATGACGTTTGTACACGCGCTGACGCGTAGAAATAAGCAAGTATCACAAATTCTTTCGTCACGAAGTATTTTGTTCTTTACTCCTATACCTACAATACTGAAACAAATTTCTTGCAAACAGTGTTGTTAACGTTTGTTTTAGAAGATTTGGCTGTAGTAAAACCAGTGTTGGTATCTCTACGAAGAACAAAAGCACATTAAGCTGTTGCAAAAAGGTAAAAAGCTCAACAAAAAAAAAAATACGAAAAAGAGGGTAAATAACTAAATAACGAAAATATTTTTTTTAATTCTAATACATTAAGCCATTTAAAAAGGAGAGTTTAGAGTGCAAAAGCTCAAAATATAATTTAAAATTTTTGCTTAAAAATAAACAAAGTATTTGAGATGTAATAACAGAATTTATTAACATATTAATTAAAACAAAATCTTGATTAATTTAATAAAAATAAGTATGTAAAAACAAATAATAAAAAGACCAGTACCTGTACCTGGATTCAGTAACTTTTTGCGAACCGAAAATCGTAATATTTATCGACATATTTATTCGATTGCGATAACGATAATGTGATCCAGTAATTTCTCCCGCTTTATCTTATTTATCTTATTTAATTCAATGTTATGTGGTAGCTCTGTATAGAAAATGTGAAAACAAGCGAAAAACACAAAGAATAATTAAGAAAAACTCAACAAATTAGATCTGATGACTTAATTTTTTTTCTCCAACCTACGCCGAATATCGTTAAAATATGTTACTGAATAGCAAAGTCGATAAATTTTCGTTATATTTATTATAACGATACGA
This sequence comes from Tachina grossa, assembly GCA_949987645.1. Taxonomy (NCBI): domain Eukaryota; kingdom Metazoa; phylum Arthropoda; class Insecta; order Diptera; family Tachinidae; genus Tachina; species Tachina grossa. The sequence continues at coordinate 157,541,409 of OX465275.1, forward strand.
TCATCGTAATAAAAGTTACTTAATCCAGGTACAGGAATCAAATAATATAGTAGCACATACACATACATATGTACATACAATAGTAGGTGAAGCTTAGGCTTAGATTAAGATATGTATGTTACTGAAAAATCATTTACACATAAAGAATGTATTAAAAGCGTCACTCTTTTCTTGAGTACTCTTAGCTTAAAAGTTTTTGGCTACCCGTTGTCTACAACAACTGACTGCTATTGATAACCTCATGCTTTCAATCGAAATCGGCCCTCAAAATTTAACCACTCTTGTGCGTTGAATACAAATTTACCTACATTTTGTTGCAAACGTGAACATTTTGATTTACTTTGCACTTACAAATTAACAGCCTTATGAAAAGTCCGAAATCGGCCCTTAAAGTTAAACCACCCTATAGTATTATTAAATATTTGTGTAAGCTTTAACAAATGCTTATTGCATACTACTTTCAATCAATTATTATGCAGAGAATTATGTGGTACTTTCCAGTTACTTCAGTTTTTTATTTTGCAAAAAAAAAAAAAAAAATTTAATTTTTTAATCCCAATTATGAAAAGTTTTCTAGATTGTTTTTAACATAGTTTCCGCTATTGTCATTAAAATCAATTTAAGAAGCTTCAGTTAAAAGATGCTGTGCATCTTAGTGCTTAAAAGTGTTTTAGTTTTGTAAATTAAAAATATTTTTAGTTAATTTTAATTATTATTCGAACTCCATTTGTTTCTATATTTATGATTTTAACAGGCTAAAGTTCGTATCGCTTTTTAAGCCAAATTACATGTGACAATTATTAATGAACAAATAACACCAAAGTTAGTTGTAAATATTCTGACTAACAACACATAGTTTAACGGAACAGCCAGTCTTTTCATCATCAGCGTTCTTTTGTGTTTGGTCCACTGTGTGTGGTGTCAGCTGATGTAGATTTCTGCTTTATATACTTAGCATTATTGCAAATGGAATATGTGAATTGTTTTGATTCATCGTATTTCAATTTGCTGAAAGCTGTTCCGTTCAACTATGTGTTGTCAGAATATTTACAACTAACTTTGGTGTTATTTGTTCATTAATAATTATCACATGTAATTTGGCTTAAAAAGCGATACGAACTTTAGCCTGTTAAAATCATAAATATAAAAATATTTTTATTTAACAAAAAAGCACCAAAAGCACTGTAAGAAATTGTTAAAAGCGCTGTAAATACCCGCTTTTAAAAAAAGGGTATTAGCCAAAATTTCGCGTTTATGAAGAGGCAAAAAGCACCAAAAAATACCCGAAACGCACCAAAATACCATCACTGAGTAAAACATTTGAAAAATCCCTCATGTCTTAAAAGTTCTTATAAGATACCTTGTGCAGGACACTAATACGTATAATAAAAATTTAAGTAAGCCTTATAGGACCATAAAATATCATTTAATTATAATTTTATATTTCTATTTTCTTTAGAACTTTTCCTCTAACACCACCATAACAAAAATACAGTGAGAAATAAATACACATACCTACAAATTAATATAATTAACATAATGAAAAAGCTTTAAAGCTTATTCGAGTGAATAATGATGACAATAATATTTTTGATGATGAAATATAAAAGAAAATGCTGAGAAAAAGCATCAAAATGGAATAAAATAAAATTGAAATGTAAAAAAATTATGTTTGTTCTTTTGCACAAAGTGATGATAAAGACAGCAAAGATAGCATTTTTATATTTCTATTTATATATTTGTCAGTTTTTTAGTTTGTTTGTATTACCAATTGCAAATAATACAGCATTTAACTATGTATGTTGGCTCTATCAGCGTCATCATTAAGAGCAACAGCAGCCAAAGCGACCCCCAAAAATAAATTCTACACTCCCATGTCACTTGTCACTCTTGTAATATATTGGCTTGCGTTGACATGCAAAGCAAATAAGTTATTATGGGAAAATATGACAGCAGAAACATATTTTATTTGATATTCAAGTTTGGTGGTGTTCGTGTTTTGGTACACTACGAATCATAAAACGCCTGAGGCTGTAGTTATGGGTATGTTGAGTTTCTTGTTAAGTTTGTTACAGTTTAACGAGGTTTGAAAATAAAAATCTATTTTTTTTTTGTCAAACTAATAAGATTTAAAAATATCCATAATTTGCAAAAGCGATGTTTATATTATACATGCGTATTGCTCATTTGCTTAAATAATTAATTAATAATTTGTTTAGTTAATAAAGCAGCATTAATTATTCATATCGTTTTTTACATGTTGTAAAAATATCAAACAGATATCTTTTATACTAATTTCTCGGGAAGACAATAAAATTTTCTTTTTCCATTGAGTTGTATGCAAATTGAAAACCATTAAACTCCTTTTCTGCCGAAAAAAATTTTTTTATAGCTATAACGTTGTTCAAGTAAATGAGCGATATATTCATGTCTACTCAGAAAATATAATCCTGCAATAAACAACTTTAATTGAAAATAATACAAAAAATCAATTGAAAATTTGTTTAAGTTAATTAAAAATTTTGTTTAAAATATTAATTAATTACAAAGTTTAACTGACTCAATTACATTCTTAATTGATTTTTGATTTTATTTTCAATTAACGTTATTTATTGCAGGAATATTTTTTCTGCGTGTGTTGCATTTCAAAATTCTAATTTATTTAAATTTAAATTTTCTAAAATCTGTTGAATTTAATTTCTCAAGTAGAGTAGAAATATATTCAACTACAATCAAAGAAATTTATTTTTTCTAAGCCACTCCTCCACCAAACCAAATGTCACTTTTCTCGTTGTCTTCTTATTGTTGTCTTCTTGAGCTTATAATAAATGTTGGTAAATGTTTGGTATTCAAGTGGTTTTATGCTAATAGCATTTTCAACAAAATGAACGTTACGTTACAACCAACATCTTTTTATTATGTTTTTTTTTCTTGCCTTATTTTTCTTTTACTTTTTCAAATCACCCAAGGAAAAAAATTCACTTTGACATTTGTGTTGTACTCTTAGAATATGACATAAAGTATCAGGGCTCGGTCATAACAAATTATGATGATATACATATTTAATGGTATTTGTACAGCAAACATTTCTCTTTGACGCTCTAGTGGCCTTCTCCTCCTTCCTTCCGTACAGATTTCATCTGCTTTTATATTTAAGCGATATTTTTATTTTTAAATAAGACTTATTTTAAATAGATGAGTATCAATATGTTTCTTTGCTAAGCTGTGGGAGTGTGGGTAGATCTCTGTGAAAGATTGAAAATGTAAATTCATCAAAACGATTGAAAAGTGATGTCAAATGATGGGTAAAATTATCTTGATAAACAGTTTTGAGGATTAAGTTAACAAAGATGTTTAATGTTAAAATTTATGGTATAAATAGCAGGATTAAATTTTGTAAATTTTAAAATAAATAACTTCTATACAGGGTGTACCGTAATTTAATGTTAACCAACCAAAAGTGATGAATGTCCCGAGAAAAATTAAATACATTTGGAAAAATATCTGATCACAGCAGTGTGTTAACTGCTTTGATCTCTCAATTGCTGCGATTAAAATCATTATCAGAAGTCCGTAATATAGTGTCCACACCTGATGATTTTATATCATAACTCGTAATATGACGCCGGCAGAGCAGCTGTAATTTTTTTCATTAATATCAACACAAAGGGGTAGACGTTGATGATTTTATATCATGATGAATCAAACAAATATCTGAAAAATACTTGCCAAAATATCTAATTATCATGTTGTTTAATTTTTTGATCACAAAAAATTGTTGTGAAACCGTTTTTAAAATAAAATTGTTTAATAAATAATCGTTAAATGCACAGCAACACATGGCATTTAATATCAAGATGGATTTATCAGCCCGTGAGCTCTGATGATTATATCATAACGCTGCAACAATATTAATAAATTGAGTCTATACGTGATGAATTTTCATCATGATATCAATTTGACATTCATCATGATATAAATTCATCAGGTGTGGACACTATGTAATCGTTGCATATCTTCAACTTTAGAATGTGTATATCCACTAACTTTCTACTACAAACCATGTGCGTTGTTCTTGTTGTTGTTATTTTAATGCAGTAAGCACATTCAACACCGCAGGCTGCACGAACACACGTTTCCAAATGCCGCCAGTTGCATTTGAATAGCTCTTTTAAAGTGAGTTATGTATATATGTAGATATATGTATCACTTATAAGTATATAGTAGGGTATTCAACCGATTAACGGTTAACCGGTTAATTACTACCCAATAAACTGATCGGATAATTAAAATTTGCCTTTTTTCGACTAACGATTAAACCGGTTTGTTTCAGCCGATTAACCGAAGTAACAAATTTTTAAATATTTTGTACTATACAACGTAGTTTTTGTGTGTTTATTTTTTTTTTCGTCTCATATAGAAAAGGGTAAGTGTTTAGAAATTATTTTTCATACAAACAAAGAAGTATTTTCAGTGATTCTAACTTAAGTAAAAATTCAAAATCTTTCGACGTGGCTATAAAAGGGTTTATTTAGTAAAGACTCTGCTACTCTAATTGAACTTTTTTAATAATTAAATAAATTCATAGCTAATAGTACTGTTGCCAACGATTTAGTTAAGGATTAGATTTAATAAGAGACGAATTCGATTATTTTATACCTACTCTCTGAAATATGTTCTTCTATAAACAGTGTTTTAAAGTACAAAAAAGAAAACAAAGAAATTCAGAAATAAACTTTTCTGCAGAATGTTCGTCGCTAAGTCAGATGAGGACAGGCCAACAGAAAAAAATATTGCTAATAATAAAAGAAATGTTCTAACAAAATTAACCGAAACAACTAGAAGTGTTAAGAATTAAAAAAAATATATATATATAAAACAGGACTCTTTTGGCATAATGAAGGATTTTATATGTTTAGGGAAATCCATGAAAATGATTGAGAAACTATTCTGTATTAAAGATTGCTTTCAATTTCCTCAACGCCTACGATAAGAGAAAGTATTTTTCCAAGTCAAGTTTTATCAAAACCAATTCGCTTAAATCCTTAACACTTAAACTAAATTATTTTCTTGAAAAATTGTGTTAGAAGATCTCTTTAAACTATTGAAGTATGTTAACATATATATGATTTTTTTTTGCTTGATTTAGTTTAAGAATTCTTATGTGTATTTGTTTGTTTTACTTATAAATTCAAATTAATAAATAATTTATGCACATTTACTTCTTCAAATTACTTGATTTATGAAAAACTTTATTAATCGGTTAACCGGTTAGTACCGAAATTAACCGATTATTAACCGATTACGCCAAAACCTCGATTAATTAATCGAGCGATTAGCCGATTAAAGCAAAATCCCGATTAAATGAATACCCTAGTATATAGAATTGTAATAAATACAGTAAAGTGCAACTTTAACTCGCGCACGAGTATGGACTTAGATATGTAAAGCTATGTATAGACGATTGTCAGATCTTACAATATTGTCAGATCTGGCAATGTGCTGACAATGTACTGTCAATCGAAAATTGCCAGCACAATATTTCTTGTCAGTTCACACGGATGTCAGAAAATCTTACAATTTATTGCTAGACGGTTGTATGACAATAAATTCATCTGGCAAAATCGTCACGGTTGTCATATGCACAAATTGTTCGATCTGTTGTTATGCGTTGCCAGACTTAAACCATTTGTTGGCCATTGTTAAATATTTATCGTTTGTGTTTGTGTTAAATGTAAAAAGTGAAAGTATAAATAATTATGGGCCATAAAGAAGCAATTGCAATGATTTTGTCTGCATATATTTTATTATAAACTTTTTCTTTAAAATCAAGCGTGTGCAGTGTTGCCCATAGAAAGAATTATCTTACAATGACGCCATTGTCAGATGCATGAACTTCGCACATCTGACAATATTAAAATGTCTGACAAATATCTGGCAATAATTTTACAATGTGTTCACACGATTGTAAGATGTCTGACAATATGTTGTCAGTTGCTAGTCTTGCAATGGACTGACAATGCTTTTTCTGGCAATGTCGTCTGACAAAAATTGCCAGTTCAAACGGTTGTAAGAAATTTTTAGCACATTTTACTGGCAATATTGTAAGATCTGACAACCGTCTGTACATAGCTTAATACTTTACGAACTTTAGGTTATATAAAATATAGTTTTGGCATTCTTTCGTTTTTGGAATTTTTTTTTTTTGGCTTAGAGCGTTTATTTTTGGTTTTGGTTTTGGTGTTTTTGGTCGTTTCGGCGATTTGTTAAAATTTTTGTGTTTTTTTCGTTTTGGCAATTTTTTTAGTTTTGTCGTTTTTTTCATTTTGGCGATTTTTTTTTTGGATTTTGGCTGTTTACTTTAGTTTTATAATTTTTTTTAGTTTGGCGCTTATTTTCGTTTTGGTAATTTTTTCGGGGTTTTGCGATTTTTTTCGGTTTGACGATTTTATAATTTTGAAATTTTTTAGTTTTACCAGTTTTAAAAATTTCAAGAGTTTTCAAGATACAGCAAGTTTTATGAACTACATAGTCAAAATTACATTAACTGATAGGACACTCTTTAATTTAGATTTTTTTTAAATTTTAGTTTTAATTGTTGTAGTCTGTATAAAAATACACTAACTTTACAAATTTGTGTATAATTGTATGCATATTACATTGGATTTTAATATTTTCGGTGGTCTTTTTGGAAAACCCTTTAATTTTTAACTCTCATGTATACATACTCCGTCCAAATTTCATGTCCGTCGATCTTATTGATCTCAAGACAATAGCATGTGACTGACAGACAGATAGATGGACAGACGGACAGCGTAGCGAACACAATAGATTTCTTTTCTCCGTTGGCGTACGGAATCTTAAAATTAATCAACTTATCCTTAATCAAATTTCGGATTTTTTTCTGTTAAATAGTGTGAAATAATTTTTAGCTAACTGTCCTAACTAACATTTTTTAAATTTTAGCGGAGAGTAGAGCTTTTATGATTATTTTATACATGCATTCATATGTAAGTATACGATTGAAATGTTTTTACTCTTAGAGCCATTATTACAACTTATAGTACGTTTCCATTATGAGCAAATCAAGTTGATATGAGAAAATCATGTCGAAGTGTTTCCATTATGTGTTGTAAGTGTTTCTATGTTCGAATTTTCGAAATCAATTTCACGTTTGAATTGCTTATTTATTTTTATAACCTAAAAGAAACACAAAAATTTGTTTAATAATAATTTGGAACAGCAAAATAAATAAAACATATACATAAGAATGGAAAACAACATTGGCAATAACTTTCTTTTTTTAAATTACTTTTTTCTTTTTATAAGCAAAGAGAATCTGACATTTTTATTCGTACTTAAATGTCACTTTTTCGGATTTGTAAGTCACCAATAATGGATGACCCAGAGTTGCATTTGTAATAATAGCACAGCCGCGCAGTGTTGCATTGACAAATTCGAATTAATTTGTAGCAAATTAAGTCATTTGAGATAATTTGCTCATATGAAATATGTATGGGAAATCACTTCGCAAATTACTTAATTTGGGCAAATCAAATGTTTTGACCTAAATCACGTATATGGAAACGTACTATTTATTACAAATAGTTAATTTTAGGATGTTATCTGACAGGTAAATATATTTTGATTATTAAAGTAAACATTAATATAAAAGTGACTGATAAGCTAACAGCAGGTTTATCCTCATGGTAACTTTCAAAGTGAACTTTAAGCATTTTAACAGTCAAAGTAGCCGGTATCTACACCAGTGTTGCAACAATACATCATTTGTATTATTTATTTTATCGGCCAGTTGTAATAATGAAAAAAATTAATAGTCACTTTATCGTTCACGTTAGCTTATGTTAAGGTTAACTATCAGGAACTTTATCTTTAGGTTGTAATAGTGGCCCTTATAGGCACAAAGGTGCAATCAGACGTGACATAACCATAGCCATAGAAAAGAGCTGTTCGAACCAAACTGTATTCAATTATAGGTGACTCGCCATAGCCATTGCCATAGAAACCAATTGAATTTTGGTTTGGTTATGGTTATGGTATTTTGGACATGTCACATCTAATTGCACCTTAACAGTAATGCTTACAATCATTAAAATTGTATACAAAGTGTATTATAACTTATAAAGTCTAGTCTAGAGTCTTAAGTCTAGACTTAACTCGACGATATATGAATTAGTGTAGGAAATTGCAATTTCATATTACTTGTTGTTGTGGCGTTGCAGAATGTAGCATATGTGTGTCATAGACTTGCTGCATCTGCTATATTTGCACCAGCAGTTTGCAACTAAGAGTGATTTAATAAAAATTAAAAGCAAACAAACAAAACTTCAAGTCATTTGACTAAAAGAAAAAAATAAGCAAGTCCATAAAACCTCTACATAAATTTTTAGCGATTTTCATAATCGAATAAAGATGCTTGGTGCCATCTGCAGTAGTTCGCACACTTTAGTCAAACCCAACGAAAAAAAAGAACCAACTAGAATTAAAAAAACGAAAACAAAAACACTCCAAATCCAATTAGCAGCTCATTATGTTACTTAGACTTTTTATTCCTAATTTCATCTCCAAGTAGAGAGGGATGGAAAAATAAAGGCAAAAAGTACACAAAAATCCATATTGACCGATTTAGCAAAGCTAATCAATTAATTAAGCGTGGATGCATAAAAACAAAAACTAAAATGAAAACAAAACATCACACAGCGTATGGTACGAGTACTACAACTCAAGTCATCATTTAAAGGCAAAAAAGCTAGGCAACATCATTAATATACATATGTATGTATGTATGTATGTAAAGGGTGTCCCAACAAGAACGCAAGATTTAAATTTGGAGCCATTCGAAGTGTCATTGTTTGACATTTGAACAATTGTTATTGTTTGATAGCAGAAGGTACGAGGTTAGTAAAAATGGAGCGCTACACGAATGAACAACGCATTCCATTGTGAAATTGTTTTACCAAAATGGTGAAAGTTTTGCGGCTACAGTTCGCAAATTTGCGATGAATTTGGGGTCACAATAATATTCCAAAAGAGTCAACTGTAAAGAGATTAATGGATAAATTTGCCGAAACTGGGTCAGCTAGTGATGTAAAGACAACAACGCGCCTTCGACCAGGTCGATCGACCGAAAATGTCACAGCTGTAAACAGTCAATGGTGTTCGGTATCGTGAAATGATAACCAGTTTTTTCGTGCCTAGAATTGAAGAAATGAATGTGGAGGGCATGTGGTTTCAACAAGATGGCGCCACATGTCATACAGCCAAAGAAACAATTCAATTGCTACATCAGTCATTCCCCGGTTGTGTTATTTCGCGTTTTGGAGACCAGAATTGGCCGCCTAGATCGTGCGATTTAACACCATTAGACTTTTTCTTTGGGGGTTTTTTGAAGTCGATGGTTTACGCGAATAAGACGACGACGACTCAAGCCTTAAAAGAGGAAATTGGACGCTGCATTAATGAAATACCGCAACATTTATGCAAAACGGCCATTGAAAATTTCATTAAAAGATCGCGTGTGTGCCAGCAAAGCCGGGGCGGCCATCTGCCCGATTTGTTGTTCCACACATAACCTCATTTTGTCTACTTTACGATATAATAAAGTTTCACGATTTCTTTTTTAAATATCTGTGTTTTATTTAAAATTTAAATCTTGCGTTCTTGTTGGGACACCCTTTATATAAATGAATTAGTAAGGGTCACCTTGAGAGGCTGCTAATATTTCATTTGAACACAAACACGCAATTCAATACACAATGACCAAGTAAATTCTTTATTTTTCAACGAAAAAGCAAAACAACCAAAAAGCAAAAATGTCAGAATGTTACAGAATTGATGGACTGGTTGAAGGACACGAAACATGCATGAAAATAAAATGCTTTATTACTTGCAGATGTGTACTCGGAAAGCTAATAATTAAGAAATTTCGCACGAGCTGCCCAGATGAGCACCGTAGTGGTCAACATAGCCGTATAAAGATTGTTTGAGGGGCAGCCATTGCCCCCACCACCAATTACTGTTGCGCCCTTCCCTCTAGAATTATTGAAATTATTTACTTTAAAATTACTCTTTAAAATCATAATTAAGTCATAATGCCCGCTCCAGAAAAAATGTTTAGCTACGCCAATGGTGGTCAACCAATTGAGGTATCCACGTCAGAAAAATAGTAGTGGATGATCTCTCGTTGAAGGTGCGTGTGCTAGCTGAAATGACAAGCATTGCAAAAATTCTAATATAATGCATATTCACCGAAACTTTGGAGATGAGAAAGCAGTGCGCAACATGAGAGCAAAAAAAATGCAATGATATGTGATTATTTGGTGATGTTTCAGCTCAATCAAGGCAATCATGAATAAAATTACGCGTGAAATTTCTCCCTTTTACAATTAGAACTTTTTGTTTTCCCTATTACTTGCTAATAGTTGGAATTGTTCCCCGTGAAAAATTTCACGCGGAATTTTATTCATGATTGTCCTGAATAAATAACTATGAATAAGACATGCCTCAACCACTTTACAACTCAGATATACAACAGTCAAAGATCTGAACTGAAATTGTATAATCGTGTCCAGAGAAGACGAAGACTGTGCAAGAAAGGTCCTGGCATCTGTTTTTAAAAATGGGAGTAAGATTATTTTTATTTTAAGCAGCAGATAACGTTCAGGTGATGAAATTAAGGAAAGTGGCCTTACTTGGTGAAAAAGAAATCATTGTTTCATCAAGACAATTCAAGAATTCATGCACCCACTTTTACGATGGCGAAAATCAATGAATTAAAATTTGAATTACTTGATCACGCACCTAATTCACTAGATTTAGCTTTCTTGGACTATTTTACATTTCCGAACTTGAAAAAATGGCTCGGTGATAAATGTTTTGCCAATAATGAAGAGGTAGAGTATGCCTGCTATCGAAGCTATTGAATATAAAGAACAAACGACAATGGCAAGACTGTTGTAAATTTAGAGATTGTAAAATTGAGCTTTCATTACGATGAAATACGATGAATGAAAACAATTCACATATTCCATTTCCAAAAACGTTAAGTATATGTGACGCGCAAAATAGAAAGGGACCTAAGGGTAAAAACCGGTTTTGTTCAGGAGAGCCATTTTAAAGATTTAAATACGTTTATCTTTGGTGTACCATCACATCATAAAACGCGCATATCTCTGGGAGGGAACACTTTTGGGGCATGGGATCGGTCTCATTCGATGCTCAGATGTTGTCCACATAAAAAAAAAGTTAAAATTGATTTTTTACCCTTAGATCCCTCTAACTCTATGCGCTGTCACATATAAGGCAGAAATCTACATCAACTGACACTACACACAGTGTACGAAACACAAAGAACGCTGATGGTGTAGTATCCTTCGAAAACAGCTAGTTGTTCCGTTCTACTAAGTCTTTCTCACAATATTTACAATTAACTTTGGTGTTATTTGTTCATTAATAATTATCATATGTAATTTGGCTTACAAAGCGATACGAACTTTAGCCTGATGAAAATCATAAATATAGAAACAAATGAAGTTCGAACAATAATAATTAAAAATTAACTAAAAACTATTGAATACCGTTGGGCAAAGTTTATTGAGATTAAAGTGGTAGAAGGAAATTATGCTGAGAATTAAAGAAAATTCTTCTTTTAAATTTTAAAGACTTTTTCACTTATCGAAAGCAAAATCTGGCAAACACTGATGATATTTCCAAGATCGAAAAATCGCAAATTTGATTAGAAATACATGAAATCTATTAATATATTTTAAGGGGCGTGGCCTCGCCCACTTGGCCAAATACAATATTATGTCCTTATTATTGGAGCTATTTAATAATACACAACTTGCTTTTTGTATGTAATTGTAATTTCAGAAGTTATTAAAAAAATAAGTTATTAAATAAACTTCTCAAGAAATTTGAAATTTTTGCTTGTTTTTTTTTTTTTTGGCTAAGCAACGTCTGTGTATTTCGTTCCTACTCATGGATGGCATCAGAAGACTTCAACCTAAAAAAAAAATTTTAAATAAATAAACAAACTTCATATAATCGATTTTGGTTAAAAAAAACGAGGTCCAAAATATGTTTCGGTTAAGTTTTTTTTTTGGCGGTTATGGCTCGATATGACAACATTAAATCCTTTTCAATTCTATTTCTCAAACTTTAAGCGAAAGCAAGGCAATCAATGTTATAAAAGCTACAAAATTTTACAGATGGAAAAATTCACACCCATCAACTCGTTACTTTTATTCGAGCACATTTCTTTTTTTTTATTGAAAATTAACCACGAAAAACCAAAAACTTATTTATAGCTCTTCTTTTATATCATGAAATAAATGAGAAAAACAGAAATAAACCGACCACCCTCTTTGTACAGATATGAAGAGAAAGAAAGTTAATAAAACTTTAACAAACGCCTGTTATTATAAATAATTAAAAACGTATAAAAATCTTTTATTTGTTACATATTTTTTTTTTCATCTTCAAAATCATTAAGTTGAGTTATGACGGGATGATGATGATGATGTTGATGATCTAATGAAAAGAAAACATTTATTCACACAATAATCATCTGATAAAGGAAAACAAATAAATAAATACAATTGTATTTATTACAATTGTTGTTTATTGTTCATAACAATAAGAGTTTTGAAATAAAATTACAAGCAATTGCAAAAATATTAAGCGTAAAATTACAAATAATACTCTTGTAGAGATTCGTTAAGGTGCGTTTGACGCCCCCCTGAAAGATGCGCCGCAATAAAGCAGTTTTGTGCGAGGGTTGGAAAAGGAACGTGAGTGAGTGAGTGCATGTAAAACAAATGATTAAATGTAACTGTTGCTTATTATGAATTTGTTTTTCTTAAATGATAATCATTAATATAAAACACAGATGTTAATAGTTTTTATTTGTTTTTATATAAAAAAAAGTATGGGCATTTCCACCCAAAGGCATAATGACAACAAAATATTAAGAGTTTTGGAAAACACGCTGTTTTATCATATTTTCATAGTGAAACAATTAAATTTAGTTAATTAAAATAAATTTTAATTTCGAGATATTCCAATGCAAGGCCACAAAAACTCAACTTTTTCATTTGGATATATCTGTTAAGGGTTCTTAAAGAAAATTAATTCACTCTAAATGTACACTCAGGGAAAAGCTGCAACTTAAAAATAAGATTGCGTCATATTAATTCAATCATTTTCAATATAATAGACAAATTGTATTAAAGTACATACTTAATAACAAAAATTAAAAATTTTAAAAACCCCCGAATATATCTAGAGAAGATGCGATATCTTCTAAACAGCTGGACCGATTTTCTTAAATCATGGCTAAGAACTAGAGCTGCAAAACTATCGTTAGTGGCTCCATTCGATAATTTCAATAGTATTTTTTGACGCCATCGATACTATCGATAGTTTTTGATTCTTAGAAACTTATCAATTGTGTATTTTTGTGATATAAAATCTTGAATTTTTTAATCATTCCATAAAGTAAAAAGAAAGTTGATTTTTTTAAAACTTAGTTCCAATATTTTTAACACACATATTCAACAAACATATATATACACAGTTATAAAAAAAAAAATAAACGAAAAAGCAAACATATAGATAGATGAATCAATAAAAAATAAATTAAAATGGAATAAAATAAAAAAATTTTTCATCATTACTTAAACTATTGCAGTTAGCTAAAAAGTATTGGTTTAACAGAAGGAGAAGCAAACTATTTAAGGCCGAGGCACAATGAATCCGTCATACGTTAAGCTTCGCCTTTTTCAACTGACAGCTAAGTTGAAATACATGGTTTCTTATGAAGGCTGTTACATTCAATACGTGTCCGTCAACGCAAAGTACAAAAACTGGTCAACTTTTAGCTTTTTGCATACGTTGAGTAGTTTGACAGATATTGGTTATTTGTTTGGTATTTTCTGAATTAGGTTTTTGTGTTTTGTGGCAGCAAAAATAAAATTAAACAAAAGAAATAAATAAAAAAAATTAATTTAATAAATAAAATGCAGAATCAACATATTGAAGCTGTTCAAATGCTTCCGTCAATAAAGTACTCATTGTGCCAACCTTCTCCGTCGTTGCGATAATTTCAGTTGAAAAAGGCGAAGTATAACGTATAACGTATTCATTGTGCCCCGGCCTTTAGCGTCATCTTTTATTTAAAAGTAAAGAGCGGAGACAGTCCAGCAGTCGTCAAATTTAGCCGCCGTCAAATTTCTTCATGTATCAAAGCCGTTGGTACATAATAATTGTATTTTTATGCAATTTGCATCTAGTAGATAAAAACTGACATCTTAAGTTGAAACAAATCAAAACTAATTAATTTGTTTTCACATTTATATGTATATGTAATGATACCCATTATTATAAAGGTTTACAGGCAGCGAAATTTGAATGTTGCATTTTTTATACACATTCGCCATCATTCCGTTTTTATTGACTTTGATTTTTTCTCTTTAAGTAGCTTGTTTTTGTAGATAGTATCGCTATCGAAAAAAAAATATCGATAGTCCACTTAAAATAAAACTATCGATACTATCGATAGTACCATCGATAGTTTTGCAGCTCTACTAAGAACCCTCTCGATCGAGTCACCTTTCAAACAGAAACAACTAAATCAAAATCGGTTCAGCCGTTTGGTCTGTACACAGACACACAGACACACACTACAAACTTATAACACCCCTTTTTTAGTCGGGGGTTAAAAATAAATTAAATGAATAAGTAACATTTTTCCATATTGAAATAAGAAATTTCAACATTACTTTCATTAATGTTTCTTATTAATTCAATATGGTTTTTATTGATTTTAAGCTGTTTTTTCTCTGGGTGTACAAAAAGTAAAAAAATCATACACAAAAAACTATGTGATTGCAAATAACTGTACATTTTTCCTTTGCAAAATGGCAAATTTCGATGTCACGTGTGACATTGGAACACAACATTTGTAATAAGTGCATCAAAATAAAAAGTGCTAAAAAATCATCAAATATTCAGGGCGCTACAAAATCAGGCCCAAGGAAATAACGCCCACACAAGATAATGATATAAGGCCTAATAAAATTGAGGAAATTTTAATTGGTCCTTATATATATTATTTTGGGACTTATTTCATTTATTTTGGGCCTTATATCATGTTGAGTTTGATTGGGCTTTATTTAATTATTTTTAGCTTTATTTCATCTTCAGTTTGGTTTCCTTAAGGTTTTTTAATTGGGCTTTATATCATTTACAATAAGTGTTTTTCATAAACTTTCTCTTGGGTCTTATTTAATTTTTTTGGGTTTTATTTTATTGGGGATTTATTTCCAATTCTATTTACAATTACGAGTAAAATAAAAATAAAAAAATTTCTGAAAAATATAAGGATTTGTGAGCGTTGGGTTTATATATAGTGAGTCACGTGCGACATCATAAGTTGAAAATAAAGAAATAATGTTGTTACATAAAAATATTTTATATGCTATTAAATTATTTAAATTTAGATAACCAAAAACTGCGAAAAAGCAAAGAGAAATGCAAAAGGTGGAGAGAAAAATTGAATGAATATAAATAAATAAAAAATAAATAATAAATAAATAAAAAACAAGGAAATAATGCGAAGTGCTAGGAGAAAGTGGGAAGCGTTGGCTAAAGGAAAACATTATATTAGTGAATAGATATAGATATAGATATATTGATCGCATACATAAGATATAAAGCCGGCAGAAGCTCATCAAAATGCAAAATGCCGGACAAGTACAAAAGGACCCTCATGAATGTAAGCAGAACTAATAGTTAAAGAAGCATCCTAGGTACAGCGCAGTTGCCTTTCTTTTGCTGTGATGGTCAAGAAATAAAAGTAAAAAACCGTGATGGGAATTCCTGACACACTATCATTTAAATTTGTTTTAGTTTATTATTAAGACTTAATTTTTTTTAAATTTTGGTTTTACTATCATAAAAAATAAATATTTTGAATACTTCTGTTAATTTGAATGCATTTTTACCAAACTTTTTTATTTATAATTTCGAAAAAATAGCAACCGAGACAATATAAACACAGTGATGGAAAAATGTCACGTGCGACTGTGAATAGCATTGAATTTAGAAATATATAAATATATATAATAAACACATAAAAATATTGCTTCAGGTATCGCTGAAATCAGCGCAAAAAACTTCTATTTTTGTCACATAGAATGCTTTGATTGTTTTAAATAATATTGGAAATAAAAAATTTGGCAAATCAAACTCAGCACCGATTATATAGCTAATTTAGAGTTTAAAGTTAAGCTTACTGTCTGTTTATTTTGACTTTTTTCACTTCAAATGGGTGGGTCACGTGCGATATCATGCAAACTTCAATATATATATTTTTGGTTTCTAAAATATTTTTGAATGGCAATTCGATTAATTAAATCCTTCCTAAATGAAATATTTTTTAACATAAGACGCTTTTGTTATTCAAAACTGAGGTAATACTTTTTCTCCTCTGAAAGAGAAGGAAATAAATTTCAGTTTCAGTTTACTGGGAGAGAATATTGATATATAATTTCTTCAATAAGGCATCGAAATGTCTCACTATAACTGCAAAGTAAATAAAAAAAATATACTTTTGGTATGTTTAGCGCTTTGTAGAGTAAAGTTTAAAGATTTTTAGTTAATTCTTGTTGAAATTACATACGGAAACCTTAGTTAAACAACTTTTGAGTTTATGGAAGAGAGAGATGAAAACAACAATGAGGAGAGCCGTCACATTTCGCTCCCTCGCCCATGAACTAAAAAGTTTCTCAACTAAAATTTTTTGTGTATAAACCGGGGCTTAATGAGCGTAATAAACAAGACCTTTACACCAGATGAAGTTACGTAAATCGAACCCACCATCTCATCTTCAGATACATATTATAATTCTTTAATATTAACAGCCTTGTTTATAAAACTTATTAAGGATTTATAAAGAATTTTTAACACAAATTTTCATACAAAATTTTTCTTAAAAAGCGTTTATAAAGCCTTAATAAGTTTTATAAATAAGGCTGTAAGTGTTTTCTAAAAATTTATAAAACAAATTTGTTCTATAAAGCTTTTTATAAATTAAAAATATATTTTATTTATGAAACCTTTATTTTTGTTGAAACACATTTCATAACATTCAAAAACTCCATAAAAACGCACTTACTTTTGCTTCCTCTAATCCTTTTCACATTCACTGCCTGGATTAAATTTTACTCTTTTAATAACTCTTTTATTTAATTAAGCCAGTTTTTTAACTTTTCTGTTGTTTTTAACATGTTTTGTAGTTTTTTTCCTCTCTTTCCTTTTTAACCCAACACAATAAATTCTTAAGAAATGATTTAAACAGAACGTGAGACCGAAAGCAGCTGTGCTGTGCTGTGCTGATAATAGTAGAACCCCTACACACCAACAAAATATAAACATATTATGACAAATAGAAACTACAGAACGAACAGAACATTTAACGGGCATGTGTGGGTTAAATATAGGGTTTCCCATTAAATGAGAATATGAACTTTCAATTTTCTTGTTAAAAGATTTTAAAATTAAAAATATTTAAGTTAGAATCATCTATAGTTCGCATTGAAAATAAAAATATTTTTCATAATGAAAAATTTTATTTTTATTAATACAAATAATATTTACCTGTCCTTACTAATATGTATCATAAATGTGAAAAAGAGTTTGTTTGTTTCTTTGCTACGCTTTAACGTCCAAGCCGCTAAGCCGATTTTGAAAATTCTACTACATTACCAGCGTCATAGGATAATTTTCATCTGATTCGAATCCGGTTTTTTATACTTGGTACGGATTTTGTCCAAAAAACACATTTTTTGTGGTAATTTTCGATTCGGGTTTGATTGTTTTAAGCCCGGGTTTTATGTATTTTTTTAAGCAGATCAACGCGAGTGGTGTCGGTCTCCCTCCCCTAAATTTGTACATTACCAGCTTCATAGGATATTTTTTAACCGGTTCGGAACCGATTTTTTATACTTGGTACGGGGTTTTTTCCAAAAAAATAATTTTTTTTGGGTATTTTTCGTTTCATGTTGGATTGTTTAATAAATTTTAAGCCCCGGTTTTATGTATTTTTTAAACAGATCAACGCGAGTGGTCCTATTTATGGCCCTATGCTCCTTGTACGCAGAGAATACAGTGCCTAATAATTACCTCATAAAATAGAACAAAATTAATAAGAAATCTCCATGTTTTTTTTCAATAAGGAAATCTTATTAATTTCATAGAGAAAACCTTTTTGAAAAAATCAAGAAGAAATCTTGTAGTTTTTATGAGGTTATCTTATTGATTTTTTTAATAAGGTTTTTTTCTTGATTTTATGAGGCGACCTCATAAAATAAAAAAAAAATATGTCTTTCTTTATTCTTTGTGCTTTGCTTATATATTTTCATTTAAATTCTATACCATATACTTTGAAAGGAGACAAGTATTGAACCAGCAAACTTCTGACTGATAGACAAACACTCTAACCAATATGCTAACAAGCAGTCTGAATAACCATTGAAATAATTTTGCAAACATGCTTATACAAAAACGAAAAAGATCATGAAAAAAAATTTTCTGTGTCTTTTTATAGATATGAAATAACAAGACACCTCATAAAATCGAGAAGATTTCCTTATTAAAAAAATCAATAAGATGCTTTACACATAATCTTCCTATATTATTATAATAAAATCAAGAAGAAAACCTTTTTAAAAAAATCAATAAGGCAACCTAATAAAATCAATAAGA
Source organism: Tachina grossa (assembly GCA_949987645.1). Classification (NCBI taxonomy): domain Eukaryota; kingdom Metazoa; phylum Arthropoda; class Insecta; order Diptera; family Tachinidae; genus Tachina; species Tachina grossa. Next base: position 157,560,195 of record OX465275.1, read on the forward strand.
AATCCATATAGTTTAAAATTTATAAGAAAACCTAATAGAATCAAGAAGTTTTTCTCTATGGATTGTTTTTTTGGTTCCAAAAATGAAATTGAGTAAAAAAAGTTGGGAATAATAAGATTTCTTCTTGATTTTATGTGATTTTCTTCTTGATAAAATTAATAAGATTTACTACATAAAAACAATAAGGAATCTCTATGAAAAAATCTTCGCTTCTTTCTGCTGGGATACCCATTAGCCTAAAAACATTTCATAGAGAAAATCTTATTGATTCTATGAGGCAGTTTTTTCTCTGTGTAGGAACTATGGGAAATTATATATATATATAACGCGAGTGGTGCTGATCCCCCACCACAAAATTACTATATTAACAACATCATATGATATCTTTTATCCGGTTCGGAACCCGTTTTTTATACTTGGAAGGGACTTTTTCCATAAACCACATTTTTGTGGTCATTTTCATTTCGGGTTTGATTGTTTAACAAGTTCTAAATCCGAGTTTAATGTATTTTTTAAGCAGATCGACGCGAATGGTGTCGGTCCCCCTCCCCTAAATCACTTTATTACCAGCTTCAAAGGATAATTCTTATTCGGTTTGGAACCGGTTGTTTAATTGGTACGGATTTTTTTCAAAAAAACACATTTTTGGGGTAATTTTCATTTCGGGTTTGATTGTTTAACAAGTTTTAAATCTGAGTTTTATGTACTTTTAAGCAGGTAAACACGAGCGGTTCCGAGTTGAAAGAAATTGTAGCTTAAGTTTATCTCTTGAGCTCAAATACACAGAAATTAATAATGTAGGTTAATCTAAAAATTTTAATAGTTAAGTTTTTATAGTGAAAGGAAATTGTTGTTCCTAACTCCGATTAATTAAATTTTGTCTGGTTAGTACAAGGAAACTGAGTTTGATAATTTTTTTTTAAACTAAACTATTGTTTAAATTTAGGTTAGCAAACTTTTTTTTTTTGGTTAAAAATACTTACATGGAAAATTTGTATTAAATTTTATACATAAAGTTTTTATATCCTTTTCCATTTATGATAAGGTTGTATGCACGTGTTTGTCATCTTGTGTTTAATATTTACAATATTTATAGACAACCGCATAAAGTTTATTTATTGTGGATCCTTATGAAAAGGCTAGTCGAATAAGTGATATCCGCCTGTGCGTCTGTAGTGAAATCGATTTTCCAAAGCCTTCAGAAAAGCTTGAGACTTCGGTCGTGATCTCCGATGTGTCAAAATTTGCTCTAAGTATATTGAAAATCTTTTTTTTAGATTTTAATTGAACTATAGTGAATTTTTAATCAGAAATAATTTTTAGTCAGGCTTAAGTTCAGTAATTTCAATTATTTTATTGAATGAAATATTTTTATTAATTAATGTGAGTTTCTAAAGAAGAGAAAAAAAATTAAATTAGACTTTTAAGCTGGGGGAAATACCGATATTTTTCTGTGCAGCAACGCACTTCATCAGCACCCTAGTCTATCTACTTGGGTAGAGATTGTTATTAACATCAGCTATTTAACGTAAATTCTAATGAAACGTAATGTGAGAAATGATTGTTGTGTACAATTATTGATTTACCTTTGGTAAATACATATGTATGTAAGTATCACTATTTATTTCCCCTGTTTTTCCATTTTTTCATTTTGCTATTTAGGTTAGAACGAAGTTATATTACTCTACCTACGTATGTTTAACTATTCTTGCTTATCTTTTACGATCATCACATTAATTATTTTTACTTATTCGATGTACCGTCGGTACATACATATAAGTATTATAGTAGTGGATATTATGTTACTTTGTTTTTGCTTTTTCCACCGTTTATTTGGTATTCCAACATTTGTGATTGCCAAGTGAACAGTGATTGCCAAGTGAACATATTTTTGCCACGTGCCCATGATGAATTAAGACATTTGTAGATTTTAATTGAACTATAGTGAATTTTTAATCAGATATAATTTTTAGTCAGGCTTAAGTTCAGTAATTTCAATTCTTTTATTGAATGAAATATTTTTATTAATTAATGTGATTTTCTAAAGAAGAGAAGAACAATTAAATTAGACTTTTAAGCTGGGGGAAATAAATATTGAAAATCAACAAGATCTAAAAGCAGTTTCAAGGCTGCGAAACTTGAACTATTTTTGGTATATAAAGCTTATATAAACCTTATTAAATAAACATATTTTATATCTAAGACATATCGTTATTCAAAATTTGCTTACATTCTTTGATATTTTATTAGAAAAATCTAGCTTAACCGTATATACGGTATACTGTTTAAAATCGATTATCAAACTTTGACATAACATGGCTGAGTTTTTATTAATTTTGAATAAATGTAAATGACATTAAATTTATTGCTATAAAAACATTCATAGCTACAAAATATGTTAACAGACATGTTCCATTACATTTCCTTGAAACTTAATCACCCTTATTCTAGTTGTCAACATTGACGTCACGTCAATTCAATACCGGGCTTTTCTACACTGCAAATAAACAATTTAAATAAATTCAGTAAAGTGCGACTTTGACTCGCGCACGAAGGGTTCCGTACGAACACTAGATATGTAATTTAATACAAATTTCATCCTATATAATATATAGTTGTGGCATTTTTTTCGTTTTTGTGGTCTTTTCGGGTTTTTTGTTTTGGGTGTTTTTGCGTTTTTTCGGTTTTGGCGATTTTTTTAAGTTTTGGGTCTTTTTTTAGTTTTGACACTTTATTTTCTTGTTTTTGGCGTTTTTTCATTTTGGCGATTTTTTTTATTTCTTGGCGATTTTTTTTTTCATTTTGGCGATTTTTTTTATTTAAAATTTTTTTTTAGTTTTGGCGACATTTTCACATTTTGGCGATTTTTTTTTAAATTTTTTGCGTTTTTTTTTTCATTTTGGCGTTTTTTTTTATTTTGCCGATTTTTTCGAATTTGGCAATTTATTTTAGTGTTAGAAATTTGTTTTTAATTTTGGCGATTTTTTTCGTTTTTGGCGATTTTTTTTTAATTTTTGGCAATTTTTTTTTTGGTTTTGCGATTTTATAATTTTCGGTTTTTTGAGTTTTACCGTTTTTGAAAATTTCAAGTGTTTGCCTCTTACGGTTTCCAAGATATAGCAAGTTGTCAAAATTACATAGTCAAAATTGCATTAACTGATGGACCACCCTTTAATTTTAATAGTCTGTATAAAAATACACTAATTTTACAAATTTCAAGTTTCAATATACATATGTTCATACAATTGTATGTATATTACATGGGATTTTAACATTTTTCGTTGCTCGTTTTGGAACACCCTTTAATTTTTAATTCTTATGTATTTGTTGTTGTAGCGGCCAAGGTTCTACATACTGTGTCCGAATTTCAGGTCCGTAGCTCTTACGGTTCCTGAGAAAATACCGTGTGACGGACAGACGGACAGCGTAGCGAAAACAATAGGATTTTCCTTTTCACCTTTGGTGTACGGAACCCTAAAAAAGTAAACAATTTCTTCTGTCGATTTTCGATCTCTGTTTTTAAGGAACACCCTAACCAATACAAGTAGTATACATTTCTTAACATAACACATGCATGTATAAATATAGAGGGCGTATCATAATGACTTTTTATTTGTTTGGGTAATTAAAATAAGAAAAGGGAAATGAACAAAACACACATACGAGTACATTCGTCGTACTTACACACACACACACAAAAGTAAAATCAACTATAAAGGCAAATACACACATTGACACCCGGGTGACATTTTAATCTATTGTTAATCTTGTATGTAGCCACATATGATGAAAGAAGAAGAAGAACGGGTTGTCGAACAAATGCCAAAAAAGGACTGTGATGCTAACAAAAATGTTGATGTTGTTATATTTTGCAATTGATACATCTTCATACACATACATATATCATAAGTAGATAAAAAGTAAGAAAGCACTTGACACTTTTCACACATTTATGAAAGCATATCTATAGTAAATGAGTTTCATAAAGAATTTATACCTGTCTGCAATAAACTTTAATATTCATCAAGGTCAAAAATTGTGTGAAAAACTTTAGTTAAGACAAATCTTATAAAGCGATAATATTAGCTCTGTGGGCTGTACGAATTATCGCCCAAGTTACTATCGCCCGAAACAGCTAAATGAAAATTGTTGGGTAATTAGACATTGTGAAGAAATACCCAAAAAGCAGTGCCCGATCGCCAAAAAAAATTAAGAATAACCCGAAAGTGTAAAATGAATAAACGCCCGAAGTTTTTGGGTGTTTGTTCATTACGTACAATCACCCGAATTTGGAATGAATATTCGCCCAAACATTTTTTTTTTGGGTTTTTAACATTTTGCGGAAATTTGGCAATTATTCATTATGAACAAATAAGCAAATATTTAAAAATGTTGAGTCGCCCAAAGTCGATGAACAATCACCCAATTTTTTTTACAACAATTTTTGGGCGATGCAATATTTTTGTTTCTCGGGCAATATTAACTTGGGCGATAATTCGTACAGCCAGCTCTGTGCATTATTTATAAAAAGTAGATAATGGGAAAAAATTTAATTTTCATTAAAAAAGGATAGTAATAAATATGATACAGTTTTAAACATTTTGCATGTATAATATTGGTTGAAAGATGAAGGTTTAGCTAGAAAAATATAAACTTTTTCCAGCGTCTTTCTTTACTAGCACACAGAAATTAACAAAAATATAAAAAGCAATTGCATTTCCTAAGCGCTAATAATCAACTTATAAAATAATCTTAAATGCACTTCTATAAAAATGTCAATAACTGCAAATGTTTATATAAAAACTAACAAGAAATAATTGAGAATTTAACAATATGACAAACTAAAAAGCTTCAATAAAAATCAGAAATATTAACAAGCTTTCTTTGCATTTTGGCAGTAATCAAAGCAAAATATTAACTTAATTTAAATTTAAATTTTATTTAAAAAAGGATATATTGCAGGCTGGCATATTCTTCCACTAATTGCAATGGAATTGATCACAGATCTTAATCGTATAATTATGGAAGTATAATACGTTGTAGTTTAGTTTTTAGCAAAAACTTAATTAACAAAATAAAGGACATATGGGAGGCAAGTATATCCTTCCACTGATTGCATTGAAACTTAACATATATCTTAAACATATCATTATCGAAGCAGTAATAAGTTTTAGTTGTATTTTGATCACAATTTAGGCAAAAACTTAATTTATAAAATAAAGTATACTTGGAAAGAAAGCATGTCTTTGCACTGATTGCAATGAACTTTGTCACAGATCTTAACCATATGACGCAAGTAGTAGCAAGTTTTAGTGGTATTTTGATCACAATATTATCAAAATCTCATATAACAAAATAAAGGTTATATTGAAGGCAGGCATATCCTTCCACTGATTGCAATGAAATTTATCACAGATTTTAATCGTATCATTATGGAAGTATTAATACGTTTTAGTTGTATTTTGATCATAATTTTAGCAAAAACTTAACTAACAAAATAAAGGATATATGGGAGGCAAGCATATCCTTCCACTGATTGCATTGAAATTTAACATATTTCTTAACCATATCATTATGGAAGTAGTAATAATTTTTAGTTGTGTTTCAATCATAACTTTAGCAAAAACAATATTTATAAAATAAAGGACATATGGGAAGTAAGCATGTCCTTCCACTGACAGCAATACTATTTATCAAGGATCTTAGCCGTATGGTAATGGAAGTAGTAACCAGCTTTAATTTTCTTTTGATCATAATTTTGCCAACAACTTGATTTATGATATAAAAGATATGAAAGAAGCAACCATGTCCTTCCACTGATTGTGATGAAGTTTATAAAACTCTTTTAACATGGAGGTAGTAATAAGTTTTAGTTGTATTTTTTTCATAATTTTAGTAAAAACATAATTTATAAAATAAAGGATATAAGGGGAGCAGGCATATCCTGCCACTGATTGCAATGAAATTTGCCACGGATCTTAATCGTATTATTATGGAAGTAGTAACAAGCTTTAATTATGTTTTGATCATAATTTTATTAAAAACTTATTTTATAAAACAAAAGATACATGGGAAATAGGCATGTCATTCGACTGACAGCAATGAAATGTATCATGGATCTTATCCATAAGGTAATGGGAGTAGCAACGAACTTTAACTTTATTTTGATCATAATTTTAGCAAAAGCTTTATTTATGATAAAAAGGATAGAAGAGAAGTTGCAATGTCCTTCCACTTATTGCAATGAAATATATCAGAGATCTTTTACGATTTAATATTGAAGTGGTTAGAAGTTTGGTCGTGTTTGACCATAATTTTAGCAAAAACTTAATTTATAAAATAAAGGATATATGGAGAGTAAGAATGTCCTTGCACTGATTAAAATGAAATTTATCACAGATTTTAACCGTACAAGAACGGAAGTAGTAATAAGCTTTAATTGCATATTAGTTATAATTTTAAAGAAAAAAAATTCTTTTTTCTTAAACAAGGATATATGAGAGTTAGATAAGTCCCTGAATGTATTGCAATAAAATTAACCATATAATTTGTCTATATGAGTGCTCAAATTGTTACAAGGTTTCCATTGTATTATTATTTTAATTGTAGTAATATATGCATTTTTAGAAATACAGCTTTAGGAGAGGTAAACATGTAGTTGTTTAGATCGCACTGTCAACTTTCAGAGAGATTGTTTATATAATTTAAAAACTAATAGATAGCATTAGTTGTATTTTGATGACATTGAAATTGAAAATTTAGAATAAAGCATGTTTGGGAATAGGTAATGTCCTTCTTTTTGTTATTATAAAACTTTTCGGAGAGCTTAAGTGTTTGGTGACGGATTGAATGGGATGGTAATTAAGCTGAAATGAAATTTTAAAAATCCTGGGTATATGAGGGGAGGTCCCGCCTTTGTCCTTATTGAAGTTAAATTTTCCAAAAATCTCAGCTTGGCTTTACTAGCTGTACGCTGAAGATAACTATGGTTGTTATTAAAGTTTCATATTGGAGAATGTATGGCAAAAGGTTTTATCCTTCAACCAAATTTTCTTAAAATTTAAAATTTTCTCAAATTTGCTATCAAGTTTCATGCCACAAACTTTCTTATGTCTACGACAACTATTCGAAAGCTGCCTTTTCTCTTTGTACTATATTAACGTTGCAGTTGCAGAATATTTTTTTTGTCAGCATGCCTGATCAATTTAGAAATTTTGATCAACATTTCATTAGTGGTATGTAGTCTCGCAAATTTCTATCAGTTCATATTTGTATCTGCACTATGGGGAAACGATTGCGGGTAAATACCAAAATTTTATTTTGTTTGAAGTGCAATTTGCAATCCTTTCAACTTCTTATTAAAACAAAATATTTCAACTTAATGCATATACATATATATAAAAATTTTAATATGTATTCTTTTTTCCGTGCTGTGCATATTTATTTTAATATGCTCATTTTGTTGAAAATAAAAAAAGAAATTGCCTTAAGACTTTTGAAAAGATTTTTATCGCCTTTTTCTATTTGTCACGCTTACTTTAACTCTTAGTTAAATTTTGTGATGAGTCAAGACTTTTGTTCTTTATTTTTTAATTTGTTACTTGGTAATAAAGCTTTTTTATTTTATTTTTGCAACATTTCATTACACTGTCTGCTGATGTTTGTAGTTAAATGAAATGTTTGATTTGTAAAAGGCTGCAAGGCTTTTTTTTTTGCCAAAGTAAAAAGTATAAGTTAACCAACAAAAAAATGTCTTTTATATATCTTTTTCTCTTGAGGTTTGTGCATAACTAAATAAAATAAAACAAAATTTTTGGGTAAAATTTAACTGTTTCAAATGTTTCAAATGCTACAACTTTAAAGAAATAATTTAACTTTTGTTATTTATTGCCGTTTAACGCTTGAAAGTTTATAATATGCTTTCACACAAAAACCACAGCCTTGGTAAAGCAACTGCAACTTTTATCCCCTTTTTAAGGGATAAAATCTTGAAGATTTCTTAACACTTGCCCATATGTTTGTATGTATCATGGAAAAGCTTGAGGGTAAAATTTATATATTATATAAAAAAAACAAAAATAACAAAACTGCCTTGATATTATGTATTTGCAGACTTATAAGCCTAAATGTATGCTATGCTTTACTATTTTGTATTTATTTAACACTTTATTTGTGTGTGTGTGTGTGTGCATGCATGTGTATTTATTTTTTTATATATCCTTTCAAGGTTTATTTGGTAGAAAATTCTTAGAAATTATTTGTCTTAAAAACATTATGGCATCTTAACATTTTAACATAATAAAATATGTACACACATACTGCATGTAAATAAAGACTTATAGAAAGATAATAGCCAAGATATTCAATAAGTAAAAGACATTTAAACTAAAAGATGTCTGAAAATTTATGCTTCAAAGCGCTCTTAGTAAGCATTTCATTTCAGTAAATATGTCTTTAAAGTCAATTTTAACAGGTTGTATTCGTAATTAATTTTATGGCCATATACACAAATTAAACTTTAAAAAATAAATTTATTAAGTCACTTGTAAGTTAAATTGTTTTTCTGTTTATGATTTGATAAGGCTAAAGTTCTTATCGCCCAATTACATGTTATAATTTTAAAGAAACAAATTGCACTGTGCTGAGCTTTGATTACATAAAAAAGTTTTCACCAAATAAGATTAAGATAAATCAAAACAATTCACATATTCCATTTGCATTAAAGTTTACACTAATTGACACCACGCACAGTGGACCAAACTTTTTTTGAACTACTTACAGGGACACAATTTTTCACTAACACTATATTTAGCTAAAGTTGAAACTACGTTAAGGCTAAAAAATTCTAAGCACTCAAAATAAAGATCAATGATAGCAAAAATTAAATTTCTTAAATAAACTATACATATATTGAATGTATGTAGGTTATAGTATCGATTACAATGAAATTTATCAGACCGTATGACAAGTAAAAGATATATGGAGTGTAAGCATTTCCTTGCATTGATTGCAAGGAAATTTGTGAAAGATCTTCAGCGTATGATGACGGAAGTATTAACAAGATCTTCATTTACAGAATAAAGGATATATGAGAGGCAGGCATATCCTTCTGCTGATTACAATACAATTTATAATAGATCGTAATCGTATCATTATGGAAGTAGTAATAAGTTTGAGTTGAGTTGTGATCATAATTTTAGCAAAAACACTGTTTATAAAATAAAGGATATATGGAGAGCAGGCATGTCCTTGCATTAATTGCAATAAAGTTCATTACATATCTTAACCATATGATAATGGAAGTAGTAACAAGTTTTAATTATATTTTGATCACAATTTACGCAAAAACTTAGTTTATAAAATAAAGGATATATGGAGGGTAATCATGTCCTTGCACTAATTACAACGAAATTTATAACAGACCTTAATCATATGATGAAGGAAGTAGTACCAAGTTGTATCTAGATTTTGATGACTATTTTAGCAAAATCTTATTTTGCAGAATAAAGGATATATGGAAGTTAGGCATATCCTGCTGATGATTGCAATACAGTTTATCACAGATCTTAATCATATGGTTATGGAAGTAGTAATAAGATTTAGTTGAGTTTTGATCATAATTTTAGCTAAAACACTATGCTTAAAATAAAGGATATACGGAAAGTAAGCATGACCTTGTACTAATGAAATAAAATTTATGACAAATCTTAACTTTGTGAATCTGAAGGTAGTAATAAGTTTTAGTTGTATTTTGCTCATTGTTTTAGTAAAATCTTAATTTACAGAATAAAGGATATACGGGAGGCAGGCATATCCTTCCACTAATTGCAATGAACTTTTTCGCACATCTTAATCGTATCATTATGAAAGTAGTAATAAACTTAAATTATGTTTTGATCATAATTTAAGCAAATTCTTAATTTACAGAATAAAGGATATACGGCAGGCAGAAATATCCTTACACTAAATTCAATGAAATTTTTTACACATCTTAATCGTATCATTATGGAAGTAGTAACAAGCTTAAGTTGTGTTTTAATCGTAAGTTAAGCAAAAACTCATTTTATAAAAAAGGACATATGGAAAGTTAGCATATCCTTGCAGTGATTACTTTGAAATTTATTAAATATCCTAACCGTAAGATGACGAAAGTAATAACAAGTTTTGGTTGAATTTTTTACTACAACATTAGCAAAATCTTATTTTACAAAATAAAGGATATATGGGAGGAAGGAATATTTGTTCATTGATTGCAAAGAAATTAAGCACATATCTTAATTGTGTTTGTATGGAAGTAGTAATAAGTTTATGTTGTGTTTATGATAATAATTATAGCAGACACTTAATTTATAAAATAAAGGATATAAGACGAGCAGGCATGTCCTTCCATTGATTTTAATGAAATTTATCATACATTTTAATTGTATCATTATGGAAGTTCTATTAGGTTTTTATTATGTTTTGATCATAGTTTTGGTAAAAAGTTAATTTATAAAATAAAGGATATAAGGGAAATAGGCATGTCTTTGCACTAATTGCAATGTAATTTAAGCAAATATTAACTTTGTGAATGTGGGGTGTTAAAAAGTTTTAGTGTTATGGAAGTAGTAACAAGCTTTAGTTATCTATGTATGTTTTGATAATAGTTTGAGCAAAACCTTAATTTTTAAAATAAGGAACATGTGGGAAGTAGGGATGCCCTTCCACTGACAGCAATAAAATTTATCACGGATCTTATCCATATGATAATGGAAGTAGTAAGAAGCTTTTATTTTATTTTCATCATAATTTTAGCAAAAACTTTATTTGTGATATAAAGGATATAATTTAGGTAGAAATGTCCTTCCGTTTATTGCAATGAAATTTATCAAAGATCTTTGTAGCGTTTTTTTTTTAAGTAGAAACAAGTTTTTGTTGTGTTTGATCATAATGCTAGCAATTAATTAATTTAAAGAATAAAGGATATATGGAGAATGAGCATATCCTTGTACTGATTGTAATGAAATTTATCACAGATCATAAACGCATGATGATGAAAGTAGGTATTAGCATTCTTTGTATTTTTGTTATAATATTAAAAAACGCTGATGATGGAGTTGTGGAGGGCTTCGTAAAAAAGCATGTTGTTTCGTTCTGTTAGTGTTTGCCATAATAATTTACAATTGTCTTTAGTGCAATTCTTTCCTTAAATATTATTACTTGTTCTCCTATATTCTGTTTCTTGTATGTTTTTTTCACATGTTTTCTTGTGAATTCGGATGTTAAAACACATGATACACTTGCTTAAAATACAAAATAATAGTGTCTTCTAGCAACCAAATTTAGAAAAAAAAAATGAAATTGCACTATTTCAAATATTTTAATTATTTTTTTTTTATTAATTACTTAGTGTGTCTCTTTGGTAAGTTTCGTTTCATTCGAAGCGAATATATAAAAGTTGTTTGAACCCATTAATTTAAGCATGCAATCTTCCAGGAATTTTGTAAAACTTTGTTGAATATAAACCATTTTCAAAACAATCTGTTAAATTCCGTAAACACAAACAATAAATATTGCTTAGAAATTTTATTTAACTTGAATATATTTTTTTTTATTCCTGAACCGTAAACAAATTAAACTCTTCTACATTGGGAAGATTTAAAAGTTTATATCAATTCCCTTATGCTAAGAAAAAAAATTAATTTCTCGATTTTTTTTTTGCCACACATCCCGTATGCAAATTCAGCCCATACTTATTGAAAGTATTAAATTAAATGTCAAGAAGAAAAAAAGTTGTTCCTTTTTAAAGTTTCACCACCACATACGTACACATACTTACAGTGATGAAATCAAAAACTCAAACCTCAACGCCATTTTGATTTCTTTACCAAACTTTGCTGCATACTTATTTCTTTGGAAATGCTTTTCTTTTCTTTTGGGTTGCTTTCAACTTGCGCAAAGTCAGCGCTAACAGAAAAACTGAAGCCAAAGTAAAAACAACCAACCCTCTTGCTGAACTGCCAAACAAAAAGGGCAAATTTGTTTGAGAGTTTGAAAATCTATTCAAGTGGATAATTGTGATAATCTACTTTTTAACAACATAAATAAATAAAAATGATACAGACACACACACACACAAATAAGTTAATTTGAAAATAATGATGACTAGCTGAGAATTTAGCATATGGAAATTTTATTTAAATATAATTCATACTTCTATTCTCATTTAAGCGGTGCAACATGAAAGGGGACCGCGAAAACCCAAACTACATCCCCAACTTCATCACCAGCATCCGGCCCATCATCATCCTCATCATCATTTGAGTGGTTTGGGCGCTCATCCACATGGTCCTTATCACGCTCATGCCGGCCATTTGCCGGTATCTTTGGTGACAAACGTTTCAGCTTCTTTCAACTATACCTCGCATATTTCTGCTCACCATGCAGCGGCGGGGTTTCATGGTCCACCACATCCCACAGCCTTCCACCATCCTGGACACGGTCCCAACTCTGCGGCCGGAGGTCAACATGTGCCACCGCCACATTTGCCTTTCCCATCACAATTACTGCCTCAAATGCATCATAATCTTTTAGCTGAGGCTACCAGCAAACTGCCAGGCTTGACGGCTAATGTCAGTTCAGCCGCTTCTTTAGTAGGAGTCAATAGCATTGTGCCCACAACTACGTCAACCCCAAATTTATCTATGCTGCAGCATCAGGCCCAAACCAACGGAGTACCCACTTACGATCTAACTAATAGTCGTGGAGATGGCTCCTCGGCGGGCAGTGCTGGGGCAGCAAGCACCGCCAGCCTAGAGTTTTATAACAAACCCATCAATCCAAATTATTCATCACCCTCGCCAACTCCTTCAATACAATCCATATCATCGGTAGGTGGTCGTTCTTCTTTGGGCAGTGAATCGCCTCGAGTAAATGTAGAAACTGAAACACCTTCAGCCACCCCGCCACCCATATCCCCCTCAAACTCACCCGGACCCCAAGAACCGCTCTCACCTGCCGACACCAATCATACAACAAGTTCTCATTCTCCCATTATACTAAACAGTCCCTTAAATTTGGGTCAACAACAACTCCACCCTCAGCAGCTGCATCATCATCATTATCAACACTATAACAATAACAACAACTCCTCTTTTAACAATCGCAATTTAAATCTACTCAATGGCTCACCGTCCTCCTCACCCACGCGCTTGTCTCACTCACCATTACATCTAACAGCCTTTACACAAATACACAAACGTTCGTCATCACCAACAACAGCCAACAAAATACTCATCAATACAGCAGCCCTACCAGCAAATCACCATATTGGCTTGGGCACCACACATCCAGCACTAGCAGCAACAGCACCTACACTGGGTCAGCCAACAACACTTGGCCAGCAAGCAGCACCACCACCACCTGCGTCAACAGCTCCACCACCACCACCCTCTACCTCAACTACATCCTCTTCCTCTACGGCTTCGCATACTCATACTCAGCATTCACGTGCGGCTGCCGCTTTGTATGCTGCACGCCAGAATGGTTTCATTGAATTGCTTTTAAGTCCGGATAAATGTCAGGAAATCATTCAATATCAAGTACACAATTCCATTTTATTTCCACCGTTGCCACAACAATTAATTGGTTTGGATTCACGTTTGTTATCCTGGGAAATGTTGCAGGAGACTACAGCCCGTTTATTGTTCATGGCGGTGCGTTGGGTTAAATGTTTGATGCCATTCCAAACCTTATCAAAGAGCGATCAAATATTATTGTTGCAGGTGAGTTGATTTCTTTTTTATATTTTTTTATCTGTAGTTTCAGTTAAATGACTTTTTGTTGAAAACGCAGAATTAAAGTTAGAGTTTCTTGTTAATTACTGTATATTAAATATAACATTTATAACAAAAAAGGAGGTCAGCCCAAAATGTGCAAATTTTCAGTAGAAGCAAAGAAAAGTTTTTGTTTTAAACATTATCTTATATCCCAAAAAGGAATACTGTCTTTTTTTTAACGAAAGGGTAGAGAAAATGGTAAAGAATTTTTGCTGTGGATAGATATCACCACTGTATATTGGTTCCTCGCAAAATGTCCTGCAATTTTGAAACATCTCTCACTTTAGGAAATTTCCCCCTTAAGGTGGAAGGGAAGTACATAGCAAGCGTTCGGTGCGCTAATACGACACATGTGTCTGTCAAAAAACTTGAAATAATGTGTTTTCATAAGGCAAGTTACATAGAGAAGTTCGAGACGCGTGTAATTCGCAAAAAGTTGAACATTCTTCAACTTTCACGCGTTGTATACAAAATGACAGCTAGTGTTGCCAGATTCATAAACTAACATACACAAAAATTATTAGAAATTCATTTTGTTATTAAACAATGGATAAAAAAATGCATTAAATATTGAAAGAAAAATAAAACATAAATGCAAGACAAAAAAAAAATTGCCGTCAAAGGCTTTAAATTTTACAACTAAAAAAGCCTCAGAAGCGTTAAACCTTTAACAAGCCAGAAAAGCGTTGCCACGTAACGCGTGGTATGTACATACACCTTTACTGTTTTCGCTACAATGTCCGGCTGTCCGTTTTTCTGTCAAATCGTAATAGCTACGGAACTAATATTTTTAGAGAACTTTGGCCACTATAAACAAAAAAATATATGATAGTTAAAAACTAAGGGGTGTTCTAAGGCGAGCAACGAAAAATGCTGAAATTCTAATATACCGACACTTATGTATGGACACTTGAAATTTTCAAAGTTAGTGTACTTTTATGTAAACTACTATTAACTATAAAATTAAAAAAATTACAATCGATGTAATTTTTACAACTAAAAATGAAAAATCCCAAAACTATAAAATCGCCAAACCGAAAAAATCTAAAAAAATTGGAATAAATTCAGTAAAGTGCGACTCTGACTCGCGCACGAAGGGTTCCGTACGAACACTAGATACAAACTTCATCGTATATAATATATAGTTTTGGCATTTCTTTCGTTTTTGGGGTCTTTTCGGTTTTTTTGTTTTGGCGTTTTTTGCGTTTTTTCGGTTTCGGCGATTTTTTTAAGTTTTGGCTCTTTTTTTAGTTTTGACACTTTATTTTCTTGTTTTGGCGATTTTTTTCGGTTTTTGGCGTATGTTCATTTTGGCGATATTTTTATTTTTTTTTATATAAAATTTTTTTTAGTTTTGGCGACATTTTCGCGTTTTGGCAATTTTTTTCGATTCTTGGCGTTTTTTTTTTCATATTGGCGTTTTTTGTTCATTTTAGCGATTTTTTCGAATTTTGTGTTTTATTTTAGTGTTAGAAATTTTTTTTTAATTTTGGCGATTTTTTTCGTTTTGGCGATTTTTTTTTAATTATTGGCAATTTTGTTTTTTTTTTGGTTTGGCGATTTTATAGTTTTCATAGTCAGAATTGCATTAACTGATGGACCACCCTTTAATTTAATTTTTTTAGATTTTAGTGTTAAATGTTGTAGTCTGTATAAAAATACACTAATTTTACAAATTTCAATTTTCAATATACATATGTTCATAGAATTGTATGTATGTTAAATGGGATTTTAGTATTTTTCGTTGCTCGTTTTGGAACACCCTTTAATTTTTGATTCTCATGTATTTGTTGCTGTAGCGGACAAGGTTCTACATACTCTGTCCAAATTTCAGGTCCGTAGCTCTTACGGTTCCTGAGAAAATACCGTGTGACGAACAGACGGACCGACGGACAGCGTAGCGAAAACAACAGGGTTCCTTTTCACCTTTGGTGTACGGAACCCTAAAAATTGCCAAAACGAAAAGAAAGCGCCAAACTAAAAAAAATCTCTAAAGATAAAATAAATCTCCAAAAACTGAAAAATCGCTAAAACCAAAAAAAAAACCAAAATGAAAAAAACCCCAAAAAGAAAAAAGCGCCAAACAAAGAAAATCTCTAAACTAAAATAAATCGCCAAAAATCGAGAAAAATCGCCAAAATGAAAAAACGTCAAAAAACCGAAAATATCCTTAAATCCAAAAAGCGCCAAATATAGAAAAACCCTCAAAACTAGAAAAATCGCTAAAGTTACTTCGCTCGCTCGTGTGCTCGTCACAGTCGCACCTTACTGAATTTATCAATTTTTGGTTATTAATCTGTTGTTGATAGAAAGATTTCATAAGATATCCACAGTCATAATATAAATATGTAAACAATTAGAGAAATGTCGTTCAAAGTATCAAACAGCAACAAAAAATATTTGTTTGCTAAATAAATCTTTCTTTCTGCCAAAAAACCAAATTAAGTGCAAAGATCTAATAAAAGAAGATACTAAGAAGTACGTGAAATATAAAAGAAAATATTGATGGATGTGCCTCCGCCCATTTTGTAAATGCAAGATTGTGTGTTTTTCAGAGCTCAGGGTGCATGTTAAGTTTTGTAAAAATCGGTAAAGAAGAACCACTTAAAATAAAATATTAATATTTGGATTGTGTCTATTTTAGAGCTCAAGTCGTGTCATAAATTGGTTTGTTAGAACCGCGTAAAATGTTATAATAAATTTTAATGGGCTTAACCTCGCCCATTTTATCAACTTACAAATTGTGTAATTACAAGAACCAAATGTGTTTTATAGGTTTCGCAGCAATCCAACAAGTAGAATATCATAAAATTAAATTTAAAAAAAATTGTGGGCGTGTTCCTGCCCACTTTTTTTACAATGGGACCAATGAGAAGCTATACCCTCTTAGACAAAAAAAAATATTTTTTACAATCGGTCTACAATGTACCGAGTTATGAAGTAACAAGAAGGAAAAAAATATAGAGGCGAATTGTTAACCTCCTCCTTTTTTTGAAATCGGTTAAAAACAAGCAATATTTTTGAAATAAAAAACTAAAATAATGTCGAAGGTTACATTCATTTTATAAATATTAGTCAAAAGTTGTCACGCGTGACAGGAGGTGAAAGTGAGTGATATAATTTCTTTTCTTGGTGAGATTAAGTGATAATAGCTTTAAAGGAAAAAAAATAATTTCTATCAGCCCTGCTTTTTGGCTGTAATTAATTATAACCACAAAATGGGTTAGATTTCCGTAGTGCATCTGCAAGATCACACTTAAAAGATTTTTCTCCATTTAAACAATTAAAAATTTAAGTAAGTAAATTGAACTTTTTTTAAATATAAATCGTTAAAAGTTTAATCAAAGCTTTAGGTCTTTAATTTGTAAAACGCAGTGTGCACACACGAACATGTTCACAAATATTTCTAGCACCCAAAAGTTTTATTTTTGTAGAACAAGCTTTGATTTTGTGCTTTATTAATTTCTCCCTTTCTTTTTTCCTTTCTTTGTCTCTCATTCTGTTTTTCTGTATCTACTTTTTTTAGGAATCGTGGAAGGAACTTTTTCTTCTCCATTTAGCCCAATGGATAACACCTCTAGATCTGGCTACCATCTTCGATTCGCCCATAATCAAAGAACGTCTACCGCAAGATGATGTCACCGAAAATGAAATCAAAACAATACAAGACGTTCTGCTGAGATTTAGCCAAATTGCACCCGATGGCAGTGAAGTGGGCTGCATGAAGGCAATTGCCCTCTTTACACCCGACGTGCCTGGTCTTTGCGATATTCAGCCCGTCGAAATGTTACAAGATCAGGCTCAGTGCATATTAAACGATCATGTTAGATTAAGATATTCACGACAAGCTACACGATTTGGTCGTTTGTTGTTGCTGCTGCCTTCATTGCGAACAATACGAGCGTGTACAATAGAAAGTTTGTTCTTTAAAGAAACGATTGGTAATGTGCCCATATCAAGGCTGTTGAGGGACATGTATACCATGGAGCCGACGGCGGCAACGAATATTACGGGCGCTAGTCCTTCCCTAACGGGGGCATTAAATGTTGCCCAGCAACAGGAGAAGTAAGGAAATGTACTTGTCTATGTTTATTACATTCGTAATATTGAATAGGAAAATTTAAAGGAATTTAGTAATAAAAATGTAGTAAGGCTATGTAATTCATTTTTTGAGCTATTTAAGGATGTTTTTTTTTTTGGTTATTTATAAGCTGTTTCTGTTGTTACTGTCATTAGAGTAAGAGCTTTTGGAGCAGAAAAAAATTGTTATCATTCTGTAAAAAACTACATTTACTCATGCTTTTGTGAGTTTATTTTAGTTTTTACATACAGGTTCAATTAAACGTGTCATTACCATAACCGTACAAAACAGCTGCTAGAACAAAACTTATGGGCAACACTGTATAACATAACCCTAGCAACCAAATGAATTTCGGATTTTCGCCGTAACAATGAACAGCTGTTTGCTGGTTAGATACATATGTTTATTGTTGCACTTTTGAAATGAATAAACCAATAAGCACAAATACAGCTGTTCATGGTTATGACAGCACTAATAGCTGAAGCAAATATACAGGTTGTTGCTTTTTGAAATAATCGGATTTAAAAACATAAATTTGCCACCAGACACTCTGTATTTATGGTTATGGCTATAGAATTATGGCATGGTACGTCCGATTAAATCTTGAATCACTCGAAGAAAAATGGGACAAACCATGCAATTATTTATTTATTTTTTTCGATGCGAGAACTTCTATTAAGTTAAACGAGGCACTGCCTTGTAAATTTTGTCTGTGGTCCTTCGGAACTAGTAATTTTGTATCTTTTTAATTGTTTTTGGCTTATAACGTTTTTATTTTACAGTTCTTAAGTGCTCCCGTAATTAAAAATGAAAAAAGTATGCCGAGAAGTCTTAAGCCAGACAATATGTTGAATCAGCAAATATATGCTTATATTCATATGCTTTAAAATAACAACAAATCCTGCTGTCAGCAAATGATAATACAACATATGAGTTAGCATAAAATTTTTGTGTCCACACAATATTTTGAATTTCGTACTCTGATATGTTTATAGTATGTTGAGTCTTGTGAGCATTTGCTTAAATATAAAATAAATTTGACAATTCTCTTTCTTTATTATTAATTTAGTGGACAAAGTCTAATCTTTTAAACCCTTCAAAACTGTTAAACCTGCTAAAAAAAACACGCAAAACGCTCCTCTTAACTTTGCGAAAAATCGCGAAAATTGGCAAAATTTTGAATAAACCATAATATTGATTAAAAATCGCCAAAACTGTAAGGAATTCAAAAAATTCAATAGAAATCGCGAAAATGGCGAAAATTCGCAAAAACTTACTAACAGCAGGATGTTGAAAAATTCTATTATTTTTTAAAAACCGGCAAAACTTTTAGGAGGCTGAAAGCATGCAAAAAGTCGCTTTTATTTCGAAGTTTGCAAAAATTGGCGAGAAGTTGCAAAATCGGAGAGAAGCTGGAATAAGAGTGATTGTCTTCTTCAGAATTGCCTGAAATTTTTTTTATATGAAATTGTATTTCACTTATTTTTTTTACTCACCCGAATCCATCATTAACATTTCTGCAGTATATTTTTCGTATGATGCAGAATTTTGTGTGTGTGTTTTTTTGCTTTTTTTAAACTATTTAAGTTATTTTAACATTTATATTGTTTTTATTTTAAAAATGGCAAATCAGGCAACACTGCTTATACATGAGCAGAGTTAAAATATCAATTCTATGTGTTATCATATTTGCCGTATGCTGAAAAGCTTACATAGGCTGTTAAACAAATAACATATCTGACAGCATACATAGCAAATTTGTTACAAAGTAAAAATATGGTGTCTACACGATATGCTAAAATCTTGAACATACGTTTGTTGACAACTTTAATAAATGCCCTTCATATGTAGTTAAGCATACGAATATTGAAAAAAATTTGTGTCTGCACGATATGTTGGCACTGGTAACAAATTTTTCATCATAAATATGCTGATTCAACATATCGTCTAGACTTAGCTTTTAAAATAATCGCTGCCAAAATTCTTAAAATATTTTGATACGAGAGTGTAAGAGAAATTCTTATCAAAGTTCTCACACGAGTACATTTGCACAGCTACTGGTGTCCCTGTTCATATCATATCTGTGTATTAATAATATTTTTTAATAGATTTTTCGCGTTTTAGCTTATTTTCATTTCATTTTAGTTTTTCAAAATGATTTATTTCTTACTCATCATATCCAGTGCCGTGGCTTGCGTCATGATTTGATAAAACGTTAGAAATATTCTCATATCCTTTTGGCTATTTTGTTACAATCTCTTTGTTTTTGTTTAATATATAGAATATTTTTTAGATGTGAACGTGCAAAAAAGCGTTATTTTTTCATCAGTATTTTTTATCATTATTAATAAAAATATTTATATCGCGGTTTATTTGATGCATGAATTTCTTGCTTGTACTACCACCAAAAAGAAAAAAGAAGAAAGAAAAAACCAAATTAATGATGGTGTGTACTGATGTCTGATGACGTTGAGTTTAGATATAATGAAAAAATAACTTTGCTTTAAGCGTTTATTTCTCATGAATTTGAATTTAAATTGAATTTGAAATTTTATATGCATTAACGCATATGAAATATTTTGTTTTTTACTATTTATGATATATTTTGTAAAAATTCTTTTGCATGTATTTATTTATTAGAATATTTAGATTTTATACTCGTATGAGTGTTTTCATTATTGGAATTAAAAAAAAAAACTAAAACCGAAACTGTTATCTTAAAACATTATTTCAGGGACCGAAAATAATTGTTATTTTTTTATTTGAAATGAAAAGGTTACTGAAAAATGTGTTTTATTTGGTTTGGGTTATTTTTAACCATTATCGTGAGAGATATTTTATTTTGGTTAATGTAACCAATTTAAGTGAGAAATATTTTTTTTTTTTGGTTACGAATAACAATTATAGCAACCAAAAATTTTTTTTGGTTACCAATAACTATTATCTAACGAATATAAGTTTTTTGGTCATTGCTCCCTAAAATACGGTATTTTAGATGTAAAAGAAGCATTTTTTTTTGTAAGGTATTATGCAGGACAAGAATGGCCAGTTTTATAATAAATATTTATCAATTTCATAAGTACAGTAATTGAGGTATTTAAACTATATAGTTATTTTGCTTTTTACTTTTCTTTTCGACAAAATGTCCAATTATGTTCAGATACGTGGCGTTTTTCTTTAGCAAATTTCTACTCAAAACATTATTTATTGCAAAAAATATAATAGCCCAATTCACAATCTTGTGCAAATGGTCTTGCATTGTTGCATGTGCAAAATGGTATAGTATATTGATACTCACCAATAAGAATTGTTAAGTGTTAATTGTTTGCACAAGATTGTGAATTGTTCGAATAATTCACATGGGATTAAAATAATGGAAAATATATCCAAAAAATTATTATATAGACCGCAAAAAGGCAATACGTTTACAACATAGTATATGTAAATCGAGAAAGCTTGCAAAAATGTGAATATCTGTAAATCAAAGAATCAAAAATAATCTCATGTGCAAGAAATTGCGAAAATTCGCAAATAATTTTTTTTATTAAAAAAAATTAAAATTTATTTTTAAACGCTAATATTAAAAGGATGCAATGCAGAAAACTTGAAAAATTCGCAAAAATTATGAAAATTCGCAAAAACTTGGTAACATCAAAAATATATCCAAGTCTGATACTTATTTAAAATAGTAAAACTGCAACAAAACAAAGAATTGTGAACAATCACTTTTACTGCAAAAATTGCCAAAATTATACAAATTCGCACCAAATTTCTAACATTAAATAGATAGATGCATTAAAAATCGGTAAAATGGTAAAATGGCAAGATTTGGCCTAAAATCACTCTTATCGCGAAATTGCAAACAAGCCCGAAATTGTTTAGGTGAAATTATGAGGAATGCCGAAAAATTGGCAAAATTTGCAATCAAATTAAAATTAAAGTTATGCACGAGAGCAATAAGTTTTATTTAAAATTACCTGATTCGCAAAACTAACTGAAATTTGCAAATAAGTCCTAAAGCCTAAAATTTTAAAAGGGCTCGAAAAAATTTTGTTTTACATATCGGATACAGATAGAAGTAGTTCAATAATTTTCTAAAATACCGTATTTTAGGTAGCAATAACCAAAAAATTAAAATTCTTTAGATAATAGTTATTGGTAACCAAAAAATTCTTTTGGTTGCTATAATAGTTATTTGTAACCAAAAATATATATTTCTCACTTTAATTGGTTACAATAACCAAAACGAAATATATCTTACGATAATCGTTGATTATAACCGTTATTTGAATTCATCAATTTTAATGGTTAAATATAACTTTTTTGTCATTTCTCTTATAACTGTTATGTCCCTGCATTAATTAGTTATAAATATTTTAATGAAAACTAGAAATAAATAAAACTCTCACAAAGAAATACTATTAATATTATTATTATTATAAAAACTAAAAATATAAAATAAAATATAAGTTTAAAATTTTTTAAACGCACTAATAATCCCAAATTAATACTTTACTTATTAAGTAAAATATTTCTTTTATTAAAAATACATTGAAATTGATTATTGAGGGGTTTAGCTGGATTCTATGCTCATTTCACTGTTGCTAATGCAGATCATCAGGGAACCTTTACCCAAAGTTTCTTGGAACAACTAGAGTTATTATGTTATAAACTTTCATTTAAACAAATGAGAAGCTCAACAACAAATAACAAAGTTGAAACCAGAACTCAATAATCAACATGTTTTTTTTCTTACTTTACCATTAATACTTTGGGTAAAGGTTCCCTGATGATCTGCATTAGCAACAGTGAAATGCGCATAGGATCCAGCTAAACCCCTCAATAATCAATCTCAATCCTTTTTTAATAAACAAATATTTTACTAAATAAGTAAAATAATAATTTTGGGATTATTAGTTAGTTAACAAATTTTAAACTTAAATTTTAACAATTCCCATAAAAAAACACTAATTATTAAACTGACTGCACCTGGTCAAAAGTACTTGTGTGGCAACACTCTATACTTAAATAGCTGTTGTTGTTATTTACATTTATTTTCTTTGTACATACTCTTACAAATACAATTTGAAGCTGAAAAAAAGTCAGCCAACGTATTAATGGTAAAGTAAGAAAAAAAAACATGTTGATTATTGAGTTCTTGTTTCAACTTTGTTATTTGCTGTTGAGCTTCTCATATGTTTAAATGAAAGTTTATAACATAATAACTCTAGTTGTTCTAAGAAACTTTGGGTAAAGGTTCCCTGATGATCTGCATTAGCAACAGTGAAATGCGCATAGGATCCAGCTAAATCCCTCAATAATCAATTTCAATGTATTTTTTTATAAAAAAAAAAATATTTTACTTAATAAGTAAAATATTAATTTGGGATTATTAGTGCGTTTAAAAAATTTTAAACTTAAATTTTAACAATTCCCATAAAAAACACTAATTATTAAAATAAAATAATTCTCTTAATATGTTAGCTTTAGCATTAAAATAAGTGACTAATTAACTAAATGTAATAAATGTTAAAACTTATTTAAAAAAATTATATATATTAATTAAAAAGTGCAATAATAAATTTAGTAAATAAACATTTTTGTTAACGAATTTTTTTTAGTAAAATTTCTGTGCCCAATGAAAAAGCTCGATTGAAGGTAATTCGGAGAAATTTACTTCTTCTGCGTAAATTTGTCTTTGGTTCAGATAAAATTTTTATACAATTTGAAAATTTTGCTTGTTTTTATGGCTAAGCAACTGTCTATATGCATTTCGTTGCCGCTTTTGGAACTCGTCAGTAGACTTACATAAATATAGTTCCATATTTTACAACAAATAAATATTCTAAGGAAAATTTCTATTTTGCTCATTTATAGTAAGACTCTTAATACTATTTTGCTACTGATGAGTTCCAAAAGCGGCAACGAAGTGCATATAGATAATTGCTTAACCAATAATTTTCAAATGAAATAAGTAAAGACTTTATGTTAAAAAAAATATACTTCCATATTTCAGGTATTTTTATATAAAATATTTTTATTAGCAATTTTTTGCTTCTGATAAATTTTCTATAGAAAGTTTTATCGGCAGATAAATATTCTTTAGAAAAATTTTGTAACAGTTGAATATTCTGGGAAAAGTTTCTAGCTCAAATATATAATATGTGAACAATTTTTAAATTAAATAAATTTTCTGAAGAAAATTTTTGTTTCAAATTCTTTTTAGCCCCCGACTAAAAAAAGGGGTGTTATAAGTTTGTAGTGTGTGTCTGTGTGTCTGTGTGTCTGTGTATCTGTGTGTCTGTCCGTGTCCACGTGCAGGCCAAACCGCTGGACCGATTTTCATTTAGTTTTTTCTGTTTGAAAGATGACTTGATCGAGAGGATTCTTAGCTATGTTTGAAGAAAATCGGTCCAGCCGATATAACATCTTTACTGAAAAAAGTCGGGGGTTTTTAAAATTTTTAATTTTTGTTATTATTTTTAATTGAAAGTTTTATCTTGGAATCAGTATTCTTTAGAAAATTTTTGTTTCAAATAAACATTCTTAAAATGGTTTTTAGTTAGCCCAACTAAATTTTAAATACATAAAATGTTTGCTTTCGATAAATTTTCTACATGCTACTGAAACATTTTTTATATAGCAAATTATCTCTTTCGATAAATATTTCATAAGACCTTTTACAGCCAAAAAATTTTTATGTACAATTTTTATGCCGAAAAACTTTTTTATACACAATTTTTGCGTCAGATTAGTTTTTTATAAATAATTTTGCATCGGATAAATTTTTTTTTATAAAATCTTTGCATCGGATAAATTCTTTATAGAAAATTTTTGAGTAGGATAAATTTTTTATGGAGAACTTTTGCCTTGGATAAATTCTTTATAGAACATTTTTGTGTCGGATATATTTTTTATAGAAAATTTTTGCGTCGGATAAATTCTTTATAGAAAATTTTTGCGTCGGATAAATTTTTATAGAAAATTTTTGCATGGAATAAATTTTTTATAGAAAAGTTTTGAATCGGAAAATTTTTTTATAGAAAATTTTTTCTTCGGATACATTTTTTGGAGAAATTTTTTCCTCAAAATAATTTTTTACAGAAAAGTTTTGCATGGAAAAAATTTTTGCGTCGGATGAATTTTTTATAGAAAACAGTTGTTTCGGACAAATTTTTTATAGAAAATTTTTGCGTCCGATAAATTTTTTTTATAGAAAATTTTTGGTCGGATAAATTTTTTATAGATAATTTTTACTTTGAATAAATTTTTTACAGAAATTTTTGCCTGAAAATAATTTTTCATAGAAAATTTTTGCATGGAATAAATTTTTTATATAAAATTTTTGCGTCGGATAGATTTTTTTAAATGCAAATTTTTGCTCCGGATAAATTTTTATTAAAAATTTTTGCACCGGATATATTTTTTTTAGAAAAATTTTGCGTCGGACTAATTTTTCATAGAAAATTTTTTAAACTGATAAATTTTTTATAGAACATTTTTCCGTCGGATAAATTTTTAATAGAAAATGTTTGCGAAAAATTATTTTTTTATAAAAAGTTATTGCGTCGAATTAATTTTTAATTGAAAATTTTTGCGTATGATAAATTTTTTTATTTTTTTAAAGAAAATGTTTGCGTGGGATAATTTTTATAGAAAATGTTTGGGTTATAACAAATTTTTTCGTCGGATAAATTTTTTTCAAATACATTTCTTATAGAAAATTTTTGCTTATAACTAACTTTTTATAGAAAATGTTGACGTCGGTTTAATTTTTTTTATAGAAAATTTTGCGCTGTATTAGTTTTTTATACAAAATTTTTATGTCGGATAAATTTTTTATAGAAAATTTTTGCGTCGGATAAATTTTTATATAAAATTTTTGAGTTGTCTTGGATGAATTTTTTATACAAAATTTTTGCATCGGAAAAATTTTTTGTAGAAAAATTTTGCGTCGTAAAAATTTTTTATAGGAAAATATTTCCTCAAATAATTTTATTTTGGAAAATTTTTTCGTTGAATAAATGTTTTATACAAAATTTTTGCATTGGAAAAATTTTTTATAGGAAAATTTGGCGTCGGATTAATTTTTATAGAAAATATTTGCCTCAAATAATTTTTTTTTTGAATTTTTCCTCAAATAATTATATTTTAGAAAATTTTGCGTCGGATAAATTTTTTATAGAAAATTTTTGCGTTGAATAAAATTTTAATGGAAAATTCTTGTGTCTGATAAATTTTTTATAGAAAATTTTGCGTCCAATAAAATTTTCATTGACAATTTTTTTTCATAAATTTTTGTTCAAAATTTTTGCATCGGAAAAATTTCTTTTAGGAAAATTTTTCATAATTTAAATTTTTTACAAAATTGTTGCGTCGGAATATTTTTAGCCCCCGACTAAAAAAGGGGTGTTATAAGTTTGTAGTGTGTGTCTGTGTGTCTGTGTATCTGTGTGTCTGTCTGTGTCCACGTACAGGCCAAACGGCTGGACCGATTTTCATTTAGTTTTTTCTGTTTGAAAGATCACTTGATCGAGAGGGTTCTTAGCTATGTTTGAAAAAAATCGTTCCTGCCGTTTAGAAGGTATAACATCTTTTCTGAAAAAAGTCGGGGTTTTTAAAATTTTTAATTTTTGTTATTGTATAGAAAAATTTTGTGTCGGATAAATTTTTTATAGAAAATATTTGCCTCGTATTAACTTTTTATAGAAAATTTTGAGTCGAATTAATTTTTAATATAAGCTTTTTGCCTCGTATAAATTTTTTATGGCAAACTTTTCATCGGACAAATTAAAAAAAAAAATTTTGCATGGGATACATTTCTTACAGAAAACTTTTGCGCGGATAATTTTTTTATAGATAAGTTTTGCTTCGAACAATTTTTTTTTTTCAAATTAGGAAACTTATTTGAGAATTTATATGGCATTTAATACCTGAGTACTCACTCGCTCCAAGTAAATTTTCTTTTTCTAATGAATGTGAAAGTTTTTTGATTCTCTTTGAAAGAGCAAAAAATTGTTGGACTTATTTTTAGAATTGGTTTTGAAAATCCCTTAAATTGTCAACGAAAAATTATCAGTAAATTTTTTTGACATCCCAAGTATGAATTTTTCACATCAAATTGAGGTAAGTCTAACTTATATATTCAAATGAATATGCCTTGCCTGGGAGGAATTATCTATTATATCCACTTTTCATGACAACTCCGCATTCTCGTGGAAACTTCGTTCCATTTCTGGGTAAAGCATATTACTCAATTCACATTTTTTAAATACATATACATATACGAGTACATACATATATACTTCCCACACTCTGCCTCTTAAAAACGTGACATTATCATTTTAAATTGAAATTTTTTGCTTCCCAAAAAACCCCTTTTTGTCACATAATGAAAATAAAAAATCACCCATCCAATACTTACATACTTAAATAATGTCCACAGAAACTCGTTAAAAACTAGACAAACAAAATGACAAAAATAGGAAAAAGCGAAAACGAGACCTTAAAATTATGCAAAAAAAAAATCAAAATTAGCTTGATGGCTACAGTTGGGAAGTGAGTAGATGCTTCAAATCAAACATTCACACACATACATACAAAAAAAAAGCCAAATCACATTACAACATGTAAGAATGTAATAAAGCTGCATGTAAAACCCTTTTTATAGCATGAACATTAATGGCATGAACTTTTTTTTAGCATTAGAACTAAAGTAACTGACCTCAAACTTAAGTGAATGTGAAAATTAATTCGGTGAAAAAAAAACTGCTCACAAGTGTAAGTCATGGGAATAGAAAGTAATACAATTTAAAATTATGTTAAATTGTAGACATCAAATTAGAAAAGTTAATGATATTCAATAAATGGCAATAAGAGTTGTTGAAAACCGGAGTTTTGTTAAAATTTTTTAATTAACTTTTACAAGCAGCCCACTTTTTAAGTGGATTGCAACTAGGGTGATCGACTCGGTTTTTCAACTGGTCTTAAAACCCGGTTTTTTCAAAATACGGTTGTCGGTTTTTTCAAAATGTTGATTTTTTGAATGTCGAATAGTCCGGTTTTTTTACAATTTGAAAACCGGCTGAGTCGAATACTTTTCGATTTGCACATTTTGCATGTTTTGTTGATTTTCGTAAGTATTTTTTTACTGAAACATGAAATTAAGAGAAATTATTTTATGAGGTAAATAGCAGAGGCGAATTTCAATGGATGTCAAAATACGGTTGCAAAAAGTGTTTTTTAGTTTTTTTTGCCATTTTGCTTCATATTTTATATAGAGATAGATATCCACCTTGTCCATACATTCATATGTACATATATACCACTAAGGAATAAACTCTACATACAACCATAATTGTTTGGGTTTGAGGAAACTTGGGAAGAAATTCAAAAAATAAAATATACCAATATTTAGGTTCCCATTCCACAAACCCAAACAATTATGGTTGTATGTAGAGTTTATTCCTCAGTTGCATATTATATATAAATATTTATGTACATACGCTGCACTCGGGAAAACGTCAACACTAGTTTACGTCAACATCCCAAAACGTCAACCCTTAATTTTTTTACATTGTCTACTCTAAAACGTCAACCAAACAACCAAACCATAAAGCCCTAAAACGTCAACTTTAAATAAATAAAAATTTTGAATTAAGCAACAGTTAAAATACACAGTTTTGATCACACACACATTTATTTTATGAAACTAGTTCAAAATTTGGGTATTCCCCTTATAAGTATGTAGAATAGAAAATAAATTGCATCTCTATGCGTTGTCTTTTTTATGTTCAGTTGCTTTTTTGTTCTTTTTTGTATTTGTTTATGTTTCGTTTTAGTTTATAGGGCCTGTGCCAAACGGTAGCAAAGTACTAGTGTAAGTAAATTTTTGACACATCTGAGGTGAATAAAATTTCATTAGCCCTGGGGGCTAGTAGAAATTTTGACACAACAGGTAAATTTTTGACAAGATGCAATAAAAAGCATGGTATCATAAAATTTAAATCCACCGCCGTCGTTTCGAGCCGTCGCCCAATACAAAGATTTTTACGTCTTTTAAGTTTAATTAAACTGTGAAAAAATCATTGTTTATTTTAGTTTGCGAAAAATTTTGCATCATATATATAATATTATATAATTTTTTGCTACAAGAATGTTGTTTTGTATAAAAATGTCCTCTTAAAAATTTGTTGGTAGCCGGCGGCTTGTAGTCAGGCGAAGCAAAACCGCCGCCGCAGCAATTGTTTCATCAGCTTCTTTCTATGCTCAAGAGAATTTGTCAAAATTTTACATTGTCAAAAAAGATATCATTTGGCACAGCAGAAAAATTAAATTTTTTCCCCACAGGCAAATATCTTTTTACCATAGTACTTTTCTACCGTTTGGCACACGCCCATAGTCAATAAAAACGTTTTAAAGCACACTATCAATATGTTTTTTATTAAAAGTTTCTGAATTCATAAACGTCAACAATTTGTTAAACGTCAACACTCGCGGTTTTAATTAGTTGGCGTTTTCCCGAGCGCTGTGTACTATACATAAGTATATGAAGTTAATTTTTATGTTTTACCTTTAATTTTTGTATTGTTTTATAGTATTTACATCAACAGTTAACGCTTTTTTTATAAAGCAATTTAAAATCAAAACTTTTGTATAATAATATTCTTACTTGAAAAAAACCGGTTGGCCGGTTTTTCCTGAATTGTAAAAACCGAAACCGGGGGTTTTTCATTATTTCAAATATTCGAACTATTCGAAAACCGGTTTCTGGAAAAAGTCGAATAATCGATCACCCTAATTGCAACTCTAGTAGAAGATCTTGTATAACAAAATCTATTAAAGTTAACAACTTTTTTCCATTTCCTTGATGCAGGGACAGACAGCAGGCCAGTGAAACTACAGTTTGCATGTTTAAGTGCATTTCATCACTCGTGGAGATTGTAAGAGTTGCGAGTTGTGCATCCCTTTTCTTTACTTCCAACTATACTCTAGTTCATAATCATCAGCACCTTCATCATTGCAGTAACGTGCAAAGTTCATGAATGTCGTGTATGTTTTGTGTTGTAAATTTTTTTTGTGCACTTCAAGGTTAATCATGCATTGTTGTTACGCGTTAATACCTTCATGTGAGCTGGACCACGTGTTTTTCTGCAACCACACGGAGACACCGACACTAACACACGCTGTTCATATAAAATGTGCTTAAGCACAACCAAAGAGCCATACAGTCAGTCGGCCAGCCAGCCAACCAGCCATAAACTCAGCCATTCATTCATTCCGCAGTCAGTCATTTTTGCCCTTAAACCACTCATCATCATTAGCAGAGACGTGGATAAAGAAGGGAAATAATAAAATCATGGGGTGCCTGTACGAGTCGTAGATGTCTGCACATAAAAAATTATTGCCAAAAAATTTTCAAACAAACGTGTGTTTTAAAATATAATTTAGTTTCAGTAAATATTTTTTACTGTTCCAGTAAATTATTTGTTCCAATTTTATTTTATGCAAAAAAAAAACTTTATAGAATGAAAATTATCTATATAAAATAAAATTTGTAAAAAAAATTTTTAGACTTATTTTTTTATATTTAAATTTGTTATTTTCAGTTAAATTTATTTTAATATACTGTAAAAAAATTTGTCTGATTTTTTTTTAATTTTTTCAGTTAAATTTATATTTATATACTGTAAAAAAATATGTCTGATTTTTTTTTAATTTTTTCTACAAATTATTTTATAGATATAAAAAAACATTTTATTTTTTTTAAAGATTTTCGTTTGCCGTTTTCAAACTTATTATGTTTGAATGTTGTGATTTTCAATATAGTATTAAGAGTCTTACTATAAACATACGGAGTTTATTAGCTAAATTAAAAAATTTTTTGGGTTGAAGTCTACTGACGAGTTCCAAAAGCAGGAACGAAATGCTTAAACATAAAAACAAGCAAATTTTTGAAAGTAAAAAAAATTTTGAACCTTTCATTTGATTCCGTTAGTTTTTTCAGATAAAACTTTTACTAATTTTTTAAAAAAAAATTTTAAGAATTTTTATTGATTCAGTTAATTTATTTTCTGATAATACGAAAAATTTTTGTGAATTTGTTTGTAAATTATAAAAAAAAATTTGCTGAATAATACAAAAAAAAAAAAAAAAAAAAAAATCTGCAAAAATGTTTTTCTGTTCCTATTAATAAATTTGACTGAACATATTTTGAGTTTCAGTTAACTTTTTTCTCTAATGCCATAATAAGTTAACTAAAAATAAAAATTTCTTTTCTAGTTAAATTTTTACAAAATTGTTATCATAATCTACAAATTTCTTTGTAGGTCCGCATTCACACAAAAAATTTACTGATTCAAGGAATTTGGTTACTGAAAACGAAATTTAGTTTTTTCTGTGTGGTATGTTTCACTACAAAGGATGAAGGTATTTGTTACTATGCTTGTCATATATAACTTGTAATTGTATTTGAAGGCATATCTAACTATCATAATTTTTTGACTGTCAAAAACTTTTTTCTTTGGGTTTTGATACAATTATTTTTGTCCTTTTGACGTTCTACGGCCCTTTAACCACATTCTTTCTTTCTTTCTTCCTGATTTTTATAATACACTTTAAAAGTTCTTGAATTCATGTATGAATATTGATACAGCAACACGTTAATACAACAGTTCAAACTGATGAATTTCAATCGGTCGCACTTGTGTCATTGAAAGAAAATCCTTGGAAAAATTAAGATTAATGGTTCTAAGAATGCTGTTTCACCAATAATGGCAGCAAGTCTATTGAGTAGCTTCCCAGCCCAGAAATAGTTAAAGAAGTATTAACCATAGGCCAAATACCAATGTTATTTTTATTTCTGGGTATGAACTATTGTTGCACGAATATTCGTATTCGAATTGCCGAATATTCGGCCATTTTTAATGCTAATACGAAGCATTCGTATTCGTCAACTTCAGGCGAATACGAATACAAATACGAATATTTTTCCAAAAAAATTAAATAAATAAATGCATAAATCCTAAATAAAATTTAAATAAATGGATCAAAATATTAGTTTGTACGAATCCATTAAATTTTTTATAGAAATTTGTGCTTTGTATCATTTTCAAATATTATTTACTGACGATCATTAAAGTTTTGGGTACTTTTTATTAACTTTTAACTACGCCAACAGGAGTATGAAGTTCTTCTTCATAACAATCTTTTAATATTTCATATTGCGGGCGTAAATAGAGCCCTAATTTAATGTCTATAAATTTCACATGAAATATTCGTATTCCCGAATATCGTTTCAAATATTCGTATTCGCATTCGTATTCGCGAATATCAAAAATTAACATTCGTTACATCACTAGTATGCAGTTACTTGTTATAAATAGTTGCACCATACTGTATTTTGCAACATTTAAAAAAATATATTCAGGAAAGTGCGCCTTTTGCTCACACACGAACGGTTCCGTATGGACACTATATATGTAATAATGTCCTGCACAAGTCCATTTATAACACCTTTCAAGACATGAGAGATTTTTCAAATGATTTACTACAACGAAATATTTCAGTTGTTTGTCTTGCCAACAGTGGTGTTTAGCGTTTGTTTTAGAATATTTCGCTGTAGTAAAGCATTTGAAAAATCTCTCATGTCTTGAAAGGTCTTATAAATGGTCTTGTTCAGGACTTTAACATGTAATACTATACACTAAGAGAAAAAACGTGCTAAAATCAAGATTCAAATCATTTCAATCTTAATATCTGTTGAATGCGAAAATTCTTCATTCAACAATAAAATCTTAACTTTTTTAAGATCGCATTTATTGTAATTGTAATCTTGAATAAAATCTCATTTTAAGATCGGATTCAAGATTTTGTTCTTAATAAAAAAAAAACTTAAATTAAGATCACATTCCTTAAAATTTAAAAATACGATCCTAAAATTAAGATTATGTTCTTTATTTAAAGAATGCTTTCATAAAGTTTAAGACCACGTTCTTAAATTTAAGATTACGATCTTAAAATTAGGATTACTTCTCTGATTTTAAAAATTTATTCTTTCTGCTTTCTTCTTTATTCCAAGTAGATTTCTGCAATTTTAATTCAAGAATTTTGTTCTTAAATTTAGAACGTCATTTTTATCGTAGTGTACGAACTTTAGCCTAAATAATCGAATATTTTAAATGAGGCAGGCAGACGTTTATAAAAATTAAGCACCCGGTAAAATTGTTTCGGTTTTTAGCATTTTTTTAGTTTTGGCTTTTATTTAATTGATATTAGTTTAAACGATTTTTTTAATTTTGATAATTTTTTCGTGATTGGGATTTTTTAGAGTTTTTTTAGTTTTTGAGTTTATTTTAGTTTTGGCGATTATATTTTGGTTATTGCAATTTATATGTATTAGTTTAATAAATTTTTTTAGTTTTGGTGCTTTTTTTCGTTTTTGGGATTTATTTATTTATTTATTTTTTTTAATTGGAGTTCTTTTTAATTTTGACGCTTATTTTCATTTTTTTTCGATTTAATTGGTTTCTGGCAGTTTATATTATTTTAAGCAATTTGTTTGAATTTTCGTGATTTTTTCGTTTATTAACGTGGTGCTTATTTTAATTTTTGGCAATTTTTTTGGTTTTTGGGGATTTTTCTTAGTTTTGGCGTTTTTGGGAATTTTCTGTTTTTTTAAGTTTTTTCGGCATTAATTTTCGTTTCTGGCGATTTGTTTGGTTTTTGGCAATTTATTTTAGTTTTTTTGCGTTTTTCGGTTCTTAGATTTTTTTTGTTTGGCGTTTATTTTCGTTTTTATTATTTTGTTCGGTTTTTAGCGTTTGTTTTAGTTTTAGCGTTTATTTACCTTTTTGGCGATTTTTTTGCCTTTTGCAATTTATATTAATTTTATTGATTTTTTTTAGTTTTTCTCCTTTTTTGGTTTTCTTTTAGAGTTTTTTTTTAGTTTTGGTGCTTATTTTCGTTATTCGCGCTTTTCTCACCTTTTGGACATTTTTCTTAGTTTGGCGTTTTTATTTCCTTTTCAGGGTTTTTTCGGTTTTGAGCGTTTTTTTAGTATTGACGTTTATTATTTTTACTTCTGGCATTTTTTTTTTTGTTTTTTGGCGATTTATATTAGTTTTAGCGAATTTTTCTTTTTGTGCTTTTTTTCGTTTTTGGGATTTTTTTAGTCTTGGCGTTTATTCTCGTTTCTGGCGATTTTTTGATTTTTGGCAATTTTTTTTGGCGTTTCCGTCGTTTTTGTAATTTTTTCGGTTTTTAGCGTTTATTTAGTTTTTGCGTCTATTTTCGCCTCTGGCGATATTAGTTTTAGCGATTTTTGTTTAATTTTGGTGCTTATTTTGGTTTTTGGGATTTTTTCGGTTTTTAGTTTTGGCGTTTATTTACGTTTTTGGTGATTTTTGCGGTTTGTGTTGAGTTGTTCGTTTTGCCTTTTTTTTATTTAGTGATTTTTTGTTTAAGCGTTTTTGAAAACTTCAAGAGTTTTGCCTCTTACGGTTTCCGAGATATAGAAACTTGTCAAATTTACATTAGCCCAATTCACAGTCTTGTTCAAATGGTCTTGAATCGTAGCGAAAATTTCAGGTCTGTAGCTCTTACAGTTCTCGAGAAAACAGCCTGATAGACAGACAGACATTACAGCTAAAAACAATATAGTTCCTTTTCACCCTTGGTGTACGGAGCCCTAAAAATGATTCGAATAGTCGAATAATTGTTGTTTCTTATTTAATTATTTACATCAATGTCAATTAAAATGATTCTAAGATTGTAAGTTTCGCAAGAACAGAATTGCCAATTATTTAAGTTTAAAGTTATTAAATTTAAGGTTTCATAGGATTATTCGAATAATTTTTTGCTTATGGAATACTCAACAGTTATTCACTGCCAAAGACTTTTTATTTATTTCGTACCCTTTTAACTCTCAACATATTTAACTGCTCGTACCCTCTACCACTCTGGTGAACAACAATTCCTTCCTTGGCCAAACAGCCAACATCGCGTGAGCTTTATGTCCATTTTTCAAGCAAACAAAAAAATGTCTACAAAAAGAAAAAATAATAATTCCTTGCTGGATGCAATGACTATTATATGGTTTGCACGGGTTAAATTACAAACAATTGCTTAACATATAAAACTTTTCTTTCCCCCTCCCCATTCATTTAAGATTAATGCTACTACAGTTTTCAAGTGCCATCCTTTAAATAATTTTATGGGGATTCGATTGTGTATGTGCATGTGTGTGTGTGTGTGTGTGTGTGTGTGTGTGTGTGTGTGTGTGTGTGTGTGTGCTGGGAAGCTGTAAAGTTGCCTGATGATATTGTTGCTGTTTGTGTATAATGGGTGGGTTGCTTAAGTTCTTTCTGGTATCTGTTGTTGTTAATGGAAATTGGGTTGGATTTTTTTTTGTTTTTTTTTTTGTTCAACACTTCCATTGTGCTGCCGTTTTATATTGACGTGCCAAAGGGGCGTTTTTAAATGAAGCGATTAAGTGATTTTTATTATACTACTTGTATTTATGTAGATATGTGAATGTGTGTTTCTTTTATATACAGAGATTATCACTGAGATACTTTTTTTTAATTTTATTTAGTTTCTTTTTTTTTCTACTAATAAGTTACAGTTTTACATTACATTGTTGGTGAAATTATTTCCGCCATGTCAGTTTAATGATAAATATGAATTTCAAAATGTATGCAATTGAATAATTAAGTGTTATACTATAAGGACTTATTAGAGGAGAATGTTATTTAGAAAAGGTTTACACTAAAACAGCTTGAACTTAAAAAAGTTCAAAAAGGTTTTTATTTCATCCTAACACTTTATTGATGTGTTTATATAAAAAATCCAAAATGTAATTAAAATTATTCCATTACAGAACATATATTAATGACTGTAGGATTGAAAGTAAGGAGAGTCATTTAAATAATATTGATATTTATTGAGTAAAATTATGGTACTTTTCCGAGTTTTTGATACGTTCGATACTCTCAAGTACAAAATTATTTTCAAAATTTGTTGCTTTAAAAACTTTTGCTCTTCCACACACTCTCTCTTAACTAGTCTCGGTAAAAAAAGTCACTTCAAGGAAGTAATGAAAATGTAGAGTTTGCTATCTGGAAGTAGCACAAATTTTAATAATTTCTAATGCTTTTTAGAAGTGCATTGCAAGAAATTGTCTTTTTCAATTCCTAATCACAGAGTTGGAAGCGATGTTAAGAAAGATTTCCTATTTGGCGTTCTTCAATAATATTTTCCTCTAGGAAAACGCGTAAAAAGTAACCCATTTCTTTTCTGTTAATTATCTGCATATAAAAAATATATATTCTTTGGGAGCAATGAAAACGCAATTTCTTAATATTGGCTTCCAATTTTTTTTAACTGGTGTATAATGGTTTTTTCTTCATAATTTTCGATAACTTCTACTGAAACATTTTAATTTAACCCTGCAATTACACATGTAAGTGATTCGTTGCACTTGTGTATACTTAGTGTATACTTATTATCAACGAAAATTTCGAAGAAATAACAGAAAGTCTTGCAAGTTACTTGAGAGTTTACACAGTCAGTTGTAAGTTTATTTTTAAAACTTTTTTTGAAGCGCACACGTCTTATGAAAATAAATTTTCTTTTGAATAAAAAAAAAATATGTTTATTTCAAAAATATATGAATCCAATATTGCCGTATTGCCAAAATCATAAATTACTGAAAACAATATTTTCTTCAACAACGTTTTTGTAAAAATACATGAAATTCATATGTAAAAACATAAGCAATATGCGTTGTTGCACAGTTTTGTTCTTTTTTAAATATTATTTTCTTATAAATACGAAAGAAATCAGCAATAAATATTATTTTTATTATACGAAGTACTAAAAATTTATACAAAACTCATTATCGGTAACACTGTTCATTCAATTGTCATTTTACTTAAAGAAATTTACTTACAAGGAATTTATGTTGTAAGCTGAGTAAGTACAAAAAATGTGATTGTGTTAGTAAAAAATTGTGAATGTACTGAGTTTTTCGAACTTGCACTTACATGTGTAAATGCTAAGTTAAACTGCCATCTTCGATAACAGACTTTTATTATTTCTTTTAATAAAAACATTTTCTTAATAACTCAATAATGCAAAACAAAGCAATGACATTTCTCTTGAATACATTTTCTCTTTGAATTTCTTTTTCTTCTCTTTCCTTTTCTTTATCATAAACGCACACACAAACGCTTAACAACTCTACTCACATTCTGCTTAAAGCTTAAATTAGACGTGACATAAGGCTCAGTTAGCCGACTGTAATGTAAAGTAACTGCAACAGTAGTAAACAGCTGATCGATATTGGTATGTGAAAAGTAATGAAAATTATTATAGAGATGTAATGTAACGTAACCTACTTGTCATATAAAAATATCGATCAGCTGTTTTCTACGTTACAGTTACATTACATTACAGTCGGCTAACTGAGCCTTTAGCCGACTGTAATTTAAAGTAACTGCAACAGTAGGAAACAGCTGATCGATATTGTTATGCGAAAAGTAATGAAAATGGTTATAGAGATGTAATGTAAAGCAACCTACTTTTCATATAAAAATATCGATCAGCTGTTTTCTACGTTACAGTTACATTACATTACAGTCGGCTAAGTGAGCCTATAGCCATAACGCCATAACCAAACCAAAATTCAATTGGTTTCTATGGTGAGAGTTATGGCGTTATGGCGAATCACATATAATCGAATACAGTGTTGCCCATTAGTTTGGTTCGAACGGCTGCTCTCTATGGCTATGGTTATGTCACATCTGATTGAGCCTTAAGCCAACTGCAGACGTCTCCAGCTCAAGAAGGTCACGATTTTCAACACAAACATTATAGCAACAGAGAAGATCGCTCTGCCCACACTTTCCGTATAAATGAACACATTTTCTAATACACTTCTCACTAAGAAAAACCAAAATACTTGTTCAAACATTTTCACTAACTGTTAATATAACAATTAAATAACATTTATTTGTAAAAATTTTAAGTTTTACTAACCTTTTCACTATTAAATTAATTAATTTATATAAGAAACTACACTGAAACATACGCGCACCAAAAGATTTAAAGTTAAATAAACTAAAGCGAATAGGAAAGGGAAATTTTGCTTAAGCTGTTAAAACCTGCTTGTTCAACTGGAACATGAGAGAGAAAGAGACTAAGAGATTGTGTAAAACGGAAAAGCAATGTGGAAGCTATTGCAAATAAGAACCACAACAACAGCAACAGGTTCCACTAAGAACTAGAAAGATAACACATAAGATGGTAAATGCTTCAGCGAATGGAAGGAAATTCGTAGTGACTTCCACTGTCAAACACTAAACAAATAAAAAAAATTACTAGTTCATTTTAGACATGATGCTTGAGGTTTCTCAGTTCAGTTGAGTTCGGATAATCAATTACATACTTTTGGTGGCAGGAATGGGTATTAGCAATTACTAATAATTAGTTAAACAGTTGTTCTTCTGAGTTAATAGAGGCACATTCATAGAATATATAAACGATATTATTAGTCAATTAGAAACTGAATACTCATTGATACTGCAATAATTTAGTGTCAATAAATATTTTCAATTAAATATTCCTGCCAACAAGAAAATTCTCCTAAAAAACTTTTAATCTAAGAAAATTTAATAAGCCAAGATGAAAAAGTGCAAAATAGATTTAAATTAAACATTAGATAAAACTCCAATACCTTAAATCTTTATGATAAATAACTTCATTTCATTCAAATGAAATTTAAAAAATTTGTTTTGCATTTAGTATAATAAAATGCATTATACCATGTACAATACCAAGCATTTCTATTTCTTGAATTAAATAAATGTTTAATACTGTTTGCTTTTTTCATTAATAAAAATTTTTATACTTTAAAAACAATTCACCATGTATAAAATATTTATGTTCCGATATTTAAAATTTTCACTTTTAATTTTATTTTGTATAATTATATATAATATAAACACTTTTACAAATTTTTATTTGACAAAAAAGGCCATATTTTGCGGTAAACTACCATCTTTTGCAATAATTATGTATTTTCAGATCTATTTTCTTATTACATCAATAACCAAAAATAGCACAACACTTAATAATTTTAATTTCATTTCATTTTCTTCAACACACACGCGTTAACGATTATCAATACAACTCAGATTCTGTTCAAGCTTACGAACGTCGCGATTCATAATAAAAAAGTGAGACATGAATAGAAATATATTTACATATACATACATACAAACAAATGTAAAAAATTTTATTTTTTAGTATCAAAAATATTCTTAGGAAGCACTTTTTATACCTAAGGGTAGTCAAATATGTATGAAAATACTAGGTTTGAAAAAAAAAATCTGATTTTCTAAGCGCTTTTGATACTATGTGATATCATGATCTCTTTTAGCCATCTTTCAGCTTCATTTTAGCCTCAAAAACTAATAATAGTGTGGAAAAATTTTTCTTCGTGCAAAAACATTTTCGTGAAAATCAGTGGGGAAAAAGTTTATCAAACCTTATTGAAATGTCGTTATCTTCCTCTACAAATGAAGTTCTTACAGACATAACCATCAGATTTGATTTTGAGAAACATGTAGAAAAGCTAGGGCTGTAATATATATATAAATTTTTTTTTACATATTTCGTTCTGAGATATTGAAAAGAATTAAGGAATTTTTAATTAGAAATAATTTCTTAATCGGGCTTAAGTTCAGTAATTTCAATTCTTATTGATTATTATTAATTAATGTGAGTTTCTAAAGAAGAGAAGTAAAGTTAAACTAGGCTTTCATTAGCTGGGGGAAATACCGATACTTTTCTGTGCAGCCACGCACTTCAGCATATAGCATTTCACAGATACATCTGTTTGCACTAGTTTTGCCTGTTATTTATCGTTTTCTGTTATTAGTTGTAAATGTTGATTTTTTAAGCAATTATTGTATGGTTGGGCAATGAGCAAATGAAAACAACACATTTTTTTTTTTAAGGCAAATAAGATACATAAAACTGCTTTTACCATAAGTGCCTTATGATGTGTTGAGAAACAATGTAATTGGCTGATGAATGAATGAATGAAAGCAAAATTGCACATACATATGTAAGTAAATGATACATGTACATGAAACACATGCATTTGTAATTACTCTCAGAGCAAAACTGTCTCTTTCTCTCTCTATACTTTGGCTGCGCCACAAAATAACATAACGAACGTCCGCACATACATCTGCACATCATATATTTGTTTCAATAGTGGGTTTTTCATATATTTGTATTACAATATGTATTTTTTGAGCAAAAACAGATCAAACAGTTGCTAAGCAGCAATACAATTAGAAATTGTTATTTGTTTTCAATTGTATTTTAACTTGGAAAAGCACGCACACACAATAACTCTTATACTAGTTCTGTCGCTCACACTACAATTATATGGTACATACCATGGTATATTTTTTTGGCTATACAAACGAGTATACAAATGCAACCCTTTACTTCAGCAGTACCCTAGTTTATCTACTGGAGTAGAGATTGTTATTAACATCAGCTATTTAAGAAAATTTTCAGTGAAATGGAATATGAGAAATGCTTATTGTGTATACAACTATTGATTTGCCTTTGGTAAAAATATTTGTAAGTATCACTATTCATTTTCTGGTTTTCCATATTTCACTTTCATACATATAAGTATTATTGTAGTGGATATTATGTTACATTGTTTTTTGCTTTCTACAGTTGATTTTACTTTGCAGCATTATGAAGTGTCATTGCCAAGTGAACATATTTTTGTCACGTGCCCATGATGATATAAATGAGACATTTTTAGATTTAATTGAACTGTAGTGAGTTTTAATCAGAAATAATTTCTTAATCAGGCTTAAGTTCAGTAATTTCAATTCTTATTGAATGAAATATTTTTATTAAATAATGTGAGTTTCTAAAGAAGTGAAGAAAAATTAAAGTTTGGATAAAAAAGTACCTCTTATTAAAATTTGCTCCATAAAGAAAGCTAATCGCTTAATTGTGTCTTATTTCCATAAAAATAAATATTTAGCTCAGAACACTATTTTTCGGATTTTTTTACGATATCCGTGAAACATTTTAATTATTTTGATAGTTCTGTTTTCCAAACGCTATTTCGTTCCTTACTTATTCCGGAACTATTTTAAATTATTTATAAGCTTTCTAATAACTTTGGAGTATCCAATGCGTCATTACCAATCAGTATCAATAAATTTCATTGGTATTGACTTTACCATCCCTGATATGAAACCAACAGAAACTATTCTGCCAATATTTTTTCTTATGGCCAAATTTTCTAACACATTTTTGCTAAGAAAAACCGAATTATTTGCACAAATATTTTCACTAACTTGTAACATATAAATTAAGCTGCATATAAATGCAATAACTATTAATGTAACTAAGGATTTTCACTATTAATTTAATTAATTTATTCAAGATTCTGCACAAAGACAAACGCGCACCGAAGAATTTCTAGAAACTTCAACACAGAGGAATAGGAAATTTTGCTTAAGCTTCGCCAGAACATAAGAGAGATAGAGACAGAGATACTACAACTCTCTATGCTTTTGTAACAAGTAAAACAACGACAGCAACAGGTTGGTTGCACTGGAATTTCCATTGGGCAATTGTGGGTGTTTAACAAGGTCAAGCAACTGTGTAGTCAGGGAATGTTTCAATGACTTCCAGTGTCAAATAACTTATTAAAGAACTTACTGTTTGGTTTTTTACAGGATATTTGACAGTTAGAGATAAAACACGTGGATTTAAGGTTACTATCCACAAATCTAATACTCTGCCTTGAAATAAACAATGTGCCAGATTGGTGAATTTAATTGTAGGTTCAGTGTTACCAGGAATAACTAAATACAGGGTGGGCCAAAAGAAACCAAGGGGTGTAAAAGTTTAATAACCTTGTTGTTTATTATTTTTTTTTTATTTTTTCTTTCAGATTATATAGACAACACTTGGAGAATTTATAATGGAGAGGTTCACAACTGAACAGAGAACCAGAACAACAGAATTTTATTATTTAAACCAGAGATCAATTATTTTAACGCAAAGAGCATATCGTCGACATTTTAACGTCAGAATTTCGCCCTCTGAAGCGATGATTCGTTGCTTAGTTAATCGTCATCACCAACATGGCAGCGTAAGAGATTTGCCTCGAACCGGTAGACCACGTTTAAGTCGCACTGCGGAAAATATTGAACGAGTACAGCAAAGTGTTAACGAAGCACCAGAAACATCTGGCAGAAGGCGTTCTGCTCAGCTAGAAATGTCTCGTACGTCACTACGGCGCATTTTAAAAAAAGATTTACAGTTATACCCATATAAGGTGCAATTGGTCCAAGAATTAAAACCCGCAGATCATCGGCAACGTCTAAATTTTGCAGTTAAATTTGAAGAGCGAATAATTTCTCGAAATTCGGGGTTTTTTGAAGGACCGAGTGTATGTGAACAAGCCAGAGACAATCCTTGAACTCAAGGCAAACATTGTTGCAGAAATTCGAACGCTACAGACACAAGTTTTGAAAGATGTTATGGAAAATGCTCTAAAAAGAGCCCATCAGTGCGAAGCTGAAAACGGTGGTCATTTAAGAGACATCATTTTTCATACTTAGTGTAAAAAAATTTCCATTTTGTATATTATATAATCTGAAAGAAAAAATAAAAAAAAGTAAATAAACAAAAAAGTT
The DNA here is from genome assembly GCA_949987645.1 of Tachina grossa. Lineage (NCBI taxonomy): Eukaryota > Metazoa > Arthropoda > Insecta > Diptera > Tachinidae > Tachina > Tachina grossa. Next base: position 157,602,842 of record OX465275.1, read on the forward strand.
ATTAAACTTTTACACCCCTTGGTTTCTTTTGGCCCACCCTGTATATATATTCATATCGAATATAAATTATTTGTTGGATTTTTTGTATTAGTTTCTAAGCCTACTACGCTTATTTTTCTTTTGTGATTTTCAAAAATATTATTATTTGTGAATTCTCAAATAGTTCTTGAAAGTCTGTGCATAAGATAAGAGGTTTGTGACTATTCAAAATGTGTGGTTGAAGTGTGCTGATGATTTATTACACCAACAATGAAATGCATTGCATATAGACAACGCTGAACCACCAGCAATAAAATTTCAAATTTAGTGCACACGTGGTGTTAAATAAATTAATAAACAAATAAAGTATAAACAAAACGTTAGACCAATAAAAATATATAAACATTTGTGTATCTCTTTATACAGACATGTCTGTATTTCGTGTAAGTATACATATCTATATATACATTTTATTTCAACAATCTTAATTTATTTTTATTTTGAATTTAATGCACAGCTGTTTCTACAATAAATATATGATTAAAAAATAAAATTGTATTATTATATTAAATAATACTTTGGTCGTATTTAACAATATTAATATAATATTCGAACATGGTATGGTGAGTCTCAATTAAATTTTAGTCACATCTAACAATAGTGTTGTCATATTTACAATACTAAGATTAGTTGTAACAAAGTTTATTGTTTTTGTAGATAATATTATTATTAACTCAGATAATAATATTATTTAAAGTTTGCTTTTCTATTAACAATAATATGATTTGACTCCAACCATATAATTCAATCATAGTATGTTGCTGTTTGATTATGGTTACCTCAACCATATTTTTTCTTTGCGTGTAGGTTTTGAACCTAAAGTGAAGTTGAAAGATGGCTAAAAGAGATCATGAAACATAAAATTTGGGGCTAAAATATGAAATAATAAAGGCTGATGCAACACGATATAACATGATATTAAAAGTGCTTAGAAAAACAGAATTTTTTTTTTGACAAACCTAGTATTTTCATACATATTTGACTACCCTTAGGTATAAAAATTGCTTCCTAAAAATATTTGTGATACTAAAAAAAAAATTTTTATATTTGTATGTATATGTAAATATATATACATATATTCTATTCATGTCTCACTTTTTTATTATGAATCGCGACGTTCGTAAGCTTGAACAGAATCTTAGTTGTATTGATAATCGTTAGCGCGTGTGTGTTGAAGAAAATGAAATGAAATTAAAATTATTAAGTGTTGTACTATTTTTGGTTGTTGATGTAATAAGAAAATAGATCTGAAAATACATAATTATTGCAAAAGATGGTAGTTTACCACAAAATATGGCCTTTTTTGTCAAATAAAAATTTGTAAAAGTGTTTATATTATATATAATTATACAAAATAAAATTAAAAGTGAAAATTTTAAATATGGCAATATAAATATTTTATACATGGTGAGTTGTTTTTAAAGTATAAACATTTTTATTAATGAAAAAAAGCAAACAGTATTAAACATTTATTTAATTCAAGAAATAGAAATGCTTGGTATTGTACATGGTATAATGCATTTTATTATACTAAATGCAAAACAAATTTTTTAAATTTCATTTGAATGAAATGAAGTTATTTATCATAAAGATTTAAGGTATTGGAGTTTTGCACTTTTCATCTTGGCTTATTAAATTTTCTTAGATTAAAAGTTTTTTAGGAGAATTTTCTTGTTGGCAGGAATATTTAATTGAAAATATTTATTGACACTAAATTATTGCAGTATCAATGAGTATTCAGTTTCTAATTGACTAATAACATCGTTTATATATTCTTTAAATTTGTCTCTATTAAGTCAGAAGAACAACTGTTTAACTAATTATTAGTAATTGCTAATACCCATTCGTGCCACCAAAAATTTGGAATTGATTCTCCGAACTCAACTGAACTGAGAAACCTCGTGCAAAAATAAAATACGATGACGTCAAGCATCATGTGTAAAATGAACTAGTAATTTTTTATATTTGTTCAGTATTTGACAGTGAAAGTCACCACCAATTTCTTTCAATTCGCTGAAGCATTTACCATCTTTTGTTGTTCGCTTTCCAGTTTTTAGTGGAACCCGTTGCTGTTGTTTTTGTTTTTTATTTGCAATAGCTTCCACATTGCTTTTCCGTTTTACACAATCTTTTTGTCTCTTTCTCTCTCATGTTGCAGTTGAACAAGCAGGTTTTAACAGCTTAAGCAAAATTTCCCTTTCCTATTCGCTTTAGTTTCTTTAACTTTAAATCTTTATTTATTTATATTTATTTAGTAGTGAAAATGTTTAGTAAAATATAAAATATTTACAAGTAAATGTTATTTAATTGATATTTTAAAATTTGTGGAAATGTTTGAGCAAGTAATTTGGGTTTTCTTAGAGAAAATTTGTTTATGTGTCCGGGAAGTGTTGGCATAGCAGTCTCCTCTGTTGGTGTCATGCTTGTGTGGAAATTCGCGACGTTCGTGTGCTGCAGACGACTGCATTTGGCTTAAGCAGAATGTGAGTTGTTTGTGTGTGTGCTATTAAGAAAAGGAAATATAATGTAATGCAAAGTTGTTTACCAAATGCCTCAAAGAGAAAATGTATTTAAGAGAAATGTCATTGCTTATTATTGCACTATTGTGTCTGTTATTAAAAATTAAAATTTAATAAAAAAAGTAAATCCTTTCTTAAATTAAAATGTTTCAGTAAAAGTTAAAGTAAGTTGTGAAGAAAAAAAAAAGCATTTTGCATCTAAAAAAAATATAAATAAATAAAGTAAATCTTAAGAAACTACATTTACATTGCTTCGAAAGAATCAATATTTTTAATATGCAGACAATGGGCAAAAAAGCAAGCTAAAATTTATTTTTGTCATACAAAAAAAAAAAAAACACAAAACCAATTAAATTTTGTTATAGTGCATTTACATTACCTCGAAATCTAGTACTTATGAGATTTCGAGCTAAATCTTGCTGCTTTTTACTAGATTTCCCATACAAAACATAATCTATTTTGTCAGTAGATTTGTAGGAAATTTAATAAAAATCTAATATTTTTATTTATTTTTTAGCACCCTGTGCAATATATTTATAAAAAAAGATGAGTGAATTAGCTATGGTTTGCTTAAAAAGGTGTGTGACTTAGCTACAATGCAGCTATTTGGTTGTAAATACTTTTGGAAATTTTTTACTTAGGGCCAATTTAACCAACTTATTTAAATATCAATTAATATTTAAAAATAATTTTTCCATACAAAAATTAATCAAAATCGACATTTAAATATGAATTTATATTTAAATAGAGTTGGTGAAATTGGCCCTTAATGTGTTTTGTTTTGAATAAAAAATATTGATAAATTTAAAAAAGTTGGTGTAAACGGTATAGATTTTCATAAAAATTTTAATTAAAATCTGCTAGATTTTGTGCTGGTGTAAATGGCCTATTAGTATATTTGTGGGAAATCTAATCAAAATTTAATATTTTTATTTATTTTTTACTACCCTGTAGAACATATTTGTAAAAATAGATGAGTGAATAAGCTACGGTCTTCTTAAAAAGGTGTGTAAATTTGGTTGTAGTTTCAGAAATTTTTCAGTTAATGGGTCTTGTTTTGGATAAAAAAATCTCGATAAATCTCAAATAAGAAACTTGATGTAAACGGTATAGATTTTCATAAAGATTTTAATTAACATGCTGTAGATTTTGTGTAGTTGTAAATGCCATATAACAGTAATAGCTATTTACTGAAATTTACATTAAAACACTATTTTGCATTTAGATTATTATAAAAAGAAACAAATTGAGAAAATTTTTAACTTTTTTCCCTTGTTGCTAGAGGAAAACATTACTAAAGAACGACAAAAGTGAAATTTTGCTTAGTCCCAAATCACATTGTGCAAGCCTTATTGCTAAGCTGATTAGTTTCAGGGAGAGAGACGAGGGGAACAGCAACGTTTCTTTTCCCCCCGTCTCTCTCTCCCAATAAACTAATCAGCTTAGCAATAAGACTTGCATAGTGTAAATTGGGACTTAACATCGCTTCCAACTCGGTGATTAGGAGCAAAAAAAGAACTTTTTGCAATGACAAGGCTATGTAAAAGTCATTATCATTTGCATTACTTTCGGATCTAAAACTTCACATTTTATGTCTTCTTTGGAGTTTCTATATATAATAATAACGATGTAATGTAATATCAAAAAAAAAAAGAGGAAAACGATATACATGATTGCAATTTTGGGAAAAGGGAAAATATTTCGAAGAAAAAAATGCTATCGATAGATAGGCGTGATTAATAATGATATAGATGAATAATTCTACATTTCCATGACTCTTAAATTCAATGTAAATCAGCAGTATCCAGCATACAATAATCATATTTTAATAACAATAAAAATTCAACGATTTCTTCAAACACAATTCATATGCTTAATACAAAACGTGTGAATTTCCCATGTGACAGAAAATAAAATATATAAAAGTAAATAATAAAAATAATGAAATAAAACACTTTGATCTGACCAATTGCTACAGAAAATGAGGTACTTATAAATATTCTATAAGCTATCAAAACGAAACTTAAACCTAAAAAATGGGAATCCTTTATTTTTAACCATTTGCAAAATTGTACATAGAACATTTCTAAGACATTCAACAATGATGAATAATGTGCCATATTTATTCACCATAACAATAAAGCATATTAGATGTGAAGAGAAAAAATTAAAGGAATAGAAAGAAATCCATGGCGTATGAGAAGGATTGTATGTACATATGTGCATTTAAAAAAAAGGATATCTATCTATTTGCATAAAAAATATTGATAAATGAAATACATGTCATAGTAAATTGTCAAATGGTTTCAAATACTTTGCACCAACAATACCAGACTAAATTGTTTTCCTTTTTTTTATATGTATAGTTTGAGGTTGTTGTAATAAAACTAAAAATAAAGTAAAATAAAAATAAATAACATATTGTCTTGTTTGCTAAGGATACAAAGAAAATTATAAGATTTGGTTGGATTTTGTCAAAGAAATAACATAAAAAGCCTTTAAGATATTATTGTGGTGTTTGAAAGATTTCGGTTTGCCGGACATTTGACAAAAAAAAAAAAAGGATGGAAATTTTATTTTATTATTGAACATTCTAACATGGCCATACAAAACCTAAACATGTATTGTATATTTTGCATAACACATACATATGAAATTTATTTACAAGAAATAATGGGAAGATTTATTCAAGGAATATGTTCAGCATAAAAAATATATAAGAAAAATTAAGCCGGTAAAAAACAGAACTTTAATATCAGCTGTTTATGCAAGAAACACTACTAATCCTGCTCTTTTCCACTATTAACTTTTCCCACTATTAAAATTTTTAGTTTTTATTAGAGCTGGGTCCAACTTGTTCAATCGTTCATTTTTGCCACAAACCTGTGATCAAACCCAAGTAATTTAAATGAACCCAGCTCTCAAGGAATAAATTTCTCCAACTTTCTGCAAGTTTTCTTTGGAAAAAACTATTATTATTGTCATATACATATAACCAAAGTGAATTTACACCGGATTATCTCGATTCAGCATATGATCAGCTGTTAATTTCTCTTCTATCTATTTTTTTTTCGAGTAATTACTGTCATTATCTGGTATGTGAAAAATTTTAAATTTTTGTGTAAAATACTTTTAACTTGTCAAGAAACGGACGATAGAAATATGAAGAAAAATTAATGGAAAAATTAATTATACATTGTAAAATTTTTTACAATGTTTCTATGTATGTGTATAACCTTAAATACTCTACCCAGGTGTCATATGTTGTCACTCTGCAATTTATAGTCAATAAGTACCTATTTTATTTGGAAAACATTTTTATAAATACATAATGACAACAAGAAATATATACACAATAAACACTTATATATATGCATGTATGTATGTAAATATCTTTATTTAGACGGTGTCAACCACAGAAAAAAATTAAGTATTTATGTACAAAGGTAAAAACATACGCACATAATATGTACATATGTTTATAAATGCCCTGTCGGAGAATGTGTGGTTGACAATAAAAATAATTAAATTATAGTTAACTTTTCTCTAGTCTCAGTTAGCCGACTGTAATGGAATGTAGCTGCAACGTAGGAAACAGCTGATCGATAGTTTTATGTGAAAAGTAGGTTACGTTACATTACATCTCTATAACCATTTTCACTACTTTTCACATAACAATATCTATCACCTGTTAACTACTATTGCAGTTACATTTCATTAGACTAATTAAAATCTAACTGCAATTTTATTCAGAACAAATTTGTTGAGAGCCAGCAAATTTATTCCCAGCTACTTTCAAATTCATTTAAGTTTTATATTAGCATATTGCTGTCAGTGATGCCAATTTTTTTTGCCTCTAAAAGCACATCAAAACTTAAACAAATTCAGTGAAGTGCGACTTTGACCCCCGCACGAAGGGTTCCGTACGGACACTAGATATGTAATTCAATACGAACTTTAGCCTATATAAAAAATAGTTTTGGATTTTTTTCGTTTTTGGGTTTTTTCGGTTTTTGGCACTTTTTTCCCCGTCTTGTCGTTTTTTGCGGTTTTTGGCGGTTTTTCCATTTTGACAATTTTTTTCATTTTGGCGATTTTTTCATTTAGGCGATTTTTTCATTTTGGCGATTTTTTCGCGTTTTGGTGATTTTTTTCGGTTTTTGGCGTTTTTTCAATCTGGCGATTTTTTTTTCATTTGGGCGATTTCTTTTCATTTAGGCGATTTTTTTATTTTTGGCGCTTTTTTCGCGTTTTGGCGATTCTTTCCGTTTTTAGCGTTTTTTCAATTTGGCGACTTTTTTATTTTTGGTGATTTTTTTCTTTTATTTGGGCGATTTTTTTAGATTTGGAGCTTTTTTCGCGTTTTCGTGATTTTTTCAGTTTTTGGCGTTTTTTCAATTTGCCGATTTTTTTCATTTTGGCGATTTTTTTCATTTTAGCGATTTTTTTTATTTGGGCGATTTTTTAGTTTTGGCGATTTTTTTCGGTTTTTGGAATTTTTTTTTTTTCATTTTGTCGACTTTTCAACTTTTTCAACTTTTTCGCATTTTGGCAATTTTTTCCGTTTTTAGCGTTTTTTCAATTTGGCGATTTTTTTAATTTTTGGTGATTTTTTTCTTTTATTTGGGCGATTTTTTTTAGATTTGGCGCTTTTTTCGCGTTTTGGTGATTTTTTCAGTTTTTGGCGTTTTTTCAATTTGCCGATTTTTTTTTTTCATTTTGGCGATTTTTTTCATTTTGGCGATTTTTTCATTTTGTCGACTTTTCGACTTTCTTCGTTTAAGCGATTTATTTTTGGTTTTTGGCGATTTTTTTTTGGTTAGGCGATTTTATAATTTTCGGATTATTTAGTTTTACCGGATTATTTAGTTTTGAAAATTTCAAGAGTTTGCCTCATACGGTTTCCAAGATACAGCAAGGTGTCAAAATTACAGTCAAAATTGCACTTATTTAAATTTTTTAAAATTTTAGTGTTAATTGTTGTAGTTTATATAAAAATACACTTATTTTACAAATCTTATGTCTCAATATACATACATATGTACATACAATTGTATGTATATTACATGGGATTTTAACATTTTTCGTTGCTCGTTTTGGAACACCCTTTAATTTTTAATTCTCATGTATTTGCTGTTGTAGCGGTCAAGGTTCTACATACTCTGTCCAAATTTCAAGTTCGTGGCTCTTACGGTTCCTGCGAAAATAGCGTGTGACGGACAAACGGCCATATGGACAGCGTAGCGAAAACAATAGGGTTCCTTTTCACCTTTCGTGTACGGAACCCTAAATGAATTCAGTAAGGTGCGACTCTGACTCGCGCACGAAGGGTTCCGTACGAACACTAGATATGTAATTTAATACAAACTTCATCCTATATAATATATAGTTTTGGCATTTTTTTCGTTTTTGGGGTCTTTTCGGTTTTTTGTTTTGGTGTTTTTGCGTTTTTTCGGTTTTGGCGATTTTTTTAGTTTTGGCTTTTTTTAAGTTTTGACACTTTATTTTCTTGTTTTGGCGATTTTTTTCGGTTTTTGGCGTTTTTTCATTTTTGCGATTTTTTTTTATTTTTGGCGATTTTTTCATTTTTGCGATTTTTTTTATATAATTTTTTTTATAGTTTTGACGACATTTTCGCGTTTTGGCGATTTATTTCGATTTTTGGCGTTTTTTTCATTTCGGCGTTTTTTTCATTTTGGCGATTTTTTCGAATTTGGCGATTTATTTTAGTGTTAGAATTTTTTTTTTAATTTTGGCGATCTTTTTCGTTTTGGCGATTTTTTTTTAATTTTTGGCGATTTTTTTTTGGTTTGGCGATTTTATAATTTTTGGTTTTTTTTTTGGTTTTACCGTTTTTGAAAATTTCAAGTGTTTGCCTCTTACGGTTTCCAAGATATAGCAAATTGTCAAAATTACATAGTCAAAATTGCATTAACTGATGGACCACCCTTTAATTTAAATTTTTTTAAATTTTAGTGTTAATTGTTGTAGTCTGTATAAAATTTTACAAATTTCAAGTTTCAATGTTCATACAATTGTATTTATATTACATGGGATTCTAATATTTTTCGTTGCTCTTTTTGGAACACCCTTTAATTTTTAATTCTCATGTATTTGTTGTTGTAGCGGCCAAGGTTCTGCATACTCTGTCCAAATTTCAGGTCCGTAGCTCCTATAGTTCCTGAGAAAATACCGTGTGACGGACAGACGGACAGCGTAGCGAAAACAATAGGGTTCCTTTTCACCTTTGTTGTACGGAACCCTAAAAAGCACTAAAAAGCGTAATTTTGAGATCTTAAAAGCGTTAAAAGCACAAACTTGAAAAACGAGTGAAGTTGTACAATGTTTAATATTTTCTAAGCTATTCTCCATTGCAAAAATATATAGTATCATCTTTAATGAAATATATCAGACGAAAAAGGCATGATTTACACTGAAAAAATAAATACACCAAGTTTTTAATCCCCGACTAAAAAAAGGGGTGTTATAAGTTTGTAATGTGTGTCTGTGTATCTGTGTGTCTGTCCGTGTCCACGTACAGGCCAAACGGCTGGACCGATTTTCATTTAGTTTTTTCTGTTTGAAATATGACTTGATCGAGAGGGTTCTTAGCTATGTTTGAAGAAAATCAGTCCAGCCGTTTAGCCGTTTAGAAGAATCCTGGAAGCATACATACATATTTATAGAAAGTTTAAAGGGAAATATTTAAAAATTGCATTAAATTCTGCTTGAATATATCATGTAAAATTTCGCCTTATGCTGGGAACACAACTGGGACGAACGACGAATTTTTCGGTGCAAACTTTCGTCATAAAAAATAAAACACAATTGTTCATATGAAAATGAACACAACACCGCCGTAGAACGAAATTTATCGTGCGTGACGAACTCTGAGATAGAGTTATTTCTATTTTGTACGCCGACGAACGACGAAAAAAACAATTTTCTCTGGTCACACAATAAACAGTGTGACCAGATTTTAAAATAAAATTAAGCTAAATCACGTATCTCTTCAACCCCCCGACTAGACTGGCAATAAAATCATTAACATATATTGCAGCAAATGTAAAATTATTGATATTGCCAATGGAGACAGCTCATTGCCAGTACTTGCAATAATTGTCAACAGTTTTTCGTTGACAATTATTGCGAACGTGAAACTCGGTGTAAATTTATGTTTGACTTTTCTGTATTGCGTTTGGCATTTCGATAATATTATTGAAATTTATAAAATATACATATGTATGTATATTAAAAAAGGAAAATAGTCTCTTAAAAACGTGTGTAGTGAAATGATTTGTATTATTATAAGTTTTTAAAAATAAAAAATTGGTTGATTAACCAGATATTTACAAGTGAATTATATTTTTATTCTGCACCTTTCCTGTTGACTTTTTCCATATTGTGGCTACGATTTCCCATAGCCTTAACATAAGTAAAGCAATAAGCAATATTGTTCCGCTATTTTGCCAGCGTTATTGCTAGATTGCCAACATATTTATTGCCAGTCTAGACGGGGGGTAATATATTTTTAGAGAATACGCAATTTGGATTAAAAAAGGCTAAAAAAGCTAAATCCGTTTTTAAAAAGCTAAAAAAAGAAGCTAAGAGCTTAATAAAAATTTTAAAGCTAAATACAGAAGAAATAAGCTAAATTTAGCCCAAAGTTAGCTAAAATGGTCACACTGACAATAACCAACTTTATCAAGTACAAGGCAAATTCATGACAGGTAAATTTAATACTACAACAAAATACAAACAATAAAAACAATATGGTATTTTGTTGTTGCCTTGGAGGCTCGTATGTCAAAAGCAGCTGATTGAAGTTACTCAAGCAGAGATCTAGGCCATGATGGCTCACAACCGGCTGAGCCGAGCCGTCGATAATTTTAGTCAGCCGCCGCTGGAAAAAGTTTGGTTTATGTTGCCTGAAAAACAGCCGCAGATTCAATAAACAATATAATCTAATAATTATTTTATTTATTTAAAAATATTTATTATTTGACATATTTTCATACGTTTAATTGATATGTATTTGATAGTGGCTAAGCATTGTCTATGTATTTCATTGGTGCCTTGCCAAATCATCAGTAGACTTCAACCATATATTTTGAACAGTTACAAACCTCTTATCTTATGGACAGACTTTCAAAAACTATTTGAGAATTCACAAATATTAATAATATATTTGAATATCACAAAAGAAAAATAAGCCTAGTAGGCCTAGAAACTTTAACAAAATATATGGTTGAAGTCTACTAATGATTTGGCAAAGCACCAACCAATTATATAGACAATGCTAAACCACCAGCAAATAAATTTCAATGAAAATAAACTTATGAGAATATGCCAAATAATAAATTTCTTAAATATTAAATTTATACTTTATTTTTCATTTTGCCTTATAAATACTTTTATTGCTATCCAATGGATTTTTAATTGTATAAAGGTGTAGAAAAATAAAATATATTCATATCGAATATAAATTATTTGCTGGGTTTTGTTAAAGTTCTAAGCCTACTACGCTTGTTTTTCTTTTGTAATTTTCAAAAATATTATTATTTGTGAATTCTCACGTAAATATCTACTTTATTTATTTTTTAATTCTTTTTTATCTTAAATTTTGTATTTCAGGTTATTTGATTATTAGCTTCCGCCGATAATTTTTCCAAGAGCTGGCGCCGCCGAAAAAATTGTCCGGCGCAGGTCTGTATATATAAACAACTTTTGACATACGAGCCAATAGTAATATGAATTCGCCTTGAATTTGGCAAAAAAAAATAGATCAGCTGTGTTTTCAACTTTACCTGTTATGAATTTGCCTTGATCAATTATAAGAGCTGAATTCGCTGAGTAAATTCGTTGTTATTGAGCTTCACACGACGAATTTACGCAGAGAATTCTTATCGACGAATTCGTCGACGTGGACGAAATTCGACGTTCGTCCCAATTGTGTTCCTAGCATTACTCAGGCATACAGAAATACGTATGTATGTGGGTGGCATTATTCGTGAAACCGACAATACAAAATATTTTTCCGAAATTTCTTGATATTTGGCATAAGTATATTTCTAATAGACATGAATGTGTTCATCATAAAAAATTCCTATTAGATTGCACAAGCATACCTCAAAAACTTATTAGATTTTGCACAGCACTTTTGAATGTAAAAATGCTTTATGGCAACGCTGATTACAGTACTGCTATTTTTAATGTAAAGTAACATTTCCTTTGGACATTGACTTGCTGCTCTTCGTACATTTGTACACACATGCTGTTATTTAACAGTCATTTAACCACATTTAAACTACATACATACATACATATTTTAATGGATTTATTTTATCTTTCGTTAACAGTGATTTCTATTTTATATTAAAATTTTACATGCAAGTAACATATGCAACATACCTATAAATATTTTAAAGTTTGACTGCAAAAACAAACTTAAACTTTTTCCACATTATGAAAATATTTAACTCATTTTGTTATCTAAACGCGCACATGTAAAAGTACATACTACGATACGAACACACTCATGTCATCCTAAATCCGTGCATTCTTGAACGTTCTTCATCCGTATAATCAGACATGGAATTAAGCTGTCCAGACCAAGTAACTTCGCCAGCTTTGAACTGTTTATTATGTTTTTCAATGATTTTTTTGCGTTCTTCCACTATGGCTCGCCTGCGCTGCTCTTCCGCCTCATCGCTATACACTTTGCTGTGTTTTTGCTGCAAGTTATACGAATAGGTTCTTGTATTTAATTTTAAATGTAAATAAAGCGGAAAAGAAATAACAGTTCGTAAGTACCTTGTATTCTTGCCACTCTTCGTCCGTTAAAGTTGCCATTTTCAATAAAGGCCCAACTATAATATGAATAAGTTAGCTTAAGCAACTGTGCGGTTACATATAAAACGCATGTGGCAAACTATAATGTACTTAACAAACTTTTCGTCAAGTTTCGTCAAATGTCATTTGCTTAAGTAAAGTGCCAAACTGAACGCACATTCCGTAAGGGAACAACTGTTTGTACATTTTTTAAACTCAAACAAGCAGCAGCAGAAAATATTCATTGATTTTAAATATTTTTTTATTGTTTCTTATTTTAAACTCAGAAAATAAAGCAAAACTTTTATTTTCATTGTTTGTTTTACAATACACATATACACACATACACATGTATTTACTTATGTATATTCACTGTTGTACTTTTTAGTAGGCAAAACAAATAAAACAAGTAATAAGGTGATGGATATATTTATATGTGAATTTCTAATAGATTAGAACATTCTTTCAAGTTAGTTTGATTGAATTGCATTGATTTAGGAGTTATGAGAAGAAACAAAATTACTACAAAATTATTGACAATACCTAGATGTGCAGCTGTGGCTAAAGAATACTTAAGTGCATGTAAGTACATTATGGCCACCTAAAAGTCACATCTGAATTGTTTAAGCATTTGACAGACTTATCGTTCAATTCTGACATTAGCTTAAGCCAGCTTATTCATATTATAGTTGGGCCTTAAGACTGACAGAAAATATAAATACAAGTGTATTTCGTTCAACAATTCGTTTAAAGAAACATGTGTTCCATGTGTTTAAGATAAATTACGGTGTGGCCAGACTGTTAAGCGAACATTACATATCATTTTTGCGAGATTAAACAATGCGAAATATTCTACAGGAAAGTAAAATTATTAGGTAATTTTAGTTAAATTTTTTTTTTAATAAATATGTGTAATAGACTGTTCCACGATATGGATAGAAAACTTGAAAAAGTGTCCCCCTATTTGTTGATACATTGTTTGCCGAGTTTACGTTTGCAAGGTGGCCAGACAATTCTATGAAAAAAAAAACGTTGAAATAAATGTAAGTCTGGGCCACAAATAAAAAAAATTTAAAAATAAAGTGAAGTGTTAACAACTATGTATACTTATGTACCTGCTAAAAAAAACAGAAAAGTTAAAAAAATTAAGTGTGTTATTAAATAAATAAATAAAAATAAAAGAAACAATTCAAGCAAAAAAAGTGGGAAGAATTTTACATGTTTTATTGGAGGCGAAAGTCATAAAGTAAGTACTTTTGATACATAATTATTTGCTTTGGCTTGAACAATTATAACGGGATGCAAATCACTGCCAGTATAAAAGGCTAAAATGATCCAAAAAGGTATTTCCTCTAATGTTCTACTATAAGTCTCTGGAGATCAAACTTTTATTTATAAATTAGAAATTAGAACTGCATTTAAGCGTTTGCCAATTGCATATAGGATTGTATGAAATACCACCAGAATTCTTTTAATCCTGTAACACTTCTACGTAAGAGTATTCGTTGTCCTGTCGTAATAAGGTGTCAAATAAATACCCGTGAACGGGGTATAATAAGCTGAAATGCTTGTCGCAACATTCTAGGTAAGCAGGTACCATATGTCTCTGAATACACCCACGCTCGAAATTCTAGTTGTATACCAGAAATATCCAAGTCAAAACTTAAAATGTTAATTTTTCTTTTAATTATTCAGTTACTACTTTAGTTTAAATTTCTTTTAAAAAATCAGCCCGAACAAAATAGTTTTCAATAGTTTCTTCTTTGAAAAATTAAATTAAAGATGTAAATTTGAGAATCGTAACAATTCATTCTGGCTACAGTCGTCCTTCAGAAAGAATGTTCGTTCATTATAAGTTTAACGTTAAATGGTAATTAAAGTTTTAAGTTATTTCTGGTGTTTAAGTAAGGTTTCGAGTTTTGTTGTATCAAGAGACTTATAGTAGAATTTTATGACAAACATTTTTGTAGGTCATTTTGAACCATTATACACATATGTATACATATGTATGTATGTATATCGCCATTTACATAAGTTCACTTTTTTATCCCTTCTTCGAAAATGACAGAAAAATCCATACTGAGAAGATTTAGAGGGTTGAGTTTTCCATAAAAGTAATACTTGCAACGTAAGACGGCTTTTCCAAATGAAAAGTTTTTTCTTGAATTGAACTCAATATTTTCAAAGTAAAGTTTGGGAGTGGAAAAGATCCTAAACGTTCATGGTTTGCTATACCGATTCGTTATAATGTGATAAAAGAGGCTGTGTCGGGGGTACTTCAATTTTAAGACGGACTTTGTTAGATTTTAGAAACACCTGCGGGCAATTTGCCGCAATCAAAATAGAAAGAAACTTATGGCTCGATTATGGATTGTAACTGAACTTCAGTTGCCAACTGGCAACGCAACTAAAATTCGGTTGCCATCGAAGATTGAAAAATATTTGTATAAAGAATTTGAAATTTTGGTTAATATCGAATGTATTACAGCTTTCGAATTGATATGTTATTCCATTTTAATTTGAACTTGTAAAATATAAGGAGCTACTTTGCTCAACCGATTTCCACGCCAATTTATAGATTATATTTCATGTTTTTCTATAAAACCAAATTAAAAAAATTTATAATTTTTGTATTAAAATTCGCTAATGGCTTTTTTTAAATTAATACGAACGGTAGATTCCATCGAATATTTTTATATTGAACACAAAAACACATTAAATTTTTTTGTTTTTGTTTATAATATAAATTTTCGATCGAATCTATCGTTCGCATTTAGATGAACAGGCCCTAATTAAATTTTTATTAAAACACGACACCAAGGCATATTCATATAAGGTCGACTCACCTCAGTTCGCTTTGAAAGATTCATATTTGGAATGTCAGTTAAAAAAAGTCAGGAAAAATGTGTATTGAAATCTGAAAACAGTCACCTGTTTTTTGTTTTTATTTTTATTGACTTTCCTTAGCGCTTTATGTTTTTTTTCACTATACTTTTTATTTAAACTTCATTTTTGCTATAATTTCTCAATAATACTTTTTCTTAAGTGTTGTTTCTTTAAATACTAAATGTGATTTTTTCTTTAATTTGCTATTACTTTATATATATTTTTTGTTTCATTAATGAATTAATATGTATGTATGTGATTATTTTTTATTAACTAACGCCAATTATTGTATTGTATAGTTTTTAATAAATATATTTATTTAAATCTTGTAAATGAAGGATTTACTAAAATGTCTTTGTTTTCATTTGCAACAAAATATGTTTGAAAATAATCTTTATTTTGTTTTTGTTTTGTATATATTTTGTATAAAGCATTTTTTCAATTGATAAATTATTGTATTTTTGGTTAATTTTTTTTTTGTAAAATATAATTAATGATTTCTTGTGTAAAGTTTAAAAACGTTTCATTGAAATTTATACACAGACAAAAATTATGACGCTAAATGAGATGTTCTTTCATTCGTGCAGCAATTCATAGATAAACACAATTTAATTTAGCGTTAACAAATTCATAATATGTTGAAACCAGTACTTATTAAAAACAAACTAGAAAAATATGAAATTGAAAAAAAAATTATAGAATGTTACCCATATTATTTTGTAAATAAATTAATGACTCGATTATGGATGGCAAACGCAGTTCAGTTGCAGTGTCCACTGGCTAATGTAAACTAAGCTTCAAACTATAAGAAATATACAGGCATGTTCTGTTCAATTCACATGTGATTTTAAAAATAACAATGGTCCTGCAGACGTTTTTAAAATCATACACAATAAATTTCTTTCACTAATGATTTTTGATACTCTATACAAAGACATATAAAAAACGAGTGAAAAGAGTGTTCTGAAATGCCTGATAAGTGCTAAAAGGAAAATTCTTAAATAATTACTTATCATAAAAATGATAAGTTCAGTAGAATTATTTTTCGATGAAGAAAAGGAAGTACAGAATGTTGAATCCTATTAGACGCACTTTAGAATTAC
The DNA here is from genome assembly GCA_949987645.1 of Tachina grossa. Classification (NCBI taxonomy): domain Eukaryota; kingdom Metazoa; phylum Arthropoda; class Insecta; order Diptera; family Tachinidae; genus Tachina; species Tachina grossa. The sequence goes on from OX465275.1 coordinate 157,619,220, forward strand.
CATCTCTATCTGTCAGCAAAAGTTATTGGTTGCCAATATTATTGTTATTTGACAACTGGCAACGCAACTAAAGTACAGTTGCCATCCATCCACAATCGAGCCATGAAGCGGCGTAGACACTATCAAAATACTCATCAATCATGCGTGAAAATGAGTTTGTATGTCTTATACATATCAACGATGATTGATGAAAAATAAGAATATATGATAGAAAACGATAGTTTTCAAAGCTCTTTTAAAGCGATTGTTTCGAAAAGTTGTGATGAGTGAATTTATGGATAATCTTAAACTATAAAAATGCGCACTAGAATATAAAATAGAAACGAATTTAAAAAATGTATTTGTTGTTTTTAAGCATTTTGTTGTTGCCCAAGCAACTCATCTGTCGATTTCATTCATAATTTATTTAGCCATACGTTAAGTAAAAATAAAATAGGGCTGTGAAACGAACGGGTCGGTTCTTTAAACCGAAACGTTTTTAAAAACGAGAAATTTTCAAAAACGAGTAAATGTTTATTTGGTGTTGGCCCTATGCCAATAATGTTTCCATACAAAAATTATTGAAAATCGACATTTAAATATGAATTGATATTTAAGTAGAGTTGGTGAAATTGGCCCTAAGCGTTGACAAATTTTAATTGCATTTTGTTTTTGTATTTAAAATGTTTTTTCATATAAAACTTGTCCACGATTAGCTTTACGTCTTGCAAAATAAAGCCTTTTTTTTTGTTTTAGCGTTATTTCTTTTTTGGTTTATAAATTTCTTATAAACTGCATTTTCCTTAATAAATAAATATTTCATTTTTATTTTTTTAAATGGTATTACTTATAAAGATTTATTTTTAAACATATACAAAAAATATTTTAATAAATTAAAGCATAAAGACAAACATTTTAAAAAAGAAATATAATAAATAATTTTAACAATTACAACAATTAGCATAAATTAAAAAACGAAATTAAATTTTTTTCAATTAACAAACTTGGTTACTAAAAGGAACGTCATCATTCAGTAGCCAAGCTGTACGTCTAATAATTTAAACAAAAACATAGATTATATTTAATGATTAAACTAACAATTCTTCTTCTGGGGGCAAATTACGGCACTCGAACGAAATATTTCCATAGAGTTTATATGGAAATATTTAAAAAATTTCGAACCGTATCGAATGCCGTAATTTGCCTCCAATACACCAAAAGACCTTTATCAATAGAATGGATTTTTTGTTTGTTTGATAAATAAAAATCTTTTTACACATTTTTTTCTTTGTTTAGCCAAAATAAATAATATTGTAATAAACAGCCTTTTTTATATATATAAATAGTAGATTAAAACAAATCATATAACAAGTTAAAATAATAAAAAAAGTAAATTAAACTAAAATAGATTTGGAAACATTTTCTAATTAAGAATATACACTTTGTGGAAAGTAAAATCAGAGCTGGGAGAGCGGGGGGGGGGGGGTTGCTAAAAAGAACAATTTGTATTTGTTTTAATTTCATGCTTATTATATTATATTTAAATAATTGTTTTTTCTTTCTTTTCTTTATTAAATATGTATAACTTAATTAATGATTATTGATTTAATTAATTTTTCTTTTCTTATTTTTTGGTTTAATTTACCTTAATCTCTGCGCTCTTGAATTTTTGTTCACTTAATATTCACTTTAAGTAAGAGTTTATGTTTTACTTTTGTTTTTAAAGGTACATTTACGCCTTATTAATTTACTTAAAGTATGTCTGCGGATTTCTCTAAAAAAAAATTGTTGCTTAATTAAATTAATTGTCTACCGAATTCGCTCTTAGTTGTCCGTAACAGGCCTGACACACTCTGACCGGTTTGATGATGCGCAAGCGTGATATTTCCGATTCGAAACGGCTACATTTATTGCAAAACACCTGACCGCAATTGCGGCAGTGATGTTTGCGTTCGTACAAATTGAATCTGCAAAAGAGAAAAAAAAGTAGATTTTTTTTAGTTTCATTTTAAAAAAATTATTGATAAGATAGTTTGTTTGTTAAAGGAAATTTTGAATAGATGCATTAGACTTACTTGAGGCCATAACTCACTATTCTACACAAACGCACGATTTACTAAAAAATACAAGCCTGCCCCCGTATTCTGTAACTTGCTAAAGCTAATTCTCTATCGCTAAAAATCTTGAAAGTTAATTTATCGATTTTCGGCTGCGATTACAATGTTCAAACGTAAAACAAATAAGGCAATGACATAAAAATGTAATTCGCCGAATTTATGTTATCGCCAAAAATTTTTAATTTTCAATTTGTTTAGGATTTTAGCGATAGAATTTAGCTTTAGCGAGTTACAGAATACGGGGGCTGATCTGATGAATTGTTATTGTCTATAGACTTCACGATACTAGGCTTTTTCTTTTTTAGTAAATCGAGCGTTTGTGAAGCATAGTGTATTACGGCCTTTACAAAAAAGTTAGCACTTAGCGCTGCAACTTATGATACTAAAGCAAATTATGATATTAAAGTTAAGTAAGTGGCTAATGGACCTAGAGATCAAGGGCACGTATTAGCATTTTATAGATCCCTGGTTGTCTTCAATAAACTTAACATGAACTTTTTCAGAAACTTACTTATTTAAGGCTAGGATTTACTATCCTACACAATCGTGCGAATTTTGAAAAAATACAACCCTGATATGATGAATTTTATGAACATTTTCAAAAGACAATAACAATTCATTAGATCAGGGTTGTACTTTATTGGTTCGTCGTTCATTTATCAATATATTCGGCTGAAAAGTCTCGTTTAGGTGGAAAATGCCAAAACTAATACATAGAAAGTAAAAACAAATAGAAATTTGATTTAGAGTTCCCGCCAACTCCTAAAAACTTGCAAAATCCCAAAAATTTGTATTTTTCAGTATTTTTGCTGTATTCTTCTTATTTTTCGGCGGGCGTAAATACAATTTTTGGAAATAATTAAAAGCATATCTTGTTTTAAGGTGGTATAATAAATTTGTTATGTAAAAGCTTTGGAATTTGCCAAAAAAAAGCCCTTAAATTTTATATTATTTATAACAAAAATTGGTCTAATTTGAAACGATCTGGTTCCTTCAATAACGAAAATTTTTAACAAAAAATTTCTTTGTAATATTTTTTATAAAATTACCTTTTGAGTAAGTAAAAATTTGCGGCTGAAATTTATAAAAAATTTGTTTATAATAGCAAAATAATTGACCCTATTTTTCTAAAAATAAAAACGACGAAAATCGAATTTTTTCAAAATTTCAATTTAAATTGCGTAGAACTTTTGACTTAATTGTGATTTTCATACCAAATTTTGCTAATGTTAAAAATTGTGTTTTTTTTCTCATTTATAATAAGTTTCCTTTTATAAATCGAACAAGATTTAACTTCTTTATTAGCAGAACTGTGGTCCAACCAAGGTTGGTAAAAAAAAAACAAAATTTAAATTTTTCTCGAATATTTTTTTAGTTCTTGAATAGAAAAAAGAAATTCAGTTGCACAAAATCTTTTTTATCAGATCAAAAACGCCATCGGTTTTAATTTTTCATTAACCCTAGATTATCCACTTTGATGCTTTGTGTCTCCGCCCCCTTTAAAGGTATATAGTTCAAATTCCGGACTTAAGTTCTGTGACACCTGCTCAAATGAAGTTTCATAACAATTGGGCGGCTGGTTTAGAAACTGTTGAATTATTTCCATTTTTTTTTACAAAATCCCCACTGTGTATCGGGTATTTTAGGCCCCACTAGACACCAGAAGGCACCTTCTGATCGAGCTAAGAAATTAAGAACGCATTTATGGCAGCAAATCGCATATTTTAGACAACGCACATATGTATTAAGAATTAATGTACATAGTAGTTTTTATATAAAAATTGCCCGAAGATAAAAATATCAGAAGGGAATCACAATGGACCCAATTGGGTCTCCGAGTAGAGGTGCGGTAAAGCGCCATCCTTCCTAACCTAACCTAACCTAAAAATATCAGTTTTAAAGGGAATATGAAAGGATCTTTCTGGTACCTTAACACTGCAATTACACATGTAAGTGATTACTTGTAAGTTGTGTATACCTATTATCAACGAAAATTTCGAAGAAATAACCGAAAGTCTTGCAACTTACTTGAGAGTTTACACAGTCAGTTGTAAGTTCAATTTTGGAACTTTTTCGAAGCGTACACGTCTTATGAAAATTTATTTGCTTTTGAATTAAAAAACTATTGATAATTCACAACAATCTTTATCGTGTATTTGTGTATCAAATACACTTTTTGTTTTTTAATTGTGAACACCCTCTGTGTAGTGTATTAATGTATTTTGTATTTTTAATGAAAAAAGAAGAACAAGCTACATACAAATTCTCTCAAAGAGCCTCTCTCTGAATAAAACATTTTAAAAACATATGAAATAAAAGTGTAATAGTGTATTTCATTTTTATATGAAAATTTCAAACAACAAATGTTACACTATTGTAAATATTTAATATGATAATACAATCGATACAGAGATACAAGAGGTTTTGTGAATTAAGCATATGTTTATTTCAAAAATATATGCATCCAGTATTGCCGTATTGCCAAAATCATAAATTGCTGAAAACAATCAGGTCTATTGGGGAAGTCACTTTCACCACAAATACGCGCATCTTTCACTTTTTGCCATTCTAAAATACTACGTTGGAGATGAGTGATAGAAAACATATGTTTTCTTTCACTTTGGAAGTATTCTAAAATACTTCGTCACCATGATCAATGTCACATTCGTTCGACGCCAATTTTAGCGCGTTTAGTTTAAATAAATAAAGAAAAAAGAGATACGAAGTATTTGTATGGTGTGTACCACTGTTAATTAAGCTTTAATGGCGTTCGGCCAGGCTCTACAAGACAATTAAGTTTTCTTAAACTCTTCAAAGATGGAAACACGTTTTTAAAACAAATAAAAGAAGTAACTAATTTTACTTTTACTGTTTATTGCTTTTTTATGTTACTTAGCACATGTACTGTTAAGTTTTTTATTAATTATTTATTTAAATTACTTCTTAAATCCCTTTTTGTTTTCAAGTTTTTCTGCATACAAGTCAGCTGTTTTCAATGTTGTTGATGTTTTTGTAAGAGATAACATAATATCGATTACTGAAAACGATATTTCTTCGCACGTATTTTAGAATCTGTCGACGTCGAACTGTCGAAAGTGAACGTTCGAAGATGAAGAAGTGAAGCGCGTATTCTCGAATAGACCTGAATATTTTTTTCAACAACTTTTTTGTAAAAATGCATGAAATTCATATGTAAAAACATAATCAAGATGCGTTGTTGCATAGTTTTGTTATTTTTTAAATATTATTTTCTTATACATATGCAAGAAATCAGCAATAAATATTACTTTTATAATACGAAGTACTAATAAATTTATATAAAACTCATTCTCCGTAACACTGTTTCTTCATTTGTCATTTTACTTACAAAAATTACTTAAGACTCAGTTAGCCGACTGTAATGTAAAGGAACTGCAACGTAGAAAACAGCTGATCGAGATTTTTATATGAAAAGTAGGTTATGTTACATTACATCTCTATAACCATTTTCATTGCTTTTCACATAACAATATCGATCAGCTGTTTCCTACTGTTGCAGTTACTTTACGTTACAGTCGGCTAACTGAGCCTTTACAAGGAAATTATGTTGTAAGCTGAGCAGTAAGTACCAACAATGTTATTGTATTAGTAAAAAATTTTCAATGTATTGAGTTTTTCGAACTTGCACTTACATGTGTAAATGCTAAGTAAGTCTCTCCAATGTACTTACTACGTAGATATCGAGCCAAAACACAAAAAACACAAAAAAACCTAATCGACATAATTGTTGAAACTCGGTTTTTGACAAAAATCGATTATTTACGATCGCGGATAAACAATTTTCATCAAAAAATGGCACACATCTCGCCTGAAGTATAAACAGGTTGACCTAAAATGCCTATAAAAACGGAAAGCGGCGTTTTGTTGGCAATTAATAGTATGGGTATATTAAAAATCCACTTGAAGTGAAATACGAAAAATCCACTTATCTTCAAAAAATGATCAGCTAGGATTTCAATTCAAGCCGATTTTTAATATACTATTAATTGCCAACAAAATGCCGCTTTCCGTTTTTATTGGCATTATAGGTCAACCTGTTTATACTTCAGGCGAGGTCTGGGCACGATATGTATATTTAAAAAACTATGTTATATACTTAAAAAAGTTTTAATTTTCCAGCCCTGACTTACAATTCAATAACGTCTATGGAGTAGTGACAAAGGCAGACTTTATGTACATACGAGTCTATTCATGCCTGTTCTTGTTTAACTATCGTTTCAGAATTATGCAAAAACGATAATTTTATACTGAAAGGGTAATACGGTACTTGGGGGTAAAACAGTACATTTTCAATATCTTAAAGATTGTCCACTTTGTATGGTGTCAGTTGAAGCAAAATTCATCCTTATGTAGATATTTTTCAGAGCAAATAGAATATGTGAATTGTTTTGATTTGTCGTATTACAATTTGCTGAAAGTTCTTTTATAATGAAAGCTCAAATTTACCATCCCTAAATTTACAACAGTCTTGCCATTGTTATTTACTAATTATTCACATCTCTGTGGATTTACTTAATACAAACTTTTTTGGTTTGATAATTTAAGTATTAATCTTAGTGAATTTCTGTTTGAACTTATTTTGGTTTGGTTTTATTAAAAAAAAAGAAATTCTCTTTTTGTTAAAAAAAAATCATGGAAATATGGAAAAACATATTTCATTCCAATATCTTCTTAATGTGACTGTAATTTCAGAGCAATTATTCTTTTTAATTATTGTGTTAATGGCTTATAATAAATAAAATAATTACTCGTAATATCTTTTAAACTTTAAAATTTAAAGTTTGTGGGTTAGATTTCTATTAATGTTATTAAATAACATGCCGACAACAAGCTGAGGAGGTTAATACTTCAAAAGCTACAAAATATTCATACAAAAGCCACTTATTACCTTTTTTTAACCGATTAAGTGATTACAAAAAATTATCATTGAATGATTAAACTTGCAATAATCTTACATTTATACTTCTTGAGGTGGTCTAGAAAAGGGACAAATTGTGAAGTTAGAAACAAAAATGATGTAATTGGATAAAAGTTAAAAACAGATAAGACATCAAAAAGTAATACAAAAGAAAAATAAATAAAACTTTTAAAACTAACAAGAAAATTGCACATAACTTTAAAACTTGGAATTCTAATTTTAAAAATGCATTTGGGGATTCAAACGGTAGTCATAAAGGTCATAATGTTTCAAATTATTTTATTATAATTGCTTTGGCTTTTGTAAATAAAACATTATGACACTATGAAACTTAATACTATCGTTTGAATTTGAAATTTCATAATTATTTACTTACTTAATATGACATTTAACACATTGATCGGCTCCTTCATCCTTTAGCCAATGATCAGCTACACCACGGCCCGGCTGTTCCGTAACACACCATGAATAAATGCGACCGCGAGCATCACCTCAAATAAAAGAAATAAAACTCGTACAGTTAAAACTTCTTTGAATTCAAATATTCAAAAGCTTCCACAAAATTTTTATATGCACAAATATAAATAATAATTCCACTTACCCACATACAAAATTTTGTGATCCTTTGAAACGGTTAAAGCTGTTATACTCGCTGGTTCGGCATTATCCTTACGATCATATGCCGTATGCATGGTAAGCTTAGATCTAAACATTAATTGACGCTGCCATTTAAAGCCTGTAGTGAGAAAAGTAAGTTATTGAGCCAAAAGTTTCATGAAAAATATAAAAAGCGAAAATATTAAAAAAAATAATTATAAAAATTTCGAAATTTGTAAATTGAAAATTTTCGAAATTAATTTGAATATTCTTTTTACATATAATTTTTTAAGCAAAACGTGCAAAATGGAAAAAAATATTACGTCATATTTGCTATTTCGAATTCGCTAAAAATCAATTTACTGATTAAATTAGAAAATAATATAAAAATATAACATAAAATATAAAAAACAATGTATTAGAAAATTTTAAAAATTTGAAGCTGTGTTGAAAATTTTCGAAATTAATTCGAACTACATTTTATCACATTTAATTTTTTAAGCAAAAGTGAAAAATGGTAAAATTTAATCCAATTTGCTATTTCCAATTTCCATACGAATTCGCTTAAAATCGATTTACTGATTAAATTCGAATATAATATAAAAACATAACGTAAAATATAATAAAAAGAAAAATAATTAGAAAAATTTTAAAATTTGAAACTGTGTTGAAATCGATATCAATTCAAATATACATTTTGCATTTAATTTTTTAAGCAAAAAGTGCAAAATAGGAAAGTAAAGTCATATTTGTTATTTCGAATTTGAATTCGAATTCGCTCTAAATCAATTTATTGATTAAATTATAATATAACATAACATAAAAATATAACAAAGTATAAAAAAAATAGTTAGACAAATTTCGAAATTTGAAACTTTGTTGACATTTTTCGATATTAATTCGAATATACATTTTACATATAATCTTTTAAGCAAAAAGTGAAAAATTGTCAAATTTAGTCACATTTCGAATACATATGTATTCCAATTTGCTAAAAATCAATTTACTGATTAAATTCGAATATATGTAATATAAAAAATAACATAAAATATAAAAAAATAATTATAAAAATTTCGAAATTTGAAACTTTATTGAAATTTTTCGAAATTTATTCGAATATAAATTTAACATTTAATTTTTTAAGCAAAAAGTGCAAAAAGGAAAAAATTAAGGCATATTTGCTATTTCGAATTTTAATTCGAATTCGCTAAATGTCAATGTACTGATTAAATTCGAATATATATGACTTCAAATTTTTATTTCGAATTCGAAGAAAAATGCTTCACGTTTTGTGAAAAACATATTCTTCATGCGAAAATTTGAAATTTCGAATTTAATTAAGAATTTTTGGAGTTTAAATTGGATTATAATTTTTAAAGACTTGATTTTAAAATATTTAAGTTTTTCAAGCAAAAGTAAAAAATTTTATATAGTTTTATAAGCAGAAATATATATATATATATATATGTATGTATGTATATTTTTAAAAATAAGACAGTGTATGTGTAAATATTACATATTTTGCTTTAAATTTCGAAATTTATTGACCCAAATTTCATAAACTCTTATGTCTCAAGAGAAAAATCAAAATACCAATTTATTAGAATTTTCGAAATATGTACATTCGGAAATTAATTTTTGAGCCTAACTTTAAGAATATTTTTTTTTTTCAGAAAAAGGTGCAAATTAGTAAATTTAAGGCATTAAACACATTCACCACAGTAGGCTACCGACTACAAAATGTCGGTAAAAAAGATAGAAGAATACACATGTTTATATGAGAATGATTGTTTTGAAGACAGCAAGGCAACACGGCGACAGGTTGTTGTCTATGCTGATTTTGTCGTTGTAGTCCAATTAAACTAATTTCTATTTCTTTGGTTACAGTGAGAAAATTCAGTATTGCCAGTATAATACAATGTGTTGAATGTATGATTTTGTACAATTATTGCATATTATTTAACACAAACAATATCCAAAAATTGATGTCAAGAATAAATTGATTAATTTTTGTACTTTTACGTGAAATAAGTACATTTTAAAAGAGTAATTAATTTTTATAAATGCAAAAGATATAAAAGTGGCAATACTGAACTATGTATATGTACTTGAATATGAGGTGCAGATGGTGCTGCTGCCGTCTCCAAAATAATTAAGTAGCCGGCTACGAGACGACAAATGCTGCTAGCGGCATATGAAGTCCTGTGCTCGTGTAGCCTGCTGTGGTGAATGTGTTTAATGCTTTAGCCATATTCCAGAATTCGAATTTTATTTCGAATTTGTTAAAACTCAATTTATTGAGCTAGATTTCATTTATTGAGCTAGATTATGGCTTAAGAGAATATGCAAATTAATACGTAGAAAATGTTCGAAACTATGTAAATCGAATATTAAAATTTGAGACTATATTTTGTAAGATAATATTTATTTTTTCAGCAAATAGTGTGAAATAAGTAAATTTTAGTCATATTCGGGAGTTCGAATCTCATTTTGAATTTTCTAAAATTAAATTTATTGACCTAATTTTTTAAAAAAACTAATATAGTTTGAAAGAACTTAACAAAGTACTAATTATACAAATTTTCGAAAGTAATTCGAATATTAAGTTTTGAACCTAATTATATTCTAAGACAATATTTATTTTTGCAGGAAATAGTGCGAAATATTTAGTAAATTTAAGTCATATACGGTAGTTTGAATTTCATTTCGAATTTAATAAAAATTTATTTATTGATAACATTTTTTTTTTTAAAGTAATGCTCAAAATTACATAAAGATAATGGAAGTGCGGTCGGCGTTTCGAACTTACGTCAGAGTTTTCGAATTTATTTAGAAATAAATAATAAAATATAAAAAAAAATTCCATTTCTTACAAAACTTGATTTTTTCAAGCAAAAACTGAAAATTTAGTTTATGGAAATTTACTTATGATTAAATATTGAAATTTGGGAGTTTTTTAAATTTTTAAAATTTTATGTGACTAGATTTAGACAATTAGGCCCTTAATTTGTTGTCCTAAATTTCATGAGAAAGTTATGTTTCAAACGAAAATACAAAATGGTTGGATATTTCAAACTTAAATTTTAATTTCGAAATTCATTCGAGCATCAATTTAAAGACCTTAGTGTTATGGAGCTTTGTTTACTTAAAAAAAGTTAAAGTTAATTGAGTTCTGAGAATTAAAATTTCATTTCAAAGTTCAGTAAAAAAAATTCAAATTTTTGCGAAATTATATACAACTATACATATATTTTTATTAATAAATTAAATTACTTTTGAAATTTACCTTTCTTTAGACATTGTTCTCCTTTATGACTCTCAATCATAACAAAACCATCCGTCAGACTAGTATCTGATTTACTAGGCCGTATTGTAGCACGTTCTTCATCTTTTTTTTATTATCAAGTTGTACAATTTATCAATTGAAATGTATTTTGTAAAAAATTAAAAACATCTTACCTTCATTATTCTTGAGAGAACTTGGATTATCTACCGTAGATGATTTAATTTCGTGCAAAGATTTTGCTCCCGAAAATGAACTTTTACGTCTTTGCGAAGTAGCAGGCGGTTCGCATTCCTTTGCGGGCTTATCCGATTGCGTGGAGTTGTTTGAATGATTGGAGGCTTCTGATATGCTCGATTCAGAAGCTGACTTATGGATTTCTACATATTTTCGACAAATAAATCACTTTATATTTTTATTATTATAAAATAATTGTATAAACCCACCACTTTCATCATGCGACGATATGCCTTGCATTTGTGTTATTATATCTATTTTCTTCGAGTTATCGGCATTTTTGAATTCTTCTTCCTCCTTGTCTGAATGAGTATCCGTGTTTTCTTGCGACTTAATTTCAGCACATCTTTTAAGTTTACGTTCAATTGGCACTTGAACATATTCCAAAGACCACATCTGTAAATCGCAAGAAAATTATTTTATTAAGCCTAAAACTTTATTTTAGTTTCTAATATACTTACTCTTACGACACCATCGGTTGAGCCGGTTATCACCACGTTTTGTTGATCCCATTCACGTATTTGTGAGAAGGCCACACACAATATTTGTTGCATTCTATCAGCACTGCCCACACAGGTATTCACGGTGGCCAAGGGGTCCCCATTTATAGACCATACATGTAGCCATGTAGCTGAACAAGTGGCTATATCACCGGTTAATTCATTTATAGCTACCGCCGCCACCACACCCACATGACCTCTCAATTGCCTTACAAATGTAAATCGCGTCATGTCCCACACTATGGCTGTACCATCTCTGGAACCAGACACTATCACATTGTAAGCAGCACTGGCTGCTAAGCATGTCACAGCATCTGTGTGGCCATGCAGAGAATGACGAACCGTTAAACTTTTACGATTTGCATCAAACTTCCACACGGTTATGACGGAACTCGTACCAGCTGTTATTATCATTTTGGAGTTGGGACAAGCACAGCTTAAAATTTCTCCAGAATTTTGGGCGGCTGCTTCTGAAACAAATGAGGCGCGATCTGTATCATACAGACCAACTCGCAGAGAGTGATCAGCAAAACCCCAAGCGATGTATTTTGTATATGATGGCGGCATCATGACCTGGACGGTGAGAGTTTAGGTAAAAGTAGTTTCAATAAAAGTATTTGGTTATTCGACTTTTATTGTTTAATACAATTAATAACAATTTTGTTAAGGCCGGGTTTAATAAAAAGCTAATTTTTAATAAAAAGTACCTTTTTAACAAAAAGTATATTTTAAATAAAAAGTACCTTTTTAACAAAAGGTACCTTTTTAATAAAAATTAACTTTTTAATAAAAAGTAACTTTTTAATAAAAAGTAACTTTTTAATAAAATGTACTTTTTTTAACAAAAAGTAACTTTTTAATAGGAAGTACATTTTTAACAAAAAGTACCTTTTTAATAAAAATGACTCTTTTAATAAAAAGTACCTTTTCAATAAAGAGTACCCTTTTTAATAAAGAGTACATTTTTATAAAAAGTACCTTTTTAATATAAAGTAAATTTTTAATATAAATTACCTTTTAATAAAAAGTTCCTTTTTAATAAAAAGTATCTTTTTAATAAAAAGTATCTTTTTAATAAAAAGTACCTTTTTAATAAAATGTACCTTTTTAATAAAAAGTACCTTTTTAATAAAAATTACTCTTTTAATAAAAAGTACCATTTAATAAAGAGTACCCTTTTTAATAAAGAGTACCTTTTTTATAAAAAGTACCTTTTTAATATAAAGTACATTTTTAATAAAAAGTACCTTTTTAATAAAAAGTGTATTTAATCAAAAGTGTATTTAATCAAAAGTACCTTTTTAATAAAAAGTACTTTTTTTAATAAAAAGTATATTTAATCAAAAGTACCTTTTTAATAAAAAGTACCTTTTTAATAAAAAATACCTTTTTAATAAAAATTACCTTTTAATAAAAAGTTCCTTTTTAATAAAGAGTACATTTTTTAATAAAAAGTTCCTTTTTAATAAAAAGTATCTTTTTAACAAAAAGTACCTTTTTAATATAAAGTACCTTTCTAATAAAAACACAATTTTAACAAAAAGTACTTTTTAATATAAAGTGCCTTTTTAATAAAAACTACCATTTTAAAGTGGAAATTTTTAACAAGAAGTAGTAGTAAACAGTAAATTTTTAAGAGAGAAAAATTTGCCCGTTTGATAAAAACATACTTTTTTCAATAAAAAATTTTTTTAAATAAAAAGTTGTTTTTTTTTTAAAAATGGCACAAATTTTTTTTTTAATTTTCGTTCCTTCAAAAGGTAACATTTTTAAAAGTATTTTTTAAGAAAAGTATGTTTTTTTTATAAAAATTACATTTTTATAAAAATAAGGCCACTATTAGGGAAAAAGTAAGACTAAATTTACATTAAGGAACTTTTCATAAAATCAGTTGCATGAAAAATAGTTAATTTGTCAATAGGAGGCCAAAAATATTTCAGAGATACATATTTTCGATATCACTCTCTCTCTCTCTCTCTCTCTCTCTCGCTCTCTCCTCTCTCTCTCTCCATCAGCGCTGCTCGTATCACAACATTTCGTGCAACAAATTTCGTAATGTAAAACAAGTCTAACTTATTCTCCGTTAGTTCCGATTCACACACACCAACTTTTCTTGATCAACTTTTAATTCAGCAGGTCTCTCAGCTGAATTTCAAAATTGATCAAAAAAAGTTGACGTGTATAAACCGGGATTTAAAAAGCACTCTTTTGCTGATTTGCTTATATATTACAGTCAAAGGACTTCCGGATCATTATCTCTTACCTTATTTTGTTCCACAGCAAAAACTGTCTTATCCGGTTGCAATATTTGACCCACTGGACCCTTGAGTTCCTTAATGGGCTGTAAACTGGGCTTCAGATTATCCAAATTATGGAAGAACAAACGATCGGATTGTAAAACGGTAGTGTTGCCCTGTATTAAGGCGCTAGGATCAATTAAAGTTGAATGTCTATTGCCAGACATTTTCTTGGCGGGATGGGGTTTCTTAAACAATTGTTTAGGAATCTGGCCAAAGTTGTTAATGAAACCAATAGTGGCATTTTTCTTTAAAGGATCATCGATACTATAGATTATAAAATTAAATATACAATTTTATTAAATAGACTTAGCGAGACAAACTAGTGCAAACAAATTACATACTTATAAATATCCACATTCCCTTCATAGAATAGATGATGGAAAACATTTATAGCTTCGACGGCAGCCGGACCTTGTTGTTTGTGGCCAAAAATTAAATCGATCCACTATAATGTAATAAGGTTTTGTAAATAATTATAAGTGATAAGTTATAAAATAAAATAAGAAGAACATACCAAGTGTAAATTTTGACTAACATAATCACATTCCAAGGCACTACGATGTAACCTTATAAACTCTCGAGAATCTTGCTTAGCCCAGGGCGGTAGTATAACATTATTCAAGGTTTCACCATTTTGTTTGGTACCTGAAATATATATAATATATTAAAAAATGTTACATAACAAACTTTGTATGAATTACCCAAATCAAAATTATTTGAATTTGTTATAAATTCGGGGAGGTAGAAAAATTCAGGTATCAACTCCTTAACGTCGGCCATATTGAATTTTGAAGCTGACAGCCAGGCTTCTTTTATGCTGTGAAACATGCGATCGGCCAAATCAAAGTGACCACCTTGTAAGCGTAGAAAATGTTGACTGAACGGCTCCAAACGCACCAAATACGAACAGACAATCATGGCCGAACTGTAATGTGTGCCATAGTGATAGGGGGGCGTTTCACCCTGAGGATCATCCCATTCCTGTTATGTAGAAAATCGTATTTTAATGGTATTTTTGTTTGAAAGAAAATTCTTTGAAATATTACCTTATATCTTTTTTGAAATTGTTCTAAACGTTCTTCGGACTGGGCTCCCATTGGTTTTGAGAAGTCACGGAATGTTTTCGAATTATTAAAGTCCAATTCTTCGGAATCATAGTCAGACAATATCCAGGGAAATACTGGATATTGCATGAGATCATTGTAGGAACGTCCAGCCAAGGTATTTAAATGCATTAAATATTGGAAGTTAGATATTTCACCACGCTGTTGAAAAATTGGAATAAATTTATAGTTTCTCATTTTATTGTTATTTTCAATACAATTTGTCGATCGAAGGTTTGCTTTCGACATCATGGGACAGGCCATAGATGTGTATGTGTGTGTTCATGCAACAAATAAGAAGTAAAATAAAATTTTAAATGTAAATACTTATATTCTCCAATGAAAAAATGTGGAAATCTGTTGACTTTGCTGACCATTTATGAAACTACCCGCCAGTTCTAGATTAATGAATAAAATGCCACGAGGAAGTCTACCCGGGAACCATTTCAAACAATAGCAGGTACATAATAGGTAAAACAAAAAATGTTCATCGAAAATCGGTTTAACAAGAAATTACTGAGTAATAAAATACAAAATTTTTAAGTCCATAAAAATCAGTGAATATCTAAAAACGATTTAACGCAGACTTTTGTTAAGTGCTGATTAGATTTTAAATTGATCTGCTTAGTAATTTAAACAAGAGTTTAGTGAAAATTTTCGAAATCTACCTAACAAAACCGATTCATTATCTTACGATATCTAAGTGAGCGATCCAATTAGTTAATAGACGCTTACGTATATACATTTCCACAGAAAAGTCCACCCTTTTGTAACGTTATGTCACGTAAACAATTAAGCTTGTATTTTAGAGTAATGCAGTTCGAATTTTTCTAACTTAAGTCAATAACGCTCTACACCAACATGCGAAAAGTATATAAAACACAAGTTTTTCTTTGAAAAAAAAAATCTGCGTCACAAAGTAACGTAACCTGACAGAAGGTGGCATTTTATGTGGAAATACCCATATGTACATTAGAGTGGCATCAGAATGTATGAAAAATATAAACTTTAGATTTTAAAAAGCTAAATAGTGAAATTTTAGCTAGATCGGGCTACTGCAACCCATGAACCATTGGGGTCCAAAGTTTAAATATTGCAAAATTCGCTCATTTACAAAAAATTCCTTAGAAAAACTTCTCATTAAGCTCCGATTTTTTGTTGTTGTTGTTGTTGTTTGCATACGTAAACTTTTTAAAAAAATTTCCTGAAAAATTAACACTTTTTGCTGTTATGTGGGTCAAACGAACACAACTTAAAAAAACCAATATAATTTTTTTTTCAGTTTTGAAGATATTTAGCAAAACTATTGGAAAAATATGTAATAAACGAATATATCAACCCTTCCGCGCTTTAGATTAACAATAGGTCCGTTTGTTTACCCAAAAATTTGTGCAATTTTGTGCAAATTTGTACTGGATTTTACTGAAATGCGTTCGTTTACACACAAAAATTGCAAAAGAGATTGCCAATTGAGATAGTAAATTGACAGTTGTTGACTGAGAGTCTGCAAATTTTTACTGGACAAATTTTATCCAGTAAAATCCAGTAGACGAGAAAAACATATGATTCAATAAAATAAACAAAAGTAAGCAAATACAAAGTATAGATTTTTTAATAAAAACATTAAAAAAACGAAAAGTTGAAGTAAAAGTTTAACAAAACAAATCCAAAAATTTTTATGTTCAAGATGAAACAAATTAAAGAATAATAATCGCTAAATATATCAGTTTTCAAATTTAATTTAATTGTGTTATTTACTTTAAGTTTTTTTTAGAAATGTAAGGTTTATGTATATGTGAATACTTATTTCTGCATACTATTCAGGGTACCGAGTATCATAAATCAAATATTGATGTATTTTTCTATGCCATTTACCCAGAAAAAATAAAACTAAAAACACCAAATACAAGCTTAAGCTTTCACACAACTTCTATTTTAGAAATATGTATATCGCTTCAAATTTATAATTATAAAAATGTATGCATCAATTACCAAAAATATGTATTTGATGGGTTTCAAAAACAACAAAAACATACAACAATATTATCAGCTGTTTTGATTAATCTGCAAATTTTTGCAATTTTTCCGTTCGCGTACTTTTTTGTGCAAGAGACATTCTTGAGAGTAAAATTTTCAAATTACCCAAAATTTACTCAACTACTGGATTTTACTGGAAAAGTAAACAAACGGACCTAATGAGACAATCAAAAACTTGACAGCTTCAAATTTTGCAAAACATTTTTGTATTATATTTGATCAGCCTTATCATGTGAAAATTTCCGAATCAAATTTTTCGTTCACATGGATTTTAATTTCGTATCATCAATTTCAATAAAATTATAAACTTACATATTTCTACTTTTTCCAATAGACAAATCTTATTGTGAATAATTTTCTTCATAAATTTTCAAAATATTTCGCGATCACATGAAGTTTTTTGATACCAATTGTTCACACGTTCGGAAATTTCCATGTGAAATTTTATTCATGATAAACCTGGATATTTCACAACTCACCACCCATCTTTGTGTTACTGAAGTTTCTCCTATCAAACTGCTAAATATGCCAGATGTTTGTTCCACACTTGCCGTTCGTTTTTGTCCCGCCACCGATTGCTGAGCATTATCATTTATGGCCGTAGCATGTGCCATAAAACGTTGATACACCTTGTTGCGTACTTTGCGGGGAAAACTCAACAAGTAGTTGCGACCATCTTCCGAGAATACCTCTAAAGCTATGGGCTGCAGCAGATAACGTCGCTTATGGACTTCACGTATTTCTTCATAGCCAAATTTCGAGCATTGACGTATTTTACATTGACGTGTTGTGCCGCCCGAATTGGGTATTATGGGCTCGTAGGCTCCCAGCGGCAAAGTGTCAATATCTTTTATTTCCCTATTCTTTAGTAGAGTGAAACCATCGACTATATAACAGTGTTCTTTGCCAAAGAGCAGCAGGCCCTCAAATGTATCGAGACCCTGAATGCGAGCGCATCTAAACATAAAGGAGATTTTCTCTTGATCCTCCAATAATCTAAGAAAGGTTTCATTATCTGCTATATTGGTAATTTCCTCCTCTTCTTCATCCTCATCCGGGTTGTTGTTGTCTATCGATTCTTGTGCTTGTGCTATACGATTGTCATGGGGCGAAGGTGGCGGTGTATTCGCCGATCCGCCGGGTTCACTTTTCGACGATTGCTGCAGTTGAGGATGTGGATGTTTAATCAGATTGGCATCCACGGAATGCTGTTGATGCAGCAGCTGATGCTGAGCGGTAGCATCAGTTTCGCATAGAATACGTGGTGGCTGCTGGCAATGCGTATAATATATTTTACTATCAAAACTGGAGGCCACTTTGTTTGCCTTTAATTGACGTGTGTCTGTGCGATGATCGTTTTCGGGCCGGTAGGGATAGTGCAGATAGAAGAGTTCATTGCGCATGGTTTTCTTGCGCATACGATGAGGTCCTTCGGTAGTGTCAAGTATCCATTTGTCCAGTGTCGATATGCCTTCAGGACCCCAGAGACCTCGTTCTCGGGTCAGCTCGGTTTCGGATTGTAGCCAATCCTGTAGCACATAGCGTTGAGTATGCTGTAGCATTTGTAGATATTGCTTGCAGCGCAACTCCCACAGATCTCTGTTGACCAAAAAAGGTTTAATTAATTTTGTAGGGATTGTTTATAATGTTTTTAGAAACTTACTTTATCAATTGCACGTGTATACCCGTGCACTCGAAAGCTTGTTCTTTGCTCATGTTGGATTTTGTGCGTATTAGTTCATCTTTTTTCACTTTGGTGCGGCTGGCTAAACGTGTTAGACCTCCCGTAACTTTCTGTATCTTGGATTGTATTTGATTGTGTATTTCCCAGGGAATGCGATAAGAGGCTTTTCTTTCTGCCTCAACATAGTTAAACCATAATTTAGAAGCCAATTCCATAACTTGTTCGCGAGTTGTTTGCAAATCAGGTGCCTTTGAGTTGTTGGCCGGTATAGAAAGAGTTACTTTGAACACTTCCTCAATGGCGGGCTTTTTGCAAACATACAATTCCTCCCAAACTCGAAAGGCAGCTCCCACAATCAAATTGCGACCCTTTTTGGAAAACAATTTTAAATAAACCTCGTGAGTTGGATATATTTGTTTGATACTCTACCTGTAACTGGTTTAAGTCCTCGTCTTTTGGCTCGATTATATCCGCCTGCGGATTCACATGCCAAGTGGTATTGCGTGTGGTCGAAGGCTCTAATATAATTTTCATATCCGAAGTTAATTGCAGTAAGCAGTAGGTTAGACAGCCAATGAATTCTAGCTCATGATTTCCCGCTCCAAATATTAACAATCTGTGTGTGATTATTTTGTGCAAAGCCTCCAATACACTCATTTGTTCCGTTATGGCCTCTGTGGGCCGCGACAACAAATACAATATGGTGCGATTCAAAGAATGATGCAATTGTTCCAGCGTTAAGGATGATGATCTTCGTTTTGCCTGAGCTATCAGTTTTATAATGAAGTCAAAAATCTCATGAGGATTACGGGTCAAACAACCCTGCCACATTTTGTCCACCACTCGGGCTGTAAAGTAGAAAACATTTGGCGCTATATGCTGAGTATGACTCTGTATTAGAGGCACCAAAGAGAGAGCAGCCTGTTCACCCAATAAAATATCAGCCGCCAGCAAATGATCCATTAAAGCGGTTATTATCTCAGTTTGATACTCAATTTGCAATGGTATCTCCGAGTTGTCGGGAGAAGCATCTAAAACCAGATCTATAACCGGAGTGCTCTTACCATGCATATTCAAACTTAATGAGTCCACCACTATGACACGCAAGAAATCGATAATGCATTTTCGAACGGGATGGTTTGTCAGTTTAGTGGCAGTTTGTTGACTGCTGATGCTGGAATTTAGCAGGAAACATCTTTGCTCCTCTACGGGCGAAGAGTTGCCACTATTGGGCTCCGATTCTACTACAGTTTCTGCTTTGCTGCTGGGAAATAGCACAGACACCAGGGAAGTTATAACATCGCCTGTCATCATTATCGGCATAAAATCTGTGAGATTTTGATACAAACTAAACAGCAGCTGTATAATGGTTTCCGGGTGACTGGTCAGCCAAGCAGCCAGCTCTCCACCATGCACTATGGCTCTTACCATGCCCAAAAGAACGCAAACCGCTTCAGGACAAATGTTCATCTTTGGTATATTCGTATTAGATGAAACGGGTGCACCCCAAAGAAAAGACCACACGCGATCCAAGTCGAATTTGGTGTGTTCGGTAGCCAGCAGTTTGACCGGTTGACCCATAATCAGGGCGGTGATTAGGAAATATAGTTCCGGCACATCCAAGTGATGTTGCAACAGCCACTCTAGTAATTGGAAGCCTAAAATGAGTGTAGATAATCATAGATAAAAAGTTATTTGGAATTTAAATTCATATCTCAATAACTATTAGTAAACCAAAAAAGATTTAAAAAAAAAATTCAAAAATATATCTCAATATGAAAATATATTTTCAGAATCACTGAAACTGTTGCCTTCAACCTTGTTGTAATTTACTGCCAGTTCATAGAAGCCATGTGAAAATTCTCGTCTGCCTATTTATATTGAAAACAAAAACAAAGCACTCAAAATTTGTTTTTGTTTTCATTATAAATAGACAGCCGAGAATTTTTACATGGCTTCTATAAACCGGCAGTTAATATCAGGCGACTCGTCTACAAAATTTTTATGAAAAGCACTCAAAGAAAAGAGTGCTTTTCATATACATTTTCTACTCAAGTCAACAAAATAACACATTAAAAGAAAGTGAAAATATATATTCTTGACACTAAAATTTAGCGTACTAGATTCTGAATTATTTTTAAAATTTCGAACTCAATTTCGAATTCAAGTGTCACAACGATTTTTAATTTTAAGGTCTAATGAAACAAAAAAAAACTTGACACTCTTTAATAATTAAATGTGGCATATTAGATCATAAAGCATGTTTGAGACTTTGAACTACATTTCGAATTTTTCGAATATCGAATATGTACAAAAGAAAAATGTATGAATAAATCCAATCATTTTAAGTCTAATGGAATAAAGAAATTATTTCTGGATACTAAAATGAATTATGTTCAATCGGACCCAATTTCGTTCGAACTTCGTGTATATAAAAAAAAATTATTAAATTTTAGGACGAAAGTGCAAAAATGTTTGTTTGCCACTAAAACTTGGCATGCTTATTTGTATTTTGAACTATTTTTGAAATTTCGAATTCAAGTGGAATAACGATTTTGAGTTTCAAGTTTTAATGAAACAGAAATTTTGAAGCTCCTTGATCCTGAAACATGTTTTAGACTTCGAATTGTATTTCGAGTTTTTCGAATATCGAATATGAAAGAATTTATGAATAAATCCAATTAATTTTTAAATTGAAAGGAACAAACAAACTATTTTCGAATGCTCATGCTATGAGTATGTTCCAAATTTCGAAGCTAATTTCGAACTTCGTCTATATAAAAAAAACATGGTTTTGAGATTTCGAACTCAATTTCGAATTCAAGTAGCATAACTATTATGAGTTTATTAATCTAATGTATCAAAAAACTTAAAACTACTTGATAATAAAATGTGACACATTACATCCTGAAGCATGCTTGGTTGGGACTTCGTATTGTATTTCGAATTTTTCGAATAAATTTGTGAATCTAAGTCCATTAAAATGAAAGACTATCCCCTTTCCATAAAAGTTTTTCGTTATATTAAATTTTTAATTATGTTTCGTATTTCGAACTTAATTTCAATTTCAATTGGAACCAAAATTTTTGAGCAATAAATCACATAATATGTTTAGGAAGATGTAATATAATTTTAATGCTAAATAATAATTTTGTATGTTTTTAATATTCGAAAGTTCGAATTTTGTTCCTTACACTATAAAAATAGAGCGAACAATAACAGGATCGTTATTTTGACATAACTGAAAACGGAAGAAATAAACTTTATAACAACATTATTTATTGCACAGTTGTTTCAGAGATACTACTGGCGAAAAATTAATGTTGTTTTTAACTATAAAAGATAAACGAAAAATTCTAGTCACCGAAAAGTAATACAGTAGTTTTGATTTAGCTGCCTTTTTTTTAAGTGCACTTTGGACTTAACTGCCTAAACTGATAAATTTCTGTCACTATTCTTTAAAATCCCATACAAATTCGTTTTTTAAGTGCACTTTCTATACATGCACATTTAAGATAAGTGCCCTAAAATTTTGGTAATTTTAAAAGATTTTCATACAAAAAATCAACGTTTGCTGCACATTGACTTAACTGCACAAAATATATTTGTCTGTAATTATTGTTCAAAATCCTTTTTTAAGTGCACTTTGTATACCTCATTTAACATATTTTTGGGCAGTTATAAATTGTTCTCATATAAAAATTCTAAGTTAGCTGCACACATTAAATAAATGTTGCTACATAAGTATGCAAACTTGTATGTGTATAAAACTGAAATCAAAAATTGTATACCTGCACATTTAGGCAGGTAAGTGCATTTAAGATAACAGCATTTTTGACTTATCTGCACAAAAAGTCGTGCAAAGTTGATTGTGCAGGTAAGTCAAAATTACTGTAACATATTTACCTGGTATACTTAAGGCCGCCGCTTTCACTTCACCCGCTATATGAGTGGGCAAATGTTGCAAAACATTTGCAGAGGACACAATCACTGTACTAGAGCCACCACCTGGCCTATTACTCAGCTGTTGAGCTGCAATACCCAAGGGTTTCTTTTGCGATACCATTTCGGTAAATCTCAAGTAGCCACCATTGTGTGTGCTATCGCGAAAGCGAACCAAAAAGCTTTCATTCGCACACACCACCACCAATATACGTACGGCAATAATGACCGTGGTAAAATGAACATGCGGTTGCATGAACAGCAAAAGCCAATCCATGCCCAAAGTCTTAGAAATATCATCGCATATAATATAATTGACGGTGTTGCGTGAGGTAAATAGTAGGCCGTGTAGTAGTGAGAGGCAACGATTACGTAGATAAATATTTTGAGCAGTCATATCGTATTCGGCAGTAGCAGCTGAATTGGAAGGATTCAGGGTGGGTTTCATGGATGGTAAGATTAAAGATTTTTCAATTTGTTCCGCTTTGGGTAATTTGGAAGCACAATACTGGCCAAATAATAATAGATCCGAGTGGCGTGGTTGCCCACCTAATAAAGCTTCAACGAGATTAAATAAAATTTCGCGCGTAGAATGGTCTTGTATATCGACGATTATATAAAGTAATTTGTTAAGTAGTTGCAATTCCCTCATTATTTTCACATTTTGTTTCTTCTCATTCGATTCCACTGCCAGTTCTAGTAAATGTTCCAACAACGATCTAAGCAAGCCATTGGGGGCGTTGTGCCAAATATCCAAGTCACACAAGAGATCTTGGAATGCGGTAATATTGGGTATGGCGGTCATGTCTTGACCGGAATTGACAGTACCCACCAAGCCGAAGGTCAGGTGCAAAATATGTGAGTTCAACAAGTTCTTTTTCTTTTTGAAGAACATGCCCAAGGTTTGATAGCAACGTTTACGGTCCATTTCACTTTGGGCAGCTCGATTGCTGCGCACCACACAAGTCAATGCCTTAACTCCGGCATATAAAGATTCCACATCTTGAGCCATGGCTATAATGCCTAATAAAACATTACAGCCGCCCACAGTATCAATCATGGCTGATACCGGATGAGGGCTAAAAACTCTTACGCCCAAATAGCCCACTACCACACCTCCCAACGTGCGGCCAGCGCCCGCCAAATGGCCCGCCGAATTGTGCAAGATTCTAAAGAATATAAAAAATATTTCAATAAAAAACCAATTCGCTTTAAAAATTCGTTACTTACTTTATGGGCGTAGCATTCTCATGAGAATTCATGCCCAATTGTTTGGCTATAGATTTATTATCTGCCCGGCTATAGACTTTTCTGATTTTCACCAAAGTAAGCTGAGACACTGCCTTGGCGTTTAAGCCCAAAAGAACTTTCTCTTCAGCCACTAAAGGCCCTAAAGGTTCTACCTTTTTACCCAGCTGAGGAGCCTGCAGTGAACCCATGTAATGCGGTCCCAAATTGTAAACTGTCTGTACGGTTTGCTGATTAACTACGTCTTCCAATAGATGACATACTCCCTGTTTCCAACATAATCTCGAATAACGTCGCCAAATGGGAGGTGTACCAATATAACCAAATACTGAAGTAGCTACGGGCAAGTTCGCTGACCCTGCTCCTGGATTTTGTGATATATAGTGTAGTTTTTGCGAGTGCAAGGGTGCACCATCTAAATACAATTGAAGACTGGAATTTTTGAGAACAGCACGATTAAGCACCACTACCAAATGGTGCCATTGACCTTCATGCAAGAGATCGGGGCACCAAATGCGGGCGCTGTTGTCATCGGATCCTTCGGGTTCCCAATCGCCGTGACCTGCAATTTGGATACAAATTCAATAAAAAATAGAATAGAATGTGATTGTTTGGAAGTATTTAAAGGAAAAACAAAAAAAATAAAAAATAACTCAAATTTATTTTTGTTTTCAATATTAATCGGTCCTGTTCTGAAAATCGAAAAATAAATATGTAATGATCTTGAAAACATTCTCAAAATCACATACGATAGTTTTCTTTAAGATATGATAATAAAAGTTTGAAAAAATATGTCTACTAGTGGAGATAGTTCTCTAAAATCGTAAAATCGTAAACCGACTCGATTTTCAGAACAGGGCCATATATTTGATCGAAACGTTCGTCAGCATTTAGAGGAACAGGTCCTAAAAGTCAAATGGTTGTTGCTTTTTGTAAACATTTTTCAAATTTACGTTGTTTTAGTATGTTCGAATTTTCAAACGTATGTTCGAATTTTCGAAATTAAGTAGAATATCTATTTCGGACGCTAACATACTATAAATAGTAATTCACGAGCAAAAAAATTAGAATTTAGTTTTATTTTAATAAAAAAATTCCAGATATGGCAAAAATGTAAACTTTTCAGTCTCGCACTTGAGTTTTTATGTTAAATTTAATAAACTGTCTTCAGCAATTATTTCTACAAAATCTTCTGTTTTTTTTTGTGACATAATAAAAACAGTTTTTTTTTTTGCATATTCGAATTTTCGAAAATTTTTGGAATTTTTGATATTAAGTGCAATTAAGTTTTAAAGCTTAATATGTATATCCAAAATATTATTTTATGTGCCACAAAATACACATTTTAGTTTTATTATGATTCAAAATTCGAGTTAATCGATTTCGCACTTGTGAATAAAAACGTATGTAACAAATTTAATGTTTTCAACAAGTTTTCAGTGTTTTTTTTTTGTACTGAAATAAGAAAAATTAACATTATTCGCTATTTTAAAAATTTTCGAAGTCAAATTTATCTACTTAAATTTGGTATCACACACATGTTCACACTAGACTGAATTGCAACATTAGATGAAGCAAATCTTTTTTGTGCAGAAATAAAAGATATATGTAAGTTCCTTTCGCATGTTCGAATTTTTCGAAATTAGACGAGGTATCAACTTGTAATATATACTTAATTTTTTTCAAATATTATTTTATATGTATCAAACGCGAAGTTTTAGTTTTTTCGAACTTTGCTTCGAAATATGGCAAACATTTTATATTTTTCGATTTCAAGACCGAAATTTTAGTTTTTTTTTGTAATTGGAAATTCAAACTTTGGTTTGAAATATGGCAAAAACTTAATATACATATTTCCATTTCAATTATAGAGGTATACTTACTTTTACTAGGCGTCACCAATGTCTCCTGTGTTGACACTACAATAGCCTTGTCTCTGGCTGACAGCAAAATCGAAAGACATACCAAATTCTCTTCGCGCGGGTTGTGTATTGTCCTGACCAAAGTCAGTAGTCTAACACAATGTGGATCTGATTTGGGATCGGAAAATTTCTCCACACAAAACCAAGTCGAAAACGAAATACCGGTTTGAGGTGGAAAAATTCGATCTCCTGAACCAATACCACCAATAGTATTCGAATCTATGGTGCCACCAGCCGTGGCCGTGGCTTGAGGTGCCAACGAAGGTAAATACAGGCAACCGAAGCCTTCCGCCGACATATCCATTTCTACAAATGGCGGTAAAGTGCTAGAGCCATGAGCCCGAAAATCTCTTGGAGTTGTCATGGATACTAGAGTTTTAATGCGCGTCAAAGGTACTGGGCCACCCATTTTATAAGGTTTGCCCAAATCAATGTCAGCACATGATAAGGGCTCCCCTAAGCGTAAGAACTCTCGGAGTTCTGTAGGCTGTAAAGCTTGAGCAGCCAGCCTTTCCAATATATATTGCATGGGTACATGTAGAGGATTAACCTCTTCGGACAGAGCTCGTCTAGCAATGCTTAAGAGATGACCTGCCAAGCCATAATCACACATGATTTGTTGATTACGTTCACTGCGTACCAGTGATTTGATAACTTCACTTAGATAAACCTGTAGATTTACAGCCATAGTATGCTGCTCTGAATGACTAACACTGGGTAAAAGTTGCAGCATGCACAGCACTACACCAGGATGAACAATTCTGGGCTCTGGTGTGGGCTGAGTAAGATTCAATTGATTGGGATGAGCAGGCGTAATGACCAGTTCTTTGGTAGGTGAACGATTATGTTGATCGTTCAGTAGAGTAATAATATTATTCAAATTTGGAGATTCAAAATTATCCAAAGCAATACTGTATAACAGACGATAGACTACACACACGTAGGACAGAGAACGTGGTATAGAAGTATTGAAACTGAAAAGTAAAAGTAACAATATAAAAATAATGAATGAAACATTTCTTTTAACAGAATTTAGGTTACCTATAATTCAATATGTCCCCTGAAAATACGTCGTGATAATACTTTTGTGTTGACACATCGGCCTTAAAGAAACCCTTGAATTCAGGCAATTCGGTATGATTGCCAAAACAGCCCAATAAACGCAAAGTATCACACAATGAGGCCGTGCATATTTCCTGATGAAAAAACTTGGCATTGGCCGGTTCGAAACGCATTGCAGTGGACAATGTTTGACACACCATTTGCAGCAACAATACTAAATCATCTTGGGGTATTATTTGGCCTTCCAACTCCTGTTTTTCTTCTTCCTCCTTTAAGGGAGATTCATCACATAGTTTGCCATCCAAAGACACAAAAACACTGGTCAAATACACAAAACCACCAACTTTACGAAATACTGTACGCGTACGATGAGAATCTTTGAGGCAACCCAAAAGCATATTGAGTATTTGTATTTTAAATTCCACTTGATATGGAGGCACAGCATGCATAACCGAGAGTATAAATAGCATATCATCATCTCCTCCCGCAGACAAAATGAGTTCTCTTATTATGCCCAAAGCTTGAGAACGACAGTGCTTAAATTTTACCAAATCATGCACACACTTGGCGCCACCACATTCCCGAAAAACATTGGCATTATTGTTGTTACCACTCAGCAGTATAGTTAAAGCTTCCAGGACATGTTTACCCATGCTGTCGGATAAATCTTCCTGCTCCATTTCCACCAACACATTTTCATCATCTTTGGTAATTGTTCTCACATGCTCGGCATAACGATTCAGACATGTCACAAACACTTCCAGGATACCCACTTCACGATACACATCCTTGAAAACATTATTATGCCTCAGAATATTCAGCAGAGTCTTCAAGCACAATATACTGCAACTAGTCGAATGATTGTTCTTCAACAGCAAGGACAAAGAAATCAATTCCTTGCAGGGTACAAAATTCAATTGAAATACTATGAACTCCAAGAGATCGAAGAATTTCTCTTGTATTTGAGAGCCCTTGAGATGTATTCGCTCGGTAAATTGGCTAAGAGTATTTTCCGATTCCAATATAAAATAATTGGCATTTTCCGAGTGATAGACGCGCGATATGGCGTCCAGTATAGTGCAGCATAATGAGGTTGAGGTGGCCTTGAGGAATACAGTTTGCAAGACCTGAAAGGCATAAATATTGCGTACACAAGTTTCACGGGACGATGCCTGAGGCATTTGGAAATTTTGCATTTTGAAAATAGCATTGATTTGAGCTTGAGGCGGCCGCAGTTCATTGAAGCCGCACATACAAAGTGATGAAATCATTAAGACCAGATTTCGTATGGCCGCCTGCACTTCCAAGGATTGGGTGCGTGATGTATCGAATCTGGAGAAAGGAAAAAAGAAAAGAGATTTAGAAAGATTTTCTATAATATTGCGCATTAATATAGAAACGATCTAACTCATACACCCTTATTACAGTTGCCAATATCGACGTGACATCAATACAATGCCAAAAAAAATTGGGGCTTATCTACTCGCTCTTGAAAATAATTTTGTGATGTCTATTCTGAGCATGAGCTCGGTCATAGCAGTCAGTTATTTTCGACAACTTTTCGATATTGTATTGACGTGACGGCGATGTTGACAACTGGAATAAGGGTGATAATATTTTTCAAATCGAGTTTTTCGCATACATATTTCGATAAATGAACCTCTAATATATCGAAATATATGCAAAAATCTCGTTTTGAAAAAAAAATCCCTTTTTGTGGTCGACTCTTACTACGACGTTTTTGTAATAGATTAAAGAACGTAGTCGTAGTCGAAATACGCCAACCACAATAAGGACCAATGAGTTAGGGCATTTCAATATTAAGGCAACGAATTGCAGGTCTATATGGAGGGCAAACGCAATTTGAGATGAACTGCCAGAAGGCATGAAAATTTTCTTGGAACTGAATACTCGTATAAGAAATATTAGTCACCAGCTGACTTTTGAATTTACATACTCGTATGTTTACTAACCATAATAGACCAGACCAGAAGGCTTCTAAAACTTACTTGAGCAAAAAGTCGCTTAAAAATATATAACCCTGTGATGCCTTAAAGTCATCCAATAATATTTGCGATACTTGACTAGAATCTTTTAGAAAACAAAAAACCGTTACAAACATTTCAACAATTTCCAAAGGATTGCCAAACGTTAAACGGCGCATATTGTCCACGCATAAAGCCATGCAGCCTTTGGCTAAAAATATATATAAAAAAAGAATAGTAGAAATTTAATAAAATATTTTGAAAATTGTGATTTTAACTGCGAATAACTTACAATGTATGTAACTGACTACGGCATCGGTTAGACCGTGACGCGATATTGTGGTTAATATTTCGGCGGCATTTTTACGCCAAACAATATTGTGTGTGGGGCAAGGTGATGTTATGGCCGAGAACAGTAAGGTTAAATCATCCATTCTGGCCAATTCTTCGGCTGGATAAGGGTATGAACATAATTTCACCAGAAGTTGTACAAACACTTTTTGCAACAGGGTACGCCTTTCGAAGGCATTAAAATCACTGGGTGTATCCGAGGGTGAATCATCCTCTACAGCAGGTAGATCGAAGAAGAGATAAAGACATTTCACCAAAGTCGAGGGTACTGCAGCGGCTGTCATAACCTTAAAAAGAGAATTATTTTTCAATATAAATATATAAATAATGAAGTAATTTTTGTGTAAGTAGCTCTAAAAATACATTCCCTATTATGTAACGAAGCAAATAAACCTGAGGTATAATCGTCGCTTTCGCTAACGAGCTGATTCGATCACGTTTTTTCAATTTGAGATTATGGTATTCGATATCGAACCATATTATTACATTGTTAGATAGCAAATGCCATAATCTCAAACAGAAAAATATGATCGAATCAGCTCATTATCGAAAGCAACTATTAGACCCCTAAAGGTTTGTCGAAAGAAATATTATATTTGTTCAGCTTACTGCGTGAACCCAACGAATCTAACAGGTATGCAAGGTACATATGGGACTCGACAGCATGACTGTCACTGTGGAACGATTTCTGGGGCATTGCTCGGTGGCTGTGCAGAGGATTCTGCAATACCTCTAAGGTTGGCATCACTTAAATGAAGCGCCCAGCATACCTCTCTTTTGAATCAAAAAGTTTGCAAAGGCCGCCGGCATAATCCTTACTAATATTATAAATGTGAAAGTGATTTTTGTTGCGTTTTCACGCCCAAACTGCTGAATCGATTTTGAAATTGCTTTCATATCCGGTTTGGAACCGGTTTTTCTATATTTGGTACGCATTTTTTCCAAAAAAATACATTTTTGGGCAGGTTAGGGTAATTTTCGTTTCGGGTTTGATTGTTTAAACAGGTTTAAAATCGGTTTTGAGCAGGTTAGGGTAATTTTCGTTCCGGGTTTATTCTTTAACCAGTTTTAAAACCGGATTTTATGAGTTTTTTTAACAGATCTACGCGAGAGGAGCCGCGGGTAAAAGCTAGTACATATTGAATAAATTAAAATCAGTGCACCAGGATCATACAAAACGTTGGATAACTTGAAAAGTGTCACGTCAGTCTGTTCGTGACGACTCTTACCTAACCTTGCAATTAGGAAGCGCTGAAGTGCTTTAAATGTGTATAAATCGGTATTACAATGCATTTTACAAAAAAAAAATTTAAGTTGCATCCGCTCAAAATTTAATTACTGCTAGAATTGAAGCTCCAGGATGCCCATCAGAAGCTTGAATTCCCTGGAAGAAGTTGACATAAATTACCCTTCACGCAATCCTGGCTTAAAGTTGGTTAAAAGTAGGACTTTTTCGGACGTTTAAAGTGAGCGATAAATTACAGGCAAGTTTATCCTATCTGGCAAGTTAAATCCAATCTGCAATAATGGAAAGCTTTTTATACGTCCGATAAAATCCTACTTTTAACTAACATTAAGTTGTAATAATGGCCCTAAAAGAATGAAGCTTTTCCCTCTTCCTTCCATCACCGAATGTCTTCTCTATCACTATCCCTTCCCTTAAGATAGTAATACCTAGTAATAGTAGTAGGCATTCATTGCCTGAGTGTTACTTCTCTTTAAAAAAAAGACATACAGCTGTTGTACAGTTTGTCAAATAAGTGTTATAACAAGCAGAAAAAAATACAGCAACAAATACACGTATTTCTACAGGATATTTATTTTATTTTGAACGAATTTATTAGACAACCTGTTTTTTAAATCCTGCTACTTATAGTTTTAACTCTAGGTATGTGAAAACACTTTGACTTATGGAAAAGGGGACTTGAAATACATATTTACGTCCTAAGGTTGATTTAAGTTTGAGTTATTTACGGTTAAGGTTCTATTATATCTGCGATTATCCTAATCATACGAAACAGCTGTTCGATTATGTTTGACTATAGGTGACTTCCCATAACGCCAGAGCTATAATCAAGGAAACCAATTGAATTTGGGGTTTTCGCCGTAACCATAAACAGCTGTTCTCAGCTTTATAATAACTGGATGACGCAAAAGCTTGTGGAAGGCGTTCACTTTTGAAATGAATAAGCAAATGATAACATAAACAGCTGTTTATAGTTATGACAGCACTGAAGCTTAAATTAGATGTGCCATAACCATAACCATACATAAAACAGCTGTTCGAACCAAACTAATGAGCAACACTGTATTTGATTATAGGTGACGTGCCATAACGCCATAGCCATAACCATATAAACCAATTGAATTTTGCTTTGGGTTATGACTATGGCAATATGATGTGACACGTCTAATTTAAGCTTAAATGTTGAATTGAATATGTATGTATATTTATCATTATATCAATAGTTATAACTATGGCATTATGGTAGGGCACGTCTGATTGCACCTTTACACTGCATATGTAAATTGTACATACATAATTTCCTTAAGGATTGTAAAGCAAAAAAAAAACACTTATCTTACTTACCTGTATTAAGGACACATCACCATTCGCTAATAAATTTAATGTCGACAATAGCATCCAGCCGCTGCTTGTCTCTTCGGTTGTTTCAATTTCCAAGAATTTTACAATTGCTATGGATGCTGCCTCGGTACTTTGATTGGAAGCACGCTTACGTATCTCGCCAACCATGAGACGCGAGACTTGCTGGCAAAATGCAACAACATCCCAAAATTTTTCGCTCATATCCGAAGCAGAACAAGCACTGAAAACCTGCAAAATATACAGAAAATACAATAATCAAATTAAAAATTAATTTTGTTCTTAAAAATTCACAAGCAATAAGTCCGTTGAGACATGCATACATACAGACATATATGTATATAGAAATTATAAATGTAAATGTGCACGTACCTTGCAAAATAAAGGCAGCATTTGGTAAAGTTTCACATCTCGTTCTTGTTCACTTAACGGCTCCTTGGGATGTGTATATTCATTGAACAATTTCTTCAATGTGTGCAAACTCATTTGTACACGTGCATCCAACATGGCATCCTCACTGCCACTGGTGGTTAGGCAGGTGCCACCATTGGTATTGTGTGCGCCAGTGGGACTATTAGAGCCTGTGCTGCCGTTACCAGCTGGTGCACTGCCCGTACCACGCAATTTACGCATTACGTTCATAATGTTTAACTTGTCTGCCACCTTTTGCTCTCACCCTTTTGCTCTACTTAATTCTATAGAGCTTTAAAAGCTCTTAAGATTTCTTTTTGTTAAAACTCCCTCTTAAGGGGTTTTATATTTTAGCTTGAGTTGCTTTTCCCCCTTTGGCTTTTTTTATTCAATGTTCAATGATTTGAAAATCTATTGGGGAAAAGAATAAGAAGAAAAACCAATATTGAAATTAATTATTTTTTTCGGTACAACGCTTTAGCTCAAATTCTATTAAAGAATTTTTTTTAATTCGTACCACACTTAAATGATTAAAAAAAAATAACGCTTAAGAAATAATTTAATAAAATACTGAGTTAAAATGAAATCATATTGTGTTTTTGTATGAATTTTATGGATTATTTATACGCAAGTAATTCAATAGAGACACTGGAGCATTTATAAATGAAAAATTCTAAATATAAAATAAATGGAAAATTTGCTTATATAACTGCAAAAAAGCTAAAATGGCCACAATGCTTTTTGAATAACCTGAATGTGACGACGTTTACTCCGAAAAGTTTATTCTTCTAATAAAATGGAATATTGTATTATAAAAATTTTAATCTCTTGGCTTCTAATAACTCTTATCATTTGACTCATAAATTTTAATTCTTTTTTTTTTTATTAGTTTCATCTTTAGCAATATTTTGCTATTAATTTAATAGTGTGTATTTATTAATCTTTCTATGTGTTGGTACATATTACTTTTTTAAAATAAATTTGTTTCCGCGCTCTTTGATACTCGTAATAAATAATTGATAAAAAATATTTATAAAATCTCATGCAGTGATTTGTGGGCACACAAAACAACAATGCAAATAACTACAACCTCATTTAAATAAATATATAGTACATACGCAAGTACTTGGGTGAACATGAGAGACGTTGCAACAAGTGTATCGTCATTCAGTGTTACCGTAGTCGCGATTTTGTTTTTATTCGTAAGAAATTTTATATAAAAAAAATTTCATCATCAAAACTATTCTAAAAAGATTTGTTTATACGAAAAATTATTACTCATTAAAAATAGTACGATCATATAAAGCTATTAAGCTTTTGATTTTATTTTCGGAGTCTTACCAATTTGAAATAATACTTTTTTTTAGGAGTTGTGGTCTTTGATTTCCTTAATATAAAATTGTTAATTAGCAATAAAAATATTTTAAGAGCTCAAAATTAAAAATCATTTTCATGCTTGTCTTATTTGGAATTGGATAATTTTGTACGAATTCTTTTCTTTGCTGATTTAATATAATTATATTACTAATTTTTGCCCTTATTTATAATTTAATCAATATCTAATCTGTTTTAAAATTTTGTTTAGGAGTTTTATAAATTTTTCGGTGTTGTCGCCTTTACTTTCTTTACGTGTCAAATTGTTAAAAGTAATTAAAATGTTAATATAATTAAGGTTAACCTAGCTCATACTTGACGATAGTTATTTGTCCTATTCGCAATATAATAATTTTCTTCGAATTGCATTCTTCTTTTGGGGTAAAAATAATAATTTTAACAATTTTAATATATTTGTAATTAAAGTGTTATTTAAAATATATGTATATATATATATCTTTCGGAGTTTTACCAATTTTGAAACTATTTAAACTTTTTTCGGAGTTGTTGTCTTTGCTTTCTTTGTTGTGAAATTGTTAAAAGCAACTAAAATTTCATTTAAGCTCACAATTAAAAATTGTTTGCCTGCTTATCTGATTCGGAATATAACAAATTTGACAACAAAAAATTTTTTCATCATTATTTTGCCCATTTGAGTATTTATTTATAATTTTTGCGTTATTTAACTTCTTTTGACTTTTAATTCAGAATAGTTTTAAATTTTTTTTAAATTATAAAATTTTTCGGAGTTGTTGCCTTTGCTATATTTAAAATGAAACTGTTAACAGAAATCTTAATTAAGGTTATTTAGCTCATAATTAAGAAATCTTTGATATTTTTGTCCTATTCGGAATGTTTTTCAATATTTTTTTTTTTTGCTTAAAATAGTTATTTTGAAAGTTTTTAGCACTTATTACAGTTTAAGCGTTATTTAACTTCTGAAAGAAAAGAAAAATTCGGAGTAGTTTTGAAATTTTTAAAAATTCAAGTTTTTCGGAGTTGTTGCCTTTGTTGTACATAACTCATATGAAACGATAAATATACATTATAATCTTAACTGAGATGGTTTTGTTTTATTCGGAATATAATGATCTTCTTCGAATTCTATTTTTCGTCTTTAAAATAATTATTTTGACAATTTTAGTATTTGCTCGTAGTTTAAGCGTTATTTTACTTCTTTTGAAATTTATTTCGGAGTAGTTTTATTTAAAATTTCTCTTATTTGTTGCCTTTGCTATATTTAATACCAATTGTAAACATAAACTAAGATCTTAATTGAGGTTATTAACAAAAAAAAATCTTTGCTATTTTTGTCTTATTCGGAATACATTTAATTATTTTTTCCGAATTCTAAGTTTTGCTTTTATTTATTTGTTTATAATTTAAGCGTTACTTAAAATTTATTTCGGAATAGTTTTACAATTTCGAAAATATTTTAATTTTCGGAGTTGTATTTCCTATACTTAATATGAAATTTTATATAGAAATTGAGATCTTAATTGAAATTATTTAGCTCAGAATTTAAATTTTTTGCACTTTTTCTTGTTCGGAATATAATAATTTCTTCTGAATTCCTTTTTTTCTTGTCTTAAAATAATTATTTTGTCTATTTAATTTTTATTATTTTTTATTTTATAAATTTTTCTTAGTCTTTAACTTTTCTCCAAAATATCTATTAATAAATATGACACGATATTGAAATCGCACAATTATTACACAATTATTACACAAAAATGATAAAAAAAATTATAGGTATTCCGAACACATTTGCTTGTTTCCCTCATGGATAGTTATATAATACTCGTAGATGGTAACATTGGTGGTGAATCGTATTACTAAAGACAGATGTGATATAAAGATACAAATGTGTGTAATTTTGTTTAATAATTTCCTCCTCGGCAACTCTCTTGCACCTACACCAGGCCAGGCCTGGTACTTGTTTTGACAGAAAATAATTGCGTATTGTTTCTTTTTTTTATGATAGTAGTTATTATTTTGTTTTTAAACAAATACGAGTAATTCATAAACAGATTTTATGTAGAGAGAACATTTCGACAATATTTTGATGGATGAGCGTGGTTGAGTAAAGTATTTTGGTAAAAACACCCACAAAATATGTTGATATAAATACGTAGTATCTACATATATTTTTTGTATAATGATTTAAATTACTCATTCAAACATACTTGATTTTTAGAATATATTAATAAACCAGTTTGTTTAAATATTGTTGTTTTTTTCTTAATTGCAGTGATTTACAGCGGAATTAAAAATGCACTTTGGACTTAATTTTCACTTTTAGCAATTTTTCAATAGTTTCGGAGTTTCTCGGACTTTCAAATTTTTTTCCCCAACTATTGGATTTTTAAAATAAGACTGTTTTTCATAAATTTTGGCATTCAATTATAATTAAGATGTTTTAAAACAAGTTTAAGAGTTATTTTTTTCCCAACAGTTTTCACGATATTTTAATGATTTTTGGCATGTTTTTCGGAATATTTTGCCATTTGGGGGGGTGGGGGGGGGGGGGGGTGGGGAGGGAATCACGGCATTCGATACGACTCGTAGTTTAAAAATATTTCCATATAAACTCTAATGAAATGTTTCTAAATTACGAGTCGTATCGTATGCCGTAATTTGCCCCCAGATTTTATTATGATATCGCGATATTTCATAACTAAAAATCATCGTTGGCATGTTTGTCTTCATAAAAAGCTCAATTGCACCGACTATCTATCTTTGCTAGTTGTCTCAGAAATTTAGCTTCCAACTGCTGTCATAAGCAGTAAAAGATAACAGGAAAATAGAAAACTTATAGGTATGAATATGAACAAGTTGGAAGACCGCCAATGTCCGTTCTAAATCTCTAATAAGAATGGATTTCCTTAAAATAAATTCATTCATAGAATTTTCACAAAAAATCAAACACAGTTCACTGCCAGCAACAAAAAGTAAAAGAAAAGAACAAGTTTATTGACATTGAATACTGTTGCAGCAGTCGTCATAGCCTTTGTTGTAGTTGCTATTGCTGTTTGATGTATCATTTATCAAAATTGTATTTTATATTGTCTGAATGCTCAATACACATTTTCATTGAAAAACATGCGTGACAAAGTTGTTTTATATTCTTGTTTTACAAGCAAACTTGCGAAGATGATGAATGAGAATTGGAATGACTGTATATGAATTTACAGACTGGGTGCGAATGCGAACGAACAACAACCTTAACACCCAACAGACGAAAACAGCCGTAAAACACACACGCTGACAAAGACACACACTCAAGTCCACACGAATTCGCATTTGTGGTATGTGGCTCGTATGTTTTCAAAGGAAAAATCAAAGTCTTTAAACAACCAAATTTGTTTTAATGGTGTTTGTCATCCATATGTGGGAGTCAAGAATAAACAAAAAATAAATAAATTATTGCAGCAAGCAACAACAACATGAATTAAACGTGAATGACCTAAAAAGAACCGTTAAAGAAATTTATTTGAATTTCCGGCAATTTAAAATGAAAATTATGCATTTTCAAGGCGGCTGCATTTGAAATTTTGTGGGTTTTCTTTTCTTTGACTTGAGGAAGTGATCATGCAATCAACAAGTAGCTATGTGCTTGAAATAACAATAAGAAGTAAAGAATACTAATTATTTTGAAAGCTTTACTGCTTGTTTTTTTTTCCAACGTGGTGACTTGTAGTGCTGTCAGCGTCCGTTCATAAGAATACAAGTTTAAACACCCAGAGAAATTTCATATTAAAAACTACGAAAACAAAAGTTAATTTAAATTTTTTTTTGGCAATGATTTTGCTTCATATGTATTTCATGTTGATTCAACATGATTTACAGTAATCTTCAAAAAAAATTATTCATTTTAAAATAACTTTATTTCAAGTTGATTTAACAATAACATATTGAAACAAATAACGTAATTTGTAATAAATTCAATATAATTTCTAATAAAACTCTTATGCATTATTAACTGTACAATCGTATGTTTTTAGTTGTGATGTTTAAGTAAATGGCCGATTTGTATGTGTTAATGTATGTATATATACATATGCATGTATAAGTGAATGTTGGGTGATGTTATTTTCTATTTAGAGATGAATGACATTTCAGTCACAATCGTGAATTTTTATGACAAAAGAATGTTTAGTCATGTACGCTCCTGTTTTTTCTCGAAACATGCCCAAATTCACCCTTATGGGGAATAAAGCTTACGTGAAATCTGTTCCCTTTTCCTAAAATTGTGATCGCCAATGTTAACGTTGTTGTTGTGTTAGTATACTATTTTCTAATTTTGTTCACCATTTTTTTTGTTCACGGGAAATATTTCACGTGAAGAAAATGTTCGCCTTTCATTCCCGATAAGGAAAATTAATATCACGATCACAGGAACTCGCACTCACAAATCATTATTTTTAACTAGTCATATTAAAGCACGCCCATATTAAAGCACCCGAAAAAATAATTTACTCACGTGCTAATCTATGATTAATGGAAAGGACGTGAGACGTGTTTATCTCTGTTCTTTGAATTTACCAAATAATGCTTCCTTCGCAAAAATGTAAGACGTAAAGGAACATGAAATGGCATATGAAAACTTTCACGGAAAATTTAAAGTTAATGTGTGAATTAATCAGTGTGGCCATTTTAAGACTTCTAAATTTATTATAATATAAAATATATGTATATATATAAAATATATTTAGCATAACTTTGACTTATTAATTTAGTCATTTTCATCGTCATTTAATGTAAAATATTTGATAAAAATATTCCAATCGACTCTAAGGAAGCTGAGGAATTTTTAATCTAACATTTGAAAAAATATTCTGACCGACTCTTAAGAAGCTGAGGAAAAGTTAAATTTTATAATATTTTCAATTTATAATTAAAATTTATTTTCGTTTTATATACAAATTAAATGTTGGTGAAATAATGTATGTACTCGTATGTACAGTACAACCTCCATAATCCTTACTATCCAGTAATTCGAACAAGTCTACGTTTCGGACAATTTAGAAGGTTTACTCTGTGGTCCGAACAAACATTTTATTTCTTTTCAGTATGTAAAAAAAATAAAAGAACGCGAAAACAATTGACAATGGAAAATCGATCAAACAAGTAGCTGAATGAGGTATCTCAAAATCCACAATATTTGATATAGAATCAAGAAAAGCCACAAATACGATGTCCTGACACATCGTTTTTGTGTGTGAATAATATTTATTCAACTTTATCTATCTACTCTCAACCCTTTCGCTGATTTCTATTCTTCTGAAATCGATACTTAGGCACGCGGCAAAAATGAATACGCTTTCAATTTCTTTGATGGAGATATAGTTTAATCGATATCTACAAACCAAAATATTGTAGACCTTGATAATTCTTTGGAGGAATCTGAGAGTGTGAAAACAAAGTTTCAAATAAAGAAGCAAGATAACTTCTTTCCAAGAGTTATTTTATGGGCCGAGCCAATAAATGCGACAGATTTAAAGGAATTTATAAATATAGTTGCTAAAATAAGTTCTTATTTCACACAATGAATATTTTTAATCACTTTTACTATACGTTTTTAAATTTTTGCTGGAAATTAATTAAATGAAAATGAATTCTTACTAGTATTTATTTTTCTTTTAGTTTCTGAACAGAATTTTTCGACAATAAAAATAATTAAAACTATGTAGTGATTTTTTTTAAATGTAGTCCGGACTATTCAGTAAACCCGACAAAGGCTGAAACAATATCTGTGTGAATTAACGATGTTCTACTGTATATAAAAAAATTAACATTTATAATTTTCTTATATACCTGCGAATTCCATGTATCATTTAAGGCGGTTTCAGACTATAATACAAGTATAGGGTGTTTTTTTCAGGGGTATAGAACTTCGAATTGAAATAAAACACAAGAAAATCATTTTAATGTCCATCAATTTGGCTTTATTGGAAGGATAATTTTATGCCATTAATGTTTAAATATGATTTCGGGCATGTGGCCGCCGCGGCTGGCTCGAATAAAGCCAATTCTACAGGTCCAATTTTCAACCACTTTTTCGAGCATATGGGGCCGTATGTTGGCAATAACGCCACGAATGTTGGCTTCCAAGTCCCCTAACGTTTCTGGTTTGTTGGCGTAGACGAGCGACTTCACATATCCCCAAAGAAAATAATCCAATGGTGTCAAATCACACGATCTTGTTGGCCAATTGACAGGTCCATTCCGCGAAATTATGCGCTCATCGAATGTTTCCTTCAATAAATCGATTGAGACGTGCGCTGTGTGGCATGTAGCGCCGTCTTGTGGAACCACAACTCATCCACATTCATGCCATCCAATTCGGGAACAAAATAGTCGGTTATCATGGCTCTATACCGGTCTCCATTAACGAATCGATTCATTCGGGTCCTCTTCAACACTTTGCTCTACAGCGGCAATTGTTTCTTCGGTGCGCACTGTTCGACGTCTCTGCGGATGCGTATTATCACATAGAGTAAACGTAGTGCGAAAACGATCCATGGTTAACCGAATTAATTGCTCTGATGGACGATTATGTCGACCATAAAATGGACGGAGCTTGCGGTAAATTTCGCGAACTGAACCATTATTTTCGAAATAAATTTGCACGATTTTCAAGCGTTGTTCTTTTGTCAGCCTGTTCATGATGAAATGGCAAACTAAACTAAATATTAATCACTTGACAGCTGACAAAATGGCCGCCAGTTAAAAAATTGATGCCAACTTAAAGTTCTATACCCCAATAAAAAACACCCTTTATTAATACTTTTGACGAAAATGCTTCCCTGATCTAACATGTCAGAGTTGCATTTTCCACAAAAGTATTAATACTTGTATTATAGTTGCATTTTCCACAAAAGTATTAATACTTGTATTATAGTTTTGTATTTAACATTTTTAGCACTATTGAAATGTATGTTCCTCAAACATCATTTATGAGAAAATCGTCAAATTGAGAAAAATATTGTCAAAATGGCCAAAAAGCGTTCCTTAAAATATAAATTCTGTGTCCTTTTGGATGCAGATATATGTATGTATGTATTTAAGTTCTCAATTGCATAACAATCGATTGGAGAGGCTAAAATTTCCCTCAGTCACTCCTGTGGGGCTGCTCTGTAATTCAAAACGAAAGTAAATGCATTCGAATTTACATATTATTGACATAGAAACTCGAAAGAATTTTCTTTCGTTTCGAATTATACACTAGACCCCCATGTCCTAGTTGTACATAGACATAAGTACATAAATTTTATTAAATAAAATAAGGTATATATGGGGAAATTATGAAAACTTAAACATTTTGTTTACTACAAAAAGTGTCTGAAATTTTGGCATTTTAGCCGTGTTCATTTTAACTGAAAGGTTTTCTTAAAGCTGGCCACACTGACTCTAACATAATCTAACGGCTCATTTCGCATACTCCTGCTTACAGTTGTAATAAACTCTGTTATCTTTTATGTTATTTTTTTTTTTAATTTCTAATAAATTGATTTGTCAAGTGCACGATTTTACAATGAATTTCATAGTGACCCTCGCAAATAACCACATACACACAGAGAATCTCGCAACTTCAAATAATTAGAAACTTTTTGTTTTGTGCAACAAAAAGTGTTTGCAAAATGTTTTGTTAATTTGTTTAACTGGTCTAATTTTAGTTGTTTTTGTTTGTTTTTTTTTACCATTTTTGCATTAACAAATAATTTACAGTTTATTGTTTTTGGCACTTCTTTATAAAGAAGCAGTTTAGTTTAAAAGGCTGGCTAACCAAAAATTAAACAAAAACAACAAGTCGGTGTGAATATAACGGTCAAAATTGCTTTGTATGTATGTATGTGTGTGTGTGTGTATGTATGAGTATGTTAATGCTTATTAAGCTGCAGTTTTAATTTTAAATTTTGGCTTTTGAATCAGATTAAGTATTTATATTGCTAATTAGCGTTTTAGCATTTGTTTTTTTTTGTTTTTGCTGTTATTGTTTTATTAAAAAGAAATAAACAAACCTGAAATATAAAGCAATCAACAATGTCTTAGTCATCAGAATGAATTTTAAACAAAAAGCTGTCATTTATAACTGGCAAATACATATTTTGGTTTATCATTTAAAAATCTTTTTGAAAATATTCTTTAAAGTGCTAAATAGGTACATACATACATACTATGTACATTAGTATTTCCCAAAAAATTTTTTTTCGATTTTTATAAGTATCCCAACATTTTTTTAAAGCTTATAGAACACAGTATTTTTGTGATTTTTTTCTTCAGATTTTTCGGAAGAGGTTTAGAGGTCGCTAAAATCGATTTTAACCCAAAAATGTGGTTTTCTCGACTTTAATTTTGTTCGTTACGCGGCCCATTAGCACAATTTGTTTTTTGTTACTAAGTAAATTTTTTTAAAGAAAACTGTTCAAACTTTCGGTTATGTTTTTGCTCATTAGTGTACCCTTTATGATTTTTTTTTGTAAATTTAGTATAAATTTTAAAAATAATGCCTTGCAACTTTTAAAATTTCTATTGAAGTTTTAATCAGAAATAATTTCTTATTCGGGCTTAAGCTCAGTAATTTCAATTCTTATTTTAAATGATTTTTTTTATTATTAATTAATGTGAGTTTCTAAAGAAGAGAAGAAAAATTAAACTAGACTTTTTATTATCTGGGGGAAATATCGATATTTTTCTGTACAGCCACGCGCATCATCAGCACCCTAGTCTATTTAGAGATTATTATTAACATCAGCTCTTTAACGTAAATTTTTAATGAAACGGAATATGAGAAATGATTTTTGTGTATACAACTACTGTTCAATTAAATCTAAAAATGACGCATTTCTATTGAAGTTAAAAAAGTAATGAATCGTTTAAAAGGTGGATAAATTTTTAGCCATTTAAACAAAAAAATTATTGAATTTGCTTTTACCGTTCCAAAGTTATACCCTTTTTAAGTTTTGTACCCATTTTGTGAAATTAAAAATATTGTAATGTGTTTACCAGTTTGCAGATTTTGAATTCCCAAAACAGGACTCAGGCCACCATTACCTATAATTTTTTTTAATGTTATACAGTGTTATTAATCGAAAAATATTTCAGAATAAAATTTTGTTTGTTAAATGTTTGTTGGTTATAAAAAATTAGAACAAAATAATAAACATCATTTGCTGTCTATAGTTAAAGTTATTTATTTTTAATTTCAAAATAATATTATGTACTAATATTTCGATTTTGTCAGAGTGGAATTCTAAATTTTAAATGAGAATTTTGTTTCTCCAACGACTTTTTATGATTGGCAATTCTACTTAATGAAAAGTACACAATTTTCCATACATTTCATACTTATTTTCATTAATATTTTAAAAGTAAGAAGCAGAAAAAAAACAACTTGAAAGAAAAGAAAGAGATGTCAGCATCTTGACAAACAAACTTAAATATAATGTAAACATTTTCATTTATATGACGTACATAGTGTGTGAAAGTGGGCATGGGAATTATACTCGTACGTACACAATTTATTTTAGAACAAGTATGTACTCGTAAACAAAATTCAAAATATACTGGATCTTTTCTGCATGCAGCTTTCTATTTACAAAAAAAAAAAAAAAAAAAAAAACCAAGTAAACAGGTCACACTAAACTGCCACAGTGCCGTAATTATCTCGTATCATTTGAAAGCAGCCTTAATTCTTTAAAACGACAGCTTTAAAAATTTTCTACGCAATTTGAGTTGGATTTAATCGTCTTTTTTTATAATGTAACCTAGAAAAATTAGAAAAACAAAAAAAAAACTAAATAATTTAGTCCATAATTTTAGATATAATGCTCTTAATACATAGTTGTTGCTCTTCATAAGCTAATGTGTAACTTTTTGTTTGTTTGTTTTTTCTTTTTTTTTAGTAAAATGATGCCAGAGGGTCAGCACA
This sequence comes from Tachina grossa, assembly GCA_949987645.1. Taxonomy (NCBI): domain Eukaryota; kingdom Metazoa; phylum Arthropoda; class Insecta; order Diptera; family Tachinidae; genus Tachina; species Tachina grossa. The sequence continues at coordinate 157,662,848 of OX465275.1, forward strand.
CGTTTTCAAGGCAAGTAACTTTTTTTTATCTGAATGCAGCATATTTATGCTTTATTATTTCTCTTGTTTGTATGTGTGTGTGTTTTTTTACTTTTCAATTTCTTAAGGTCCAAAGTAAATTGTTTGGAAATCTCAATTAGTTTGTTCAGCTATATTTAAGAAAAAGAAAAAAAAAGTAAAGATATCGGGTGATTTTTTTCCCAAATACAGAGCTTTAAATTTAGAATAGAAAATCTATCCGTTATAGGTAAGAAATTAAGGCCTTGTACGGAAATTTATCACTGCGCTGTAACTGACGCATAATGCGTTTGGAAAATTCACAGCTGGCAACACTGCAAATGTCAGGAGATCTTAAGTGCAACTCAGTACTGTGTAATAAGCAGAGAAGACAAAAATAGCAGAAAAAACTGATTTTTATAGAAAAAAAAAATATAAGAAAAAATGCGATAAAAATAACAAATAAATTCAGTAAAGTGCGACTCTGACTTGCGCACGAAGGGTTCCGTACGAACACTAGATATGTAATTTAATACAAACGTCATCCTATATAATATATAGTTTTGGCATTTTTTTCGTTTTTGTGATCTTTTCGGTTTTTTTTTTGTTTTGGCGGTTTTTGCGTTTTTCAGTTTTAGCAATTTTTTGTAGTTTTGGCTCTTTTTTAATTTTGGCGATTTTTTTTTTTTTTTTGGTTTGGCGATTTTATAATTTTCGGTTTTTTAGTTTTATCGTTTTTGAAAATTTCAAGTTTTTGGCGATTTTTTTTAGTTTTGGCTCCTTTTTTAGTTTTGACAGTTTATTTTCTTGTTTTGGCGATTTTTTTCGGTTTTTGGCGTTTTTTCATTTTGGCGATTTTTTTTATTTTTGGCGATTTTTTTCATTTTTGCGATTTTTTTTATTTAAATTTTTTTTTAGTTTTAGCGACATTTTCGCGTTTTGGCGATTTTTTTCGATTTTTGGCGTTTTTTTTCATTTTGGCGTTTTTTTAATTTTGGCGATTTTTTGGAATTTGGCGATTTATTTTAGTGTTAGAAATTTTTTCTTAATTTTGGCGATTTTTTTTAATTTTTGGCGATTTTTTTTTGCTTTGGCGATTTTATAATTTTCGGTTTTTTTAGTTTTACCGTTTTTGAAAATTTCAAGTGTTTGCCTCTTACGGTTTCCAAGATATAGCAAATTGTCAAAATTACATAGTCAAAATTGCATTAATTGATGGACCACCCTTTAATTTAAATTTTTTTAAATTTTAGTGTTGTTAATTGTTGTAGTCTGTATAAAAATACACTAATTTTACAAATTTCAAGTTTAAATATACAATTGAATGTATATTACATGGGATTTTAACATTTTTCGTTGCTCGTTTTGGAACACCCTTTAATTTTTAATTCTCATGTATTTGTTGTTGTAGCGGCCAAGGTTATACATACTGTGTGCAAATTTCAGGTCCGTAGCTCTTACGGTTCCTGAGAAAATACCGTCTGACGGACAGACGGACAGACGCATAGACGGACAGACGGACAGCGTAGCGAAAACAATAGGGTTCCTTTTCACCTTTGGTGTACGGAACCCTAAAAAGTAGCAAAAAAGCATTTTTTTTTAATTTCATATATTTTTTGTTTTTTAAATGATTTCATTCATCGATATTAGTTTGAAAACAGTTCCAATATACAATAATATGAGCTTTTATGTTTTGAAGTCATAGTTTTCTAGTTTTCTAGTTTTTCTTTCTGTTAAAAGTGAGTTTTACATAAAAAAAATTCATTTCAAGATCAACGGATGTTGATGGAGCAAATTTAAATTTTAACAGTTCACTTGAAGATAAGGTACTAACATATTCATCGTCAGATCCTAGTCCATTCTCCAAAACAGAGTTTATTTGTAAAAATGTTTGATATCCCGGATTTCTTTTGAATACTGCATCAAATTTGCGAATAAATTTTTTATCTTTAATTTTATCAAGACTTTCTCTTACGTTAGCCACAATATTTTTGCTTTCCTGGATGTTCAACCCAAAAGTTTGTAATTTTTTTAATGAATATACTATTATTGAAAAATTAGTTTTTATAAATGCAAGCTGTGGAGTCAATGTTTGCAAATTGTAAATCTTCTTGGCACGTTCAATTGACTCAGAGTCTGCACTATTTAATTTCAAAATTACTGCTTTAACTGCACCAAAATTGTCTGCGTAATACATAGATGCCTGTAGCCAAGTTCCCCAACGAGTAGGGCATGGAAAAGGTGGCAGAGCCAAATTTGGATTCATGTTTATAAAAAACTGCTTTCGACGGGGTGCCTAAAAAATTAAAAACTAGAACATGTCCACAAACTTATGGATTTTTTTTATTACTTTTAAAAATATGGTTTTGGTACACGATATCAAATTATTGACATGCTCAAATTCTAATCGTATGAATTCCGCAACACGAGTCCATGGGCAAAACATGTCAAATGTAACATTTAGGGCCATTATTACAACTTAAAGATAGTTAAAAGTAGGATTTTATCGGACGTATAAAAAGCTTTCCATTATTGCAAATTGGATTTAACTTACCAGATAGGATAAATTTGCCTATAGTTTATCGCTCACTTTAGGTTAAAGTAAAATTTTGCAAATGATAAAGTTTTTATAGGTCCGATAAATCTTAATTTTAACTATCTTTAAGTTGTAATAATGGCCCTTAAAGATACATTACTTGGAGTGAAGAAATTCCGCTTAATCCATAATGAGTTTTTGTTGACCATGTTCTTGTCGAGATGCAGCTTGCTTGTGTTTTTCTTTTGTACTAATATGCTGTTCTATCTTAAATTTTTTTTTACTGTTTATTTTACAAACACAAACATTATAAAAAAGCCCATCCTTTTCAATTTTAAAAACTACAGGATAGGAATTAATATGCTTTAGCAAAAAAAAAAATCTTTTTTTACTCTCTTTCGGCATTTTTTCGTTTAAAACGGTATTTGTTAAACACAAGCGATAAAATATAATTTAGTACTGCAGAATGAGCACTTGCAATCAAACCAAGATATATTAATACATTTGCCTTGTCTAACTATCAAGCAAACTCCATATATAAAAAATTTTGTTTTTGTTTTTTTTTTATATGGAATTTGACAATAAGACAAGGAAAAACAAATGATAAGCTCTCCGAATGCATGTATTTGAATAAATATACATACTTATGTACTTCGCAACCAAACGAAGAAACCAAGGCGAGTTCAGTGTGAACTCGCCTTAGAAGAAGCTGTTTATTATATTACAGAGTTGTTATTGAGTGGAACAAAAATGAATTAACTTAAAACTATTAACAATGCTGCCAAAATGAAGAAAAAATGGAAAAATAAGCAAAATAGCATCACAATCGCAATATTAGCAGAAAAAAGCAAAAACCGGCTGAAATAGCGAAAATAGCTGATTTATCTTCTCTGGTAATAAGCAAAAAAGCATCAGCCACACATCACAAATTGCTCTTGTAACGAAGGAGTATGAATTTAATTTTGTCCGCATCAGAAACGCAGTGATGGACTTCCAAATAAACCGGAATTTAGTATTATTAGAATATAAAATAATAGTTTTAAATTCGTTAACAATGTTACCAAAATAGTGAACAAAAGTGTTGGCCACAAAGTAGACCAAATTTTAAGAAAGTGAAATAGTGCGTATGTTATTGAATATTTTTAGTACAATAACACTGTGTGTAATTTTTTAAGTCATGGAAATACAACCATATACGGACACCACTACGTGATAAAAGACCCGTGTCTCCCATTTTTACCCCAAGTCATGCAAGTTTTTTTATGGGCCCCCAAAAGATTTGGGGACACGGTCTCATTTTTGCATTTTCTCAGGCTCACATCTTGCAAACCGTTCGGAAGTTTGATGTACTCTCTGAGGCAAAGTTGTAGCTCTTGTCATAAAGAACAAAAATTGTAAACATGTAAAATCAAAAAAAACTTCATCTTCAAGATCAAAATCGGAAAAAAATAAAAAAATAAATTTTTTTACCTTTTTTCCACTGTTCAGGTCCATAGCATAGCAAACCGTTCAAAATTCCAGGAAACAATTTTTTTTTAAATACATGTATTCCCAGTAAAAAAAATGGAAGTCATTCTGAAGGAACCACATTTTCATTGCTTCCAAAACATCGATATTTTTAATATGCCGATAGTTAGCAGAAAACCAAGTAAAAGTTTATTTTAATCACACAAAACCTGGTAGTTTTTCTATAGTTTTAGTAAATACTCACCAAAATGTTAAAAAAAATCGATTTTTTGAAAGAAATTTATGAACTAATTTTGGCCTAAAATTTAGAAGTTATTTGCTTAAATTTACATGAAAGCACTGTTTCGCGTTTAAATTCGTATAAAAAAAACGAATTGTTAAAATATGTAACTTTTTAAAATTTTTTCTAGAATATTACCATAGAACACAAAAAGGGAAATTTTTCTTAAAATCCCTTCTAATTCGGTGAATAGGCATCGAAAAAGAGAACTTCTTGCAATGTAAAAATCATTAGATCGGATCGAAACTTGAACTACTTCCAGACTGCAAACTCTACATTTTCATGACTTCTTTGGAGTGTCTTTTTTTACTGGGTTTATTTATTGTATCTTCACATGTGACCAGTGTCGGACATAAACTTAGTGATAATTATAAATAATACATAAGTAGTGATAATCAAAAAGGAAAAATAAATGTATTATCAAGCAGTCCCATCTGGAGTGTTGAGTATAAGAGGCCTTGTGTCTCTGGATGTGTCCAGTAAAGTTCATAATGTTACTAGCAAGCGGATTAGGATGTGGCTCGAGTTTTGTTAAATATTTGCCTGTGTATTTTGCAATTTCTTCTATCACTAGTGGCATATTTAAATCACGATGTATATTTGAATTTTTTATGTACCATGGAGCCGATGTTATTAACCGTAAAATTTTGCTTTGCTTTCGTTGGATTCTCTCGATATTGAAAGCTGAAGCAGTGCCCCATGGTTGAATTCCGTAACACCATATTGGTTTCAAAATCGACTTGTATATTAAAAGTTTACAATCTAGACTGAGTGTTGAATTTCTACCAATCAGCCAATGTATCTGAGTTATTTTAAGCTTCATTTGTGTTAGCTTTGAGTCAATATGGTGTTTCCATGTAAGCCGACGATCAAGGTGTATACCAAGGCATTTCACATGTGCATGTTGAGGAATAACTTGACTGTTGATTCTTATGGGGGGACAAGTATCTTTTCGTAGGGTAAAGGTTATATGTACGCACTTCTGTTCGTTTACTTTTATTCTCCATAATTTTAACCATAGCTCAAGCTGTGTTATATGTTCCTGTAGATATCGGGATGCCTCATGAGGGTTTTCGTGCATATTAAGGCAGGCTGTATCATCGGCAAATGTAGAAGTATGGATATTACTGCTCACAGGCATATCACAAGTATAAATCAAATATAAAACTGGCCCCAGTATATTCCCTTGTGGTACACCGAATGAGATAGTTTCGGTCGTACTCATAAATTCTTCTTCCATAACGAAGAACTTCCGGCATAAAATATAACTTTCCAAAAGTTTTAGAATGTTATTTGATAGATATGTATGTCTTCAATTTTAAAATTAGGCCATCATGCCAAACTTTATCAAATGCCTGAGAAACATCAATAAACAGGGCAGAACAATACTTCTTTTCTTCGAATATTTTCCTTATAAATTGAACCAATCTATGCGTTTGCTTAATGGTGCTATGCTGACTTCTAAAACCAAATTGATGGTCCCCGGTATTAGTGTTGTTAATTATTCGTCTTTTATATTTGTTCGAATAAAATTTCATGATTTTTTTCTTGTTCGAACAGACGAATAATTTTGAACTTTTGTTCGAATATTCGAACGAACAAAGAATAAAACAATTTATTCGAATAATCTTAAAAAAGTTTGCAAAAAACGACACGTATGTGTATTAGTTTAATTTTTTTATTAACAAAAGATAAATTATTCATTACACAAGAAAAACATATGATTTCAATAACAGATTTGGAAATATTAATAATAAAACTTAAAAATTTTAAGAACCTTTGCCGCAGTTGATGCTGTAGTATAAGTTAAGAACTCTGTGTTCCACGAATACTATTGAAGTAGCAGAATCGCAAAAAACAGAAGAATAAATTAATATATAGAAAATTTAAGATAACTTCCAATCGACTAGACCGATTTTCTTCAAGTATAAATTAGAAGATATACGATCATGTCACCTTTCAAACGAAAACAAAGCAAATTCAAATCGGTCAAGCCGTTCGGGAGGTACGGCGTCAAAGACACGCAGATCTAACAGAATATACATACATATCTAAAAACGATGTAATACCTTCTAAGCGGCTGGACCGATTTTCTTCAAACATAGCTAAGAACACTTTCGATCAAGTCACCTTTCAAACAGAAATAACTTAAATCAGAATCAGTCCAGCCGTTTGGTCTATACGTGGACTCGTAAAAACAAACAGATACACAGACATACACTACAAACTTATAAATTCTTTTTCTCTTTTTGTGACGTATTTAAAAAGTTGGTATTTATTGCTTTTTTTACATCGTTCAATAATTCGAGTTTAAGGCTTTTGATAAGAGAAAATCAGTTTTTTTCTAATCTCTTTATCAGAAACTATAAGACACCTTCTAATTCCATGAAAGAAGCATCACCTTTTCCCAGAAAGAAAAAAGATGAGTTTAGCGAACATATGTATGTATATATATGTACATGCAAACAAGCTTACACAAGTAATTATTTATAATTTGAAGTAATTTAATTACTTAGGGCCAATTTCACCAAATTATTTAAATATCAATTCATATTTAAAAGCAATTTTTCCATACAAAAATTCATGAAAATCGACATTTAAATATGAATTGATATTTAAATAGAGTTGGTGAAATTGGCCCTTAATATCATATTGTTAACAAATTAAAAAGTAATGAAATGTAAAATACTCTCTATATAAAGTAGTTAAGGAAATTGTTCGAATATTCGACAAAAATGATTCGAATAATTTTTTATTCTAAATTGAATATTTTTGTTCGTTCGAATATTCGAACAATTTTTGTACGAATGACAACACTATCCGGTATGCACATATTATCTGTTAGACAAGGGGTCAACTTATTGGCCTATATGACTCAGCTTTGGTAAGATCTTTGCCCGGCTTTGGAATAATTTTGACCTTGGCAAGCTTCCAAGGATAATACTCCAGTCGTAACATGGCATTAAAAATAAACAGCAGGATTCTTATTGCAATATGCGGCAAGTTCATCAGCATCTTGTTACTAATTCCATCAATACCTGGAGCTTTCTTTGGTTTGAGTTCAGCAATTACTTTTTGTACATCAACAATCAACTACAAAAATGTACCTAAGATCTCATTAAACAAATTTCTAGAATAAAAGAACTTCCCAGGAATGATTCTTAACTCCGTTTAGGTAGCGCTTAGCTAGCCGCAAAAGTGAAAAATTTCCAAACAAATGAAATTAAAAAATTTTCGGAAAATGTTTCACTTTTGCGTTTAGCTAGGCGCTAGCTAAACGCTGTTCCTAGACACTTTTCCTTAGGCTCCCTTCGGCGTTACAACTACACACAAGCATTTTTGTTGATCAACTCGTGATTTTATGGGGGAGAGAGGGGAATATGAAAATGAGTTTTTTGAGTTAATACTGCAGAAAGATGCGGCATTTCGTATTTTATCTTGTGTAAAAATTTCATATAAATAGCTTGTACCATCACCTCCTGAGAGAAGAATTTTTTTTCATTTCTCCATTGAGTTGTATGCAAATTGAAAACTTAAAACGCGTTTTCTGCAAAACTGGTTTTTTGAGTTATGCCACTGTTGAAGTATATGTGCGATATACATATATTTTTAAATAAAAACAAATTTTTCTTGCTATATTTCAAATAAAATATCGCCGTCTTCGAAATCAGATACCCTTTTTTATACAAACATATGTATATGTGCACTTAATACCCTATACTTACTTCCATTTAATAACTAATTGTTGCTATTAGAATCAAATAATTAGATTAATTAACGTATGACTACATACAATATGTGTGTATCTGTGTTGAGGAGATACATATACAACAAGAGATAAAGTAAGCAGTAATGAAACCATTTTTAAGAATGCCTGTAAACAATTTGTTTAATCAAAGGAAATAACGTTGATTTGTTCTAATATTAATGTTAAAAATCTAGATTATAAGAATGGTTGGGAGAAAAAGTATTTTCGAATCTCTATCACCCTTATAGACAAGTACGAAGTTTAAATTTTTATAAATTACTAGTTACACCCGGTGTGCTTCATTACCTCCATCGTCTCTAAAATTTACCCCCATAGTCTTTTAAATTTTATTTACATCGATTTGAAAGTGTCGGAGGGGCAGAAATTTCCCCTCTATCGAACTCCTGATCCTAGTTTTGAAAATGTGCATAGCCTCTGTGAATTTTTAGATGTAGATCTTATCTTTGCTCTAAATTTCATTAAAATCGGTTTGACTGCTTTGGAGGCAGAAATTCCCCTTGTCGCCCTCGTGATCCCACTTTTGACAATGTACGGCCTATGTGAATTTTTAGACGCAGATTTATCTATCTAACTTCTAAATTTCGTTAAAATCGGTTCGAACTCCTATTGCTCTCCTTTTAGTTTTGGATTATTTTTCATTTTTCTTTATTTAATTTTTAAGTTTTTAGCGAATACTTTTACGATTTTTTATTTTTCTTAGCGATTTTTTTTTCATTTGAGCGATTTTTTTAGCTCTGAGTTTTTTTTTACTTTGACAGATTTTTTTTATCTTTAAGTGTTTTTAAACTTTTTGACAATTCTTTATTCTAAGCGATTTTTTTTCAGTTTGAGCAATTTTTTAGTTTTTAAGTGTTTTTAAGTTTCAGCGATTTTTTAAATTTCAGCAATTTGTTATTTTCGGCGATTTTTTTTCTACTTTTTTTAAAATGATTTTCATTTTTCTTTATTAAAATTTTCAAATTTTTGGCGAATATTTTATTCAATTATTTATTTTTTTGCGTTTTTTCAAGTTGAGAGATTTTTTAGCTTTTTGCGTGTTTTAGCCTTGAGCGATTTTTATCTTTCGGTGTTTTTAAAATTATGGACGATTTTTCACTTTAAAGTGATTTTTCAGTTTGAGCGATATTTTTAGCTTTTAACGTTTTTAAGTTTCAGCGATTTTTTTTATTTTGGGCAATTCTTTTTTTAATTTTTTTGTTTTAAATGATTTACCATTTTTACGGTTCCGTACACCAAAGGTGAAAAGGAACCCTATTATTTTCGCTACGCTGTCCTTCTGTTCGCCTGTCCGTCACACGCTATTTTCTCAGGAACCGTAAAAGGTACGGACCTGAAATTTATGCAGAGTATGTAGAACATTGGCCGCTACAACAACAAATACATGAGAATTAAAAATTAAAAAAAGGGTGTTCCAAAACGAGCAACGAAAAATGTTAAAATCAAATGTAATATGCATACAATTGTACATATCGCACTTAATCAACAAGAGGTATTAACTCAAAATTTTAAAATTTTCAGCAGAGACAAAACACTGTTTATAGTTACATTTTAAGAGAATTTCAAAATCCGAATACATAGTAGTCAGCAAATTCTAGTTGAAAATATATTTGCATAGTTTTTATTTTAAAATATTGCAATTATTGGAGAAGAATATCTATGTTTTGAAAAGAGTCACAATTCAAACAAAAATTAAGCAATTTTATCATAAAAACAGTCACATTTCACATTAAAATCGTCAATTCATATCGTCATTTCATATCAAAATACGTCAATATACTGTACATATACAGTACGTATATGTATGTATATTGATGTTGTTAGTTGATTTCTTGCAAAAAGTGAAATTTAAAAATTTTGAGTAATCTATGTTGACACTTGAAATTTGTAAAATTAGTGTACATATTTTTATATAGACTACAACAATTAACACTAAAATTTAAAAAAATTTAAATTAAAGGGTGGTCCATCAGTTAATGCAATTTTAACTATGTAATTTTGTCAACTTGCTATATCTTCAAAAAATCCAAAATTATAAAATCGCCAAAAACCAAAAAAAAAATCGCTTAAACGAAAAAAGCACCAAATTAAAAAAAGTTTCTAACACTAAAATAAATCGGAAAACCGAAAAAATCGACAAAATGAAAAAATCGCCAAAATGAAAAAATCGCCAAAATGAGAAAAAAACGCCAAAAACCGAAAAAAAATCACCAAAACGCGAAAAAGGCGCCAAAACTAAAAAAATCGCATGAATAAAAAAAAATTGCCAAAACGAAAAAGAATTGCTAAAATTAAAAAAAATCGCCAAATTGAAAAAACTCCAAAACACGAAAAAAATCGCCAAAACGCGAAAAAAATCGCTATATGAAAAATAATCGCCAAAATGAAAAAAATCGCCAAAATAAAAAATCACCAAATTAAAAAAAACGCCAAAAACCGAAAAAAATCGCCAAAACTAAAAAATCGCCTATATGAAAAAATCACCAAAATTAAAAAAATCGCCAAAATTAAAAAAATCGCCAAAAAGAAAAAATGCCCAGAACCGAAAAAATCGACAAAAGGGGAAAAAGTACCAAAACAAAAAAAGCGCCAAAAACCAAAAAAACGCAAACAACGCAAAAAACGCCAAAACTAAAAAACGCTCAAAACCGAAAAAGCCTAAAAACTAAAAAAAGCCAAAACTATTTATTTATATAATAAATAGTTTTGGCTTTTTGGCTAAAGTTCGTATTGAATTACATATCTAGTGTCCGTACGGAACCCTTCGTGCGCGGGCCAAAGTCGCACATCACTGAATTTATTTAACTTCTTTTACAATTTTTTCTTATTGTTTTTTTCTGCAATTTTTTACGATTTTTGAACTTTATAGCGATTTTTCCGTCAATTTTTTCTTTTGGCGTTTTTTTACAACTTATATACCGATTTTTCTGTTTTTATGGTATTGTTTTGGCGATATTTTTTTTTTTGTAAGTTCTTTCATTATCTTTCTTCTTTGTTTGCAATTGTTTACGATTTTTTGAATTTTTTCGCAATTTTAAACTTCAAAGCGATTTTACAGTTTAAAAATTTTTTACAAATGATGTTTTATTTTGGGAGAAGACTGTGTTATGTTCTCACAATAGATTTGGGTATGGACAATCATCCAGATTAAAATATTATGTGTAATATTAATTTGATTTTTATGCTAATAATTGTCTTCCCAAATAGACCACGATATTTTATTATAAAAAAAGCAACAATAGGAAAAATATCTGTTACCTTTAGTATTCATTAAATGCTCTTCTTTTTGTTTAAGCACAGAACAGATGCTGTATATTGTACTAAATGAAACATTATTTAACCCCCTGTTTGTGTAAAACCTTTGAGTTAAAAATCTTGGCGTTTTTGTAATAGACTAAAGGAAACTTGTACAACTTTTCTTTAATCTATTACAGAAACGCTAAGATTTCTAACTCAAACGTCTTACACAAACAGGGGGTAAATTACATTTTTGTTGCTTGTTTTTTTACATTTTTTACTTTTATCCCCAAAGGACATAGTAATACATTTTAGTTTATTTTAAAAACAATCTCCTGTAACAGACCTGATAACATAGAGAGCAAAACATTAAATTGAATTTTAAATAAACATAAAATCAAACAAGAAGTAAATCAATATATTTTATTTTAATACAACCTTCAAAACTTATACCCACAAATGCACATCCTTTACCTTTTGTACTGCCTTCTTCCCCGGCAATTCCCTGTGTAAAAGTTTGTAACTATTTGTGGACTTTACAAAAATTCAATGAGAATCCTTGTAAATGCAAATAAAAAAGAGGAAAATAAAATTCCTTTTTCTAACACTAACAAGAAAGGATAGGCAGGCAGCGTATGGGACGTATAATGTAAATGGGAGGAAAATAAGTGTTTGTTATACAATATTTAAATTGTATATACATAAACATACCTCCAATATATGTAGATATCGTTACCTTAATATAGAAAGGACCTAACTCATTATTTTTTTTTAAACGAGATTTTTTGTATATTTTTTGTGTATCGAAAAGTACAAAAATTTCGATTTCAAAAAAGTATTGAGTTAGGGCTTTTCTATATTAAGGTAATGCTATGTATATTTAACTCATGGATATGTGCATAAGTAAGAAAATGAATATGAAAATTATATACAATAGAATTTATGTATTGTATTGCGTATAAGTTTCAGCAGTTACTTCTAGCAAGCGAAAGTGTAAATGAGAAATGAAAATACGAGTACTCATCCCAGTTGCAGAGTTTTAAAGTTGCAAATGTTCAGTTCGCCAAAGAAAATATCTAATGATTTTTAATATACTTCAAAAAAGTAGGAGGTGTTCAATTCCATTGTATTTTTTACTTTTATTGTTATTTCATAAATCTAGTCATTTGTTAGCCGATTTCTTTTGGTCCTTTTGTATAAAAAATGGGCTGCGCCAAGCCCACTGAAATATTTTGCTATAATTATTGCTATATAATTGATTTCCTTGAAACCTGACACACGCTTAGAGGCTCTTCTAATAACACAGTCCGATGTTTGATAAAGTGTGCTGAGCCACGCCCACAAATTTAATATAAAATGTCTGCTACTTATATATTTATTCTATTCTTACGAAACTTGACACACACTTTGGAGTCTTGGGACTTGAGATGAACCGATATTGCATTTAGAAAAGAGGGGCGGGTCCACGCCCATCAAATTTTTCCTTTTTCTTTAATGTACTTTTACTCAAACACTTCCTACGAAACTACGCTCATGCCTTAGGCCTTTGTAGTGACACAATATTGTATCTGAAAAAGTGGGCGGGGTAATTTCTCTTGAAAATTGACATTGCGTATTTAGTGTACTTTAATCCAATTGATTCTTTAGACATTTTGCAAACATTTTGGTGTTTTAAGATGACAGAACTTTGTGTTTGAAAAAGTGGCCGGGGACAACATTCCTTAAAATTTTATATTTTATTTTTAGCCCCCGACTAAAAAAAGGGGTGTTATAAGTTTGTAGTGTGTGTCTGTGTGTCTGTGTATCTGTGTGTCTGTCTGTATCCACGTACAGGCCAAACGATTTTCATTTAGTTTTTTCTGTTTGAAAGATGACTTGATCGAAAGGGTTCTTAGCTATGTTTGAAGAAAATCGGTCCAGCCGTTTAGAAGATATAACTAACATCTTTTCTGAAAAAAGTCGGGGGTTTTTAAAATTTTTAATTTTTGTTATTATGTATGTTATTCTCTAGATAAAAACTTGTACATATATATTGTAATAGGCTTTTGTAGTGCCGAAATATTTTGTTTGTAAAAGTGAGCGGGATAACACCGATCAATTTAAAATTTCCACAACTACAAAAGTGAGCGTCACTAAATTTTATTTGGGTAGCTCTTAGAAAAAACTGCATGTTCGAATGAAATTTTTGTAGGTATTGGAAGTGGTGGAGGGGGAGACGGCTATCCTTCATACAAAGTAATTATTAATTAATAAACATATTTTGGTTTTGTAAAAGAAATACCAAAAAAAAATGCATATACACGATACTTAACCAACGAGATAAGAAAGAAAGAACGAAAGTTAGCTAACGAGGGCGTGATAATTAAATTTCTAAAATTATAGACGCTATTTGTTTAAATCATTATTATGTATGTATATATACGACCACAATCACGCGTGACTCATGCGTGACTCACACGTGACTAATAAGTGACTCACACGTGGCTCATGCGCGACTCACAAGTGACTCATTCGTGACTAATACGTGCCCAGCCAACATTTTTTTTTAAATTTTCAATCAAATTCTAGTCTTTTTTGACAATTTTTGCGCCATTAAGAAACTAGAATATGTGCCCATTTTCTGATCATAAAAGACACTTTTGTCGGTAGAAAAACGTGACTACCCGCGACTCCTCTTGATAGGTCATTTATTAGTCTTTTTCTATATTAGTTTAGAGTAATTTTCGACCCCATTTCTAGTAACTAGTATTTAAAATCTTTTTAGAATCGTTTTATGATCATTTATTAGTCTTATTTTGCTTAACTTTTTACTCTTTTTCGAATTGTCTTTCAGTCATGTTTATAATCGTTTACGAGTCATTTGTGAGAAATTTATCAGTCTGTTTAGGAGTCTTTTAATTGTCATTTGTGACTGTAATCTGAGTCATTTAACAGTCGCATTTCTAATCGTATTTGACTCTTCTTCGGGTATTTTTTAGTCGGCTTTCTGAGTTCTACGTTTAATGGATATTATAACAACTAACGGAAATAATAGTCACATTTTACACGTTTGAATGATTAATTTGTTATTGTATTTTAAATCGAACTATTTTTACTCATTAGCGTGAATAATTTTCGAGTCCTTGATTACCAATAGTACTCTAAAAAGACTCAGCAAGGTGATTCTTTAAAAAACTATCTTCCAAATGCTAGATGGGTAGAATTCTTTATGCCCGTATTAACGCGTGAGGCAATTACTAGTTCGTACATAACTTCTGAGGCGCAACGATGGACAACATAACTTTTTTTTTATAAAATAACGCTAATTTATTCAAACCTTGAAATAAAATGAAAATCTCTGCTTAATTGAGCGCAATTAATAACTATTTTATGTTCACTTAAACTGAGAAAATATATTTTGTTTTTGAAGTTCGAAACTAAACATTAAAAACAAAAGCACTTCCAGAAATATTTAGTTTAAATAACGATTTTAAGCAAAACGTTTCAATAAATACCTTAACTTAATGATTTCATGGTTAGATTTATTATTTTTTCAAAATTATTTAAGGGCGTTTGATTACAATCTTTCACAATATTTCGATGTATAATTTTATGCACTTTAAGCGAATACTTTTAGCTTTCACGGTACTTGATTTTTTTTTTTAAATTAGTCCGTGAAATGGCCACCTTCGGCCCCTATGTGCAAGGTCCGATTCATATTTGTTGCAATACATATATAATATTTACAATAGACATATATAAATCAACGTTATTGTGAGTATAAGTTAATTCACCAGAGTACTTAAATTTGAATAACGACTACTCACTTAAATTTAAAATTTTACGAGTGGCTATGAATAGCGAGAAAATGATTTAAAAACTTTATTTTCTTTCATAATTTTTTTCTTATGAAACGTAAAATTCATTCATTCAGAATAATGTTTAACCAGATTTTTCAGATTTTTTAATGATTTAAAAGATATTATTATAGTTAAAATATTATTATAACCCAGCTAAAAAAATTATATATGGTCCATATATTTTTAATATATGAATGTATATAACTATATATGAATATGTATGAATTCATGTATGGAAATGTATGGGATTATACATGGCAAAACTATTATACATATATGAACTAATATATGGACTAACATATGAAATGTATTATAACATATGAGCTCGTATATGGAAATTTAATTACAAAGCTCTTCATATGTGGATCCATATATAGATATAAAATTTAATATATGGAGCCATATAAGAATGTAAGCAGACATGATATCTCACACAAGATCGTTTTTGCAATCAAAAAAGCACGGTATTTTATCACTGGTGAATTGGAAATCCATTAGAAAATATATACGGTATGCAAAGTTTATATGCGTACCCTCAACGTTAAAATTAAAAAAATTAAATAGACGTTTCCAGGGTTGGAAAACTTTAACTTTTTTATACAAAATTATACAAAATTAATTTACTAAAAGAAATTTTTCCTTTTTTCTATAAATTAAATATATCTTATATTCTAAAGAGAAAGAGATTGGGCTAAAAAAATCAGAAAAATCAAAAAGGATAATTCCAGGGTTGGGAAACTTAAAATTTTTGTGATATAAAAAATTAACTACCGGTAAACTAATTTTTATTTTTTTTTTTATTAAACTAACTTATTTTATACTTCAGTACAAACTAAATTGGTATTTCAAATTAAAAAAGAAAGTTAAAAAAATTAAAAAGACGTTTCCAGGGTTGGAAAACTTAAATTTTTTTTCTTATACAAAAGTAGCTTACTAAAACAAATTTTTTCGTTTTCTCTATAAACTAAACATATCTTAGATTCTTAAAAGTAAGAGATTGGCGTAACAAATCAGAAAAATCAAAAAGGATGATTCCAGGGTTGGGAAACTTACACTTTTTGTAATATATAACAGTAACTAGGTCTTACTATTTTTTTATTTTTTAATTAAATTAACTTATTTTATACTGCAGTACACATTAAATTGATATTAAAATTAAAAAAAAAGTTTTATACATGAAAAAGACGTTTCCAGGGTTGGAAAACTTTAACTTTTTTCTTATAAAAAAGTAACTTACTAAAACAAATTTTTTCTTTTTCTCCATATATTAAACATAGCTTATATTCTTAAAAGGAACATATGTACGAAACATGTGTACGAAATCTGAAAAATTAAAAAGAACGGTTCCAGGGCTGGAAAACTTACACTTTTTGTGATATATAAAATTAACAACCGAAAATTATTTTTTTTTTTTTTTATAAAATTAACTTATTTTATAATTCAGTACGAATGAATTTGATATTTCAAATTAAAAAAAAAATTAAAACAACGTTTTCAGGGTTGGAAAACCTTATTTTTTATATAAAAGTAACTTACTAAAACAACTTACATTCTTAAAAAAAGATTGTTTTTAAGAATACAGAAAAATCAAAAAAGAGGATTCCAGGGTTGGGAAACTTACACTCTTTGTGATATAAAAAATTAAATACCGAAAATTAATTTTTATTTTTTTTATTAAACTAACTTATTTTATGCTTGAGTACGAATAAAATTGGTATTTAAAATAAAAAAAACCACTAAAAAATTAAAAAGACGATTCCAGGGTTGGAAAACTTTAACTTTTTTGTACAAAAGTAACTTACTAAAACAAATGTTTCCTTTTTTCTATAAATTAAACATATCTTAAATTCTTAAAAGAAAGAGATTGGTGTAAGAAATCAGAAAAATCAAAAAGAATGATCTCAGGGTTGGGAAACTTGCACTTTTTGTGATATATAAAAGTAACTAAGTCTAATTAATTTTTATCTTTTCCTTTATAAATTATATATATTTTACGTTTTGGAAAGAAAAGTAGAAAATTATAAAAATAAAAACCACAGCTCCAGAGCTGGTAACTTTGAATTTTTTTCTGGATATTAAAGTAACTAAATAAAACATTTTTTTAAATTTACTTTTTTCTTTTTTTACTTAACAAACTTTCTATATTTTTTTAAGAACTACTAGATTGATATAAGAAATCAGAAAAATCTAATATAATGATTCTAGGACTTGTAAATTTATTTATTTTTTGTAGATAAAAGTAACTAGGTCAAATTATTTTTTCTTTTTGTTTATACTTTATGTATGTGCTTATGTATGTATCTCTATAGTACACAAAAACACTTTGGTAAAGGTTATATAAGATTCGGCACAGCCGAATATAGCACTCTTACTTGTTTTTTTTATAATTAATTGCATTGGTTTTTAATCTGATTTCTTAAATGAAATTTTATCTACGGATACGAGTTTTGTGTTTTTTAAATAATTGATTCACCTTTTGACTTACTTGGGGGCCACACGTTCAATTTTTGACTTTCAATTCCATTAAATTTTCAATACACTCACACTTTTTTCACAAACACAATCAAACTTTTTAAATTGAAAACTAGATTGATTTCAAATTCACCTATCCATTTACGCTGCAGCCACACGTTCAATAAATGACTTTCAATTTCATTACACATATTGTGCGTCAAAATTCTTTGAAATTGATAACTGTTACAAAAATTGATGATCAATTTCATTTTTCAAATGCCACCGACAAAGAAACAACTCAAATTTGTAGCTTCAATCAATGTGTGCTGTGACCAGCCGTTCAAATTGAAAACTAAATTGCCATTTTAATGGATAGGTGAATTTAAAATCAATCTAGTTTTCAATTTAAAAAGTTTGATTGTGTTTGTGAAAAAAGTGTGAGTGCCCATTAAACAAAATGCTCCGAATTCGTAAAGAATTCGTAACGTTTGGTCGACAAAATCTTCCGATTTCGGCACCGAAATATTACCGAAATCGTAACAATTTTTGTATGAAATGCTTGACACGACTTCGTAACGATATGTCGGTACGAATTCATTGCGATAAGTCGGTACGAATTCGTAACGACATTTAGGTACGATTTTTTTCGCTTTTATAGCAGAGTACCGCTTCACCGTTATGTTGCTGCTATTGTCGAAATAATTTGCACATACTCAGGTTTTTTAATATTTGTTATAATCCCTTTTTTTATCAACATGTACATATTTATTTAAAAAAAAAATGTTCACAGACTTTTACTTATGTACTCAAAAATCAAAGTTTTAATGTTTAAAACAAATTGTTCAGAGAAACTACCGAAATGTCTTAACGAATTCGGTACGACAAGTCTGACTTCAGAAAAATTCGAAACATTTTGTTTGGGGGGTGTATTGAAAATTTAATGGAATTGAAAGTCAAAAATTGAGCGTGTGGCCCCCAAGTTAAATGGCAATTTAGTTTTCAATTTGAACGGCTGGTCACAGCACACATTGATTGGAGCCACATTTTTGAGTTATTTCTTCGTCGGTGGCATTTAAAAAATGAAATTGATTATCAATTTGTGTCACAGTTATCAATTTCAAGGAATTTTGACACAAAATATGTGTAATGAAATTGAAAGTCATTTATTGAACGTGTGGCTGCAGCGTTAAAATGATGAATAAAATGACTTTTAGTTCGTTTTTCATTATTTGTCCAAACAAATGTTTCATTAAATACAACCTCCCTGTTCAAAATCTAAAAAAAGAGTAATTTTAGTAATTTAGTTTATTGCACAGCAGTGCACTTTTGTGAATCAAGAGAGTATGAATATGAGCTTTGCATACTGCAGAGGGAATATTTACACATACATGTATGAAAATGTATGAATATAGATAATCATATATGCCCATATACCCTCATTTTTCGGATCCGAACCATATATGGGATATCATATATGCTCCATACATATTTTTTTTTAGCTGGGTATATAAATGTTCGATGTTTAAAATTAAACTTGTTGTCTCTTAACTGTAATAATACTTATAATGCACGCACTCTTTTAGATCCTGGCAAACAGCTGGAATATTGTATACATTTTGTATTAGTGCTATTATTAGCAAGAACAATTGATTGTTTAAGGGTAATAATGTGACGACAGACCCAAACATAAAACAGACACACAACAACACTCGATCATTATTTATGTCATTTAAAACCATTGAAGAGGTACTTGATTTTTACTTTATATGTGCATACATACATACACAGAGGAAATACGCAAAAAAATTAGCACAATACTTTAAGGATACTTAAGAGATGTAACAGATTTTTATTCACACTTGTCCAAACACACATATAGTAAAATTTCATATTTCACTTACTTTTTGCTCTACTCGTATATTTATTAACACTAATTTTAATACAAAAGTTTTAAGTGAAATTTACACATGTTTTTAAGTATTATTTTTCACTTTGATTTTATTAAATTTTCATATCCCTAATAACATTTTGAATTGCTTAGATTTATTTTTAATTTTTCTATAATATCTTTATAATATCTTTCCACATAATTATAGTCTATTTACTATTTTACAATTATTTTATATGTAGTTACATGTGAATACATATCTGCGCTTTTGTTGTACTTAAGCAAAATACAAAAATTTTATTGATTTTTCGCATATCTAAAACCAGCGTTGTCAACTTTTAAATTTCAAAAAGCACCGAAACCAGGCAAAAAGCGCGTAATTTAAGTAAAAAGGCACTAAATTTAAAATTTTACTATTTTACTTAAAAAATTTTTGCACATCGTCGATTGGTTATTGGTCTGCTGCAGACATAATGTATTTTGAATATACTGTGCCGCAAACCAATAACCAACCGACGACATATACATACAAAATATTGGAATCGGTTGACCTTGCATTCCATTCCTAAGATTTCAAATCCGAAGGATCCGGCACACATTTTATTTCTATAAGAATAAGTTAAATCTTAAATCAATTTGACGAAGCATTTTCAAGTTATTATAAAAAAAATTTAATTTTTTTTTCGTCAATGAACAAACGAATCTCTCGAGTTTAGTGAAATTGGCAGTAATCCACAAGTCTTTCTGAGATTAAGAGCCGATTACTCGTACATTTTGAGCTCGATGGGCTTAGCAGTTGAAAATATTTTAAAATCAAAGCTTACAAAATTTGGTTTTTATTAAATCATTATGTGGAAACATTCTCTCGGCTGCTATGTGAGAAAGATAATAAATTTTGATCGAAATAAAAATGGTAACTTCTGTGTTTACAATATGGAAGTAACAGAAGTTTGATGGGAATGCAAGTTTTGATAATGCCTCAAACGAGTTCACAATAACTGAATTTTTCAATAGTGGACTCAATATTTTTCCCATTGCATTAAGTGAATCAATCTTTCTCCACCCACTGTCTATACTAGACAAAATTTCGCTATTAGACTATATTTGAGTAAATACTTGTATTATGTCTTCTTTGTTGTATGGCAAAACACTGTTTACATTAAATATGCTTAAAATGTTAAAGTTTGCTGGTAATATGGCACATTTTAAAATCTTAGTAGATTTTTTGAGATGCTCCATTTAATTTCAGAGCATATGTTTTTGAATGAAAAACTTCCTCGAAAACAAAAATAGGTAAGGAAGTTTTCCATTGAGTTTTTGGTTTAGTGCCACCGCCTCGAAACAAAAAGCACCGAAAATGAATTAAAAAAGCACTAAAAACGGTGCGAAAAGCACTGAGTTGACAGCACTGTCTTAAACACACTCACACAACAACCAATTTTTATCTTGTTCTTCCTCTTATCACTCTCTGAACAGTGTTGCCGCGACACAAAAAAATATTAAAATATTAAATTAAATATAAGTAAACTAAATGAGAAAAATAATAATATGAAATAAAAAATACTTTTTTAATGTATCCTGTATTTTTGGTAACATAATCAAATAATTCTGCCATAAAAAACACCGACTTCAATGCAAAGATCTGATCTGAAGAACATAAGAATAATTGCGTGATATATAAAATTTAATTTTAATGGTCGTGCCTCCGCCCATTTTTTAAGTGCAAGATTGTGTATTTCACAGAGCTCAGGCTGCGTGCTAAGTTTTTACAAAAATCGGTAAAGTAGAACTACTTCAAGCAAAATATTAATTTTAATGGGAGTAACTTCGCCCATGTTTTAAATGCAAGATTGTGTCTATTTTTGAGCTCAAGGTGTGTGTTAAGTTTTGCAAAAATCGGTTAAGTAGAACCAAGTGAAATATAATAATATGTTTTAATCCCATTTTTTCAACTTTAAAATTCGAAATGAAACACCCGTTTTTATACAAACATTTATGTGCCCTTAATTATGAAAGTGGTTTAAGTTATATATTTGTATGTACGAGATATTTAATAAATTACATTTGAACAAATGAAGGAATACTTTTATATTATGCAACATTTCAATTTAGGGCCATTATTATTACAACTTAAAGATAGTTAAAAGTAGGATTTTATCGGACGTATAAAAACTTTATCATTTGCAAAATTTTACTTTAAAATAAAGTGAGCGATAGATTACAGGCAAGTTTATCCTATCTGGTAAGTTAAATCCAATTTGCAACAATGGAAAGCTTTTTATACGTCCGATAAAATCCTATTTTTAACTATCTTTAAGTTGTAATAATGGCCCTTAGAGTTGTTTCAGTCTCGATTAATATAAATTTATTTGATATTTATAAAATATTTATTGATAGTTTTTGAGACTCATTTGTGTGACTTATACCACTTTAATAATTAAGGGCACATATCGCGCCATAACCGCCAAAATAGCTTAAGCGACATAATTTTCCAACTTCAATTTTTGACAAAAATTGATTATTTGCGATCGTAAATAGTCGATTTTCGTCAAAACAAAAAACGAAGTCCGAAAAATGTGTCGCTTAAGCTATTTTAGCAGTTATGGCTCGATATGTGTGCTTAATACCCTATACTTACTTCCATTCAATTACTAAATGTTGCTATTAGAATCTAATAATTAGTTTAATTTACGTGTGACTATATACAATACGTGTGTATCTGTGTTGAGGAGATATATATACAACAAAAGATAAAGCAAGCCGTAATGAAACCATTTTTAAGAATGCCTGTAAACAATTTGTTTACTCAAAGGAAATAACGTTGATTTGTTCTAATATTAATGTTAAAAATCTAGATTATAAGAATGGTTGGGAGAAAAAGTATTTTCGAAGCTCTATCACCCTTATAGACAAGTACGAAGTTTTAATTTTTATAAATTACTAGTTACACCCGGTGTGCTTCGCAATCTCCATCGTCTTTGAAATTTCCCCCCATAGTCTTTTAAATTTTATTTACATCGATTTGAAAGTGTCAAAGGGGCAGAAATTTCCCCTCTATCGAACTCCTGATCCTAGTTTTGAAAATGTACATAGCCTATGTGAATTTTTAGATACAGATCTATCTTTGTTCTAAACTTCATTAAAATCGGTTTGATTGTTTCGGAGGCAGAAATTCCCTTGTCGCCCTCGTGGTCCTGCTTTTAACAATGTACATAGCCTGTATACATTTTTAGACGCAGATTTACTTTCTAAATTTCATTAAAATCGGTTCGAACCCCTATTGCATTCCTTTTATTTTTGAATTATTTTTAATTTTTATTTAATTTTTAAGTGTGGCGAATACTTTACGATTTTTTATTTTTTAGTGATTTTTTTTTTAATTTGAGCTATTTTTTTTTTGCTTCGACAGATTTTTGTTTTATGTTTTAACATTTTTAAACTTTTTGACAATTCTTCACTTTAAGCGATTTTTTTAGTTTGAGCAATTTTTACGTTTTTAAGTTTTAGCGATTTTTTAAATTTGGGCGATTTTTTATTATCGGCTTTTCTACTTTTTTTAAAATTATTTTTCATTTTTCTTTATTTAATTTTTAAAATTTTTGGCAAATATTTTATGCGATTATCTATTTTTTAGCGATTTTTTTCAATATGAGATTTTTAGCTTTTTGCGTGTTTTAGCTTTAAGCGATTTTATTCTTTTGGTGTTTTTAAAATTATTGACGATTTTTCACTTTAAGCAATTTTTTAGTTTGAGCGATTTTTTTAGCCTTTAGCATTTTAAGTTTTAGCGATTTTTTTTTCGCTTTGAGCGATTTTTTATTTTCGTCGATTTTTTCTACTTTTTTTTAATGATTTTTCATTTTTCTTTATTTAATATTTAAAATTTCTGGCGAATATTTTATATGATTATTTTGTTTTTAACAATTTTTTGGTTAACGTGATTGCATACTACACTCAGGATTTCAATTAGAATCTAGATGATTTTTTTTGGATTGTGATTTTTTACTTTTGTAATTTTTTTTTAATTTTTGGTTATTTTTTATCATTCTGCAAATTATATCTGTGGCAAAAAGGAAAAAGTGCTTAAGTCGCGATAAGCTGATTTTGAGTTAATGATACCTCCGTAATCTGCATATTCGAAAGAACCCCTTGTCAAACTCTCAATTAATTTGTGTGATTTTTCAATAAGGTGTAGCAAAATGACTTGCGACTTATCTTTTTTAGATTTCTAAGCTCATTTGGAATAATAGCTTTATTTTGGTTATACTTATGTATATTTCCACTTAAGTATATTGCCTATAGTGTGAAGAACGATCTTTGCTTGAAAAAATAAATGTTATCAGAGAATGTCCCAATTTAACTAAAAAAGAAATATATTTCTGAAAATCGACTTAAACGCTTAAAAGTGCTCTCCTGCAAAACAGTAAAATATGACTTAAGCACTCTTTCCTTATTGCCACAGAATTTTATTCAAAAGTAATTAAAATGGTAACGCTGGCTGTGAGTTCATTCGCTCACTTGCTCGTTAAATGTGGTGTGTAATTGTACACATGTAGCCACCTCTTTACACCCCACGACTGTAAAAACAACAAAAGAGTTTCACACACACACATCCATCGAGACACTCATTTATATGGATGTTAAAAATATGGTTTATCGTAGTCTCACAGCCAACAAAAACCAACCAACCAACCAACAATCCAACCGATACGAACGAAATGTAACAGTATGTATTATTCTTCTACGTTTTACACAAAAGCCCTGAAATGGGCCTTCTGCCAAGAATTTGGGGGCATGTTTAGAATATTGCAAGTATGTATGTATGTAGATGATTGGTTTTGAAATGCATACATATATACATACATATGTACAATATAATGTTATAAAAATATTTAATTTAAAATATTTGCATGAAAGACATTTATTTATATTCCAATATTGCATGAAATAAGAAATACAAATTTTTATTCGAACAGTGAAATGCATTATTTTATTTCTAACTAGCTGAGCCCGATATTTTCGGAGATGTAGTCATTCTACCTATGTCACCCTCTTGATTCTTGGGAGCCAAATGAAGGGAGAACAGTATAATAACGTTAAAATGGCTTTGTTTTTCTTTTGAGTACGGAAACTGTTGCTTTAATAGATCTCTTCGAAAACAAGAATTAGTATTTACTGAGTAAAGGAGGCTTACCGACCCTAGACCCTATTCGAAGCATTTTAATAATGTAGCCTTATATACATAGGTTCCATTAATTTTGTTGAACAAATTTTTTAAATCGGATAGGCATTTTCGGAGACTACCTCTTACAAACATACAAACTTTTCTCCTTTATAATATTAGTATAGAAGTATAAATTAAAAATAATCAAATAACAACACAAATAACACTTAAAAAATATTTGATAAGAGTGTACCACTGAATGAATCTCTATATACATATGTATATAAAAATTACGTGTATGTTCGTGATCGCTAAACTCAAAAAACTACTGAACCGATTTTTACCAAATTTTATATTCATGCTCTATGGCCGTGAGTAGTGTTTCTGTGTAGTTTGAAGTTCGTCCCACAGATGGCGCAATATTTAGTTTTTTTTTGTGTTTTCGGCACCGATTTTGACCAAATTTTATATACAAGCTTTATGGGGCGTGAGGAGTGTTTCTGTGTAGTTTGAAGTTCGTTGACTTTGCAAAGAAACCAGACTTGCAGTGAAAATAAAATTTGAAGGCAAAACAACGTTTGCCCGGGCCAGCTAATTACTCATAAATATATACATACATATATATGTACATTCTATATATCAGTGGATAGGAAGTTGTGCTTCTTTCCTCATACGTATGTATGTAGGTACATATACATAAACACATACATAAAATTTTAATAATTAAAATATTTGTTGAACAATTTAAGCAAAATAGAGGAAAGTGTTTTAAAAAGAAATTTTTATACGAGTGATCTTTATCTCTTATGCGATATAATTTCTGATTGTCAATTTTAAGTTTACAATCAAAATTAAATTTGTGTTTTTTATAAAAATAATAATAAGCAAAAAGAGACGGGATTTGTTCAGAAATGGAACGAACACGTCAAATTTGGTTGATAAGCATACTGATTTCGGCTATGCGCCATTTTCAGTGTTCTCTTGGACAAGATAAAAAGCGAATATTGAAGGCGTTGTAAGCCTAACATAACAGTATGTTTTTACCGGGTCTTCCAAAAAAAAAAAAAAAAAAAAACATAAGGATCTATTATGTTTACACTCTACGTAAAGTATTGGTCGCTAATTTAAAAAAGAGGCCCTTATTATGAGTTGCATTCGATTTTGGATCTTCGCTGGCTATCGAACATCGAAAGTCGAATGTTCAATTCATATTATGAGCATCAAAAATTTCGTTGAGCAGCGAATTTTCTATCCAACAGAATTTAGCTTTCGAAGTATTTTAGTATAAAAAATTGTTATAAACGTTTGTTTTTAACATTTAACATTTATTAACGCACAAATAATACCAAATTATTATTTTACTTATTCAGTAAAATATTTTTTTATTAAAAAAACATTGAAATTTATTCATAAGGGTTTTAGCTAGATCCTATGCGCATTTCACTGTTGCTAATGCAGATCATCAGGGAACCTTTGCTCAAAAATTTTCTTAGAGCTACTATAGTTATTATGTTAAACTTTCATTTAAACAAATGAGAAGTTCAAAAAATAAATGAAAGTTTAACATAACTCTAGTTGTTCTAAGAAAATTTTTGGATAAAGGTTACCTGATGATCTGCATTATCAACAGTGAAATGCGAATAGGATCCAGCTTAATCCCTCAATAATCAATTTCAATGTATTTTTAATAAAAACATATTTTACTGAATAAGTAAAATAATAATTTGCGATTATTAGTGCGTTAGGTAGTCTTGTAGGTGTAATATTTTAATATACATACTTTTATTTTTTTTTATATTAAGTAATAATTTTAAAACATTATGACACTTAAGACTATCGTTTGAATCCCCCAATTATTTTTATAAAAATATTATATGTTCACAGCTATTTGAGAAACAGCCCCCTGATATTGTAAATATATTGGCTGTAAATGAAATTAGTTTTATTTAAATTGAATTAGCAATTTGTTTTTACTAATTGTTCTATTAAAAATATTCTGAAATATTTATTTCCACTTTTGTCATCATCTCTTTCATTAATAGTATTTACTGCATTGTCAAAATATATTGAAAACCCATTTTATGCATTTTATCTGCATACGAAATCATTAAATTTTTAGGAGGAAGTGGGAACAAAATTTGTTTAAAGCAAATCTGGGTCCTTTTTTTACACATTTTTGCTTTTAGTTTTATAAATTGCTTTAGAACTAAATTAAAAAAAGGCTCCTAAGCTTCAAAGATTAAAAAATAAATGAGGGTAATTATGAATGAAATTCCGCGAGAAAATTTTCCCGGAGAACAATTCCAATTAATAGCAATTAATAGGGAGAACAAAAAATTCTAATTGGAAAAGGGCGAAATTTCTCGCTTAGTTTTATTCATAATTGCCCTTATATGGTTTATATAATAAATAGCTTATTTGTAGCTGTTTTAGAAACTAAGAGGGTAATCATGAATAAAATTCAGCGAGAAATTCCCCGGCGAACAATTTCAAACAGTAGCAAGTAATAGGGAAAACAAAAAATTCTAATTAGTAATTCTAATTTCACATTTCGTCGGTTGGTTTCTGGTGTGCTGCAGACATAATGTATTTGAATATACTGTGCCGCAAGCCAGAAAACAACCGAAGATTTCTCGAAGAATTTTATTATTGATTACAATTTAAAACAACTTAATCTTTTTTCTTATTAGAATATTTTTCCAATGTTATCGGTTCTTAAACTTTTTTAATGACTTTCAGGCTTCCATTCCAATTTTATGAATATTGTGCAAGTAGCGAATGAGGCCACACCACATAATTTTTAAACATAAATTACGTCTAGATTTCTTTTCGAAAACTAATTCACGGAAATACTTACAAAATATGACAGTACAAACTAAATTTTGCCACAATAAAACATAAGAAAATTCAAGAAATTCCCGCACAAATTTCCCTGGATTTCTTTAAAAACTTTTACTAGGTGGAAAACAATTTTTTTAATTGATTTATACTATGTTCACACTTATGGTTTTAAACGTGTTTAAGGTAAATCTTTTAAAAACCTAAACACAACCGTTCACATTACATTTGAGATGTTTAAGGTAGACGTTTTGTCAATAAATTATTTTATTTGTAAAAAGTTACGAAAAGTTATGCTTTTTTATTGGTTTATTATTTTCAAACCACAAATGTTTTTGCAAATAATTGAGTATTTTTTAACTAATTACTTGTTTATTAAATAATTTTTCACGTAACGCCATTTAGTAACAACGCAAAGTTTCCAGATTTATCAAAAACGGACTAAACATACTCCATTTACGTGTTTAAGGAAGTGTTTAAATCTTAAGCACTTCAATTGAGATGTTTAGCGACACAAGTCAATGTATAGTAAAACATCTAAAAACCGTCGTGTTAAAGCTCTTAAGCACGAATGGGGCATTAAACACGTTTAAACACATAAGTGTTTACTAACTAAACACAACCGTTCACATTATATTTGAAATGTTTAAGGTTGACGTTATGTCAATAAATTGTTGTGTTTGTAAGAAATTTCGAACAATTATGTTTTATATTTGCTTTTTTATGTTTAAACAACTTTTTTGTAAATAATTTATTTTTTTGAGTAATTTTTGGGTATTAAATAATTTTTTTCACGTGCACAAACAGACACAAAGATGCCAGAGTTATGAAAACCGCTCTGAACATACGTTTTTTTTTATTTTTTATTTTTTTTAATAAACACAAACACAACTCGCAAAGCGATTAGCTTGTCTGCGAAAAACACCCAGGGTCTATGATGGGAATCGAACCCACGACCTCTGGACTGAGAAGCTAGGATCGCTACCACTCAGCCACAGGGACACCCTCCATTACTCCATTTACGTGTTTATGAAAGTGTTTAAATTTAAAATATCGTTTTCGATATGTTTAACAAAACAAGTAAATGTATGGCAAGACATCTAAAAATCGTCGTGTTTAAGCACTTTAAAGACGAATAAGACGTTAAACACATATGTAATTGTGAACATAGTATTAAGGTAGAATTAGTAAAATCGTATTGTAAAGTTGCGTGTCAGCTGACAAAAACCGTACCATATGCAATGCATATCATATTACTACTAGTTATAAAATATGTGGTGGTAGCACTGCTGACGTAGAAATCTACAGAAAACAGATCAAGGCAAATTCATAACAGGTAAAGTTGAAAACACAGCTGATCTATTTTTTTTTGTGCCAAATTCAAGGCGAATTCATATAACTGTTGGCTCGTATGTCAAAAGTTGTTTATATATACAGACCTGCGCCGGACAATTTTTTCGGCGGCGCCAGCTCATGGAAAAATTGTCGGCGGAAGCTGATAATCAAATAACAAAATTTAAGATAAAAAAGAATTAAAAAATAAATAAAGTAGATATTTACGTGCTGGTGGTTAAGCATTATCTATATATTTCATTGGTGCTTTGCCAAATCATCAGTATACTTCAACCATATATTTTGAACAGTCACAAACCTCTTATCTTATGCACAGACTTTAAACAATTCCTGTATCAAAAACTATTTGAGAATTCACAAATAATATTTTAGAAAATTACAAAAGAAAAACAAGCGTAGTAGGCTTAGAACTTTAACAAACCCCAGCAAATAATTTATATTCGATATGAATATATTTTATTTCTACACCTTTATACAATTAAATATCCATTGGATAGCAATAAAAGTATTTATAAGGCAAAATGAAAAATAAAGTGTAAATTTAACATTTAAGAAATTTATTATTTGGCATATTCTCATAAGTTTATTTTCATTGAAATTTATTTGCTGGTGGTTTAGCATTGTCTATATATTTGGTTGGTGCTTTGCCAAATCATTAGTAGACTTCAACCATATATTTTGTTAAAGTTTCTAGGCCTACTACGCTTATTTTTCTTTTGTGATATTCAAATATATTATTATTTGTGAATTCTCAAATAGTTTTTGAAAGTCTGTCTATAAGATAAGAGGTTTGTAACTGTTCAAAATATATGGTTGAAGTCTACTGATGATTTGGCAAAGCACCAATGCTTAGCCGCTATCAAATACATATCAATTAAAATAAACGTATGAAAATATGTCAAATAACAAATATTTTTAAATAAATAAAAAAAAATTTTAGATTATATTGTTTATTAAATCTGGGGCTGTTTTTCAGGCAACATAAACCAAAATTTTTCCTGCGGCGGCGTAGCTGACTAAAATTATCGAAGGCTCGGCTCAGCCGGTTGTGAGCCATCATGGCCTAGATCTCTGCTTGAGTAAGTTCAATGAGCTGCTTTTGACATACGAGCCTCCAAGGCAACAACAAAATACCATATTGTTTTTATTGTTTGTATTTTGTTGTAGTATTAACTTTACCTGTCATGAATTTGCCTTGAAACAGATTTTTCTGTAGCGAGTGTCCAAAAAGCCGCATTCAAAGCCAGACAAAAAAAAAATGTGCTGCGCAAACTGTTACATTTTCTATAACTTGTGCACAAAGTTGAACGATACGGCAAGCTGTAAAGTAGAACGATACGATTTTACTAATTCTATCTTTATTCTTACCTCACAAAGAGCCATAAAACTGTAGTTTTATTTATTTTTTTTTTTTTGGAAAAAGAGTAGCGAAAGTGGGTAAATATAACCACTGTTCCTACATACATACATACATATATCGTTTTCTTGCAAAAATTAAAAATTCTGCTTTTACCACTTTAGAAGAAGAAGTGCCCTAATCCTTATGTTCGGCTATAGTAGATAACCATTACGAATTGTTTTTTATATTTTCTAAAAATTAATAAAAATTTTATGCAATTGCAATAACTTGCTTATTTATTTACACGTGTTTTTGAATTTAATTTCTTCTTGGCGTGCCAATTGATGGCCCATTCAGCATCTCTACTACTACTCAGTGTTGTTTAGTTGTGGCCAAATGAGGCTGTCGTCGTTTTGTTGTTTTCTGCCGTAGCTGTTGGATATAAAACACGAACGAATGCCCCCCCTAAAAACTCAATACACACACAATATTTTTTCTTCAACTCATATTTTTTTATAATTCAATGCACCTTGTGAAATTTTAAAACTTTTTCACAATTTTTTCTTTTATATTCTTTATTAACATTTACATAGATTTTCTTTGCAAAAATGAAATGTGTATGTGTTTAATTAATTTCACTGCACACACACTGGCACACATACACTTACATATGGATGTACATACGGCTGGTGAAATTAAAAAATTTCTCCTGTATCCACTTTATTCTTGTAGATTTTCGCTCATTGTTGCTGTTAAATTACATTTTTTTTTCATTACTTTTTTAATTATTTACATGCATTACAATTAATTTTCTTTTCTGTTAATTTTTTCTTATTCTAAAACACAATTTTCCTTTTGCGTTTTCATTCCGCGTCCGATTGCTAGAAAATTTTGTCGACTAATGACAAAAACCTTTTTTTCCAATACTAAATTTTTGACATTTGTCTTTACCACCGTCATCCTATTGACGTTTGCTTTTGTCGCTGTTCGTGAGGTGAGTACGTGTTGCTCTCTTTATTCACTACATTGTAAATTTCTCTTTATTGAGTGGTTTGTTGTGACTTCGTAGTTCTTTGTTTACGTTTTTTTTGTTGACGAATGAGTAGGTTGTATTGTGAAATTTGAGCTAAAGCAAGTGTGTGCCAGACAGTAAAATGTGGCTTTGAAGCGTTTTTGCATAAAAAAATCTCTTAAATTATGCACAATACCTAAAATGAATTTTCGATTTAATCGTAAGTCCCAAAACACACTGTGCAAGTCTTATTGCTAAGCTGATTAGTTTCAGGGAGGGAGAGACGAGGGGAACAGCAACGTTTCTTTTCCCCCCGTCTCTCTCTCTCTCTCCTAATAAACTAATCAGCTTAGCAATAAGACTTGCGTAGTGTAGATAGGGACTAAGCGACAAAAATTAAATTTTAAGAAGCAGATTTTTTTTTTATAATATTCAAATTTGTTTTACATACGTATATTGTCACTTACTATAAAATTTTACACCTCGTATCTCAAAAGTTATCAACAATTTTGGCATTTTGATAATTCTAACCTTGGGTAGGCCCACAAAATTTTAATTTCAATAAAATAGTCTAGTTTCCATAACATGTCGCTTACGATAAAATCGAAAATAAGGCGCGATATGTTGGAAGTTAATTTTCAATATTAAATATTTTTTCAATCCACAAGATTATTCGCATGGTTTATCGTTAAAAAAGCGACATTTACTTATGCGCTTGTGAACATGCAAACGTGTTGCATCGTTATTTAATCGTAGTTTTAAATGTCGGAAGTTAGCATTCATTTCGTTTGATAGCATAAAATTTAATCAGGTATGGGAACCTTAGTTTGGTTGCTATAAACAGTTTTGGTTAAAAATAGCAAGCACCGCATATAACGATTATTTTCCAAATTTAAATTAAAAACCACTACGTGCACAAGGAATCCAGCAAGATACTTCTTGTTACATGGACTACCTTTATCTGCATTGATTTTTATTTGTTTGATTTTTATTAAAACCCCAAATTTATAGTACCTTTACATATACGTGTTTTGGAGCAAAAAACTTGTTTTGCTTAAAACCAATGTTTTGCTATATGTTTTCCCATAAATTTTTCATATAAAAAAACACCCCAAATAAGTTGTTTTCCTCCAAAACATGACAAAATTTGTTAGCGCAACACTGCGTTGCTAGCTGAAACTTGGAAAAAAACCGCAATATTCTGATAAAAGATGGCACTAATACAGAATATTAAATTTTTTAAGCAATTGCATATGTAAAGCATTCAATTTCATTCAATTTGAATTACATATAATATTTTATGTTTTTCATGCTATGATTTATGTTTCGATATTTTCACAGTTTGATACACAAATACACAAAATTGCAGGCCCACTCATTTTGAAATTTAAAACCAATAAATTAGCGAAGTCTTTTTCAATTCTCATAGATATTCAGGTGTATGATGGAAAACGATAGTTTTCAAAACGATTTCAAACCGGTAGTTTTGAAAGGAAGAATTCGGATTGATTTTATTATTAATTTTTAAG
Organism: Tachina grossa; assembly: GCA_949987645.1. Taxonomy (NCBI): domain Eukaryota; kingdom Metazoa; phylum Arthropoda; class Insecta; order Diptera; family Tachinidae; genus Tachina; species Tachina grossa. The sequence goes on from OX465275.1 coordinate 157,695,547, forward strand.
CCAATCTTAGGAATGTGAAATATATTTAAAAATATTGACAAAACGAATATAGAAAACACATCACATATTTCATCATTTTCAAATTAGCGGAGTTCTATGTTTGATGCCAATTGTCGTGCGTGTAAGTGCAAAAGCAAAATATCGTAGCTTTTCTTTCAAATCCAACAACAAAATATACACACAATCCAAAAAAAAGCTTTGGATTTGCACTTACGCACGACAATTTGCATCAAACATCGAACTCCGCTATTGATTTTGTGTCTAAAGGCTCAGTTAGCCGACTGTAATGTAAAGTAACTGCAACAGTAGTAAACAGCTGATCGATATTGGTATGTGAAAAGTAATGAAAATGATTATAGAGATGTAATGTAACGTAACCTACTTTTCATATAAAAATATCGATCAGCTGTTTTCTACGTTACAGTTACATTACATTACAGTCGGCTAACTGAGCCTTAAATCGTTTTCCATCACATACCTGATTGTGTTGTTCAATATACGTCGTTTATAAGCATACTTTAGAAAAAGTTGTGTCTGATATGATTTTCTCAAGCATTGTTCAAAACTGCTTGTGAATTCACATTTTATATATTTATTTATTAATATTGATATTATAGATAAATACAATAGCAATATTAAGCACCCTATACACGTTTCAATTCAATTGTGAATTGAGTCTTTCAATTGAATTGATTCTTCGCCACACACTTCATAAACTGAATTGAAAGATTTTCATTCAACTGTCAAATTTATATATTTTTCACAAATAAAAATTTTAAAATTTAAAACTTCTATTGTTCTATTCATTTATTTTTATATTTTATATTTAGAATTCAATCAAATTAAAAAAAATTCTAAAAATACATAACTTTTTCTATACAAAATAAAGCTACAAACAAAAATTTTGACAGCTTATCAAGAGACTCTAAAGCGCCCCATACACGATTCAATTCAATTTTCAATTGATTCGGTTGTTGTCCAAATCAAAGCGTGTATGGCTCTATCAATTGATTAGTTTGGCAGTTGTCGAGTTGGTTGAAGAAAAATCAAAAAATTTTGATTTTTCATGTTGACTAGTAAATCTTTCAATTCGATTGTGCTGTGTGTGCTCGAGTATCTTTATTAGTTGTCAAAATTTATGTTTGTAGCTTTATTTTGTATAGAAAAAGTTGTGTATTTTTAAAATTGTATTTAATTTCATTGAATTTTAAATAAAAAATATATAAATTAATGAATGAATGCACTAGAAGTTTTAAATTTTTAAAGTTGCAATTGTGAAAAAAATATAAATTTGACAGTTGAATGAAAATCTTTCAATTCAGTTTATGAAGTGTGTGGCCAAGAATCAATTCAATTGAAAGACTCAATTCACAATTGAATTGAAACGTGCATGGGGTGCTTAAAACACACAGCACAATCGAATTGAAAGATTTACTAGTCAACATGAAAAATCAAATTCTTTTGATTTTTCTTCAACCAACTCGACAACTGCCAAACTAATCAATTGACAAAGCCATACACGCTTTGATTTGGACAACAACCGACTCAATTGAAAATTGAATTGAATCGTGTGTGGGCTGCTTTAGATTCACATTTTATAAGCACTATTATAAATGAAATTCATTATTTTTATAAGCTTATTCTCAAGTTTTATTGCAGTTTTATTGTTATGTGCTATATTTGGTAGTCTGCTGTCGTGAATGTGTTTAATGCACATTCATCATTACAGCAAGCTACCGACTGCAATATGTCACGAATATATATAATAAATGAGAATGATATAAAAAATTATAATAAAAAAAATGCAGTTAGCTGGTTTTGAAGTGGTATGTTCGTGCAGCCTGCTGTGGTCATTTTGTTTAGTTCATGTCGGTGTTTAGCACATTTTTTTTGTATATATTTTAGTACCTTAAAAATCAACTAAGCTGTTGTAATAGATTAGAGGGAATTAGTACATTGCTGTCTGTGCTAAGACTAGACACCAAGGAATAATGGTTAAAAGGTTGTTGGCAATGATTTGACTGTGTTGATTCATACATAGGTGGCAGCATTAATTTAAGTATATCATTCATAGGTTATGTTCAGCGTTGTCAACTATGAAATTTCAAAACGCACAAAAATGTAGAAAAAACCGCGCCATTTACATATTTTTTTGTTTAAAATGTTTATTGAATTAATATTGCATAAAAAGTATAATATTTTTTTGTGTTAAAAATTTAACACTTAAACAGGTTTTAACAGTTCAGGGTTAAAAAAAATAAAACCTATAAAAACTTATCAAATTTGTTTATATCCAGTTTTGTTATACATATATGTAGATAATATTTTTTTTAATTTCATAAGTTATTTAAAATTTTTTTAAAGAGATCAACGATTAATAGTAAGGATTCAAAACTAACAAAAGTTTAATATATATCATTTTATTCAAATATTAAAATTTTTTTTTTAGAAATTTAATACATTTACCGATATTAAAAATATATCAATAAAAACAAACAGCCTTTTATAATATGTGTGCATAATTAAAAACAACTTAACCAAAAAAAAAAAAAAAATAAATAAATAAATAAACAAATTCGTACATACATACTATACATGTGCCCTTAATTATGAAATTGTTCTAAGTCATACGCATCTTTGATTCGATATAGTAAAATAAATTTATATTAATCAAGAGTAGTACAACTCTAAATTAAACTGTCGCATAATAAAAAATATTTTTGGATTTGTTCAAATGTAATCTACTAAATATCTCGACCAAAGAAATATATGACTTATATTTATACATGATACATTTTTGTACATTAATTTTATAAATTCTGCTTAAAACTTTTTAAAAAGAGATCAAAAATCAATTATTCCAAATTAATAAAGCTAATACTTTCATCATTATTGTTATCATTGGGACATAAAACAGATTTCATTTCAAATTGTGATGTTTTATAAACAACCATTGCTTTTAATATGGTAATTAAAACTGTCAGGAAGTTGGCAAGCTTCACAACAAGAATTTTCCGGTTTTAACCCATTGTTGTGTTAAATTTACGTTGGTGCCACCAAAAATTAAAAAACGCACCGAAATTTAAAAAAAAACGCACCACGTACCAACTAAGGAATTTTTCGCACAAAAAATTTCAAAAAGCACCCAAAATGGTGCGAAACACACCGTGTTGACAACGCTGGTTATGTTTAATACAAAAATATTCACCATTCGAAGAATGAAAATTTAATATTTTTTAAAAACCAACCAAGTCCATTAGAGCAATTGAGTTTAAAATTGTTTGCTTCAACTTTCGATTTTATGGCCTGTTTCACAATAACGAAACGAAACTTTCGATTTACAATTTATATTGAAAACAAAAACAAATTTTTTTGTTGTTTTCAATATAAATTTTCAGTCGAATGTTTCGTTTGAGTTTTCTTGTAAGTATTATTATTATTATTATTTTTATTAACCAACTTCGCATGAGGAAGATGTTCTCAAAGTGGTGGCATATTTCATGTTTATTACCTTAAAAATGTACTAATTGATTGGAAAGTTTTAGCCTTTTTTTTAGTGGTTAGATTGAATTTTGGTGTTTCCTTTATTCAAATACTTCCAATAGAATTTTCTGGTGAATATTTTTGTGGACTATTCTAAATCTGTTTTATATTTTGGAACCTTTTTAGAAACAGGGCAGGCAAAAAGGCGCTAATACAGAAAAGAAATGGAGAATTACTGAGGTCAATCATAAATCAAATTCCCCGGGAAAAATTCCAAGCAATAGGGAAACAAAATTCCAAAAGGGGAGAAATTTGTCGCGGAACTTATGTTATTAAGTTTTGCATAAAAAAGTGCAGGGGAGAGTACTTCAACTGTTCTTTTATAACAGACTCATCAGTGATGGGAAATGTGGCACAATTGTGCCATTTTTGGCACTATTGGATGTTAGCTGGCACTGTGGCACTCTCGCTCCTTTTCTGGCACTTTTTGTCTATTCCAGCCATAACCGCCAAAAAATCTTAAGCGTCATATTTTTTAATTTTATTTTTACGAAAATCGATCGTAACTAATCGATTTTTGTCGAAAAAATGAAGTCCGAAAGTCATTTGTTTAAACTTTTTGGCGGTTATGGCTGGCATTAATTTGGCAACTTTTTTTATTCCAATAAAAAGTATTATTTTAGTATTTACGTTGTTAAGTATTGAAAACTTACGGCCCTATTCACAACGTGCGATTAAAAGCTAACAGGGACTGTAACGGCTAGTTTTGTACGAAGAACTTGCAGTTAAAGTTCATTTTAAGTCTTAATCATACATTGTGAAAAGGGACGCTAGTAGGCTTTGAGGCGGATATATGTTCGCTTATGATGGGGAAAAGTAACGGTGTTCAATGAATGTTTGCTACGAATTATTAGAATAAATAACAGCTGATGTCGTAAACATTTTATAAATATCCCCAAAACGTTGATTGTCTCGTCAAACTATTTTATATAGAGTCCTGGAACAATGGAAGTTGAAGAATTCAAAAACAAAATTGTATTATTTCTTTTTTGTCATATTGGAAAACTAAATATATTTTCAATATAGCTTCAGAAAATGTTCTCAGTAGAGACATAAATATTACTGTTCCGTTTGTTAAACAAATGTTTCCAAATTAAAGAAAAGACAATGAAAATGTAAAAGTGAATACAGATCTATATCACACTTTGAAGATTTAAAAAATTCCTTATCTTAAGTGAGAATGAGTTTTGGAAAGATATCGGAGACGAGAATAATAATTTCAATATGCTGGCATAACATAGCCCCTTCTAGGCAAATTCGGTGAAGAAAACGGTTTTCGGTTTTATGTTTAAAAGAACAAAAATTGGTCGGCTTAAGAAGTGTTTTCAACCTTCACCACCTGTCTTCTCTATCACTATCCTTCTTCTAAAGAAGGTAACACCTAGTAAGAGTACTACGCATTCATTGCCTGAGTGTTACTTCTCTTAATTTTTTTTTATATTTTGGAAATAGAGAAAAATTAGTTCCTGATTAATTACCTCCAATTTATTCACTGGAGCGATGTATCCTTTAAAATCATGTTTTGTTCAATTATATAAAAGACTAGCTGAGGTCACTAAACGTTGCCTTGCGATCAATAATTTTATTTCCGTCATATGTTTGTTTTATACATACATAAAAAACCTCTTTCCAATTTCATAAAAATCAGTTCAGCAGTCACTTTAGCATTCGGTTAGTTGACGGTCCAGCGGACAGATAGACTGAAGGCGGAATGTAGGGGCGAACAGCGTATTTAGGTTAAAATGATTTTATTTTTCTTTTCAGTACGTAAGCTATTGCTTTAATAGATCTCTACTAAAATGATAATTTATATTTTCTAAGTATAGGAGGTTTAGCTCCCGTGGAACCTGTCTAAGGCACATAAGTTGAAGTTAACTTAGCCTATGTCCGTAAGGAGGTGCTATTCTTATTATGTTGAAAAAAAAATTTATGTATAAACATGGAAACATAGAAACTTTTACCTATTAAGATCAGTTATTTGTATTTCTTGTAAATAAGTAGAAATTATTATGGCCTATTTCCCACCTGCGAAAGAAAACGTTCGACTTACAATTTATTAACATATGAAAATTTGTTTCTGTTTTCAATATAAATTGTAAGTCGAACGTTTTCTTTCGCAGGTGGGAAACAGGCCAATAACAAATTATACATAAATATACAATGTACATATGTGTGTAAACTACTAACTTTGGAACGTGGGTTTTGTGATATTCATGGAATTTTCTAGCTACACACAATAATGTATCATTAAAGGACCATAGGATACTAAACGAACATCAAGTGCCAACATTTAAATTATATAAAAAGTGGTTTGGCACTATTAATGTAATTTTGGCAGTATTTAAAAACAGATTCGGCACGAAATCAAGTTTTCCAATTCCCATCACTGAAACTCATACGTAAAGTTTCAAAAAGGCCGATGCACGTATATTTTCAAGTGTAAGTTGTATACAATAATTCTTATTTAAACTTACCGCCGATTGTAAGGTACAAAAGTTGTTTTAACTATATTTTGCTTAACTTATATATTTTTTCAGCTGGCTCCCTTTTTCAGTTTGCAAACGTTTAAATAAATTTTTAAAGGATTAAATCACTTAAATGAAGGAAAAAGCGTTTCCCCATTTATAAATTGTAATACCCAAAAAGTTGCAGTCTCTGAAATAACAAAAGCGTAAAAGACAATAAATGCATGTGAAGAGAAAAGCAAAAGGGTGTCTCAAAAAAAAAATGTGCGGAGGAAAAAATTAAACAGATAAAATAAAATAAAATAAAATAAGAAAGAAAAATGCAAGCCTGCAATAAAACATTGATGAATTCATTCGTTAGAAATTTTAACAGCCGTATTCTTAAATAAAGCTGGGGGGTTATTATTACAATCCGAATCGAACGGAAATGTGTTCGAATCGTTTCGAATCGAATTACATAATAACCCCCCTGATTCAGGTTTAAAATGCATATTAGTTAAAAAATCAATTTAAGGCTAAAAAGGTTTTTTAAATATTGGTATTCATAATCAATATTTTGACTAAAAATATTTAAGTCGCTAAACATTTTAATTATTTTAGATTCCTTTTCCCAATTTCATTGTATTTTATTTGTTTTAAAATTCTTTGCGAATTTTGGCAATTTTTATTCATTGTTGATGTAAATAACAAATTTTAATAACAAATAACAAAATTTGGCTCTATTGTGGCTGGCAAGCAAAATTCAGTTGCCTTGCCAACTGGCAACGCAAGCGAAATTAAAATTACTACATATTGTGTATGGCAACCTTCTCCCGTAGCCAAAAAGTTATCGAAAATACGATTATGGCAGATTGTCAATTGAAAATAAGAACGAAAAAGCTCCAAAATATAAGTTAAAAAAAAATTATTATTTTTTAACATAAAGATGATAGATGTAGTTCAGAGGAATTACAGTGAAACATCTAATAACGGACACTTCCCATAACCGGACATGTTTTGTTGAACCAAAATTAAAATAAACGAATGTGTACCACTGTCATAAGCGGACACCTTCAATAACCGGACAAAAATACCACTACGGTAAGTGTCCGGTTATGAGAGGTTTCACTGTCTTTTGTGTTGATTAGAAGTGAAGTACAAAACGTGACATCTCGAATTTAGACGGCGCTTAAGGAAAGATTCAAATAGTTTAGAATTACCAACTCTAGTGTGAGTAAATTTAATTTTTCAAAATAATTTTTGAGTAACAAGTCCGTTAGCTAAAAAGTTGCTTTTGCAATTAATATTTGTCAACTTAAGTTGACAGCTGATGGCAACTAAAATTCGGTTGCCATTCATAATTGAGCTATTAATATTTTGTAGCAACCGAAAATTTGCGGTTGCCAAAGTTGTTACAATTTGGTAACTGAAATTAACAGCTGTTAGTTGCCAATTTTCAGATGCAATATAACTTTGGCAACGCAACTAAAGTTGAGTTGCCATACATACTACAGCCATTTGATTTTAAATCATAATTATTTTTTATTACATTATTTTATTTTATGTCTAATAACATAACTCCTTAGAGTACCCTTTAAAAAATATTCTGATATAAATTTGTAAAATGTAAAAGGTCCTTCCTCATATACACATAAATACATACATACATACATATGTAGCTGCGACGTTGTATATGTTGTAACTTTTTGCAGTTGCTTTCATTGCTGTTGGATACTCGTTTTCATAACACGCGTTCGCACTTCCTGTTGCAGGGGCTGCCTCTTGATGAACATACAACTCCTACTACAAACGAGTACAGCTACAGCTACTGTTGCGCGATTGCAGCTTGTACGCTTCACAATGTTTTGCAGCTATTTAATGTTTGAAGAACAGTTTTTATATTTACGATAGAGCATAAAAAACTGTTACAGTAAAATCAAAACCTGTTTTTTTTATTCTAGTGCAGTTGTTCGACAATATGAGTATCAAGTTTTTAAAGGAAGGATATGCCGCTACAGATGTTTCATTTAACAAACATATGGATTTTACATGAAAAAAATCTTTATTAAACGCATGCTATTTATAAATTTAGTCCAACGACACCTGTTTTAATCACTTGAAAAAAAAAACAGTTTAAGGATATTTTTCTCAAAAAAAAAAAAAAAAAAAAAAAAAAATGTGCGCTATATTAAAGGATAATGCAATAGTTTGAGTGCTTGAAATTGTTTGTAACAACACGCAGAAAAATTTCAACTTAAAATCTACATACGTGAACAAGGTTTATTTAACTTTTCTTTTTCGGCAGTGATTTGGCTTTATTTGTTTCATTATAATTTAACCTGATTTACATCTATACCTTCAAAGAAAATTTTAGCTTTGAAATAACTTTATTTCATGTTGATTTAACAATCCCGTGTACTGTTAAATTGAAATGAAGAATCATGTTGAATCAAAGTTATTTCAAGTTGTAATAAAATTAATTCGATACTGAAATAGTACAAAGAACCATGTTGAATCAAAGCTATTTCAAGTTGAAACAACATGAATTTAATTTAATGTAGTCATTGTATATATATTTATTAATTAATTTACTTGCGTGTGTATATTAAAAAAGGCATCTGAAAAATTTTTGTATGTATATAATTGGCTTCCCAGCGTGCATCCCATATTGACTTACGATTGACATGATTTTATTGGCTGACCTTCTTTGTTTCCGATTCACCCCGAGAAATCCACTGCTTTTACTGCGGTTTGGTCTCTGGTGCGCTGTGGCAGATTCACATTTGGTCCACGCTTACAAAACGGCTGAACAACTCGTCCATATTGGGGTTGAAGAACACCAAACACTCCTACGAAGTTGTGCAAATTGAATGATTAGATAAATTTTAATTTGAATTTTTTCAATTGTTTCTGATGAAGAGACCTCAACTAGCATTTTCCGAAATGTACGGCCACAACGAATTTTATGAAATCACTTTCCCTACCATTGAAATTGATGGTGCAGAGTCTACATATTCGGGTATGTTCTGCATTTCACGTGAAATTAAAACGAGTTGAATTGCCATAGCATTGTTGTTATAATTACATATTTCCAACAACAATTGTATGGCAATTCCACTCAATTTAATTTCACGCGGAATGCAGAACATACCCGAGTATTTATGGAGCTTAGCCTTGGGTGATGGTTTTTTTTTCGCAAAAAATAATATATACTTAAATCACTTTTTTCTATTTTATTCTCAAATAACACGTTAAACTGAATGAGGGGCTGGTTGCTAGGAGAAAAAATGAGATTTTATTAAAAAAACTGAACACAGATAAAAATACCAATGTTAAATCAACATGCAAAAATGTTGATTTTTAAGTCATAATAAATTTATTAGGAATAATATGTTGTTTAAGTGTGTTGGAGTTTATTTGCTTTGTTCGTAGCTACAATGCACTATTTTGATCAGATGTGTGTCTTATTCTTAATTTGCTGTTGTTTGTTTTAAGGCTCGTGTTGTGTAAATAGTCGACAAACTTTGCACTACCAGCGAAAACTTCCTGCTGCTGGCTAGTAGGCAGGGTACTAGTCTAGTAGTCGAAGGATCGTGGGCTTTAATCCTTCGAATCCTATGCTATATATATATATATATATATATGTTTACATTAATTCAATCATTTTCAATATAATAGAAAACGTATATTGAAATACTTAAAAATAAATAAACTTTATAAATGAATACTGTAAATTAATATTTTTCCATATTGAAATAAAATATTTCAACATTACTAGACTTTCATTGTTAATGTTTTTCATTAATTTAATATAATTTTTTTTAAATTAATTTTGAGCTGTTTTTTCTTTAGGTGTACTCTAATTTTCCTTTAGATATAATATTTGAGGCTCCATATAACAGAAAAGTTAAAAAAAGTTTGAAAAATGTTTCTATTATTGGAGCTAATTTTCTAAAATTGTGCCGTTTCCATTCGATTTGGTTAACAGAACACGACCGTAAGTCATGTTGAATTAAAATTTAATTCATGATGGTATTTATTTAGTGCGAATGCAAAGAATATTTAAGCTTGTTCTGGCCGCGTTGACCTCAAATCTTGGCTTTGCGGGGAGCCAAATTCAACACACATTACGTCAGTTAAATAATTACTATCTACAATCTCAAAGCTTTTCGAAAAGCTGTTCATGACTAAATTGTCCAAAATTTTAACTGATAATGGGTGCATCCCGGACCATCAATTTGGCTTTAGAAGTCAGCACAGCACGATTGAACAAACGCATAGACTGGTCCAAGTTGTAAGAAGAACATTTGAAGAAAAGAAGTATTGTTCTGCTCTCTTTATTGATGTTTCTCAGGCGTTTGATAAAATATGGCACGAAGGCGTAGTTTTAAAATTGAAGACATATCTGCCAATAAACATTGAAAAGCTTTTAGAAAGTTATGTTATTGATAGGAAGTTCACTGTTGTGGAAGGAGAGTTCACGAGTGTGCCCGAATCTATATCTCCTAGTGTGCCAGAGGGTAGTATACTGGGTCCTGTCTTGTATTTAATATATACTGGTTATATACCTGTGAGCAATAATATCCATATTTCAACACTTGCCGATAATACAGCCTGTATGAGTGTGCACGAAAACCCTTATGAGGCATCCCGCAATCTCCAGGAATATATTACCCAGCTGGAAATATGGTTGAACTTATGGAGAATTAAAGTCAATGAACAAAAGTGTGTCCATATAACGTTCACCCTAAGAAGAGATACTTGCTCTACCATTCGAATCAACAATCAAAATATTCCTCAACATTCCCAAGTGAAATACCTTGGTATACAACTTGTTCGAAGACTTACATGGAAACATCATATTGACTCTAAGTTAACTCAGATGAAACTTAAGTGAACTCAAATATATTGGTTGATTGGCAGAAACTCAACACTCAGCCTAGACTGCAAACCTTTACTGTACAAGTCGCTTTTGAAGCCAATATGGTGCTACGGAATTCAGTTATGGGGCACTGCTTCAGTTTCCAATGTCGAGAGAATCCAACGAAGGCAAAACAAAATTTTACGGTTAATAACATCGGTTCCATGGTACATAAAAAATTCAAATATACATCGTGATTTAAATATGCTACTAGTGACTGAAGAAATTGCAAAATACGCAGGTAAATATTTAACGAAACTCGAATCACATCCTAATCCGCTTGCTCGTAATATTTTGAACTTTACTGGTCACATCCGCCTAAAAAAGAGGGATACACGGGCTCTTATATCTAACACTCCAGATGGGACTACTTGAAAATACTTTTTTCCCCCCCCCCCCCCCCCCTTTTTTTGATTATCACTACTAATGTATTATTTATAACTATCACTAAGTTTATGTCCGACACTGGTCGGGCCTAATAATTTTTTTTATAGATTTAAGATTTGAATACTTATTGTTAGTTCATATATGAAGATACAATAAATAAATATGTACATGCATTAAAAAAATAATAATAATAATTAATAAAATAATGACATTAAATTAAATTCATGTTAATTCAACCTGAAATAACTTTCATTCAACATGATTTTTTATGTTATTTCAGAGTCAAATTCAACTTGAAATAACTTTGATTCAACGTAATTCCTCATCTTGATTTAACTGTACTGGAATATTAAATCAACATGAGTTATTTCAAAAGAAAAAAAATTTTCGAAGATTATTGTTAATCATGTTATATTAACATGAAACATATATGAAGTAAAATTATTACCTAAAAATATTAAATTAACCCTGTTTTCGACAATTATTCAATGAACTTTTTCTGTGTGTGTGTGTGTGTGTTTCATTCAAAAAATAACGAAATTAATGGGAGGCCCTCGTACAAACAATAATCGACTGATGGCAATCGAAATATTTTTCGTCAATGAAAATGTTTTCTATGGTTTGATGTTCAGTATCACAACATGAGTTAAAGTTATTTCAAAAGAAAACATTTTATTTGAAGATTATTATTATGGCAAATCATGTTGAATTAACATGAAACTTATATGAAGTAAAATCATTAGCGAAAAATGTTAGATTAACCTTGTTTTCGACGATTTTTTAATGAGATTTTTCTGTGTTTGTGTCATGAAAAAGTTTACAGAGTTATTGAGACACCCTCGTATAACCAAAATAAATATTTTTCGTCTATGAAAATATTTTCTATGATTAACATTCAATATAATTTTAGGTCACAAACCCACGATTGATTCACAATGAAAAGAAGAGTATTATTTAGATTTTCTAATACAATTTTTTCTCGTAAAGAACAAGTTTGCTATAGGTTTTTTTTAAAATACCACACCTTTTACTTATGTGAATTAGGAATTTTAAACTGCGAAATTTTACCACCAAACTGGGCCCTAAAAATCTGATATATCCTTGAGCAGCCAAAGAAAGTGACTGTGCTGGATTGCTTGATTGATTAAGTCAAGAAAGAGTTTAATTTTGAGTTTTATATTAAAAGCAAACTCTTACTGTAGTGTCTTACATTAATCGGCTTGGTTAAACTATTTTCACTTTTGTGCAATAAAAATAAGGACATTTTTTACTCTCCTTCATGTCCTTATATATATATAAATAATATCTATTTTTTTGCACTTCCCATTTATCCTCTTCTCTGTATTTCACATAAAGTTTTATTTATTATTTATTTATACTTATAATAAAATATTGTGTTACTTGTACAATAAAACGTTAATAAGGAGTCTTTTCAGCTTTTTTTTTTTGCCATGAAAAGGAAATCCATAAACATATCGTTTATGAACTTGTGATATGTTTGCAAATATGATTGACTGCATGAAGCATGGCATGTGTGCTCGAATTTGTTGGGTGTCATTGTATGACTTATGCGATATGTATGTACGTATAATATGCATGTGGTGTATTTTGTTTATGAAAAAAATTTAATTTTTTCTTTTATTTTATTTATTTTTAGAAACACCACTATTTAAATAAAAATGGTTATTTTTTATATTAGCCCAATTCACAATCTTGTGCAAATGGTCTTGCATCGTTACATCTTCAAAATTGTGTAGTATATTCTACTCACCACTTAACAATTCTTAGTGGTGAGTATCAATCTGCTATACCATTTTGCACATGCAACGATGCAAGACCGTTTGCACAAGATTGTGAATTGGGCAATTATATTTTCTCAGCAACACTAGTCAATAATATTTTATATACCAATAGCCCAATTCACAATCTTGTGCAAATGGTCTTGCATCGTTGCACGTGCAAAATGGTGTAGTATATTGATACTCACCACTTAACAATTCTTAGTGGTGAGTAGCAATATACAATAGCCCAATTCACAATCTTGTGCAAATGGTCTTGCATCGTTGCATGTGCAAGGTGGTACAGTATATTGATACTCACCACTAAGAATTGTTAAGTGGTGAATATCAATATGCTATACTATTTTGCACATGCAACGATGCAAGACCATTTGCACAAGATTGTGAATTGGGCTAATATACCATTTTGCACATGATACGATGCAAGACCATTTACACAAGATTATGAATTGGGCTATTATGATTATAATTATTAATTTTATGGCAAAAATATTTGGATAACATAAGTAAAAAATTTCCTCTACTCGTCGCAGCTCTATTTTTTTTAAACACCTACCTGGGCAGTTTTACAAAATTCAGTGAAGTGCGACTTTGACCCGCGCACGAAGGGTTCCAACCGACACTAGATATGTAACACAATACGAACTTAAGCCTATATAATAAATAGTTTTGGCTTTTTTTCGTTTTTGGGGTTTTTCGGTTTTGAGCGTTTTTTAGTTTTGTCGTTTTTTGCGTTTTTTCGGTTTTTGGCCCTTTTTAGTTTTGGCACTTTTTCCCCCGTTTTGTCGATTTTTTCGGCTTTTGGATTTTTTTTAATTTTGGCGATTTTTATTATTTTGGCGATTTTTTCCATTTTGGCGATTTTTTAATTTTGGCGATTTTTTTTTATTCAGGCGATTTTTTTCATTCAGGCTATTTTTTAGCGTTTTTTTATTTTGGCGATTTTTTTTTCATTTGGGCGATTTGTTTAGTTTTGGCGATTTTTCATTTCGTCGATTTTTTCAGTTTTGCAGATTTATTTTAGTGTTAGAAATTTTTTTTAATTTGGTGCTTTTTTTCGTTTAAGCGATTTTTTTTTGGTTTTTGGCAATTTTTTTTTTTTGGTTTGGCGATTTTAAAATTTTCGGATTTTTTATTTTCGAAAATTTCAAGAGTATGCCTCTAACGGTTTCCAAGATATAGCAAGTTGTCAAAATTACATAGTCAAAATTCCATTAACTGATTTAAATTTTTAAATATTTTAGTGTTAATTGTTGTAGTCTGTATAAAAATACACTAATTTTACAAATTTCAAGTTTCAATATACATATGTTCATACAATTGTATGTATATTAGTTACATCGGATTTTAACATTTTTCGTTGCTCCTTTTTGAACACCCTTTAATTTTTAATTCTCATGTATTTGTTGTTTTAGCGGCCAAGGTTCTACATACTCTGTCCAAATTTCTTACGGTTCCTGAGAAAATACCGTGTGACGGACAGACGGCCAGACGGCCAGACGGCCAGACGGCCAGACGGCCAGACGGACAGAGTAGCGAAAACAATAGGGTTCCTTTTCACCTTTGGTGTACGGAACCCTAAAAATAGCCTTTAAGTCCCCGTGCACACTATGCAATTTTGTTGGCAACTCCTTTGTGGTAGAGAAGGAGAGAGACAGTGTAAGAGTGAGGGAAGGATGGAGAGAGAAAGAGGGATGGAGAGGGTCCACTGATTATAATGGAAGGGGTGAGAGGAATGGAATGGGAGGAGGGAGAGAAGCGACCGATGGAGAGGATGGTGAGAGTGAAAGGTATAGAGCGGGAGAATAGAGAAATACTGGAGATGGGGAGGTGATAGAGAGGGATGGAGGGTGCGAATCATGGGGATGGAAGAAGTGAGAGGGATGGAACGGAAGGAGAAAGACGGAGAAGGAGAAGGATGAAAAGAAGCAGTCGATGGTGAGGGTAGAGGAAGTTAGAGGATTGGAGCGGGAGGAGAGAGGAAAATTGATGGCAAGGGAGAAGAGATAGGGATGGTGAAGAAGAGGAAGAGAGATGGATAGAGAAGAAAGAGAGAGTGAAAGGAATGGAGGAAGAGAGTCAGGGTGGAAGAGAGGAGGAGAAGGAGGGAGAGGGTCAGTGAGAAAGTGCCTAAAGATGGAGAGGAATGGCATGAGAACAGTGTGGTAAGAGACAGGGGGATTAAAAGAGGGAGAGAAAGCAGTAATGTGGTTATCTTAAAACAAGAAAAATTTAAAGGTCATAAAAAACTAAACTTAAACCTGCTTCGATGTGATTTTTTCACAAGAATATTAAGGAAAATACCTTCAAATTAACAGCAAGGAACCAACATAAATATAAATATAAATATCTTCCAAGCCACTATGCGTAATGCCCAAATCGTCTTGGATAATTACAAATAGTTATGTCAACATAAAAAAAAACTTCTTAACTGCTCGTAAAATAAGAAATTTAGTTATCGTTAAGCAACTAAAATAATAATAATGAAAGTATGTAATATCATTTTATTAGTTAGTTCCTTATCTTGTCTACAATAACAATTTATCCTCATCTTTGTAAATAGAATGTCCCCTTTAGGCGAAGTGGGCGAGTGGGAAAGGGCAGGGATAGATAACTAGTATTTGTGTAACAAACAAAAAGATAACGAAGAAAAAAAATCAAATACTTTCTTGCTGCTTTACATGGAAACACGCATGTTTTTTTTTATTAAATTGTTGTATTACAGGAATTTTATGAATACTGTTTTGACAAAAATTGAGGCCTTTATTTGTAGTGCCAATGAGATGTGCAAAAAAAAACAAGATTACATATTATTGTTGGCTAATAAAGAATGGCAAGTAATAAAAGAAATACGTAAATTTCTGAGAAGCCACACACAATGTTTAGCAAATAGAGCAAATTAGTGAAATAATCGAATATATTTAGACGAAATTAAGTGGGACGTTATTAAAGTTATTAAAATATTTGAATTTGAAAATAGAAAATCACTGCAATCCTTAATTTCAAAAGTTGAACTTCAGCTACAATTATAATATGAAGACTAAAAAAATTTGTAATTATTTCTAAAATCATTTTAAAAGGCTTTATTTTACATTTTATATGTCATATATCCTTTTTTTCCAAAAAAAGTGAATAAATATTATAATTGAGGCGGCGAAAGTTTGATAACATTTCTTAAATTATATGACAAAGCTCTCAAAAAGTATTTAATTCAATGACAGGCCTACCTGATGTATTTACTATATTTTATATATTAGGGATATTGTAAATATTTCTTTGCAATTCAAGAGTAGCTTGTTACTACTTGTAGAATTATTCGGTTAAGCTCCTGGAAAAATTTCATTTAAATCGGCACATGGAAAGGAGTAGTTCATGAATGTCCTTTATTTTATATAACTAATATCCGTTATAATTATGAACGAAATACAGTAAAAATTTGTAAACGGTTGTTGAAATCTATATTTGAACTCTATTGTAAATTTCGTGTTAATCGGTGCAAGGATATGTCCAGCCACCATATATCCTTTATTTAGAAAAAAAAATAAATTTTAGTCGTAATTTGGATTAGAGATCTACAACACTAAGTAACTACTTTCCAAAGCTGTCGGCTAAATTCTCTGCTAAATTTCCTGACCATTCGCTGCCAGGACATGGTCATCTTTCATATATCCTTAATTTAGAAAATCACATTTTAAGTTTAATAAAGGTTAGAATTAAGCGTAAAATAAGTGACTAGTTCTATAATTATGCCATTGACATTTTTGGCAAGTTTCATAACAATAAGTAAAAGGACATACCATATGTATAAGCATATCCTGAATAGAAAAAAATAAATAACAGTCTTAATGGTGATTGTAAAATGCAAAAATGTTTAAATATTTGTAGAAAGAAAATAAATTTCATTTTCGATACAATAAGAACATGCCTACTGGCCTTATATAATTTCAAGTTTAACTACAATCACATGGTAGTAAAAACTTACGTATGTATGTATATGTGTACATGAAAATGTTTATGAAAGTGTATGTTAGAAAAGGGAAAAATATATATGTCCTTCTACCATGCATCCTTTATATTAAATTTAATTATTTAATTATTTAATTATTTATTTAGCTAAAGTTATGATCAGAATAAAGAGAAAGCTGATAAATACTTGTAGAACTGGGCATATAAGCCTCTCGCAAAATTACATTGCAATCGCTGCATGTTACTGAATAGCTCCCGTATATCCTTTATTTCGTGACATTATAATTACTAGTCTTAATTATGATCAAAATGCTGAAAATTTTTTTTTGTCATAAGAATTCTTTATTTTACTTATTTAATAAATTTCATACGAATCAGTGCAAGGACACGACAGGATATTGAAGATCCTTAAGTGGAAAAAATTTAATTTTAGTTACCATTTTAAGTAAAATCCAGTGAAACTTGGTAAATGAGTCCGAAATAATAAGGCTTAAACCTCTGGGTAAGTTTAAGGTAAATCGCTACAAGAACACGATTAGATCCTATATATCCTTAATTTGAAAAAAGTGGTTTTTAGCTATAATTGTAAGAAAAAGTCAATAAAACTTGGTAAATATGTCTGAAATAATAAGGATAGAGTCTCTCCTTAATCTAAGGTAAATCAGTACAAGGACTCGATTGGCTCCCATAAATCCTTAATTTGAAAAAAGTATTTTTTTTTAGCTATAATTACAAACAAAACCATTGAAACTTGGTTAATATATCTAAAATAATAAGGCTAGACTCTCTGATGAATTTGAGGCAAATCGGTACAAGGACATGATTGGATCCCATATATCCTTAATCTGAAAAAATAGATTTTTATGAAAAAACTTGAGTAAAACTCGGTAAATATATCTGAAATTATAATACTAAACTTTCTGGCAAATTTGAGGTAAATCGGTACAAAGACACGATTGGCTCCCATATATCCTTAATATGGGAAAATAAACTTTTCTGAAAAAAATCCAGTAAAACTCGGTAAATATATCTGAAATTTGAGTTAAATTGATGCAAGGATATGATTGGCTCCCATATATCCTTAATTTGAAAAAAGTAGTTTTTAGCTATAATTACAAACAAAAACCAGTGAAACTTGGTATATATATCAGAAATAATAAGACAAAACTCTTTGCTCAATTTAAGATATATTGGTTCAAGGACACTATTGGCTCCCATATATCCTTAATATAAAAAAAATTGAATTTTCGCTATAATTATTAACCAGTCTTGATAACTAATTTTGAAATCATAAGACTAAACTCTCTGGTGAATTTGAGGCAAATCGGTACAAGGACACGTTATGCTCCCATATATCCTTTACTCGAAAAAAGTAATTTTTAACTACAATTATAAACAAGAACTAGAGAAACTCGATAAGTATTTCTGAAATCATAAGACAAAACTCTCTGATAAATTTGAGGTGAATTTGTGCAAGGACATAACTGTCGCCCATATATCCTTAATATGAAAAATTTAATTTTTAGCTTGGCGAAGATTCTAACTCTCTTGCAAAATTTCATTTCAATCTTAGAAAGCATCTATTGCAGTTACATATGTTCTAAAATTGCCAGTTTGTCACGAAAAATTTAATGTTGGTGTACTGAAAAAGGCGTTTCTTTATTCCTAATAGTTGGAAGGGCATCACCCCTTTTTAAACCTGAACAATTATGCTTCAAACTGCACGCCAAAGCAGCATTAAAAGACCAGACAAACAAATAATGTAAATAAAAAGATTTCAACTTTCAATGTATGTATGTATGTAATAATAAATGTCAAGGGATTAATGAAAGCGACAACAATAAGAATAACAAAAATAAGAAGTTAAAACATCTAATAAACCGAAAAACATATGACACCCTTGACAGAAGACACAAGAGGTGACACAGGTTGTCAGCAGCACGCTTCCTCCACACACAATTAAAATGTGAAAATGTGACTGTGGGTAACTGCTTACATTTAACCAGACTGCTACTGCTAGTGCTAAACAGTTTAATACGACAGCCCAGACACCAGCCAGTATACAAAACATTTTATGTATTAAATAAACTCCGACATAAATTCAGTATTCAGTATTTAATTTTGTATAACTTAAATAAAGAAAGTCTTTTTGCTTCAAGTAAAATAAGATAAATAAATATAAATAAAAAGAATTGTGAAATCAAAGTGTAAACAAAAATCTGTTTGTCAATAAAATCCTCAAAAAAAAAGAAAAGTAAAAACAAAACATGCCACGCAAAGATAAGCAAATTTTTATAAGCTTTTGCCAAATAATGTGTGTTTATGGAACCATATAACTGACCTACATACATACTGAATTGTGTTTAAAGATTTTTGTATAAAAGTCGAAAAAATCTTAAGCATTTCAACAGTTCACTTTAAGAACTTTTATTTAAAGATAACTGCCTGAAAACTTAAAGAATATTAAAGAAAATGTTTACACTTAAAATTAATTTACTATTGTTGGCCAACTGTATTTTGGCTGTCACTTGTTTGGTTGCTGATATTGATATTTCAAGTGATTTAAATGGTCAAGCTATGTCACCGAATGAAGCTGACGCTAAAATAAATTGGGGCCCCGTATGGGATGACAATGAAGGCATTAATGAATTTGTGACAAGGAATTCCGGGCCACAAAGTGAAGAGGGTAAGTCCTGCCAGACATGTAATTGATTTTAGAAATAAAAAAATTATGTTTTTGAAAGAGGGTACAGCAAAAATTAAAAACCTTTCTTTGAGGACATAAATACTATTTGTCTGTTTAAGTGACACTTAGAGAACAATTCTTTCAGCCTAAAAATAAGGACTTGGTACGGACGCTTAATAATGTTTCAAATGATGAAAAGTTAATAACATTTTTAAGTTTTTTTCGTGGCTATTTTTGGGCTATTTTTCATTTCAACTTTTAGGTATCTATTTCAAAAGTCCTTTAAGTATTTTGAAAATTTTGTTTTTAAATTACCAAAATCTAAATCGGCAAACACTGATGACATTTGCAAGATTACATACTGTGTACGTTTGTTATTTCGAACCATGTGCCAAGTCTCATACGAATCGTTTGATATAGAAATACACGACATGTAAAACATTATTTTAGTGAACGTGATTACGCCCACTTTAAAAACTCTAGATTATGTCCTTACAAACGCTCAAGAAGTCCCCAAAACTAAAATTTTTAAACCCCCAATGCATCACTTTAAATTCGTTTTAGTATTTATTTTAGAAGTTTCTATTCAATAATATTGCTGAAAACGAAATATGGTAACACTGCTGAATTTTGCACGATCTCATCCTGCAGAATTTTTCTATTCCAAGTTATATGAGAAGTTTCATGCGAATTCATTAAGTAAAAATACATGAAATTTTACATTGAATGCATGTGGGTGGGGCTCCGCCCACTTTTCCAAACACAATAATGCGTCATTACAAGCGCTCGAAGTATGAGTCAAGCTTATTTTTATTTTTAACTTCCTAGTGTACCTTTTTAATGTTCTATCAATTACTTATATTGAAAACAAAAACAAGTTCGAACTTTTTCTGGCTGAAAACAAAATCTGGCAATACTGGTGAATATTCCAAGGTCACATGTTGCGCTCTTTTGTTATTCCAAGTAGAAATAAATGACATTCAATATATAATTTTATTTATTTTTAAACGAATTCCTTAAGCAAAAATACATGAAATTCCACATTGAAATTATATGGGTGTGTCTCCGCCCACTTTTCCAAACACGATATTGTGTCATTATAAGCGCCCGAGGTAGGAGTCAAGCTTATTTTTACTTTTAAATTCTTAATGTCCCTTTCTAAAGTCAATTTACGGTCTGTTTTAATATTTGATTTTATTGGGCGTAGTTCCGCCCACTTTTTCAAACACAATATTGTATCATTACAAGTGCCCAAGGTTCAGTCCAAGCTTCTAAAAAAATAAAATTAGCGTAAAAGTGACTTAAAACGTAAAAATGTATACTAAACTTGAAGGGGCGTGGCCCGCCCACTTTTTAAAACTTTAGATTGTGTCATTACAAGTGCTGAATGTGTGTATTACCTTTCTTACAAATCGCTTTGGTAGAAAAACGTAAAATTTAATATACAATTTGGGGGGCGTGGCTCCGCCCACTTTTTAAAACTTTAGATTGTGTCATTACAAGTGCTGAAGGTGTGTATTACCTTTCTTACAAATCGCTTTGGTAGAAAAACGTAAAAATTAATATATCATTTTGAGGGGCGTGACCCCGCCCACTTTTTAAAACTTGAGATTGTGCCATTGTAAACGACCAACATGTTTGCAAAGTTTAGCAGGAATAAATATAGCAAAACTATATGAAATTAAAGGTTAAATGTTAGTAGGCGTGGCCCCGCCCACTTTTATAAGATATAAATCATATCCTTCTAAACGGCCAAAGTTTGTTTTTTAAATTTAGTAGGAATCACTTGAGCAAAAGCATATGAAATAAGGAGTTAAATATTACGTTGGCATAGGCATGGGTGGATCCGCCCACTTTTATAAGAAATCGATTATATGTAAGATGCCATAATGTTTAATAAAGTTTCGAGGGAATCTTTCGAGCAGAAGTACATGAATTATAATGTGGGACATTATTGGGTCTTCCGACGCCCACTTTTCCAAATGCTAGATTTGATTTTTTCTAAATATGCACACGTTTTTTCTTTAATTTTTTTTTTTGAGCTGAAATATATATTTGGCGGCAATAGTGTTTTATTATGTTACAAGAAATAATAAGTTTTGCAAAAAAAAAAAAAATGTTCGTAAAAATTTAAATTTTTTTTTATATTTATGACACTTTCGACTTGAACTGCCACTTATGGCTTTTTAATTATAGTTTTTTTTTTGTATAAAAACGCATTTTTATTTAAATTTAATTTTTAAGAAATCTCTTTTTTTTAAGACATTTTCTCAGAAATTTTGTTTCATAAATTTTTTTTCTTCACGATTAGTTTGGTTCATAAAAGTTCATTATTGACAAAATAATTTACATGGAAAATTCACGTAGAAAGTTCCCAAAGCAATTTTGCGTTCCCTTAAAGACATTTTCTGAGAAATTTAATTTTTAGCCCAATAACTAATTTTCTTCAAAGTTAAATTGTTGGATCGTTAAAGCTCTTTATTAACAAAATAATTCAAAAGGAAAATTTTCGTAGAAAATTATAAAAGTAATTTTAGCAAAAAATGTTTCTCCTCATAAAAATTCCTTTAAGGGAGAGTATTTTTTTTAAATAAAAATTTAAGTTATTTCCTAAAGCTTTCATGTGCTTGCACAACTAATTATGTATTAAAGATTTGTATTGAAAATAATTATTTTTTTAACAGACACCCAACAAAAATGCAAGGCTCCCAATAGCTTAGGTTTGCAACATCTCTTCGAGGAAGCTGAGAAATTATTACCCAGACAACAGATCAAGGACATTGTAAACTCCTACGCTGAAGATCCTGAAATAAAAGCTTTAAAAGCTTTCGTTTCAAGTCCCCAAACCAAAGAGAAAGTTAAAGCGCTACGCAGCTCACAAGAATATCAAATTCTTAAGGATTATATGTGTCGTATTTTGCATATTGACTTGCTGCAATATAATCAATTGATTAGAACTCTCATTAATCCCATATTACAACGTACTAATGCTCCATACCGTACAGGTATACGAGGTCTTATTGATGAAATCAATGCCGTATTGCCGCGCCAACAGTTGCGCGAACTGTATAAAGATCTTTTGGCCTCAGACGATGAGTTGGTTAAGGCAGTGGAAAATTTGAAGTCACAGGAATTCCATCAGTTGTTGTTGAATATTAAAAACAATGTGCCAGAATATAAAGCTTTGCGTGGGCAATTGATTGCCTTGGGCGTACCAGTTGGAGAAATGCGCGAACTTTTGGCCAATGCTTTCGGTTGGGCTCCTGCTCTGGGATTGTCTGCTTAAAGCAAAAAAAGAAGATTTAATGATTTGTTTTTATTACGAAATAGTACAGGTAGATTAAATGTGGTGGGAAAATCGGTGAACTCGCATATCAAGCCACAATCGCCAAAAAAAAGCTTAAGCGACATTATTTTCGAACTTAATTTTTTTTTACCAAATTCGATGGTTTACTATCGTAAATATGTACTAGATTTACATAAAAAAGGAGATCCAGTTAAGCTTTTTTTTTTGGCGGTTATGGCTCGCTTTGCCTGTTTAACATATTGTCAAAAAAGTTTTGAGAAAAAAAAAAATATAAATTTTTTTTGGCTTAAAACGCCAACTTATTGAAAAAAGAAATAAAATTCGATATACATATATTTTATTTTAAATTCTCGTATTTTCAAAAAAAAAAAAAAAAAAAAAAGAATTATTAAGTGATTGTGCAAACCCCTTCACACTATACAACTTGTTTTTTGCTAACCTCAGTTTTTATATAAAACTTTCATTTTATATGCTTGAAAGTAAATCGCCAAAGACTTTTTATGTATTCCCTTATTCCTATATTCTTTAATCTGCCCTGGAATTATTAATTTTATATAATTAATGTTTGAAATTTAATTATTTTTTTTGTTTTTGAAAAATTTGTTTTAATAAAATTAACAATTGTTGAAAAAAACACTTATTTGTATTTCTTATAGTAAACTTTTTCTGTGTTTTAAAAAAAATAATGATTAATAATGTTCTAAAGCTAAACAGCTCGCATTTTAATTTTTATAAAAAAAAAAAAAATTATGTGGGTTTCATTGGCGTTGGGCTTGCCAGATTTTGTTCAAACTCGGTATGCATCTGTTATTTATTCTAGAAAGTCTATGTACCAAATTTGAAAACTTCTACTTGGATAGGAAATTATTAATGAGACTTCAAATGCATGGGCGGCGGGCTGGTGGGCGTGGTCAATTTTTATAAAACCCTGCATTTGCCTTGCTTTTACTCTAGACAGTGTATATATCAAATTTGAATATTTATGCTGGGATAAAAGAAAATTTTATGCGAAAAAATCGGTCTAGTTTTAATGGGCGTTGGTGTGGTGGGCGTGGCCGACTTTTATAAAAACTTGCATATGCATTTTTTTGTACTTTAGAAAGCGTGTTTACCAAATTTAAAGATTTCTGCTGGGATAGAAAAACTTTTATGAGATTTGAAATGCATGGGCGGTGGCGTGGTAGGCGTGGCCGATTTTTATAAAACCTTGCATGCGTTTGTTTTCTTGTTTAGAAAGTGTGTGTAAAAAATTTTAAAATTCCTGCTGTGATAGAAAATATTTATTACGTAAAAATCTATTCGGATTGCATAGGCTGTGGGAGGTGGGCGTGTCCAATTTTTATAAAACCTGGCATGCGTCTGTTTTCTCTTTTAGAAAGTTTTTGTATCATATTTGAAGACTTCTGTTGGCACAGGAAAACTTGTATGCGTTTTGGAATGCATGGGCGGTGGCGTGGTGGGCGTGGACGATTTTTACAAAACGCTGCATTCGTCTTCTTTTTGCGTCTGTTTTCTCTTTTAGAAAGTTTTTGTATCATATTTGAAGACTTCTGTTGGCACAGGAAAACTTGTATGCGTTTTGGAATGCATGGGCGGTGGCATGGTGGGCGTGGACGATTTTTACAAAACGCTGCATTCGTCTTCTTTTTTTACTTTAGAAAGTGTGTGTATAAAATTTTAATGCTTCTGCTGGCATAGGAAAACTATTGTTCAGACAAACTGATTTGAGTTGCATGGGCGGTGGCGTGGTGGGCGTAGAGGATTTTTACAAAACCCTGCATGCGTCTTCTTTTTTACTTTAGAAAGTGTATGTACCAAATTTTAAGACTTATACAGGGAAAGAAAAACTTTCATGCGATCAAGAGTGCATGGGCGATTGGGTGGTGGGCGTGTTCGATTTTTGTAAAATCCTGCATGCGGCTTGTTTACTACAAAAAGTGCTTGTACAAAATTGTAAGATTTATGCTTGGGTAGAAAAAAATTTAATACAGACGATTTGGGTTGAATGGGCGGTGGGAGGTGGGCGTGGCCGATTTGTATAATACCCTGTATGCGTCTTCCTTTTATTCTAGAAAGTGTATGTACCATATTTTAAAAGTTCTACTGGGATAGGAAATATATTATGCGATTTAGAATGCATGGGGGTGGGCGTGGCCAATTTTATAAAACTCTGTCTGCATGCATCTTGCTTTCACTCTAGAAAGTATATATACTCAATTTGAAGACTTCTGCTGGCACAAGAAAAATTTTGTGGCATTTTTAAAATGTATAAAACTCTCATTCGTCTTGTTTTTATTCTAAAAAGTACATGTGAACAATTTTAAGACTTCAGCTTGGATGGCAACAATTTTATGCGAAAAATGAAGCTGGATTGTATGGGCGGTGAGCGTGGTAGATTTTGATGAATTTCAAATGTTCTTAATTTAATCAATAGAATGCCCTTTGATAACTTTCCATGATCTACCACCATCACTTCTTACAGTTTGTGCACAAAAATGTCTGAAGTCGTCCCACTGTGCGGAGCTTTAATTATTTATATTTTGTTTTTGCTGCACAAATATTGAAATATTTATTTAAATTTTATTGTTGTTATTTCCAGGGAAAATAATATTTTCCTATTTTAAGAAGATTATATAAGCTATATATTATTTTTAAATTAACAATGTTTACGGTCTGGTAACTGAAAAGAAAATTATATATTTGCAAAGTTTTTTTTTTTGTGTGATTTATTTTGACATTTCATAATTATTATTTTTTAATGCCTTTTTTACAAAAGACAAATTCTAAATACTTCAAGATAAATAAACATTTAACACTGCTTTTTTCTCATTTAATTTCTTTATTATATTGTTAGTTAAAGTTGAAGGCCACTTGAAATGGAAGTGTGGGACTTAAATTAAATAATCATCATCAATTTTTTGTAGAACGTCTTGCATACTAATTTTGTGAATAAAATAATAAAAGAAAAATACACCTTAAAATAAAAATTTGCTTTCTTCATTAATAAAAAAAAACACAAATATTACATTTCAGTGTTTAAATTACCATAATCAGGTAGTTTAAATGCAACAAGTGTTGATTTGATGATGCACTTTAACAAATTGTGAACATATAGTTATAAACATACATATGTATGTGTGTGTGTGTATGTTTGTATATAAACTTGCATATGAAACTTATGTTTGTGGTAAGAATAATTTTCGAGAGGAGGAGATCGTAAAAGTTTTATGTTTTTTAGTTTTTTCTTAAATTTTTTTAGAACGGATATTGAAAGTAATAAAAAAACTTTATATATTGTTTATTTATGATTGTTGGTTGTAAGCTTTGGGAAATTATTGCAGTGAATTTTGGGCTATAATAAAAAAAATATATATAAAATAGAAATAATAACTATTGCATACATACGAGTACACATGTGGTGTGAGGGTGATTGTTAAAAAGTAAGGAGAGCGATTTACAAACTCGGAGCACTGTGCCTTAAATTATTGGTAAATTGCTGGACTAATATCGCGTCTATACAAAAACTTGATTTGTTTGCAAAAAATATATAATAGAAATATTTAACTACTATTTCAAGATGAATTCCTATTTTAGCTAAATTAAATTCGATTTTTTAAATAAAGGATATATGGGAGCTGCGCATATCTCTCCATGGATTACATTGAATTTTGCAGGACGCCTTAAATATAATATTTTGCAAGTAGTTGGAAGTTTTCGCTCCATTCTGATCATAATTATAGCAGTAATGAAATTTTCAATCCAAAGGATATATGGCAGGTACATACGTATGCCCTTGAAATGGCAAACATAGTTTGTTAGAGGGCTTAATAAACATTTCTATACAAAACAGCATGACAGCTGAAGCTAAAATTAAATTTTTAAAATTAAGGATTTTTAGTAGGTAAAAATATCCTTGCACGGATTTTAATGATATAAAGAAATATGTGTATTACATTAAAAGCTTTAAATTCTTGCTGCATTCTAATAGTAATAGTAATGGGAATTGTAATTAAATTTTTTAACATTAAGGATATATGGGAGGTAGGCATATCCTTTGGCGGATTAAGATAAATTTTTCATGAAAGCTATAGAATACTGTTCTAAAAGCGTATATTATATTTTGATGTATTCTAATCGCAGTTTTAATCAAAATGCTGTGAAATACTTAATTTTAAATTTAAAGGACATGCGAGAGTTAAACCTGTACTTCCTTTAATAAATAAAATATTTATCTATTTATTTTTTTTTTTTTTGAGGTACTTACAAGTTTTTGCTGAACTTTGATCATTGCTAAGGCTGAAAATTATATTTTTGCATTAAAGGGCATGTATGTATGCCTTATAATTAATTTTTATATGTCATTCAAGAAATTATTTGTACAGTGCTACAAGTTCTTACATAATTTTGAGCTTATTTACAGCTAAAATATAAATTAATATTAAAGATATATGGAAGGAAAGATATCTCCTTGCGCGGATTAATATAAACTTTCGTAATAGCTTGAATATACGATTTTAAAAGGTAATAAAACTTTTTACTGCCTAATAGACATAATAAATTTCAAGCTTAGTATTTTGAATATAGAGGACATGTGAGAGATAGACATGTCCTTGCTTCGATTAAGATGAAATTTGACTGAGAGCTTAATCGTATTAGTTGTGAAGTTGTTTCAAGTTTTCGCCGAATTCGGATTATAATTATGGCCTTGTGCTTGCTTCCATTAAGATAACATTTTACAGAGAGCTTAAGCGTCTTAATTTTGAAGTTGTTACCAGCTTTCGCCGAATTCGAGCTACAATTAAAGCCGCGAGTATTAAAAAAAATTTATAAAAAAGTATTATTGTCACTTTTTTACAAATTCTGTACAATTCTTGCTATATTCGGTTTTTAAAAACAGTTCAAATTATATTTGCAAATAAATTTTACTGATAGCTTAAGTACACTATTTCTCAAGTATTTACAGTTTTTGCTGAAGTTTTGTTGTGTTTTATATATAAAGGACATTCGAGAGCCTATCGTATACTTGCATCGATTGTAATGTAATTTGACACAGTGCTTAAACATATAAATTTTGAAGTAGTTACCAGCTTTAGCCTTAATGTGATCATAAAAAGAGCTGAAACTAGATATTTTTAGATTAGGGCCACATAGTTTATATGATATATACTTGAACAGTGTGGTTTAATTAATTGTGTAATACGATATTAGAAGTTATTAGTTATTTGTATTGAACTATTGGAGTAATTACAGCAGAAACTAAGTTTTTAATAAAAAGGACATGTGAGAGGTGGCCTTCTGCTTGCTTCGATTAAGATGAAATTTTACACAGAGCTTAAGTATCTTAATTTTGAAGTTGTTATAAACTTTCGCCAAATTCGGATCATTACTAAAGCTGCCAGTGAAATTTTAGGAATTAAGGATATGTGAAAAATAGTTTTTTTTTGGTGAGTGTTACAATAAGTTTACAAAAAAAGAATTATTTACGCTATTTAAGAAATTCTAAATAATTCTTGCTATATTCTGTTGAAATTACATTTTTCATATAAAGGACATATGAGAGATAGGTGTATTCTTGGATATATTTAGATGAAATTTGGTAGAATGCTTTCCTGTACTAATTCTGAAATAGTAACAAGTGTTTTTCTTAATTCTACAAACAATTAGGGCGGATATTTACTTTTTTATAATTAAGGACATGAGATGAGAAGTGAACATGCCTACGCACTGATTCAAAGAGCTTATTTGCCTAAATCGAGTAAGAAATATATGTATTTTGTTAGCAATTATAGCTAGAATTCATCTATTGTGTCTAGGATATCGGAGAAGCAGTCTCTATGAATCATTTGTAAGCCAAGTCCATTTATTGCTTAAAAAAACAAGCAAACTGCGTCGTTCATTTTCTTTTTTCTTAAACTGTCAGCGTTTGAGCAGGTTGTGTGGATTTTTCCATTCTAGCTACACTTATGGTAGCAAATTCTTTTTCATTTCCTTTCCTTATAAAATATCACATACATTTTCAATGATACTATTGTCCTGCCATACTGCTCGATTCAATATTGATGATGCTTTTGCTGTATTTGAACTTTACCTCCCTTGAGCTATAGAAAATTGTATCGAGAATCCCTGCAAATATCTTTAATATTTTAGTGCCAAAATAGAGAGCGAACAACTCAAACAAATTTATTTGCAAAACTTTTACATTCATGTTGTGTAAAAACATCCTGCAGGTTTATTAGATATGCTATGGGTTATACCATAACATTTATTTCGTATTTTATTTTACAGCAAAAGTTTCCGTCAAGGAAAAAAAATACCCGCAAAAGTTGGAACAAAAACTTTACAAAATGGCCAATAAGAGTGTCCGAAAGTTAGGGAAAGTTATTTGGGGCCTTGTAATGGTATGAGTTTGCAGTGAATTCCATATTAATTTATCTATTTATTTATTTATATATAACACAACCTTAAGCAGCCTAAAGGGGGGGGGGGTGGGGTTGGAAGGAGTGTCATCAAACATTCATGACTACATGCAAACACTTTGGTGGTCA
Source organism: Tachina grossa (assembly GCA_949987645.1). Classification (NCBI taxonomy): domain Eukaryota; kingdom Metazoa; phylum Arthropoda; class Insecta; order Diptera; family Tachinidae; genus Tachina; species Tachina grossa. Next base: position 157,725,145 of record OX465275.1, read on the forward strand.
ACTGTTACCAATTTATAAAGGCAATATTCTGCTTTATTACTTTCATAAAGTTCTTTGAGGGTTTCTTTTACTTTTTAATTTTCTTATATCAGCTTAAAGATACATTAAAGAAATAATGCAGTTTTAATAAATTAATTCTTCTGGACTAAAGGTTTGTGGTAAGTGCCCCACCAATAAATTTATTTTTATTTTATGCACTGCATGCCTTGCCCTGGGCAAACAACCCCAAAATTGCTTTGATACTCGTAATATTGTAAAAAAGGAGCGTTTTGTTTTATTTCTTGGGTGCAGTTTTTTTTTTCTTTTTTACTAATTGAACTATTTTCCTTAACTGTCATTTGGGGAGTTGTGTTAGACAAAAGGGAGCATTTTAACTAGGTCACACAGAGTAATAATTTTAATTAACTTTTTGTTTTGTATTCGAGATACAATTTGTGTGTTGTAATTGCTTTTAGACGCAGAGAAATAAGAATTTTCATAAATTGGAATTAAGTTAGTATTTTATATATATTATAAACTCCATTAAATATGTAATTCCTTTATGTTTTGTGAGTTTTAATTATGAAAATTAACCATGATTTTGATTATGATAGATTAAGTTTTAATTGTTTTTTTTTTGTTAGTTTTTCAAACAACTTAATCTTAAGGTGCAATCAGACGTGCCATAACCATAACCATAGCTGTTCGAACCAAAGTAATGGGCAACACGGTATTCGATTATAGCTGACTAGCCATAACGCCATAGCCATTACCATATAAACCAAATGAATTTTGGTTTGGTTATGGTTATGGCTATGCCATTATGGCTGTGGCACGTCTAATTGCACCCTTAAAGTGGGAAGAGAACAACAGGGAACGCTTCTCTGTCTCTCTTGCTCTCTTTCTCTCTATCTGCTTCCAACGTGTAACCAAAATCGCTTCAAAGCTCTCGTTTCCTTATTCTTAGCTGTATTCACCTATAGTTTTTTACTGGAAGGTTCTTGCAGCACGATTCACTCATGTATTGAACATATTTAATCCGGGAGGCTATCGACTACACGACTAAAAATGCCGCTAGCAACAATTGCAGCCATGTAGCCAGCAACTTAAATATTTTGAAAGTAGCAGCCACATCATAATATAATATACATATATGTATATATAATCACAATAATGAAGTATATGCACATATTTTGGTGCTGCCACTTTCACTTACTTCACATTTATAAAAATAAAATTACTTAGTTATTTGAAATATTCTTATATCGCTTAAAAGTATAAAAATTAATCAATGTGTTTTGAAAATTTCTTTTTCTTAAATAATATCTAATAATTTCAAGTTTTAATTCATTTCACATTTTTTATTATACTGGGTGCACTGTAATCGCTCATTGTTGCCAACAAAAACAGAAATTAGTCTAAGTTGGCTACAGCCACAAAAGTGGTCGTGTAGTCGTGTAGCCGTGTTGTCATGAAAAAAAAATAATTTTCCAATGTGTATATATGTATGTATACACATACTTATTTATTATATTTATACTTCTAACAGGTTTTAGAAGGTAGTGTGCCATGGTGAATGTGTTTAATACTTCATTGAGAAATATTCGTCCGGAAAATCAAAGCTGCCATATGTTAACAAAATCTATTAGTTTTTAAGGATGGCAGTACTGCAGCGATTGGCGTATTCTACATATTGTAATATTCATATAAATATTATTTTTTTTTTTTCAAAACAAATATCATTCACAATTTAATTTCATAAACACAAATTGGCTAGGCAAACTTTTTAATACGATGGGGCAACTCAATACAATTTTGTGTGAAAGAATTTAATCTATTGGCAGCTCAGTTCAAGTTCGTACGCACAAAATATAAATTAAGCCAATTCAAGCTGTGAGTTGTTCGTAAAAAATATTCTCTCTCTCTCTCTCTCTCTCTCAAGAAGAGAGATATCAAACTACATACATTTTAAAAATTTTGTTCGGACAGCAAGGGAAAATCCAAATTTAGTGTCAATGCCAAAACTTCCCAAAATTTTATCACTTAGCTCTTGTATTCTTAAAAAAAACATTTTCAAAAATACGAGTTATGCTAGGAACACAATTGGGCCGAACGACGAATTTCGTCCACGTCGACGAATTCGTCGACAAGAATTCGCTGCTAAGCACAATAACGACGAATTTACTCAGCGAATTCAGCTCTTATAGTTGATAAAGTTGGTTATTGTCAGTGTGACCATATTAGTAATTATGGGCTAAATTTACCTTATTTCTTCTGGATTTAGCTTTAAAATTTTTATTAAGCTCTTATCTTCTTTTTTTTTTAGCTTTTTTAAAAACGGATTTAGCTTTTTATACTCTTTACCAAAAAATGGTAAGAGGGTATATATAGGTTTGTCATTCCGTTTGTAATTTCCAGGAATATTAATAAGCGAGCCATAAAGTATATATATTCTGGATCCTTATGCATAGGGAAGACGAATAAGCGATGTCCGTCTGTCCGTCTGTCTGTACGTGAAATCGGTTTTCCGAAGCTCCCAGAAAAGCTAGAGACTTCGTTCTAGGACTGGTGGGTCAGAAATGCTCGAAATAAGATCGGTATTGAAAATCAGCAAAATCGAGCAGACGGTTTCAGAGCTGGGAAGCTTAAACTTCATTTTGCCATACAAAATAACTACCGAAAACTAGTTATTATTTTTTTTTATTAAATAAACTTATTTTATACTTCAGTATGAATAAAATTAATATTTCTTAATAAAAAAAAAATAAAAAAAAATTAAAAAAATTATATAGACGTTTCCAGGGTTGGAAAACTTTAACTTTTTTATACAAAATTATACAAAATTAATTTACTAAAAGAAATTTTTCCTTTTTTCTATAAATTATATATATCTTATATTCTAAGAAGAAAGAGATTGGGTTAAAAAATCAGAAAAATCAAAAAGGATAATTCCAGGGTTGGGAAGCTTAAAATTTTTTGATATAAAAAATTAACTACCGTAAACTAATTTTTATATTTTTTTATTAAATTAACTTATTTTATACTTCAGTACAAATTAATGCACTTGCATTTAATTAAGACATTAAGCTGCCAAGCGCTTAAAAAGATGTTTAATTAAGCGATATATTTATTGTATTTAATTATAAATGTTTGACAAATCTAAACGATCTTTGTGAGAGTAAATTCCAAAAGTTTTGAAACAAACAGACACATGAACGTACATTTCTTTTAAAATACATACTTATGAAAAAGTAAAAGAATATTTTAAAATATTTCTAGGCTTTCATTTTTAAATAAGCATACAATTTTTTGAAGTTAAACACGAAATTAAGTATGCAAATCCCATTTTTATTTGAAATTCCTTAAAAAATGTGTTAATTCAACATTTAAATGTATCTAAACATTTATGTATATAAGCCAAAGCAACATTTGTTGAGTGCCTTTTGTTTGATTTGTTGATACAGTGAAATATTTTCCCTCAATTTTTTCCTCAATAAAAGCGACAAAAACACAATTCACTTCTCTGATGCATATCCTGCCCAACGAGAGATAAAAATTTAAAAGGAATTAGAGTTAATTTGAGTTTTTCTAACCATAAAAATATAATGTTGCTATACGAGAAAAAAAGTATTCAAAATATTTCGTATAAAAACCGTCAATCATAAACACCATCATTAAACTGCGCGATTTCAAACCTTGGATATGTATTTGTGAAGCAAAATGAAGTCATGGATATGAAATTTATCTTCTTCAATATATGTATTTATGTATTTCTCTTTTAAAAATCTGAGAAAAAGCGCTTATTTTTACAGTTTCCATAAAATAAATAAATAATAATGAATAAATTTAGTACAAAAATGTTTGATATAAAGATTCAGGTAATTTATATATTTTCATCAAAATCCTTGCAAGCACATGTATGTATATTTTCAATCATATATATTCATAGTTTTAAAAATTTAGTATTAGCTCTAATTGTGAATCACAATTTTAATATAAAGATTAAGACAACTTATAAGTCTTAATGAAAATCCTTACAAGGACACTGTTTACTTTGCGTGCAAATTCATGTCCTTAATATTAAAAATTGAGTTTCGACCATAATCATAACTAATGGAAATGTGCAAATGCTTCCATAATTTTGCGGTAAGCTATGAGCTAATTTTTATAACAAGGGCACATCTAGCTCCTATATATCCTTAATATTAAAAATTTTATTATGCCTTCGGAATGCTCAGAATATGGTTTAAATATATATAGCTAAAAATCAAATTACACAGATTAACTTTGTGGTTAATTTCATTACAATAAATTCAAGATTATACCCACCTCCCATAATTAAGGATTAATTTTAAAAATTAAATTTTCTCCCCAAATTGCAACGAGAAATCAGCAAAACTTTTTAACTATACCTAAAAATATTTAAATTAGCCTTGCGTATATTTTAATAGTATTCGAGGCAAGGACATAACTGCCTCTCACATGTCCTTTATTTTAAAAATTACATTTTGAACTACAGTTCAGTTAAATTTGAAATTGTCTCATTACATTTTAGCTTTCAGATGACAAGAAAATATGAAGTTACAAGTTCTAGGGTGTTTTTGATTAAAACTCGTACAAGGACATACCAACTTTTCATATATCCTTAATAAAAAAATTGATTTTAAGCTAAAATTATGAACACAAAAACCTCCTATATCGCGCTAGTACTATACAGTTAAAATTTTTGTCAAATTTTTTACGCCTACTTCTTCTTTTGCTTGCCTACTTCTCCTATATCCTTAATGTAAGAAATTTATTTTAAGCTAAAATTGTTAACAGAATTGTTACCTATATGGTGCTAGTTTAATAGCGTTAAATTTTTTTAAACAAAATTTCCCTTCCAGAATAGCAAGGACATACCTGCCACTCTTTAAATAAAATATTGAATTGCATTATAGAATTACTCAGTAAATTGCAAGAAGAAATTTCTTTATAATTGCGGAAAGGACGTGCCTACCTACCATATATCCTTAATATAAAAAATTGTACTTAATATATTTAAATCTCTCGAACTATGCATTTCTAATGCGCTCTAATGAACGTCATTAATATTTGAACAAGGACATGTCTATACCTCATACATATATCCTTGATACAAAAAATAAAATTTTGACAATAATTATGATCAAAACACAAAAAAAAATGTTGTAAAAACATGTAAAACAATAGCAGGTAGCCCCATGAAAAATTTCGTTACAATTAACTTAAGGATATTTATATATCCCATATATCCTTTATTGTGAAAATTTTATTTTACCTTTTGATGTAACCAAAATACTAGTAAACATCTCTAAAACAATAAAGATAAGCTCGTTGATAAGTTTCATAAGCTTCAATATGTACATATATCATTAAATGCAAAAATTAGAAAAATATATAATTTCAGCTAACAATAAAAATTTCCTTGCAATCGATGCATGGACTTGTCAATCTTCCATATATCCTCAATGATAAAAAACTAAATTTTAGTACTAATTATACATTATTAAAAGTAAAAAAAAATAGGTTCAAACAAACTCGATGAAGAATTTTATTAGAATATACTAAGGACCTCGAAACAATAATATCTTCTTAGTTTTAAAATTTCAATTTAAACCTTAATATTTTAAAACACAGAAAATGTTATGAAAATGTCTTTAAAATTAATTGATTAAAAATTCCGTAACGAATTCTAATCCAAGATAAACAAGGACATGCCTACTTGCCATATGTACATATATGGTTAGTGCAAAAAAAAAAAATTTTCTTACAATTATACTCAGACGGCAACGAAACTGTATAAAAACTTGTATAAACATACAAGGTAGCTCAGGTAAATATTTCATATTTGTAGCTACAAGGACATTGATTGCTCCCATATATTCTTTTATTTCGAAAATTTCTTTTTTTAGTTAAAACTATAATTATATATATATATATATATAATATAAATTCCAACTATTAAGTGAAAAAATGCAATAGTTCCTTTAATTATGCAATTTAATTGTATCCTTAATGCTAAAAACTAAATTTTAACTCTAATTATGATAAGAAATATTTCATTAGAAGTTATGCAATGATATACATATATAAAATTCAATTTACAATTTAATTTTTCAAAACACAGAAAAACTAAGAAAGTGTCTTAAAAATTGTGCAGCTAAAAAAAAAATTATTTCAGCTACAATTGTGCTCAGATGGCAGCGAAAGTAAATAAAAACTTGTAAAACCATATGAGCTAGCTTAGGCAAAAATTTCATATGAGTAGGTGCAAGGACATTGATTGCTCCCATATATCCTTTATTGCAAAAATTAAATTTTTAGCTAAAACTATAATTATAATTTCAATTAAGTGAAAAAATGTAAGGGTTCTTTAAATTATACACTCACACTCTCTAGAAAATTTTTATTCAATCGAAACAAGGATATATCTGTCTTCCTTAATTTTAAAACCAAAATTTTAGTTCTAGTTATGATGAGAAATGAAAAAAAGATATAAAAATAGGTACAGATGAGTTCGATGAAAAATTTCATTGGAAGTTACGCAAGGACATGGACACTATAATATGGTAATGAAAATTAAAATTATAACATATAGTTTCAAAACGCAGAAATTTAAGAAAGCTTCCTTAAAATTATACATTTAACGTGCCTGTTGAGTTGTAATATAAGATATGCAAGGACATGCCTGTTTGCGATACATGCTTAGTGCAAAAAAAAAATCATTTCAGCTACAATTATACACAAATGGCAGAAAAGTGTATAAGGACTTGTAAAATCGTATGAGTTATCTTCGGTAAAAATTTCATGTCAGTAGCTGGAAGGACATTGATTGTTCCCATATATCCTTTATTTCGAAAATTTTATTTTAAGCTAAAACTATAATTATAATTTGAATTAAGTGAAAAAATGTAATAGTACCTTAAATTATACATTTAAACTCCTTAGAAAACTTTAATTCCATATGTGTAAGGGTGTATATTTTTTTCTACGTACGAGTAACTTGTTTGTTTTTTAAATTAGTGAAATTAACATTGTTTTAATATTTTGTGATTTGTTAAAGAATATTATAAAGTTTAAAAAGTTCTGTGAAAAATTAACAAATTATTATTATTTTATAATATATTATATCTAATAAAACTTTACTTTACTTCGTCGTGCCTCTCTATAAATAACACAGCCACTGGAATAATTTAATCGCATGTGCTATTATTATTTTCATTATACTTCTTGCTGAAAAGTGAAAAAGAAAAAAAAAAAAAAAGATAGTAAATTCAACATTTGCCTTAGAGATTTATTTTTAGTTTTTCTTTAAATGCACAATTTGCTTGCAATCGTACTCTTTGTGCGTTTCAATGTTGAATTTATGTGTGTTGAATGTGTTTTCATTTATTTGTTTTAACACATTTGTATGAGCGCGAAAATAGTTTAGAATTCATATATGAAAAAGATAGATTTTATATCTATTTTCAGATTTACATGCTATCTATAACTAACAACGTGGTGCAAATGCATAGATACAACATGCTTGATAATTGCTTGAAATGTACTCGTATACATATATAGAATAGTTTGTGTAAATATTAGAATATTCCACACATGTTCAATCCATCATCGTTGTGTACATCAACTATTTACTGTATTCAAGTGGTGGGTAGATGTTATGCACTCGTGGGCGTTTCAGTATTTATGGAGTGTCTGTTCGTAAACAAGTCTACACTACGTTTTTTTTTTTTTTTTTTTTTTTTTTGGTGATCGCGGTTTGCTTGGCAGTATGAGTGCGTACGTTAATATGCGGCTCCTAACTGCATTTATGAATTTTCAATGCATTTACATTTTTGTTTAAATGTTTTATGTTTAAATAGTTAGTTATGAATAGAATAAACAAAAATTCGAGGGTGTTACAAGCAAACAGTAGCAGAAACAAGTGCAATGGCTTGCACCTAACCCAGAATATTGATAAAATAAAAAAGTAACTAGAAATAAAAAAACGTTTGCAGTTCTCATTTATATCCCATCATTTATACATTCGAATTTTCAAAAAATTTTCTCTTAGTAAATTTTTTTTGGTCTTATTACGAAATAATTAATTTTGGCGAGTATTTTTTTGGACATTTTGTTTTGCAAATTGGATTTTTCGAAATGTGTTTTTTTAAATAATCTTAAATTTTTTGATATTTGATATATTTTTATTGAATCATCAATTTCAAATAATTTCGAATTTTATGATTTCAAGATTCAAAATGTTCAAAAATATGTTATATATTGGAATTTTTTACATATTTTTCGAAAAGTGATTTTTCGAAAATTCGTTTTTTAAAGAATTTAAATTTTTTTTCGATATTGAAATTTAAAATATTTGAAAATTTGATATTTTTTTTATTGAATCACCAATTTAAAAAAATTGAAAATTTTTGGATTACGAAATTTAAAATTTTTTAAAATTTCTAATACATACATATGTATGTATATACACATTTTTACAAAATTAAATTTTTTTGGTAGCTATTTTTGGCTAATTTAAATATTGAAATTTGAATTATTTGAAAATTTGATACTTTTTTATTGAATCATCAATTTAAAAGAATTGAAATTTTTTGATTACGAAATTTAAAATTTTTTGAAAATATCTTTAATCATACATACATATATAAGATTTTCCACAAAAGTAAATTTTTACAAAATACTCGTACCTAATTTTGTCTAATTTATATATTATGCCTTCGTAAATTTGATTTTTCGAAAATTGTTTTATATTAATTTTCTTGTGAATTTTACACGCTATTGTAACTTTTTGACTTTTTTAATAAATCAGTAAATCTTCTCTTTTGGAAATTAATATATTTTCGTTTTTCTTCAAAATTTATATGGTGTCGAATTTTCGATTTTTTCTAACATTTTCGCTACTTTGCATTTTTTGCCATTTCCCAAAATGAAACTGGTAGTTTTTTGGGATTTTTTATTATTAATTTTTTAAAACTTAGATTTTTTTCGAGCAATCTATACTTTCGAACTTCCATTTTTTTCCACTAACTTCCACTTTTTTAACTAAATCTCCACTTAAGTGAATTTAGAATTTTTGATTTCGACAGTTTGATATGTTTTTTCTTCGAAATTTCGGCCATTGTTTGCTTTTTTAAACTTATAATTAAATTTCTAGTTTTTAGCGATTTTAAAATTTTTTGTTCTCGAAAATCGGATTTTTTGAAAATTAAGTTTTTTTTTTTGGAAATTTTTTGTCAAATTTTACTTTGTTGTGATTATCTGTTTTCGAAATTAAGACTTTTTTCGATAGCGAGATTTTGAGAAACTTACGGCTGAATTTCCGTAGATTTCGTTTGCTTTATTTTTAACTAAGCCATCATTTTTTTGAAATTCGTTATATTTTACTTTCCAAATTTAGATTTTTTTTTCGAAATTCGCTGGATTTTCGAACTGTAAACTTTCCCTTTTGATTTCTTAACTAAATTGCCAGCTCTGATATGTATTAATTTTTTTTGTTTTAAATTCTTATTTTCCAACAATTAGGGTTTTTTAATTAATTTTTTTTCGAGATTGTGAGATTTTTGTACAGTTAAATATTTGGCAAATTTTCAGCGCACTTACGCTTCATAGTAATTCTTAGATTTTTTTAAAAGCATCGGAGCATTTTTATGGCTTACAATAAAATAAGTACTGTAGCTTTGACGAATTTTTAATTTTTTGATTTCGAAAATTTTATTAGATTTTTTTGTAGAATCTTTTTGTGAATTTTTATTCCGATTTAATTTGCTGATTTTTTTTAAAGTAGTCGCCAGTTTTAGTATATTTTCCGTTTTCTTTATTCGATATCAAGATTTTTTTTCTAAAACATACTCGATTTATCTAAATTTATTCTCAGAAAACAAAACTCCCTAGAGAGACTTAAAATGGAAGAGATAATTTCGAATCTTTTTAGTCAACCGTTTTGCTTTGAAATATATTTTTTCTTAAAATTTTAAAAATTATTTGTTAAAATAGCCAAAACAGAAAAATAGGGAAAAATCCGAAAATTATTGCTCAAAATCAGGCTAAATAGCTTGGGTTTTGAAAAATTTCATTTGAGAGTTTCGAAGAATTCTGGAATTTGTTTTATTGGGTTTTCACACCGTTTTTTGTTCAGCAAGTTTTGAATTTATTGGAGGGAGAGAAAGGGAGAGAGAGAGATATAGATTGAGATAGAGATAGAGATATAGATATAGGTAGAGATAGAGATAAATATAGAGATATAGGCAGCGTTGTCAACTCAGTGCTTTTCGCACCGTTTTTAGTGCTTTTTGAAATTTTCGACGCGACAAATTTTGAAGTTAGTGCTCAGTGCTTTTTGAATTCATTTTCGGTGCTTTTTGTTTCGAGGCGGTGGCACTAAACCAAAAACTCAATGGAAAACTTCCTTACCTATTTTTTTCGAGGAAGTCTTTCATTCAAAAACATATGCTCTGAAATTAAATGGAGCATCTCAAAAAATCTACTAAGATTTTAAAATGTGCCATATTACCAGCAAACTTTAACATTTTAAGCATATTTAATGTAAACAGTGTTTTGCCATACAACAAAGAAGACATAATACAAGTATTTACTCAAATATAGTCTAATAGCGAAATTTTGTCTAGTATAGACAGTGGGTGGAGAAAGATTGATTCACTTAACTAATGCAATGGGAAAAATATTGAGTCCACTATTGAAAGATTAAGTTAATATGAACTCGTTTGAGGCATTATCAAAACTTGCATTCCCATCAAACTTCTGTTACTTCCATATTGAAACATAGAAGTCACCATTTTTATTTCGATCAAAATTTATTATCTTTGTCACATAGCAGCCGAGAGAATGTTTCCACATAATGATTTAATAAAAACCAAATTTTGTAAGCTTTGATTTTAAAATATTTTCAACTGCTAAGCCCATCGAGCTCAAAATGTACGAGTAACCGGCTCTTAACTTCAGAAAGACTTGTGGATTACTGCCAATTTGACTAAACTCGAGAGATTCGTTTGTTCATTGACGAAAAAACTAATTTTTTATAGGGTGTTTTTTTTAGAGGTATAGAACTTCGAATTGAAATAAAACACAAGAAAATCGTTTTAATGTCCATCAATTTGGCTTTATTGGAAGGATAATTTTATGCCATTAATGTTTAAATGTGATTTCGGGCATGTGGCCGCCGCGGCTGGCTCGAATAAAGCCAATTCTACAGGTCCAATTTTCAACCACTTTTTCGAGCATATGGGGCCGTATGTTGGCAATAACGCCACGAATGTTGGCTTCCAAGTCCCCTAACGTTTCTGGTTTCTTGGCGTAGACGAGCGACTTCACATATCCCCAAAGAAAATAATCCAATGTTGTCAAATCACACGATCTTGGTGGCCAATTGACAGGTCCATTCCGCGAAATTATGCGCTCATCGAATGTTTCCTTCAATAAATCGATTGTGACGTGCGCTGTGTGGCATGTAGCGCCGTCTTGTTGGAACCACAATTCATCCACATTCATGCCATCCAATTCGGGAACAAAATAGTCGGTTAGTCGGCTCCAATTGCTGTGCGCGGTGGCGAATCGATTCATTTGGGTCCTCTTCAACACTTTGCTCTACAGCGGCAATTGTTTCTTCGGTGCGCACTGTTCGACGTCTCTGCGGATGCGTATTATCACATAGAGTAAACGTAGTGCGAAAACGATCCATGGTTAACCGAATTAATTGCTCTGATGGACGATTATGTCGACCATAAAATGGACGGAGCTTGCGGTAAACTTCGCGAACTCAACCATTATTTTCGAAATAAATTTGCACGATTTGCAAGCGTTGTTCTTTTGTCAACCTGTTCATGATAAAATGGCAAACCAAACTAAATATTAATCACTTGACAGCTGACAAAATGGCCGCCAGTTAAAAAAGTGATGCCAACTTAAAGTTCTATACCTCAATAAAAAACACCCTTTATAATAACTTGAAAATGCTTCGTCAAATTGATTTAAGATTTAACTTGTTCTTATAGAAATAAAATGTGTACTGGATGCTTCGGATTTGAAATCTTAAGAATGGAATGCAAGGTCAACCGATTCCAATATTTTGTATGTACATGTCGTCGGTTGGTTATTGGTTTGCGGCACAGTATATTCAAAATACATTATGTCTGCAGCAAACCAATAACCAATCGACGATGTGCAAAGTTTTTTTAAGTAAAATAATAAAATTTTAAATTTATTATCCGCTGTGAATAAATACATTAATTAACTTCAGCGTTTTTTGTGCTTGTTTCATTTATTTTTATTTAAAATTTGCCGAGTGCTAATAAGTTTACGCAAATATATGCATCCACTCTATCTAAATTTCAAACAAATATTTTTTATTTAATTACCGGGAAAAACAAATGACAGCCAAATTTGACAGTTTATTTTCAACATAATTGCTTGAAACTAATTTTGAACAATTATTTCGCAATATATGTGCAAATAAATGTTTTTGCGGTCCATACGCAAACATATTGTGTTGGAAATAGAATTTGACAGATAAGAACATAATTATTTCCATGTTTATTGCGCGTGGAGACCCCCGAGTAATCGCTAATACTTTTCATCTGATCAGAGATGCATTATTACAAAATCAAGTAATAAACAAAGTAACAAGTCGCCGTTGCCGTGCCGTCGTTTATGGTAATTATAAGTATTCCTTTTTACCCTACAGTACTAATATGATTTTTTTGTACATTAATACTAATTGTCAGCGTTGTCAACTTTTAAATTTAGTGCCTTTTTGCTTAAATTACGCGCTTTTTTCCTGGTTTCGGTGCTTTTTGAAATTTAAAAGTTGACAACGCTGGATATAGGTGGAGATAGAGATAGAGATAGAGCTGGAGATTGAGATTCAAATAGAGATAAAGACAGAGACAGAGACACAGACAGAGAGAGAGAGAGAGAGAGAAGATAATAAACAGGAGTGAGCCATCAGATGATAAACTTTCCTCCATAAAACTCTAGAGTTCTCAACAAAATTAACTTTTTGGGAATTTTCGAATTTTTCGAAGATATTAAATCGAAATATATAATATATGAAAATATTGTATCGAATTATACATTTTATGATAAAATATTTTTTTTTGAGAATTTAAGAAATTTTTTATATTTCAGATTTTATATTATTATTTATAAAAAAAACACCTGGCTTAATTTTTAAGGTTCCGTACACCAAAGGTGAAAAGGAACCCTATTGTTTTCGCTACGCTGTCCGTCTGTCCGTCTCAGGAACCGTAAGAGCTACGGACCTGAAATTTGGACACAGTATGTAGAACCTTGGCCGCTACAACAACAAATATATAAGAATTAAAAATTAAAGGGTGTTCCAAAACGAGCAATGAAATATGTTAAAATCCCATGTAATATACATACAATTTTATGTAGATATGTAAATTGAAACTTGAAATTTGTAAAATTAGTGTATTTTTATACAGACTACAACAATTAACACTAAAATTTAAAAAAAATTAAATTAAAGGGTGGTCCATCAGTTAATGCAATTTTGACAATTTGCTATATCTTGGAAACCGTAAGAGGCAAACACTTGAAATTTTCAAAAACGGTAAAACTAAAAAAACTGAAAATTATAAAATCGCCAAACGAAAAAAAATCGCCAAAAATTAAAAAAAATCGCCAAAACGAAAAAAATTGCCAAAATTAAAAAAATTCTAACACTAAAATAAATCGCCGAATTCCAAAAATCGCCAAAATGAAAAAAAAACGCCAAAATGAAAAAAGCCAAAAATCGCAAAAATCGCCAAAACGCGAAAATGTCGTCAAGACTAAAAAAAAATTAAATAAAAAAAATCGCAAAAATGAAAAAAATCGCCAAAAATAAAAAATCGCCAAAATGAAAAAACGCTAAAAACCGAAAAAATCGATAAAACAAGAAAATAAAGTGTCAAAACTAAAAAAAGAGCCAAAACTTACAAAAATCGCCAAAATCGAAAAAACGCAAAAACCGTCGAAAAAAACGCAAAAGCCGAAAAGAACCCAAAAACAAAAAAAAAATGCCAAAACTATATATTATATAGGATGAAGTTTGTATTAAATTACATACCTAGTGTTCGCGCGCGAGTCAGAGTCGCACTTTACTGAATTTATTTTTCAATGTTTTTATTTAAATTTTCAAACAAAATTCATTTAAAAATTTCAAACTTGCTCAGCGACAAATTCACGCTTCAAATCTTTTAATCTTATGGAGGCAGCTGATGATGATGAAATAATCATAATTATCAATCAACACAAGTTGACTTTTAAAAGGAGGGAGACTAAATAATAAACACAACATTACGATGTTGTGTAGTTGTTTTTCGGTCCATTGCTTTGAATATGTGCGTATGTACGAGTACTTTAAGATTAATTTATGTGTGGGAATGTCATTTTCTATGTTTCTTTTTATTATTGTTATTTTTTTCTTCTTGTTGTAGAACATATTTTATTTTTATTTTAATGTTGTTTTCTATTTATAATTAGAAATGTATGTTCTTGTAAAAAAATTGTTTATTTTTGGTTGCAAATTTTAAAGAATTATTTTGTGTGTGTGTGTTTATTTTTAAACTGCACATTCTGACCCTGAAAAATAATAAGAGATTAAAAATAAATTCATGTGGATGTACATGTGTAATAAAAAATTACTTAAATATGTGCCTAAAGAGAATTTCTGCGATCTGTTGTTCGTTGTTCTTATTAGTCCCTATTTATACTATGCAAGTCTTATTGCTAAGCTGATTAGTTTATTGGGAGAGAGAGAGACGGGGGGAAAAGAAACGTTGCTGTTCCCCTCGTCTCTCTCTCCCTGAAACTAATCAGCTTAGCAATAAGACTTGCACAGTGTGATTTGGGACTTAGGAAATATTTATTTATATTTATTTCAGTGTTTCTTTAATGGATTTAAAAAAAAAGACAGGCTTTGGTGGTATTGTACGTTCAATATAATGATTTTCAGCACTAAGGATATATGGTAGGTAGAAATGTCCTTGCGCCGATTTAACTGAATTCTTCTTGAGAGTCTTAATATTTAATTTTAGTCTCAGATTTATATTTCTACAGCATTCCAATTGGAATTGCAGTTGAAATTTAATTTTTAGTAAAAAGGGTATATGGGAGGTAGAAATGTCCTTGCGCCGGTTCAAATGAATTTTTTTTTAAGATCCTCGCAATATAATTGTTGGCTTAAGTATATATTTCAATAGCATTTTAATACAATTCAAGTGAAAATAATTTTTTTTTTAAATAAAGGATATATGGCAAGTGAACGCTAATCCAAATAAATAATAATAAAATAATCAGATATAATTTTTAGTCAGGCTTAAGTTCAGTAATTTCAATTCTTTTATTGAATGAAATATTTTTATTAATTAATGTGACTACCGACGGTACATCGAATAAGTAAAAAATAATTAATGTGATGATAGTAAAAGATAAGCAAGAATAGTTAAACATTAGGTAGAGTAATATAACTTTATGCTAACCTAAATAGAAAAATGAAAAAAATGGAAAAACAGGGGAAATGAATAGTGATACTTTCATATGTATTTACCAAAGGTAAATCAATAATTGTACACAGCAATCATTTCTCACATTCCGTTTCATTAGAATTTACGTTAAATAGCTGATGTTAATAACAATCTCTAGCCAAGTAGATAGACTAGAGTGCTGATGAAGCGCATTGCTGCACAGAAAAATATCGGTATTTCCCCCAGCTTAAAAGTCTAATTTAATTTTTCTTCTCTTCTTTAGAAACTCACATTATTTAATAAAAATATTTCATTCAATAAAAGAATTGAAATTACTGAACTTAAGCCTGACTAAAGATTATTTCTGATTAAAAATTCACTACAGTTCAATTAAAATCTAAAAATGTCTCACATAATAAAATAATAACATTTTGCAGGAGCCTGATTCTAATTTAAAACGTTTTCTACTCCTTTGGATCGAGTTGTTAGCAAGAATATGATTTTTAGCATAAATGATATATGGGAGGTAGGAATGTCCTTGCGCCTAATTAGCTGAAATTTATTTCTGAGAGCTTAACAATATAATTTAAAGCACAATTTTATATATTCCTTGCATTCCGATTTCAATTAAAACCAAAATTTATTTTTTTTTTCAAATAAAGGATATATGGCAAGCGAACGTGTCCTTGCATTAATCGATAAAAAATTATAAAACCAATTTAGTTCAGACGTTTTATAACTCTTGTGACTGAATTTGGGACAAATTTATTAGTTTTGGCATAAAGGATATATGGTAGGTAGGAATGTCCTAAAGATAATTGAGCTGAAATTTTGTTGAGCACTTAACAATATGATTTAAAGCTAAGATTTATATTTTCCCTGTGTTCGATTGCAATTAAGGCCAAAGTTAAATATTTTAAAATTAAGGATATATGGCAAGCGAAAGTGTCCTTGCATTAATTCAAACAAAAGTAATCAAATTAATTCATTTACAAAATTTTGCAACATGTTGATCGTAATTTTAGAAATTTTCTACATTTTGAAATCGAGTATATGATTTTCAGTATAAATGAGAGGTGAGAATGTCCTTTCTCCGATTGAATTGAAATTTTTTTGGGGACCTTTACCATTTAATTATAGGCTAAGAATAGTATTTTTACAGCATTACGATTGGAATTGCAGGTGAAGTAAAATTTTGAGCATAAAGGATACATGGGAGGTAGGAATGTCCTTGCGCTTAATGAACGGAAATTTTTGTTAAAGCTTAAAAGTTTAATTTTAGGTTAAGATATGTATATATTTCCATTGCATACCGATACAATTAAGGCCAAAATAAAATATTTTAAAATAAAGAATATATGGCAAGCCAATGTGTCCTTGCATTAATACAAACAAATTTTATCAAATTAATTTATTTATAAAATTTTACAACTTGCTGATCATAATTTTTGAAATTTTATACATCTTCAAATCGAATATGTGACAAATGTATGATTTCTAGCATAAATGATATATGCAAGGTAGCGCCATTTTAACTGAAATTTATTTTTCAAAGCCGAACTATATAATTTTAGGCTGAATTATATATTTTTGTTCATTCCGATTGCAATTAAGGCCAAATTGAACATTTTTAAAATATAGGATATATGTCAAATAAATGTGTCCTTGCATTAATCCAAATTTCTTTTTATCAAATTAATTTATTTATACAATTTTGCAGTATTTTGAGCATAATTTTTGGCATAAGACAATTTTCAGTGTAAAGGATATATGGGAGATATCAATCAATCTTATTTTTTAAATTTTTTTTTAAATACTGATCATAATTGTAGCTAAAATATTATTTTTTTAAATTAAGGATATATGGGAGGCAGGCAAGTCCTTACCGCGTTTGATATGAAAATAATTCGTTTAATTTTCATTGTTAGTCCTTAAAACATTCTGATCATAACTGTAGGTGAAACTGAATTTTGAAAACTGAGGATATATGGCAGGAGTACAAGTCCTTGCCAGGACTTCAAAAAAATTTACCTTAACAATTTAACTAATCGATTTTTGCAATGTAACAATTATGGCCACTAAAATTTTATTTCTAATATGAAGGATATATGTATATCCTGCAGGTGTGTTCTTAAGCAGATAGAAATAAAAGGTTTCATTTTTATTTCATTAGTTTCTGCAGATTTTTGAGGACAATTAAAAAGAGTTTTTGTAACAATTGTTCAGATCAATTTTATTCCCCAGCTCTGCCGTAACTAATTTTTTTATTTTAAGGATATATGGCAAGTAGGAATGCCCTTACATGAATGGATAAGATATTTAACAAATTAGTGTTATGTAGCAATTTTCTCTCTATTCTTGAAACTATAACATACATTTTATTATTAAGAATATATGTTATCTGGCGTGTCCTTGGACCGATTAAATTAAAATTTATCATATTAATTTTATTCATAAATTTTTTTACACTCATTTATTTCTTTGTGTATCAAAAAATGACAAAAAATCAATTTTTACCTCAGACATTGTACAATTTCCAATTCAATGTCAATTTGATAATGACAAAATACAGTTGTTAATCGCAAGCAAATCAGTTTGTGGCGTGAAAATGACAAAAATAAAAAAATATAAAACAGAAACCATTAACACAATATCAACTGACTTGCAAAGAAAAGTATGATATGAACCCTGATTAAACTTTGTGACTTTACATAAAGCTCCAGCATATCTTTGGTTTTTAATACACGCCGAGTCAGACATTAACCTTAATCCCCTGCCCCTTGTCTTTTCATTACATTGTCTTAAACACATACTTATGAGCATATAAACATTGATAAAATTATAACAGTGAAGCTTCTAGTTACAGGCAAAATATTACTGCCAGCATTATCATTTATTATGTACTTGCCATATGGCATTGCAAGAGGAGTTGAGATGAAAGGAAAGAATCATAAAAATGAAGCAAGAAGCAATGTAATGAACTTCAATTGAATTTAATGACAAATGAACGAACGCATTTACTTGGGGGAGTAGTAAATTGTTTTCTTCTTTTCTTTGCTCATATTTTTTTATGCAAGATTTATGTGGAGTTTTTGAGTCAGGCCCCTTTACAATTTTAATTAAAGTTGTGGTGGCGGCGACAGTTGTTGTGCCACTTAAAGATGATTGTAAAGATGCGAAAATTTCATTATGACAATTTGGTATAACAGACCAACAGACAAATATATTTTAGTATAAGAGAAGTTTTTTTTATAGAATATTCATATGCGACCGCATAAAGTATAAATAAGTGTATATTTGGGGTCCTTATGAACAGCGTAGTCGAATAAGCGGTCTCCGCCTGTACGTCTGTCCGTCTGTATGTACGTGAAACCGAGTTTGCTAAGATCCCGGAAAACCTAGAGATTTCGGTATTGGGCTGACGTATCAGAATTTGTCCTAAATATATTGATATTCAAAATTAACCAAACTCAAAAGCATGTTTCCAGGGCTGGAAAATTTAAACTTTTTTATATAAAAGCTACTGACTAAAACTAAATAAACATAAACATAAAATATTTTATGTTTAAGAAAGAAAAACAAGTCAGAATCTTATATCGCAAACGTATCGAAGTACGTATGGATTATATCCATACATAAATGAAAAAAATACATGATTTATTTTTTTCTCTAGTACAATTTATACTAAGTGACCTATAGATATTTTTCGACCAAATAATTTGTCGAGTATTGAATATTTTATTCTGCACTTTGTATTTAAGCATTTTTTTACTTTGTTTCTGCGTTTTAAAACGCATGAGTATATATTAGTTAACTTTAATATAGATCAGTACTTCCTAATGTCAATTTATTTACCCACATCTAAAGCATTTTGAACTGCATATATATACATATATATAAATATATAAATTACAAATTTTGCTAGCCTTTACCATATTTATACCAATACCAAAACATGAATTAAATAACTATTCATAATGGTAGTAAAACAAATTTCTATTTTAAAACCTCTGCAAACAACCTAAACTAATTACAAGCTTGTATTTTTGCATAACAAGCAACATATCACAAAACTTCATAAGACTAATGAGTGCCAATGTTTATGTTTAAATTAGATTTTCATATAAAAATTTAGTAAAAAATACCTTCCTAATATATAAAATATGTTTAATTAAACACAAAAGAAAATGTTTCATTAAGATTCTTTTAAAAGTAAAAAAAAAACTTTAATTTTTCAACCCTGGAAAACTTTTTCTTTTTTAATACTAATATCTTTCTTTCTTTAATACAGAAAATATGTGTATAATAAACGAAGAAAAAAATTTGTCTTATTTACTTACTTTTATGTACCAAAATATGTTTACGTTTTCCAGCTCTGGAGCTGTAATTTTTATTTTTCTAAATTCTTTCTTACTTTAATATAGAAAATGTGTATTTAATTGACAAAAAAAAAAAAATAGTTCTATTTAATTACTTTTATGTACCGAAAAAAGTTTAAGTTTTCCAGCTCTGGAACTGTCATTTCTATTTTTCTAATATCTTTCTCTCTTTAATATAGAAAATATGTATTTAATTAACAAAGAAACATATTAGTGTTATTTAACATTTTAACATAAAAGTATGTAGCAAAAAAGGTTTAAGCTTTCCAGCTCTGGAGCTGTGCTTTTTCTATTTTTACAATTCCGTAACTTTTCTTTCTAAAATATTAATTATTTTTAATTTCTAAGGATAAAAAAATTTAATTTGACCCGGTTACTTTTATATAAAAAAATAAATTTTTCCAGCCCTAGAACAACTTCTTTAAGTTTTTTCTGATTTTTTTTTTAGCAAAACTTTTCTCTCTTTATATAAAATTTGTTTAATTTATAGAGAAAAAGAAAAAATAGTTGATGTAGGTTAGTGTTATATCCCCAAAAAAGATTAAATTTTCCAACCCTGGAATCGTCTTTTGATTTTTAAGACCAATTTAATTCTAACTGAAATATCAAATAGCTGTAATTAACAATAAATCCAGAGTTAGTTTCAGCTCGTTACTTTTATGTGTTAAAAAAAGTTTAAACTTTCCAGCTCTGAAATCGTCTCTTCGATTTAGCTGATTTTCTACACCAAGCTTCGGAAAACCGATTTCGCGTACAGACAGACGGACAGACAGACGGACAGACAGGCAGACAGGCAGGCAGACAGGCAGGCGGGCAGACGTCTTCCCAATTTATGAGGACCCAGAAATTACAAACCTATATATATATATATATATACCTTTAACCACTTTTGGTGACGGGTATAAAATTATTGATATGGAAAATCAGCAAAATAACAAAGGTGGTTACAGGGCTGGGAAATTGAAAGTTTTTTTAGAGATAAAAATAACTAACTTAAACTAATTTTTTTATTTCCCTCTCATATCTTTTTACGAATCAAACGTTTATATCCGTTAGGTAAATTATAATTCAAACTAATTCTCTGGCACGATGAAAAAATACTTTTGCGTGATATAAAAGACAAATGAACATTTCAAGACATACTTTCCAAGCTTATCTATTTACCCGCGGAAAACTAACATACATACACAAACTAGAGGGCTGCGTTAACAGTCTTGAAATGTAAATAAGTCTTTTTTATGTATTATTATTATTATTAATAATGTATTATTGTGTTGTTTAGCGTTTGTTTTAGACGATTTCGCTATAGTAAAGTATTTGAAAAATCCCTCATGTCTTAAAAGTTCTTGTAAGTGGTCTTGTGCAGGGGTCCACTACCGTTTTACATGCAGCAATTTTTATTGCTAAAATGTTGCTTTTATAATAAAAAAGAAAAAGACGAGAGTACAAGAGCTATACATTACTTTCGCTCTCTCTCTCTCTTGCTTGCTCAAAATAAAAAGTTGATCATCAAAAATTGATGCATATAAAACGGCGCACTATGAGCCGTTTTTGTAAATTGTTAAGCCAAAACATAAAGCTTAATCTCTAAATGCATGATACATGATATACAAATGCATGTGTGTAATTATTTTGCGAACAAATAAAATATATATCAAAGAATTAGACCAATAAACTTTAATTTTCCCTTATTGATATTTTAAATTTTAAAACTAAATCAATCACATGTTCAATTCACAATTCACATCACATGATCATCATCCTTTACATGGCTGCATTATTTTGATTTAAGGTCAAAAAGTTGAAATCGTGTTGAGACACTTAAAAGTTTTATTTTCTGTTTGAAGTTTCCCTACCAATTACATTTTGGGTCAATGTACCTCAACAATTCTTATGTAATTCACAATGTCTTGGATAATATAACAAAGAACACAATTGCATACAATAATTTTCTTTATCAAATGTTAAATTTGGAATAACTGACTATGACCGAAAGGTAAAAAAAAGAAATGCAGGTAAGAGCATAAAGATAGCATCAATTTGAATATGATTTAAGGATTTAACAAGAAACTGGAAAACTGAATGATTCCACTTTCAGTATTATAGTTATAGAAAATAATTTTCGGAAATTAGTTAAGCAGGGAAAATTAAATAAGGAAACAAAGAATGAAAAAAAAGAATGCCGGGCTATCAAGCGGCTCTCTAGATATTATTAAAATATTAATTTAAGTGCAAGGAAGAAAAGTCCTTGTACTGACTTCAATTAATTATTCTTTTGATATATTGCGCTGAAAGCAGTTAATATGATCGCAAATTTCACTGCATTGTGACCATGACGGCATGATAATGTATCCTGCATGCCTCATGCATCGACTTATGTGCAATTTAGCAATACGAATTGAAAAATATTTGTAAATTTTAAATCCATTATAAACATAATTTGAGCAAAAATTTAAATTTTTACTATTAAGGACATATGGAAGACAGTAATGTCCTTGCACCAATTCTAGCCAAACATTTCAGAGAGCTTGTTTATATAATTTTTAAAGAATTAATTAAACATTTTTAATAACTTTCTACTAATACTTATCAAAATTGTGGCAATAAAATTTTTTTTTCAACATAAAGGATATATGGGAGGCTGTAATATCCTTGCACAGAAGGAACAAAAATTCATAGTTTAAGCTCAAGTGCATAATTTTACAACTATCTTTATATTCTGCTAAAAATTATGGCAAAAATTAAATACAAAAATAAAGGATATATGGGAGGTTCCTATGTCCTGGCTTTGATAAGTACTAAAATTTTAGGCTATTTTAACTTTATAATTTTAAAAATAGTTATAATATTTTTTTTGTATTCCGACCAAAATTCTGCTAAAACTTTAATTTTTAACATAAAGGATATATGGCGCGTATTAATATTCATGCGCTGATGGCGTTGAAATTTACTAGTCAGCTCAACTGGATAGTTCTATAAATAGTTATAAGTATTCTCTGCAATTATGAGCAAAACTGTAACAAAAAAAAAAAAAGATTTTCAACATTAATTATATAATAATAATAATAATATCCTTATAGCGATCACAATGAAATTTAAAGCACAGATTTACTGCTTAATTTTATCAGAGGCTAGGAGTTTTCTCTGCATTCTGTTTGAAATTGTGGGAAGAATTTAGTTTTTACCATAAAGGATGTATGGAAGGCTATAAGGTCCTTGTTTCAATTCAAATTAAAATTATTAGGAAACTTTAATTTACATGTAAATTTGTTACTTACAGTGGGTTTTGTATGTATGCTGACTAAAATTGTGATAACAATTTTATTTTCATTTTAAAGGATAGATGGGAGTTATAATTTTTTTTGCATAGATTTTAATTTAATTTTTCAGAGATTATAACTGCTAAAGTTAATTCATTCATAATAAGTTTTCTCTGCATTCTGCTTAAAATTGTGGTGAAAATTAAATCTTTAACAAAAAGGATATATGGGAGGATGTGTTGTTTTTTGGTTGCATTGTATAAAAATTTACTAGAGCCTTTTACTTTCTGTTTTTATTAATTTCATCTGAATTTTAAGCACAATTTTGTCGAAAATTTAATTTTTAACATTAAGGATATATGAGAAGTATGAATATCCTTGCACTTAGGTTCAGAGTGTTACTGTTTAATTTCATTGGGAAGAATTAGGTATTTTGGGCAGTGTTTTAGGTAAAATTAAATATTAATATTCGAGGAAGGCATGTTCTTGATCCTTTAAAATCTTTTTCTAGAAAATATCTTTTTTTTAATGATTTCTAGTGTATTTTGATCACAATTGTGCTAAAAATGTAGTTTTTGAAATTAAGGATCTTAGGAGTTTAGCATGTCCTTGCAATTTTTTTTTGCCAGATTATTTCTATTTATTATTTTTTATAACATTGTGCTCATAGTTGTACAAAAAATATCATTGTTTAAATCAAGGATATATGGGAGGCAGGCATGTCCTTGAACGAATCAAAATGATTTTTGCCAGATTATTTTTAGTTCTAAATATGTATGTTTTTTTTAAATAATAATGTGCACTAAAAGATAACTTTTAAAATTAAGGATATTATTTATTTAGTCATCGCCACCAGTTTCAATAAATTTTGTAACAAGTATTATGTCAAAATAAGTAATATTATTACAAAAAATTAAATATATTATAAAGTGTTGTAGTTAAAATTAATATGCTAAAATTAAGAATTTATTGGAAAATAATTTGTTTTACTGATTTCTGATGCTAAAAATGTAGTTTGTGAAATTAGGGATATTAGGAGGTGGGCATGTCCTTGCAATTATTTTTGCAAAATTACTTTTGTTTGTCAAATTTTGAACATTGTGTGTGTACTTGTGTAAAAAATATATATTTTTCTAAATCAAGGATATACGGGAGACAAGTATGTCCTTGAACGGACCTTAATGATTTTTGTCAAATTCATTTTATTTGTAGATTTTTATAACTTTCTGAAAATAATATTGTACTAAAATACAACTATTAACATTAAGCATATTTATTTAGTCATCGCCACGACTTTCAATCCTTTTTGTAGCAAGCACTATGTCAAAATAAGTCGAGGAAGGCGTATCCTTGATCCTTTAAAAAAATTTTCTAGAAAATATCTTTTTTTACTGATATCTAGTGTATTTTGCTCATAATTATGCTAAAAATGTAGTTTTTGAGATTAAGGATATTAGGAGGTTAGCATGTCCTTGCAAATTATTTTTGCAAGATAACTTTTATTTGTAAAATTTTGAACATTGTGCTTATAGTTGTGCTAAAAAAGATCATTTTTAAAATTAAGGATATATGGAAGGCAGGCATGTCCTTGAACGGACCAAAATAATTTTTGCAAAATTTATTTTATTCGTAGATTTTTATAACTTTTTGATAATAATTTGTACTAAAATATAACTTTTAAAATTAATTATATTTATTTATTCATCGTGGCCATTTTCTTGTCTATCTACGATGTGACACAAAATACTCAAGAGGAGCCACAATGCTGGCCTTTAGACCGAAACTTTTCGCACTATTCTATCTACCTCATCGTTTATTACGGATGCCTTTGTTCATGAAATCCATTTTGTTAAAACAATTGCTTTCGCTTATCAAGGCGTTCGTGATACTGACTTTATTAATAAAATCCCTAAACTTGTCTGCTTTTAAATTTATTTATTTTTTGAGGTCACTAGTATTATGCCCGCATTTCAACAAACTATTCCTCTTAAGTCTGTATTCATATTTCACTTAAAGTTTTCAACTCACAAGAAAAGTATGTATGTACATACATACGATTCAGTCAACGAAGCATAGCATGACGAGACAAATGACACTTAAACTAACAAACTCTACAATTTCGTATTAAAATGGACTAAACAAAAATGAAATAAAAGAATAGAGAACACCTACGTTTTGGAGCACTTACTTTGAAGTTGAAGAAAATCAGGGGAAAACAACTTCCATAAATTATAGACAATAATATAAAGAAAATTAAAAAAAAAACACATGAATAAATATTTTGCAGTGATTTCACTCAGATCGCGTCTTATGATATGACTCAATGTTCAGTTTGTTGAATTTTTGGATAAATGGTTTTGTAATGGATGTTGCAACATTGCTTTTGTAAGAAAATGTAAAACGAAAAAATATATATAGCAAACAGATATGAAATGAAATGAATTTTTGTTTTCGGTTTGCTGAACGGACAGTTTAAAAAATTTCAGTTAAACCGACAGGTGACCTTTCTGCCTACAAATATTTGTAATAAGATTCCTACAACTCATCTAGGTGGGCTGTAATTAGCCATATGGTCTGCCTAAGCCTGTTTTTTGTTTGTTTGCTAAATACCGTCCGCCTTCTTTAAGTTCTTATAAGGTCAAAGCAAATCATAATTGCCAATGAAACCTCCAGTTGTTTCTTCTTTAAGCTGCTTTTTATTTTATGAATGAAACCACTTTTATTTAATTTAAATATATTTACTATGAGTACTAATAATTTTAGCTGGTCGTGTGTGTGGTTTTTACTATACTTGGAAACTTGTTCGAAATAAAAACAAACTTTAAATATAACGAGCACAACAAAATATTGACAAAACCACCACAACCTACGCTTGTTAAACAAATTATAAAGAATATGTAGAATATGTAGCACAAACGAAAATACAATAGCCCAATTCATAATCTTGTGCAAATGGTCTTGCATCGTAGCATGTGCAAAATGGTATAGTATATTGATACTCACCACTAAGAATTGTTAAGTGGTGAGTATCAATATACTATACCATTTTGCAAATGCTACGATGCAAGACCATTTGCACAAGATTGTGAATTGGGGTAATTTATTACGACATTTTATAATACGAGTACGTAAGAAAAACAAATAGCACAAAAACAAAAAAAAAAAAAATTTACACAAATGAAATTGTGTTGTGTCAAACAGAGAATCTTAAGCCAACAGCTTCTGCTGCATCTGCTTGCAATTCAAATTTGTTTTAAGTTTGTGTATCTAAACGAATTTTAAACTACAGTTATTGCTCGTGGGTGCTCAATGTTGCAACCATAAATATGCTGGTGCTTTCAGTTATTCGAGTAAAAGTTTATGAAAGGCGTTAGTTTTTTTTTTTTTTTTTTGGAAATAGAAAATGTTCGAGCCAATTCATATATAAGTTGGCCAAAGCACAATTCCAGAAATTAAATCACACATATATGTATATTATTCTGCGAACACAACTGGTAGGAACAATGAATTTCTTTTAACAGGACGAATTCGCCGGTAAGAGTTCACTGTTTTAATTCTTCTAAATAAAATAACAGCTGTTAAAATTGACAAAATGGTTTACTGTTTGTGCAAATTAGTGCTGGGATACTAACGATATTTTCTACTATCGATATCTATCGATATTTCAGATTCCACTATCGATACTATGGATATTACTACCGACTGAATGTTTGTACTTGAGAAAGAATAACAAAAATTAAAAATTTTAAAAACCCCCGACTTTTTTCAGAAAAGATGTTATATCTTCTAAAAGGCTGGACCGATTTTCTTCAAACATAGCTAAGAACCCTCTCGATCAAGTCATCTTTCAAACAGAAAAAATATAAAAAAATGACAATCGGTCCAGCCGTTTGGCCTGTACGTGGACACGGACAGACACACAAATACACAGATACACAGACACACACTACAAACTTATAACACCCCTTTTTTTAGTCGGGGGTTAAAAATATAACTAATTTTTTTTTATCAGGTTACAGTCAGTTCTTTTTTATCACTTTCTTGAAAGTATATCGTCACCTTAAATGCAAGCGGACGTAACTACACAAAAATTCGAAATCGAGTTTTTGATTGATTATGGTTCACGCAAATATTTAGACCTCTGCGATTAAAAATGACGACTTTATTAAAGTAATTCAAACGGACGTAATTACGAATGCATCTATTTTTGATTGCAAGGAACGTAACTAACATAAAATCTTAAATATATATAAAAATAAAATAAATGGTTAAAAACATATAAGTATCCATACTGCAAGTAAATTACAAAAAAAATATTTTAAGAACACTTTATTATTATTGATTTTGAAATGTTTTTTGTTTCTTAGTTACGTCCGTTTGCATTTAAGGTGACGATATAATCTTATGTTTATTGTAATATATATGTATGTATCTACAAACGTTATTTAATGTGAAAGTTTTTGAAAAAATATTTTAAAACTATCGATAGCACTAGTGCAAAGAAAGAAAAAATAAATTCAGTAAAGTGCGAATTTGATTCGCACACGAAGGAAACGCAGATTACATATCGCCCATTTATTCAAAGAACGTCATAACTCAAAAAATTAAATTTTTGCGTTAGTGATGCAGAATTAATCCTCATATCGTTCTTCATATTGTGTATAAATTTCATACAAATATCGGGCCCCATTGCGAGTGTTGTATTACGACTTCGACTACGAAGACTTTGTAGAAGACTATAGAACAAAGCAAACTTTTTTCTTTAATCTAGTACGAAAGCGTCGTAGTCGTAGTCGAAATATGATACTCGTAATTGTGTGTGAATTGAAAACTTCAAAACTCGTTTTCTATCAAACTAGTTTTTTTTTTTGAGTTATGACGTTATTTGAGTAAATGAGCGATATGCATTACTGCTTAAAAATTAACCTATATAATCGAATATTTTACCTGATGTAGAATTTTTTTTTTAGTTTTAGTGCTTTTTCCACTTACCCAATATTTTTCGCTCTTTGGCGAATTTTTTAGTTATAGCGATTTTTTTAGTTCTGGCATTTTTTCTGTTTTGGCGATTTTTTCCGTTTTGGCGATTTTTTCGGTTGCATTTTGTATTGTTGCTTTTTTGGTTTTTGGCGTTTTTTTCATTTGGCGATATTTGATGTTTTATACAATATGTATATATATTTTTTTAATTTTAGTGATAATTTTTAGTTTCGGCGCTTTTTTTCGTTTTGGCAATTTTTGTGTTTTTACGATATATATTTTTTAGTTTTAGTAATTTTTTAGTATTGGCGCTTTTAATTTTTGGCATTTTTTCATTTGGAGAGTTTTTTTTTAGTTATGGCGCTTTTTTTAGTTTTGGCGTTTTTTTGATTTTTACAATATATATTTTTTTAGTTTCGTAAATAGTCGATTTACGTAAAAAAACGAGGTCCAAAAAATTTGTCGCTTAAGCTCTTTCAGCGGTTATTGCTCGATATTTCAAACGCTTGACTTTGTGTTTGCTGGGTAGCTCTCTTTCCCTTCACCAACATTAATGTGTTTTAAAACCTTTGCAATTTAAGTTTTGCGCACCTATAGAAAGTTTACTTAATGTGGGCACGTGCATTGGTCAATTAAAATCGTTGTTTCATGTAGTATATAAATTTAGTTAAGCTATTAGTCGAGTTAATTATTTTTTTATATCAACAAAAACTTTGGATTTTTTTCTTCAGTAAACTTTGCATATATATATTTTTTTCAGTATTATCTCTATTTGTTATCGTTAATTTTGTTTTTCGATTAAAGCCGTTGTTTGATATTAAATATTAACTTAATTAAATTATTAATTAATTGAATGGATTATTTTTGAAAATAATTAAAAATCTTAAATTTAGGTTAATAATTATTGAAATTGATTTTGTATTATTATTTAACTAAAATGTTAATTAATCAAGCGTTTGATGCATGTCAAAAACAACTTGTTTATGCTTTTTATAATTTTATGTCTATATGTTTCGTAACTCTCAATTATTTTTATTTTTTTTCTAATAGATTTTTTTTAGACAGTTTGATATGAATTCTTAAATTTAATAAATAGTTTACTTTAAAACTTTATTATTTTGCAATAAAAACAAGAACAAGAACAAATTTTTTTTATAAAAATAAGGTGTTGGTTTTAGTTATAAAATTCTTTTTTCAGTAAATATTTTTTTTTTATTTAAAAATTAATTAATTGAATTGTCGAAAATTTTTATTGCAAGTACGTGATCGTAATCGATTAATTTTATTCGAATCTTTTGGTGATACAATACACACTTTAATTTTTAACTTAATCATCTTTTTCCCTCATTTTTTAAAATTTATTATGTCTTGGTATTTGTATTGGAAATGTTAATATTTGTTTTATTTTTATTAATAGTTTTGTAAAGGTATTTGTTTTATATATTATATGTTTTTTGTTTGAATTTTTCTTCTGTAATAAATAGAGCAATAAACTACTAGTGACTAGATATATACTTGTGCATCTTCTGCCAGCTACAACCAAATAAATATTCAAATATTTACCCATGAAATATTTTTGACAAGAAACTTGCCAAGAAGTAAATTCAAACTAAAGAAATATGTTTGTTATTTAATTTAATTCATTTGTAATAATAACTCATTACATATACATATATTGACACATTAGATTGAAATGGTTCTTTTGAAAATAGATCAGAAGAGTAAGTAAGGCACTCAATTTTTAAAACAAAAACTTGCTACATATAGAAAATGTATGCTTAATTTTACAAGGAGTAAGAAATTTCAAAAAATTTATGTTTATTTAGATTAAGCGAGTAATGCTAGAAAACTCGAAATATAGTCGAAAAAAATTTATTGGTATGTAAAAACAAAACAAAATTAAAAGTATAAAACACAAAATTTTTTATAAAAAAAAAAATTAAAATCTTATATCAAAAATTTTAGACGAGAATTTTCAAACAAAAAATCAAAAATTTCGAAATAAAACGTTTGTTCAAAATTTCGCAAGCAAATATAAACTCTAATAAACTCTAGATCCCCCATTACAAGCTTAAGCTGCTGATGAGCTTTTGTAGAATGCGGAATTTAAAAAACCAATGCGTATTTTAAATTTTTATAAAAATATTAAATTCGAAGCTTAACTAATAATTCGAAAATTCTCATATTTCGAATTATTTCAAAATAATTTCAAAACACAAAGCTTAAACATAACTTCGAAAAAAAATTGTATCCGAAAATCCTCACAAAAACTAAAACCTAAAGCTTCTGAGAAGTTTTCATAGAATACGAAGTTCAACAACAAAAAAAAAAAATAAACATTTTAGATTTTTATATAAAAAAATTAAAATCGAAGTTTAAAAAATATGAAGAAATTTTAAATAAATTGAAAATCTAATCAAATTCGAAGTTCCATAAGAAAACACGCAATTTAAAAATAGAAAACCGCCTGATAAGCTTTCATAGAATGCAAAATTCGTCAAAATATTTTCATTCTAAGCTTAAAAAATATTTTGAAAGTTTTAAAAAGATCTTATTTCAAAATTTTTAGAAGAAAAGTTCTAAATATAGAAATAAAAACCAGATAAACTTTCGAACTAAGCGTAATTTGGACAAAAAATCTTATTCGAAAATAAAAAGAAAGGCAAGTTAAGGAAATAAGAAATGTAATGAAACTCTAAATGCCGGGAAAAATAAATAAAAGGTTTCTGTTTTTCTGCCGACAAAAAATAAAATATTTGAAGTTAAAAATCTAAAACTTCTGATAAGCTTTCCTAGAATGCAAAACTCGGCAAATAAATAAATTATCTTAAGCTTTTATATAAAAAAAATAAATTCGAAGTTAAAAGTATTTCGAAAGTTTTAGAACACAAATTGGAAGCTTTCGACGAAAGATAGAAGTAAAACTTTATTCGAAAATTCGCACACAATTCCAAAATCTAACTGAACTCTGAACGCCGCTCAAAAATTTAATTTTAAAATAAAAATCCGCTGATATGATTTTGCAGAATGCAAAATTCAAAAAAAAAAAATATTTTAAGTCTTAAATTTGAATTTAACGAAATATTTCGAAACTTTCAAAAAGCTTCTATATCGAAATTTCAAAACAAAAAAAAAATGAATTAGGTTTGGAAAAATGTAATTTCGAAAAAAATATTTATTCGAAAATTGTTAAAAAAAATCGAAAATCTAACTGAACTTGGCATTCTAAAAAAAATAAATTTAAAGCCCAACATCTTAAGCTTTAGTAGCAGGCGAAATTGGGGAACAAAATTTTAGATTTTTATGAAAAAAATATTCTAAATTCGAAATAAAAAAAATATATCGAAATCTTAAAAAATTTTAATTTTTAAAATTTAAGCAGAAAAATTAAAAACAAAGACATAAAACCTGATAAGCTTTCAAAGAAAGTTTAATTTCGGAAAAACATATTTTTTCGAAAATTAGCCAACAAATCAAAAATCTAACTTAACTCTAAAATCCGATAAAAAACTAAATATTTTGAAAATCAAAATCTACAGAATGTAAGATTCGACCGTAAAAAAGTTTAAAATTTTTATATCAAAAGCTATTTAAATTCGAAAAAAATATTTAGAAATTTTGAAAAATTTCTTATTTCGAAAATTTTAGAATAAAATTTAAAAAGACAAAAATAAAAACCTGATTAGCTTTCAAATAAAGTTTAAATAAAAAAATATTCGAAAAGTGACAAAAATATCTAAAATTTAACTTAGCTCGGGATTTTGGAAAAATAATTAATTTAGAGCTCAAAATCTAAAGCTGCAGATAAATTTTAGTAGCAGGCGAAATGCAAAAACATTTTAAATTTTTTTATACAAAAAATATTTTACAATAAAAAAAAAAATAAAAGAGATATTTTGAAATTTTTAAAAAGTTCATATTTCGAAAATTTAAGCAGAAAGATTCAAGACAAAGAAAGAAAAAAGTGATACGCTTTCGAAAAAAGTATAATTTCGAAACAAATTTATTCGAACATTAGACAACAAATCGAAAATCTAACTGAACACGGAATCCAGGCAAAAAAATTAGAGGTCAAAATCGAAAGCTGCTGATAAGCCTTAGCAGGAGGAGAAATTGTGAAAAAACACTTTAAATTTTTATATAAATAATAAAAATTAAAAATTTTAAAAATCCCCGACTTTTTTCAGAAAAAGTGTTACATCTTCTAAACGGCTCGACCGATTTTCTTCAAACATAGCTAAGAACGATCGATCAAGTCATCTTTCAAACAGAAAAAACTAAATGAAAATCGGTCCAGCCGTTTGGCCTGTACGTGGACACGGACAGACACAGTCACACAGATACACAGACACACAGCCACACACTACAAACTTATAACAACCCTTTTTTTAGTCGGGGGTTAAAAAGATATTTCAAAATTTTAAAAAAGTTTATATATCGAAAATTTAAGCAGAAATATTCAAAACAAAGAAAGAAAAAACTGATACGCTTTCGAAGAAAGTATAATTTCGAATCGAATAAATTTATTCGAAAATTGGATAAAAACGAAAATCTAACTAAATTAGGAATATAAAAAAATTAAATTTTGAGCTAAAAATCTAAAGCTGTTGATGATAAGCTTCAGATGAGATTGGGAATAAACATTTTAAACTTTTATAAAAAAAAAAATATTTTAAGTTCAAAATAGAAAAATTTGTTCGAAAATTTTTAAAAATATTTTATTTCGAACATTATAAACATAGAAATAAAGAACTGATACGCTTTAGAAGAAAGTGTAGTGCCGAAAAAAAAAATTATTCGAAAATTCAGAAGTATATATAACCAAAGTCGGGATAAAGGCAAAATATAAGAAAACTTAAAGCTCAAAATCTAAAGCTGCTGGTAATGCACAATTCGATAAAATTAATTAAAAAATTAAAATTTTGGCAAAATTTGACTCGATTAAAAGAGAAAATAATTCGCAGAGAGGCCTAAAAGATTTTGGCAATGGATCGATAAAAAATAAAAACGCAATTTAAAAAATAAAAAAAAAATTAATTTTAAATTACGAAAATATAGAAAAATTTAAAAAAAAGTACAAAAATAAATTAAATTCTTATTTTTCGATATTAATGTGTAATGCAAAATATTTAATTTAGGCTTTCTAATTATCTCATTGAAAATCGTTTAAAAAATTTTTTTATTCAAATTTAGGAAACTTGTTGGCAGTCGACACAAAAAAGTTGTAAAAACTTTTATTTCAATTAATTTGCTTGAAATGTGTTGGTGTTAACAGTAAATTTTATGTTTGTCTTTTTTTTTTGCTTGCTTTCGGAATCAAATGCTTCTGTTGAAAATTTCATGTCATTTAAAATGAACACGAGCCATTGAAAACAACATTAAAACAATATTTTTTCGTAGAAAAGAAGCAGTGTTGTGTTGTGAATGACTGTCTGTTTGTCTGTCTGTTGGATTTAAATGGTCTTTGTAGCTGAGTGTTTAGCTTGATGTCCATCAATCTGTTTATTTCTGTTAAAATATTTTTCTATTGGTGAAGGGTAACAAACATGTAGCACTAAAAATATATTCTTTTAAACTTTTTCTTTAGTACAGAATTTTTATTTCGTCTGTAGCACTGGCGATCATATTAATTTAGTTGCTCTAAGGCACGATTTGTGCTCTCTCTCTCTCTCTCAATTAAACTGATTTTATTATTTGAGTCTTTCTAAGAAAATGACTTGTTTACCCATCCAATAACAGGCACAACAAACTCGTTTTAGAAGGTATAAAGTATCAATACAAATATCCAGCAGACAGCTGTGGTACTTCCTAAAAACGATTTGTTTTATTCCATTTATTCATTTTAGAAATGTGTCATGTAACCATTGAAAACTTTTAAATTTTGTATTAATTTGTTATTGTTGCCAACACACACTGCATCATAGTGCATTAGTTTGCTGTTTGTTTATATCAAAACTGCTGACAAGAAGGCGTTTGAAGAGGCTGCTGCCTCTACCATGAAATTATTTCGAGTGGGGGTGAGGAATAAAACTCGAAAATAACATCAACATTTATTTTATTGTTGTTTTGTTATTTCAACTTAATTAAAAAAAAATCAAAAGTTTACAACCAACGCGTGCCAATAGATTTTTGTTTTTATCTTCAAACAAAAAGTTTACTAAACTTTTAACGAAAATTAATGTCAAGCGATTCGATTTTTTATGGCATAATTGAATTTGACGCCGGTTTTTATGCACTTTTTTGTTATTATTAATTTATAAATTTGTTTTACATTTTTGCTTAAAGTTGAAGAAGATGCTGCTTAAGTGCCGCCTAAGGTTGTAATAGAGCCATTTGTATGCATAAGTGTGCTAAACGGAAGGCGTAGGCTTTTTTATTTTTTGAAATTTAAACACACATGAAATTTATTTTCTGTTGTTTACAACTTTTATGGAATTAATAAATACGAGTATTAAATTGTTTTTAATATTAATAAGACCACAGTGATTTTGAACTTGTGCCTTTAGCCAAATTTAGCATATTGTTCGGTAATGTTAATGTTTGTCAGTATAATTTAAAATTGTATTTAGTGCAATTTGTTGCATAAAAATTATCACATTAAATTTGGCCTAATCGAAAAATGAAATTGGAAAAAAATATTAATAATTAAAATAACAACGATGCATTATTGTTTAAGGAACCCTAAGGATATTTTTTGTTTTAAATTTATTTTTTACCAGTGCTGCACATAGCGTCGTTCCAAATTTTCTTCACAAATCTTTTAAAGTAAATTTTTTTCTTCAAATAAATGCATAATTCCATAACAAATTGTTAGTATTTTTTTGTATTCTGAAATATTGAAACTTAAGAATATATGAAAGGCAAGCGTATCCTTAAACACATGGTTAAAAAATCTACCTGCAAAGTTTTTAAAAAAATTTTGCAGGCAAAATTTACATATTCTGTAAATCTCCATGATATTTACAGCTGAAATTTAATTTTTCAAATAAAGTATATATGGAAGGTGGGCAGGCATGTCCTTTTAAATATTGTAAAGAAAAAATTTGAGATATATACAACACATGAGTTTACAAATAGCAAAAGGTTTCTTGATGTTTTCTTAGCAATTATAGAATTTTATACTTAAAGGACATACAACTAAAAAATTAGTCCTTTCTCACAAAAAAAAAAAAAAAAAATCATCAGCAAGTTATACTATATTATTTCTCAAATAGTTGTAAGTTTTCATTGCATTTTCATAAGAATTTCAGTTAAAATAAAATGTTTAATATAAAGGACATATGGCAGGCAAGCGTATCCTTTCTTCGAATGCAAAGAAAATTGTATGCAGATATTAAAATAATTTTTATTTAACATTTTGGTTTTAGTTGTGGCAGAAATTAAATTTTTCATATTAAGGATATATGGGAGGTAAGCATATCCTTTCGTCGACTGCATAAAACTTTTTTGAAGAAATAAACCGTTTGATTCTAGAAATAGTTACGGGTTTTGGTAGCATTATTATTTGAATTGCAGTAAAAATTTAATTCTTCACACAAAGGATATATGGGAGGTAAGCATATCCTTTCAGCGACTGCCAAAATATTTTATGCAGATATTAAAGTTATGGTTCTTTAAATAGTAACAGATTTTTTTAAATGTTCTAATTATAATTGTGGCAGAAATTAAATTTTTAATTTTAAGGATATATGGGAGATAAGCATATACTTTAGCCAACTGCAAAACAATCCTTTTAGAGAGATATTCTATAAATAGTTTGATTCTATAAATAGTTTCAGGCTTTGGTAGCATTCCGATGGTAATTGCTGCAAAGTTTTAATTTTCCACATAAAGGATATATGGGAGGCAAGCATATCCCTTCAGCGACTGCCAAAAAAATTTTATGCAGATATTAAAATTAGGAATCTGGAAATAGTAACAGGTTTTATTTAACATTCTGATATTAATTGTGGCAAAAAATTTAATTATTCATATTAAGGATATATGGGAGGTAAGCATATTCTTTCGCCGACTGCAAAAAAAAAAAAATTTATGTAGATATTAAAATTATGATTCTGCAAATAGTTACAGGTTTTATGAAACATTCTGATTTTAATTGAGGCAAAAATTTAATTATACATATTAAGGATATATGGGAGGCAAGCATATCCTTTCGTCGACTAAAAAATAAAAATTTGTAGAGATAAACCTTTTGATCCTAGAAATAGTAACGAATTTTGTTAGCATTCTGCTGGTAATTGCAACAAAAATTTAATTTCTCACATAAAGGATATATGGGAGGTAGGTATATCCTGTCATAAAATGCAAAAGAAAAATTCTGAATATATTAACAACGTGATTTTTAAAATAGTAACAAATGTTTTCTAGCATTCTGTGTATTTGCTACAATTATACACAGAATGCTAGAAAACATTTTTTTCAAATTAAGGATATGTGCCACGTAGGAAGATATATATATATTTTCACCGAATATTATAAAAGAGTTTAAAAAAATTTGGCTTAATAATTTCTAGAATTGTTACGAACTTTTCATGCAGTCTGTTTAGCATCAGAAACTGAAATTCAATTCTCAAAAAATTAAGTATATATAGGAGGCCAGCATGTATTGGCAGCGAAAAGTGAAATTTTGCATGAAATTTAAAGGAAAACATAATTTTACAGCTTATTTTAGTCACAGAATAAAAATTAAGGCTAAAATTCAAATCATAGAAAAAAAGGATATATGGGACGTAAGCATGTCCTTTTACCGATTATAAAGAAATTTTCTGGAAATATTACACATATGGTGTTGGAAATAGTAACATACATAATGTAGTATTTTATTCACAAATTTTAGCAACTATATGGTTTTTAAAATAAGGATATATGGCAGGTACATGATTTTTTCAATGGATTATAAGGAAATTTTACCGAAAGTTTATTTATAGAATTAACTAAATAGTTACGCATTTTTTGGTGTATACTGAGCATTATAAAGGCTGAAATACAATTTTTAAAAGAAAGGATATATGAAAGGCAAGCATATGCACCGATTAAGAAAATACTTTTTAATGATTTAAAACATGCAATTAGTAAACTTGTTACAGCTGAGAAATCGCAAATAAATTTAAACATAAATTTTGCATATTAAGGATACATATATGGAAGGCAGGCAGGATTTTGCACGCATGAACACAATACTATGAGTATCTGGTGAGTTTTTATATATTAACCTTAATTGTAATTGTATTTATAGGAAATTAAAATAGAATTTTAATTATCCATTTAAGGATATATGGGACGATGAACATGTCCTTGTTAGTGCTTAAAGGAAGTGAATCCTAGTTATCCGCAGAATTATTTTGTTTATAGCTGTAGTTTTCTGCTGAATTTTGATCATAATTGTAGTTAAATTTGGATTTTAAATATTAAGGATATGTAGTAGGCACACATATCCTTGCTCGAATTGATATATTATGTATAACAGAGATTCACTGTGGGTCTTCAGACCATTATTTAATTTGGAACTACATTTTTAAAATTAAGGACTTACGACATGTAAGCATGTCCTTGCACAATTGATCTCAAATTTAAAATTTTTCTTTTCATTTTATTTAACAAACTTAATTACTTAATTACTTTCTTGTGACAGTTTTTCCCTAAACTATCTTCTTCTAGTGATTTTAATTAATTTTTTTTTCATTAACAAAAAGGAAATTTTCCATTTTCATTTACTGAAGTTTTATGCTAGTGAAAATCAATTAAAAAAAACAACAAGTTACAACAGCTAAATAATTAACATACTTATCAGCAACAAGAATAATAATTATAATAAACTAGTACAAGTACTTTATAATAAACTAAATAATAAATACACATAAATATATAAAAGAAATAGCATATAACAAAAGAAACTTGCAACAAATTAATTGTAGGCATTTTCCGAAACGGATGCATGTTGCTGCTGCTTTAAAGAATGTGGCATGTTCAAATGTGCTGAAAGTCTACAAACAATTAAGACATTGAGAAAAACCTCAACAAAAGGGGAAAGTGTCGCATAAAACACTTTTTTGTTGTTGTCTTGTCGTTCGTTGCCTCATTTGTCTGCTGCCCTGACAAGACCAGAAAAAGAGCATATGTATGGAAGTAAACGAGGGCAGTGGTATAGTTTAATAGAATTAAATTTATATAAAAGAAATGTATTTCTTCAAACAGGACTCCCGGTTAAAAGAAAAAAATTTTATCTCAGTTTTGAGGCCCTTTCCTAAGTTTTGGTAATTTAAGCACCACCCTCGTTAATGAAATTAATAGTTTTATGCTCATACAAATGTAACTATTCGTTAAGTGTCAAGCTTATAAATAACAATAAGACTGAATTACAATTTTTAAAAAATTTTCGCATGTGTTAGTAGTGCTTGCTCAGTGAGAGACTGACATACCGACTGTGTCCCAGTAAGGTTTGCGTATAATGCATAGTCCATATTCCATAGCGATTGCACAGTTGTCTAGTGTTGTTGCATGAACTTAACTTTGCCACCATAAGGAATATACATTTATAAATATATATTTTCAAATAACACAAGCATTGTACAAATAGTTGCAGAAAAGAGGAGTTCATGTTGCGGAATGGAAAGTATTTTTCTTTAACATAAAAATAAAATAAATCACCAAGAGATAAATTTTACATATGTACAAATAACTTTTAATGTGTCAGAAGGAATAATGAAGAAAGTGAGAAAAATTGGCATTTAAAAAAAGCGAGACTGTAAAGGAATATACACGCACGTATGTACATATTAAACACGTGCAAGAGTGCACCATAAAGTATTGGCAAAATAGTTATAAAATAATTAAGCTGATAGTTAATTTTTCAAATAAAGCAGGCATGCCCTTTTAAATATTCTGAGCAAATATTTTCCGGGTGCTTTTTAAGCAATTATGTAATTTTTACTTCAAGGATGTATGGCTGAAAAATGTGTCCTTGCACTCAACGAAAAAAAATCATCAGTATTTTATTTTATATAATTTTTTAAATAGTTATAAGGTTTCATTGCATTTTCATAAGAATTTTAATTTAAATAAAATTTTAAATATAAAGGACTTATAGGAGGTAAGCAAAAGCTTTCGCCGACTGCAAAAAAATTGCATGCATATATTAAAATCATAATTCTGGAAATAGCAACAGGTTTATTTTTTAAACCTGCAAATTAATTTAAATTGTGGCAAAATTAAAATTTTTCATATCAGGGATATATGGGAGGTAAGCATATCCTTTCGCCCACTGGACACAAAATTTTTGGAGAGATAAACCGTTTGATTGTAGAAATAGTTACGGGTCTTGGTAGCATTATGCTGGTAATTGTAGCAAACATTTAAATCGTGGCTGTAAAGGAATATACGCACGTACATATGAAACACGTGCAAGGGTGGACCATAAAGTTTTGCCAAAATAGTTATAACAAGGAATACCTAATATTATTTGTAAAAATAACGCACACACGCACACACAAGCACCCGCACTGACATAAACGCACATACACAGCTATAATCCGGGTCAATTTCGCCTCTCATGCTAACTGGCATGAAGTTTTTCCTTATACTTAAGCCTGATAGTGTTTAGTGTGATTTAAGATTTTTCATGCAATTTTTGAGAGAACTCTAATTGCTATTTGTACCTTATAGGAGACCAGACCTCTAGACCGATCTTTCTGAAACTATCACAAAATTTAACTGGGACTCTGAAATGAATTATAGACTACTTTTTTCCAATTAAGCCCACTTTTGCGCCTACTTTTTAGGGTTCCGTACACCAAAGATGAAAAGGAACCCTATTGTTTTCGCTACGCTGTCCGTCTGTCCGTCTGTCCGTCACACGGTATTTTCTCAGGAACCGTAAGAGCTACGGACCTGAAATTTGGACAGAGTATATAGAACCTTGGCCGCTACAACAACCAATACATGAGAATTAAAAATTAAAGGGTGTTCCAAAACGAGCAACGAAAAATATTAAAATCCCATGTAATATAACGGGTGTTTTTTTTAGAGGTATAGAACTTCGAATTGAAATAAAACACAAGAAAATCGTCTTAATGTCCATCAATTTGGCTTTATTGGAAGGATAATTTTATGCCATTAATGTTTAAATATGATTTCGGGCATGTGGCCGCCGCAGCTGGCTCGAATAAAGCCAATTCTACAGGTCCAATTTTCAACCACTTTTTCGAGCATATGGGGCCGTATGTTGGCAATAACGCCACGAATGTTGGCTTCCAAGTCCCCTAACGTTTCTGGTTTGTTGGCGTAGACGAGCGACTTCACATATCCCCAAAGAAAATAATCCAATGGTGTCAAATCACACGATCTTGGTGGCCAATTGACAGGTCCATTCCGCGAAATTATGCGCTCATCGAATGTTTCCTTCAATAAATCGATTGTGACGTGCGCTGTGTGGCATGTAGCGCCGTCTTGTTGGAACCACAACTCATCCACATTCATGCCATCCAATTCGGGAACAAAATAGTCGGTTAGTCGGCTCCAATTGCTGTGCACGGTGGCGAATCGATTCATTCGGGTCCTCTTCAACACTTTGCTCTACAGCGGCAATTGTTTCTTCGGTGCGCACTGTTCGACGTCTCTGCGGATGCGTATTATCACATAGAGTAAACGTAGTGCGAAAACGATCCATGGTTAACCGAATTAATTGCTCTGATGGACGATTATGTCGACCATAAAATGGACGGAGCTTGCGGTAAACTTCGCGAACTGAACCATTATTTTCGAAATAAATTTGCACGATTTGCAAGCGTTGTTCTTTTGTCAACCTGTTCATGATGAAATGGCAAACCAAACTAAATATTAATCACTTGACAGCTGACAAAATTGGCTCCAGTTAAAAAAGGGATGCCAAATTAAAGTTCTATACCTCAATAAGAAACACCCTTTACATACAATTGTATGAACATATGTATATTGAAACTTGAAATTTGTAAAATTAGTGTATTTTTATACAGACTATTAAAATTAAAGGGTGGTCCATCAGTTAATGCAATTTTGACTATGTAATTTTGACAACTTGCTATATCTTGGAAACCGTAAGAGGCAAACACTTGAAATTTTCAAAAACGGTGAAACTAAAAAAACCGAAAATTATAAAATATTCAAACCAAAAAAAAAATCGCCAAAAATTAAAAAAAAATCGCCAAAAATTAAAAAAAATCACTAAAATTAAAAAAAAATTTCTAACACTAAAATAAATCGCCAAATTCGAAAAAATCGCCAAAATGAAAAAAACGCCAAAAATCGAAAAAAACGCCAAAAATTGAAAAAAATCGCCAAAACGCGAAAATGTCGCCAAAACTAAAAAAATTTTTTATATAAAAAAAAATCGCAAAAATTAAAAAAATCGCCGAAAATAAAAAAAATCGCCAAAATGAAAAAACGCCAAAAACTGATAAAAATCGCCAAAACGAGAAAATAAAGTGTAAAAACTAAAAAAAGAGCCGAAACTTTAAAAAAACGCCAAAACAAAAAAAAAAAAAACCGAAAAAAACGCCAAAAACGAAAAAATGCCAAAACTATATATTATATAGGATGAAGTTTGTATTAAATTACATATCTAGTTATATATAAATTTTATTAAAGCTATAGGTCTTTTCGTAATAAATTTACAATTTTATTTAATTTATCCGATATTTCGGTTCAACTTTGTGTAGCTTCTTCCTGAAGAACTTAATATTATTTATATATAATTAATAAAAAAGGTCGAATAAACTGTTATAATATTTACATATCTAGTGTTCGTACGGAACCCTTCGTGCGCGAGTCAGAGTCGCACTTTACTGAATTTATTTTTAATTAAGCTACTCCTTTTACATAGTTTTGTAACAGCTTTTAAAAACGAGCACTTACTACCAATTTTCAAGATACTTTTTACATATGGAAGAGATCAACAATTTTTTTTTATGATCGAGAAATGTGCCCGACAAAGAAATGGATAATCACATTACTATGTCGTTTGTGGACCAATTTTCAAAATTCTTTTTGCATATGAAAAAGGCCCACTAATGGATTTTGGTCAAGGGGGAAACGAAGTGCCCACCCCAAAAATTTTTTATCAAATAACTTTGGCATTTGTGCAGCAATTATAAATTTTTTTTAGCATAAAGAAAAGGTTTTTTAAATGGAGGGGGATAGCAAAGCGCACAAGTTTAAGCTATTATATTTATAAACAAAAAATTAAATAGAACTAAATTCAAAATTTGTGATTTGAACGGGCTAAGGTTCGTATTGCTTTTTAAGCCAAATTACATGTGATAATTATTAATGAACAAATAACACCAAAGTTTGTTGTAAATATTCTGACTGACAACACATAGCTGAACGGAACAGCTAGCCGTTTTCGAAGGCCACTAAACCTTCATCATCAGCGTTTGGTGTTATATGTTCATTAATAATTATCACATGTAATTTGGCTTAAAAAGCAATACGAACCTTAGCCCGTTCAAATCACAAATATAGAAACAAATGGAGTTGGAATAATAATTAAAATTAACTAAATTCAAAATTGTTTGCTTGATGGTCTGTCTGTCTCTGGGGCTTGCCCATATCGAGCTCTATTTTGGATTTATGCTGGGAACAAAACTGAGATGAACGACGAATTTTTCTTTGCGAACTTTCGTCATAAAAAATAAAACAAATTTAAACATATGAAAATGATCACAAAACCGACGTCGAACGGAATGCGTCGTGCGTGATGAACTTTGAGATTAATTTATTTCTATTTTTTACGCTGACAAGAGACGAAAATTAGTTTTCTTTCTCCGTCTCTCTTTGCACAAACAATAACCAACTTTATCAATTGTAAAACTTGTAAAACTTCACACGACGAATTTATTCACCGAATTCTTATCGACGAATTCGTTGCCATGGACGAAACTCGTCGTTGGTCCAAGTTGTGTTCCTACCAATAATCGTAAACGACAAAAATTAAAGTTTTCAGGAGAAAGTTTTTTTTTAAATATTCAAATATGTTTTGCAAACGTAAGTTGTTGCTTAAGATAGAATTTTATATCCTAAATTTTTGGTAATTCTAATCGAGCTACTTTCAAGCCGTATTCACAATGTGCAAGCTTTTACAGAAGAGCTTTTTGCTTTCACACCGAAGAGACCATAACAGCCAATCACAAACAGAGAATGACAAAAGTTTAACTTTAAGTACTCTTTGAGTATTGGCATTAAAAACTAACTATGAATGCGTGCAGCTAAAAAATAAAAAACATGCTCATATGCAAACACACACATTTACTTTTAAACCGAAACTATAAACATCGTACAACTATGTTTGTACACACTTTCTAAATTACGCAGCACAAACCACTATAACTTAAATTTATATAATGTATGATCTACAATGACATGGATGGGTATAAAAATACTCTTGACAATTAATTGGCTACACATGCGTATATACAGGGTTATTTTATTTACACACACTCACAAATCATGTTTTCAAACAGCCGCACACACATACTCACATATTTTCAATTTAATTTTATATATACGACTATATGTATACGGTGGCGAACTATGAATAAATATCCCGAGTATCATGCGTATTTTTTTGTCCGACTAAATATCCATAGCCTGAGTACAAACATACTGAGACTGTAAGTATGAGAGAGAGAGAGAGAAAGACAGAGTTATATGCATGTTCCTTTTTATTTTTAGTTGAAGCGTATTTATTTTTTTTTAGCATAAACGAAGTGGAGATGCTCTTGTATGTTGGAGTCG
Organism: Tachina grossa; assembly: GCA_949987645.1. Lineage (NCBI taxonomy): Eukaryota > Metazoa > Arthropoda > Insecta > Diptera > Tachinidae > Tachina > Tachina grossa. The sequence continues at coordinate 157,769,023 of OX465275.1, forward strand.
TCTAAAATTACAAAAGTGCTTGAGAGAAGCTTTGTGAGCGTACGACTTGTTTGTGCTACAATTGTTATTATATGCAGTTTGCTTAAATTAAGACTATTTACTTATGTACATTTTTTTTGGTCTACTCATATTCATTAGCTGATCAGAACTCGGCGGCAACAATACTTCTGCTGGTTACTTTGTAAAGAAAAAAAAAAACATATTGTGAGAGTTTTCAAAGCTGTTTATCACAAATGGAGACTATCAATGTATATGCGTGTGGACGTAAACTATAGGGTAGGGCCATAAAATTATAATTTCAATAAAAAAAGTTAATTTTTTACTAAATGTCGCTTACGATGTGATTTCCTATACCACACTAAAAGTCTTAAGCTTGGATCACACGATTGACACAATGTACTAACTTTCGTCGGTCGGCTCACTGAAATCGATTCAGGAGTAACAAGGTAAATTTGCCTTATTTATCAACTAATTGAAATATAATTACATAACTGCACCACATTGCATTGGTAATAAAGCCATATAGAATTATTCGATAATTAATTAAGTAATGTAATTTTGACTTATTACTTATGACTTTATTGCAGTGAGCCGACGAAAATTGGTACATTGTGCCGATCGTGTGATCCAGTCTTTACTATAAACATATGAAGCTTTTTAGCTTATTTCAAAAACTTTTAGGGCACCTTAAGTAGGCACAAAAAAAAGCTAATAATAAAGAAAAAATTAAACAAAAATTCCTAATTCTTAATTATGTTTTATTATTAATAACATCTAATAAACTTATTTTTGCACTCAATTTTGTGTATTGAACATTATGATATCTTCGTGCTTTTTGGTACTTAAATTATTTGCCTGCAACTAAATTTTAAATAGCAAATATATGTATAAGAAGTATCAAGCACAACAAGTTTACTTTCACTTCATGGCTATACGAAACAGATTATTTATTTCTTTGCTTCAGTTTGAAAAAAAGTCATACATAATAATAAAAGAAAACTTTTGTGACAGTCAACCGTGAACTATTTTCTCATGAATATGAACATGAAATATATATATAGGTACATATGAACCTACTCGTCTTTTAATGCAACACCAAAGTTATAATGTGTGTATAACAATAGCTATCTATGGATATCTAAAACAAGCAGGCGGGTGAATAAATCCCATCAAGATGAAATATCAGCGCTGTAAATAATGCCAGCATGCATTCATACGAGTACAACTGCTCATCCATACAGAAATACATTATTACAGTATATTTAGTTATTCCAGCATAACGATTGAAGATATTTTTAGTTAGCTTTCTGTAATCCAAATAATAGATTATGCGTCTCGTTTGATTTTTAATTTTATCATTGCGATTATTATTACACAGATAAAAGTCGCTGAGGAATAAAAAAATTGCATGTCATTTGAAAAAGCTCACACGCATACAAGCCCAGCATTATTGGACATTTGAAACAGCTCAGAAATAGTTGGCAATCAAAACAAGTAAGAGTGCTGTATTCGCCTGTGACGAATCTTATATACCCTTTACCAAAGTGCGTTTATGTAGTATAGAGATACATACATAAGCACATAGTTACTTTTATGTACAAAGAAAAAAAAATAATAATTTTCAAACCCTAGAATCATCATTTTAGATTTTTCTGATTACTTATACCAATCCAGTAGTTCTTAAAAAAATATAGAAAGTGTGCTAAGTGAAAAAAAGGAAATTAAAAAAAATGTTTTATTTAGTTACTTTAATGTCCAGAAAAAAATCATAGTTTCCAGCTCTGGAGCTGTGGCTTTTATTTTTATAATTTTCTATACCAAACTTTTCTTTCCAAAACGTAAAATATATATAATTTATAAAGGAAAAGATAAAAATTAATTAGACTTAGTTACTTTTAAATATCAAAAAAGTGTAAGTGTCCCAACCCTGAACTCATCTTTTTTGATTTTTCTGATTTCTTACACCAATCTCTTTCTTTTAAGAATTTTAGAAATGTTTAATTTATAGAAAAAAAGGAAAAATTTGTTTTAGTAACTTACTTCTGTAGAAAAAGTTAAAGTTTTCCAACCCTGGAATCGTCTTTTTAATTTTTTTAATTGTTTTTTTTTATTTGAAATACCAATTTTATTCGTTATCAAGCATAAAATAATTTTATTTAATAAAAATAGATAAAAAGAATTAGTTTACGGTAGTTAATTTTTTATATCACAAAGAATCCTCCTTTTTGGTTTTTTTTTGATTTCTTACACCATTTTTTTTTTTAAGAATATAAGATATGTTTAATTTATAGTAAAAAAGAAAAAATTTGTTTTAGTAAGTTACTTTTTTATAAAAAATAAGATTTTCCAACCCTGGAAACGTCGTTTTAATTTTTTTATTTTTTTTATTTTGAAATACTGAAGTTTATTTTATAAAAAAAAATTAGTTTTCGGTAGCTAACTTTTTATATCACAAAAAGTGTGGATTTTTCAACCCTGAAATCAAACTTTTTAATTTTTCTGATTTCTTGTACTAATGTATTTCTTTTAAGAATATAAGATATCTTTAATTTATAGAGAAAAAAGAAAATTTTGCTTTAGTAAGTTACTTTTGTATAAAAAAGTTAAAGTTTTCCAACCCTGGAAACATCTTTTTAATTCTAGATGGTTAATCTTAAATTTGCAATACCAATTTTATTCGGACTAAAGTATAAAATAAATTCATTTAATAAAAAAAATAAAAATTAATTTTCGGTAGTCAATTTTTTATATCACAAAAAGTTTCAGTTTCCCAACCCTGGAATTATCCCTTTTGATTTTTCTGACTTCTAACATCAATTTCTTTCTTTTAAGAACATTCCATATGTTTAGTTTATAGAAAAAAAGGAAAAATTTGTTTTAGTAAGTTACTTTTGGATAAGAAAAAAAGTTAAAGTTTTCCAACCCTGGAAACATCTTATTAATTTTTTGAAGTTTAATTTTTTATTTGAAATACCAATTTTATTCTTGGTGAAGTATAAAATAAGTTTATTTAATAAAAATAATTAAGAAATTAGTTTACGGTAGTTAATTGTATATATCACAAAAATAGTAGGTTTTCCAACCCTGAAATCATCCTTTTTGTTTTTCTGATTTCTTACATCAATCTCCTTCTTTTAAGAACATTCCATATGTTTAGTTTATAGAAAAAAAGGAAAAATTTGTTTTAGTAAGTTACTTTTGCATAACAAAAAAAGTTAAAGTTTTCCAACCCTGGAAACGTCTTTTTAAATTTTTTAATTTTTTTTTTTTATTTGAAATACCAATTTTATTCGTGGTGAAGTATAAAATAAGTGTATTTAATAAAAATAATTAAGAAATTAGTTTACGGTAGTTAATTGTATATATCACAAAAATAGTAGGTTTTCCAACCCTGAAATCATCCTTTTTGTTTTTCTGATTATTTACATCAATCTCTTCCTTTTTTAGAACATTAGATATGTTTAGTTTATAGAAAAAAAGGAAAAATTTGTTTTAGTAAGTTACTTTTGCATAACAAAAAAAGTTAAGGTTTTCCAACCCTGGAAACGTATTTTAAATTTTTTTAATTTTTTTTCAGTTAGAAATACCAATTTTATTCATACTGAAGTATAAAATAAGTTTATTTAATAAAAAATTATTAAAAACTAGTTTTCGGTAGTTATTTTTATGGCAAAATGAAGTTTAAGTCTCCCAGCTCTGAAACCGTCTGCTCGATTCTGCTGATTTTGAATACCAATCTTATTTCGACCATTTCTGACCCACCAGTCTAAGAACGAAGTCTCTAGCTTTTTTGGGAGCTTCGGAAAACCGATTTCACGTACAGACAGACGGACAGACGGACATCGCTTATTCGTCTTCCCTATGCATAAGGATCCAGAATATATATACCTTATGACTCGCTTATTGATATTCTAGAAATTACAAACGGAATGACAAACCTATATATACCCTTTTACCATTTTTTGGTAAAGGGTATAAAAAGCAATAGAAGTGCACAACAAGCCAACAAATAATGTATGTATGCATCTGTAAAAGATGAGAATGTGTGTGCTGGTGCCGCTTGCACGCAGAAAGCCAGTCTAGGACAGTAATAAGAAAAACATTAGATGGATCATCCAATGGTTGCATATATCTGCAAGTATACGTTACTGTATTTGTGAATAAAAGTCCTAGAATTTAATGAGGTTTTCATCTTGTTTTTCCTTGCACTTTCATAGTGCATGATATAAAAAAAAATGCTATACCGAATCTTAACCAATGTACATAAGTATGCAGTATATATACATACATACATACCTGAGAATGACAATGAATACTCAAAAAAATATATATATATGTACGTAAGTAAATAGTCTTAGCTTAAGTAAGTGCATTTAATCATTATTATAGCGCAAAAAATGTGTACTTCCACATATTTTCTCTCAAGCAACTAGGACTCTAGCCGATTCCAACATAAAAGAGCATCTCTACCTCGTTTATGCGAAGAACTAAAATACGCTACAACTAAAAACAAAAAGGCACATTCGTGTCAAGCGCATTGACTCACCTTTTCATACTTATAGTCTGAATATGATTTTACTCAGGCTATGGATATTTAATCAGACATATTTGGCATATTTATTCATCATTCGCCACTGTATACATACATACATTTTTTGTGTATACAATTTGGAATGCGAAATATTTGGGTATGTGTGTTGATGTTTGAAAACAAACGTCAAGTTTGTGTGTGTAAATCAAATATAGAGCTATATATTCATGTGTAGCCAATTAATAGTCAGGAGTATTTTGATACTCATGGGTATGATTGTGGCCTACAATCTATAAATTTTAGTTAAAGCTGTTGTGTTGAGTAATTTAAAAAATTTGTCTAAACATAGTTGTTGGATGTATATAATTATACGTAATTGGTTTAAAATCATTGCTTGTGATTGCATGTGAGCGTGTTTTTATACCCTTTATCAAAAAATTATAAAAGGGTATATATAGGTTTGTCATTCCGTTTGTAATTTCCAGAATATTAATAAACGAGCCACAAAGTATATACTTTCTGGATCCTTATGCATAGGAAAGACGAATAAGCGATGTCCGTCTGTCCGTCTGTCTGTACGTGAAATCGGTTTTCCGAAGCTCCCAGAAAAGCTAGAGACTTCGTTCTTAGACTGGTGGGTCAGAAATGGTCGAAATAAGATTGGTATTGAAAATCAGCAAAATCGAGCAGACGGTTTCAGAGCTTAAACTTCAGTATGAATAAAATTGGTATTTCTAACTAAAAAAATTAAAAAGAAATTAAAAAAATTAAAAGGATGATTCCAGGGTTGGAAAACCTACGATTTTTGTGATATATACAATTAACTACCGTAAACTAATTTTTTAATTGTTTTTATTAAATAAACTTATTTTATACCTCACCACGAATAAAATTGGCATTTCAAATAAAAAATTAAACTTCAAAAAATTAATAAGATGTTTCCAGGGTTGGAAAACTTTAACTTTTTTTCTTATACAAAAGTAATTTACTAAAACAAATTTTTAATTTTTTTTCTGTAAATTAAACATATCTAATTTTCTTAAAAGAAAGAAATTGATGTTAGAAATCAGAAAAACAAAAAGGATGATTCGAGGGTTGGAAAACTGAAACTTGTTGTGATATAAAAATTAACTACCGAAAATTAATTTTTATTTTTTTATTAAATGGTCTTATTTTATACTTTAGCACGGATAAAATCGGTATTTAAAATTAAAAACTAACTTTCTGAAATTATAAAGATGTTTCCAGGGTTGGAAAACTTTAATTTTTTTTTATACAAAAGTAACTTACTAAGCAAATTTTTCCTTTTTCTCTATAAATTAAAGATATCTTATATTCTTAAAAGAAATAGATTGGTGTAAGAAATCAGAAAAATCAAACAGTTTGATTTCAGGGTTGGAAAACCCACACTTTTTGTGATATAAAAAATTTGCTACTGAAAACTAATTTTTATTTTTTTTTTTTATAAAATAAACTTATTTTATACTTCAGTACGAACGAATTTGGTATTTCAAAATACAAAAAAAAAAATAATAAAAAAATTAAAACGACGTTTCCAGGGTTGGAAAACCTTATTTTTTATACAAAAGTAACTTACTACAACAAATTTTTTTCTTTTTTACTATAAATTAAACATATTTTATATTCTTAAAAAAAAAGATGGTGTAAGAAATCAAAAAAAATCAACAAGGAGGATTCCAGGGTTGGGAAACTTACACTCTTTGTGATACAAAAAATTAACTACCGAAAACTAATTTGTATCTATTTTTATTAAATAGACTTATTTTATGCTTGATAAGGAATAAAATTCTTATTTCAAATAAAAAAAAATTAAAAAAATTTAAAAAGACGATTCCAGGGTTGGAAAACTTTAACTTTTTTTCTTATACAAAAGTAACTTACTAAAACAAATTTTTCCTTTTCTTTATAAATTAAACATTTCTTAAATTCTTAAAAGAAAGAGATTGTTATAAGAAATCAGAAAATCAAAAAGGATGAGTTCATGTTCAAGGAACACTTACACTTTTTTGATATATAAAAGTAAGTAAGTCTAATTAATTTTTATCTTTTCCTTTATAAATTATATATATTGTGATGATAAAAGTCGGCACGAAGTACCTTGTTTTTACCACACCATCATAAATGACTACCTTGTATTATTTTTTTTATATCATTCCATACGGGAATGTTTATTTATTTTGATATGTATTATTTTTACTACCATTACACTGAAGTATACTTTTGTTTATTATACATGATGATTTATTATTTTCTTTATACATATATTATATATTTTTTTTAAACCAAGGTAAAAGAAATTGTAATATTAACTTTAAGTTGTTACACTATGATATTCAAATATTTAAACTTAACGGCTTGTATGATGACACCAAATGGTACCGAGGGCAATGAAATGATAGCATACATACAATTTCATACAACTACGGTGAAAATGAACGCCCCACATGTTACAACTGCGAGATCAGTCATAGGAAATTAGTATAAAAGGAGCTGCCTTGCACATGAGTGAGAGGAGTTTGTGTCGAGGGCTTGAGTAGGTAAGATAAATGAACTTGGTGGTTAGCCGCTGAATTGAATTTATCTTTGTAGGCAATCTTGGTAGCATTATTATTGGTGGTCAGCCGCTGATAATAATTAGGTATTAATCTTGCATTGGTATTGGTGGTTAGCCGCTGATAACAACACAAGGTTAAGTCTGAATTTAGGAAAGGTAGTATTGGTGGTTAGCCGCTGATAGTACTTTAGTTAGTTAGCCTGTTCTGGTATTGGTGGTTAGCCGCTGATCAACCATTCAGGCTAAGTCCGGTTTTATAAAAGTTAGTTAGCCGATAGTATTTTAGTTAGTTAGCCTGTTCTGGTATTGGTGGTTAGCCGCTGATCAACCATTCAGGCTAAGTCCGGTTTTATAAAAGTTAGTTAGCTGATAGTACTTTAGTTAGTTAGCCTGTTCTGGTATTGGTGGTTAGCCGCTGATCAACCATTCAGGCTAAGTCCGGTTTTATAAAAATTAGTTAGCCTGCTCTGGTATTGGTGGTTAGCCGCTGATCAACCATTCAGGCTAAGTCCGGTTTTATAAAAGTTAGTTAGTTGATAGTACTTTAGTTAGTTAGCCTGTTCTGGTATTGGTGGTTAGCCGCTGATTAACCATTCAGGCTAAGTCCGGTTTTATAAAAGTTAGTTAGCTGATAGTGCTTTAGTTAGTTAGCCTGTTCTGGTATTGGTGGTTAGCCGCTGATCACCCATTCAGGCTAAGTCCGGTTTTATAAAAATTAGTTAGCCGATAGTACTTTAGTTAGTTAGTCTGTTCTGGTATTGGTGGTTAGCCGCTGATCAACCATTCAGGCTAAGTCCGAGTTTATAAAAAATTAGTTAGCCGCTGATCAACCATTCAGGCTAAGTCCGAGTTTATAAAAAATTGTAAAACCGCTGAGGGCCATTCAGGCTAAGTCCAGGTGGTATAAAAATTAGTCAGCCGTTGAGCCATTCAGACTCAAGTATAGAAAATTAGTTGTCCACTTAGTAATAGTAGAGAGTAATGTAAATAAATATATATTAATATAAGAACATTGAATTGAAATAAATAAATACTGCAAAATACACCCTGTAGAGTGTTTCACTTTCCTCTCACGACAGTCCAAACAAATAAATTTTTGTGACGAAACCTGGACACCGGCGAGTGATACCCCAGCATTGAGAAAGCATCGTCACAATATTTTACGTTTTGGAAAGAAAAGTTTGGTATAGAAAATTATAAAAATAAAAACCACAGCTCCAGAGCTGGAAACTATGATTTTTTTTCTGGACATTAAAGTAACTAAATAAAAAATTTTTTTTAAATCTTTTTTTTTCACCTAACACACGTTCTATATATTTTAAGAACTACTAGATTGGTATAAGTAATCAGAAAAATCTAAAATGATGATTCTAGGGTTTGAAAATTATTATTTTTTTCTTTGTACATAAAAGTAACTATGTGCTTATGTATGTAGTTATCTCTATACTACATAAACGCACTTTAGTAAAGGGTATATTAGATTCGGCACAGGCGAATATAGCACTCTTACTTGTTTATTTTTAACTTTACGCATTCATATTTGTTTGGCGGCCAATACTCAAAGAGTACCTAAAATGATATTTTTTATTGTCATTCTCTGATTCACATTCAGAAAAATACTACGGAAACATTTAATGCTAATTGCCAAAACTTCTTAAAACAATTTTTACTTCTGTTTGAACCGTAAGCAATTTATATATTTTTTTTTTTCATTAAATTCACCATTACTTCTATTTACCATTTGCTTTAGTTTTCTCTCTTTTATTCCTATAAAAAGATTTTTAAAACAAGTAAAACAAATAAAATAATTTAAAATAAACAAAATTTTTAAAAATTTTTATATATGGGCATTTCTATCAAAAGCTGCACAGTTCTTAAAAACACTTTTAATATTTTCATATTGAAGCAATAAAATGTAACTAATGTAGAAATTTAACGTATATAAAATATTCGAATGCTAAGTCACAAAAGCCCAACTTTTTTCATCTGAATTTTTCTTTTGCTCATTCTGTTTTCATAAAAGGACGTAGTAATCCATTGATTTTGCTATCTTAAATTTTTCTGAGGGTACAAAGAGTCACAAAAGAATTTATAAGATACTAAGCAATTGTAAATTAATATAAATTTGTCTTAAACAATTGCCTATTTCATACATATGTCCGACATATGTGCGACATCAGTGCGTCCAAGGTACATGCTGAAAGGTCATCAAATATTCACTACAAACAAAAAAATTAAATACAATTCAAATAAAAAAAAACTAGCTGAAAAATATAAAAATTTGTCATCGTGGTACCTACATTAAGTTGGTCACGTGCGACATCATAAATAAAAATAAAGCAAAACTTTGCATATTTTTAAATTTAATAATTAAATTAAGATGAAAATAACTAAAAAAAAAATAGTTGCAAACGGCGGAGAAGAAATTGAAAGAAGTTGAAGCAGATGATAAAGTTGACTACAACACCGTAGGTCCTGGGTTCAAGCCCAATCACAGACAAAGTCATTCAATAGCAACACCACGCATATTTCTGATATGCATTAGCGTTCCTTTGTGCCAGTTGTGGCAGGAAAGTGTAAAGGCATAAACACTGGTCACTGAACTATGCTGGTTTCAGCGGAGACTACTCCTAATGTCTCATCATCGGTATTGTGTAGCAAAATTATCGGCGAAGTAAAATAACCAATTATATAGCTACTGAGAAAAGCTTGGAAAGTTTATGTTCTCTGGTTTGTGCTCATGTGCAAAAACAAAAAATAAACAAATTCAGCAATCGTTTTCATTGTTTTTGTTTTGTTTTTGTTTCACTTTCACTTTATTTCAAAGAACGAAACAAAACAAAATCAAATAATTTAGGTCTGTACCACGATGTCACCAGCAAACGTTCGAGCGGAAATTTTTATTGCAAACAATAATAACATTAGAAGTTTTGTTGTTGTTTTCAAAATAAGTATTTGACCGAACGATTTCTGGTGAAATCATAGGACAAGCATATAATAAATAATAATAATAAATCCTAACAAAAATAAATTTATCACTGTAACAGTGTCGATTATTTTTGCTACAAAAATTACGATCTCACTCCTGTATCGCGCAATTAATAGCATAGCTATAACAAGAATAATTTTAAGAAGGTTCTAAAGTATAAAAGGGGATTTTCATTTATTAGCATTAGTTAAGGATTTTTACTTATTATGAACAATTTTAATATATTTTTAACAAGTCCACGTTCAATACAAAGAGTATTGCTTGAATGTTACTCCCACTCTTTAGATATTTTCATGCAGAGAGATATCTCAGTTGCTTTTAAACTCTTGCTTCCTTTTAACAATAATATACAATTGTTTTCTATTCATTATACAATACCCTAAGTATTCCTTTTTTTTTAATTTTTAAGAAATTTAAATTTGTAAGTAGTTTTGTAAGGCTTCTTAACAATTTTAAGTAAAATTGTTACAAGAGTATCATATCAAGCTCAAAATATAAATTATCCACTTTCTCCTATACACTTCTATTATTAATCCACTTATCTACTTTCATCTGCTTTAAACTATTTCTCATGTATTGTATTGCCACACAACAAAAACAATAATAACAAAAAATTGACAACAGCCATTATTCGAAAGTTCTTAGCCTTACAAATCCCAATCACGTTTAATGCTTTCTTTTATCTTACGGGTGGGAATTTGACAAGTTCCTGCTGTGGTTCCCCAACGGTAATTTGATGTCTGATGTCTTAATTATAAATGACATTGACAGCATAAAACAACAAATAAAAATAAATCGTAAAACTTCCAAGTATGTTTGTAGGGTTTGTAGAAAGAACTATTGCACAAACAAAGTGATAAGTGACATTTATTATTAAAATGCAGTTAAAGATGTTATTTTGATTTTTATCCAACTTCTTTTATCGTATTGTTGTTTATTTTTTACTACTTTGTTTTTTCTCTTTTTCTGAGTTTCCCTGATATTTTTTTAACCACAAAAATTTATTCTATCTTTGAAAAAGAAAGAAAAACTTACCACAAACTGAATCAGTAAAATGTTGAAAATTTTCTCATACCTAATTGATTTATTATACACATTTTTTGTTGCACCTGCATATGTAAGTAAAGAGAGACGAAGAAAAGTTCCAGTTTGAATTGAAGTAGAGATATGAAATCAAGCTCTATCTAAAATGAGAAACATTTTCAGCATATCGCGCCATAACCGCCAAAATAGCTTAAGCGACATAATTTTCGAACTTCAATTTTTGACCAAAATTTATTATTTGCGATCGTAAATAGTCGATTTCCTTCAAATAGTTTCCTTCGATATGGTACCATAACCGCCAAAAAAGCTTAAGCGACATAATTTTTGAATTTAATTTTTTTACCGAAGTCGATTATTTGCAATCGTAAATAATCGATTTCCGTAGAAAAACAAGGTCAAGCTTTTTTTTGGCGGTTATGGCTCGATATAGAGAAAAAATCATTCTCAAAAGTTATGCCCAATATTTGTACTCCATAGTTATTTGCAAATGATATTCTCAAGTGCAGTTTAAAAAATTGTAATATTATCTTTATTCTCGAAAACTATTCGAAAATGGTAATCTCAAGTGTTATTCTCAAATGCAGTGCTCAAACGTCATTCTCCAAAGATTTTCTTAAAAATTATTTTTAAACTTTATTCCTAGACGATATTTAACTGTTTAAAATTCAAAATTAAAATTTTCTCCAATATGTTTTTCCAATTTTGTTCTTTAACGTTTTTCTCAACAGTATTCTCAAGCTTAATTTTTAAATAGTTTTTCTCCCAAACCATTTCGTTACTATTTCTCTAACATACGGTACTATAGTAATTTTAAAACGTTATCTCTATTTATTTTTTTAAATGTTATTCTTAATTTTTTTTCTCAAATGCTAATCTCAAATATTATTTTCCAGCCTTATGCTCAAACATTATTTTCAAATACTTTACTCTCAAGCTCTTTCGGCACTTTTTCTAAGATTCTAATTAAACATTTGTAATCAAAAGTTTTTCTCTATAGTTGTAGTCAAAAATCATAATTTCAAGGCCATTTATTATGAAATCGGTCTAAGTCATATGCATTTTTTCTTCGAAGTATGAAATAAATCTTAAAAAAACTTCAATAAATATCTAATAAATATTAAATAATTTCATATTAATCCAGACTTAAAATTAAAATGTTGCATAATATAAAAATATTTTTTGATTTGTTCAAATTTAATCTACTAAATATCTCGACGAAAGAAATATATGACTTAGAACACTTTCATAATTAAGGGCACATATGTACATATTTCAAATTGTCAAATGCATATATATTTATTATAAGGGAATGTTATTCAACATTCAACATTTTTATGCAGCGCTATTCTCGATAGTGTCGCGATAGCAACATTATTCTTTAATATATTAAACTCTAATTTTGCTCTAAAATTTTACAACATTCTAAAGCTTGGTTTTCATATATTATCTTCACTTACTTATTTTTAATATTTATTTATAAACTTATGCTCAAGCATAAGCCTGCAGTTGCTTTCTCAAAAATTTCTCTAAAATATTAGTTTTCTCATATTGTTTTCAAAATTAGCTCTTTCACATTTTTTTTTCTCAATCGTTAGTCTTCAGTACTGTTTTTAAACGTTACTCTTTAAATTCTATGGAATTAAAATATATATTTACCTCTAATATTGCTTTCGCATAATGTTGCGCAACGTTATTCTCACATATCTTTCTCAAATGTTATACTCAAACCTTATACTCAAAGGTTATTCTACGATGCTATTTTTTACAGTCAAAATAATATAAAAACCTTGGGCCAAATTACGGAACCTGATACTGATCAAAATTCCTTAGGTTTTCCACACAAACTCTATTGAAATATTTTGAAATTTCGTTCGATATCGAGTGCTGTAATTTGCTTCCTTATCATTCATCACATTGCACAACAAAATGAAATTTTTTCAAAATAAAAATGTTATGCCAACTGATTCTTGTGGAAGGGACCAAAATAAGATATGAGCGTATCGTCGTTTTAAAAGCTTACATCTGAAACTCATTTTGCGGCCTTGTGTTTTAAAAAATTTTAGAAAGTAGTGTATTTATAAGGTGTTTTGTTATAAAGTGTCTTCAGAACATTTATTCAGAACAGTGCAAGCAATATTTTGTTGCTATACATTAACCCTTTTAGTCTTTTGGAAATGCGTGTTTTTTGTAGTTAAAATAAAAGTAAAAATCACCTTTAAAACGAGCATGTAGACCGTTGAAATATTTTGCGAAAGTATTTGTCATGAAATTCGACTATAGGAGTCAGAACAGACTTAAGTTTAACATCCAACTTTAACACAAGAATTAAGAACAACTTAAAAGGTCTCAGAACAGACTTAAGTTTAAGATCCCACTTTAATACCAGAATTAAGCAAAAACTTAAAAGGTGGTTTAAGGGTTAATATAGTTAAAAGTGTTGTCAACCCTAAAAAAACAATTCAAACAATTCGAACCTCCTTATAAGTGTTTGTTTATTTCTGGTATTTGCTACATTTTTTACTACACTACGGTGCAACTTTAAATAGGCCGTAAACTGAGTTCCAGATGTAAACTTTTAAATTCGCCGATGCACATCTGTAAGTGTATCTATCTTAAATCCCTTCTACAAGAACTGGAACATTGTTATTTTTTGTATGTTATATATTTATTTATTTATAAAAGTTATGTCCAAATAGTGTTTTCATATGTTTTTATCAAACCTTGTACTTAAAAGCTATTTTCGAGCGTTATTCTCAAACCTTGTAATTAACTTTAATTCTCGAAATTTTTCTCAAGTGTTTTTCTCAAATGTTGTTTCTAGTGCTTGTTAAAATGTGAATGTTTTGGAGTATTTATTTTAAAAAATAAAACATTTCATTTATCTAACCTGCAATATTTTAACAGTCTTAAAAACATTAGAAAAATGTTTGTGGAGACTTTGAGAAAAATTTAAATTTGCTAAATCTGACAGTAATTTGAGGAAAACATTTGATATATTATTAAACAAAGGCTGTTTATTTTTTACTGATTCATATTTATATGGTTTAAAATGAAATAATGTTTTAAAATTGTCTCTGCAGGCTTTCCAAAGGTTTGATAAAACCTCTACATAGCTTTTCAGAAAGTTATTATATATCGGGCCCTTGATTTAATATTCGCTGGATTTTTCTTATGGCTTTCAAAAACTTTGGAATAGATACACCGAAAAAATTCATACTGTAAACAATTTTTTGAATTTTTTACATATAACTTTCTCCTAGAAGAAAAAAAACTAATTTCTCTAAGTGTAAATCTATAAACAGACACGTTTATTAGTGAAACGAATCAGTTGTGCACTCAATTGAATTGCAATGTGACTTTAATATATGTTTAGTATTCAAATAAATTTTTATTGCAGTTGCTTTTTTTGCTCTTAACCGCCACTTTTATTTTAACCACACATGCAACCCGCCAATATTCACCATCCATTGCTTATGGTATTCCAGGCCAAATAAATTTAAAAAAAAACAAGTAAAATGAATTGGAAAAAATTTATAAATTCAATATAAATTTGCTGCTGCAAAACAAAATTGGAAATATTTTGATTATTGAAGTATGCAATAGAATATGTGTACCCTACACTAAAAAATTTTCAATTAGAATGAAAATTTCCGAATCGCAAGAAAAAGATTTGGTGTCTGCATACTTCCGAATATTTTTGCAAAATTGGTTGCTAATGTGGGTATGTTTTTCATGTTCCCTTTTCTATGTATTAAAACCAAATATATGTATATTGGTTTAAATTTCCGAATTAGGTAGATGAGATATCCAAGCCTAATTTTAAAAAAGATTTCGTTTAAATTACATTAATTTTAATGTGGAAAAAAGGCGATTCTATTTACTTTCACATTGCTTGGTGCAGTCGAAAGTAAAACAAAAAAATTATTCGGAAGTGAATGTAAGGACACCAAAATATGCGGAAAAGGTTCACTTTCACACGGATGCGAAAGTCATGACAGACACGTATGTGTGTTTTTCGACGTTGCTGGTGTAGGGCATTATATTGTCTTGCTGATCTCACAATGCTTTCATGCATCTTTAAGTTTACCTGTTTTTTTTTTAACTTATTTCTTCCTGTTAGGTTTTCTCCATTAAATGTGTACATATGTGTGTATAATAAAATGCAACTATGTAAGTATATTTTAGTGTGTGGAAGTTGATAAAATTTTTAGAAGAAAACTTTCGCATTTTTTTTAGCTTGAAAAGTGATTTTATTAAATTAACTTAAAATTGAGTGGTATAAAAAAAACTCGAGCTTTTTTGTGACTATAAAGGATGCGATTTATTAAACTCGCGTGCAATGAAAGGAATTTCTTGCAGGTTTGAAAAAATTGGAGGATTTAACATATGTTTTTAAATTTTTGTGTTGGAAAATAAAATAGATGCACAGTTGAATAAAGAAGCTTGTTTTGTAAAGATTTCTGTTTACGGTTTTCAAACTTACTATGTTTGTATATTGTGATTCTCAATATAGTATTAAGAATCTTACTACAAACGTACGGAGTTTGTTAGCTAAATTCAAAAATTTTTTGGGTTGAAGTCTACTGACGAGTTCCACAAGCGGAAATGAAATGCATGTAGACAATTGCTTAACCATAAAAATAAGCCAATTTTTGGTATTTAAGAAAATTCTAAATTACATTTATAGGGTGCCTGAAAGGTAAAAGAAACTGATTTATTATTTCCAAGCCATTAGACACAATTAAATATAAATTTTCACACACTGAACGAGCATGATTATGCGTGCAAGTGCATGCGGAAATGTGTAATTATGTGTGTATTTTTTATATTATTAAGCTACGGTCACACTTGTCAAACATTTGCCCAAAAAAGCGTAACCAATAAATGCTACTGAAAAATCTTTCAATTCAGAGAAAAGTTTGTAAAGTTAAAGAGCAGCCAATATTGTTGGATTATATGACATTGTCCATTAGATCTGTTCGAAACTGTTTAATCTGATAAACAAGTGCCTGGATCAAAACTCTTTTCATTAGTGTTTGTTGGTTACGTTATTTTGGGCAAACGTGTATCGCCACCTTAAATCTAACAGGCCGTCGTAACTGAAAAAAAATTCAATATAGACAAACACACGCATTAATTAATTTTAAACTGAATGTAGTTCATAAACATCCAACAACTATGTTTATACACATTTGCTAAATAACGCAGCACAAACAACTACAACTTAAAAAATATAGAATGTATGAGCTAGAATCATACGCATGAGCATAAATATACTTTTGACTATTAATCAGATACACATGCGTATATACAGGAATATTTTATTTACAAACACACTTAAAGCATATTTTCAAACATCCACACACAAACAGCCACACATTTTTGATTCCTTTTAACCCTGTCGGGATTTGAGCTAACTTAAAATTAACTTATGTTTAATCAGAGGAGAGTAACAACTGACTCAAAAGCTAACTCATTTTACATGTTAAACGCTATTCAGTTTTTCAACGTAATGTCCTTAGAACGAGTCAGTACTCACTCACGCTGCATAAGTTTCAAATAACTACAAGTTAGCTCCTTTCGAGTGGGTTTTTGGTTGATAAAATGCAAGTGCACTATTAGTTAGCTGCGAACTGACCAACTAATGCTTAGCCCATTATGACTTAGTTTGTGGGTCATCAAAAAAGAAGAAAAAAGGTCTTTCTTTAGCTAACCATTATTTTTAACTTATTAATGATTAACATTTTTAGTCAACTTAAATTTGAAACAATTTTAATTTTTTTTAAAGATGAGACGGTATCGAACTGTGATCATTCTCGATAAACTTTGACTCATCTCTGCATCAGCTTTGAATTAGCTTAAAGTTAGTTCAACACTTATCGATAAGATGTTAGTTGTAGAAACACAACTCACTAATCTCAGCATCAGTTTTGAGTTAGCTTAAAGTAAGTTAGCTTAAAAACTGTCACACTCGGCTGCCAGTTACCTGACTTTTTTTTTTTTTTTTTTTTTTTTTTTTGAAGATTAGGATGTGTAAATATCATAGATAGTTTGACTCTCGCCTATAGATGGAGTCTTCTAGACTTGCGACGAAGAAATAACTTTTTAACAAATGGAAGATTATGGCAAATGCTAAAAAAGTGGCATCCCTGGTGGTCACTATGGCCAGACTTTTTTATTTGCCAGGCTTAGGATGTGTAGATGTCGAATGTAGTTTAATCCTCGCCGGCAGATGTCGTCTTCAAGGCCCGCTGAAGACCGAATTGAAGCTTGTAGAAATGCTTTAAAAAGTTGCATCCAAAGCGACCAGGGTTACCAGACTTTTATTGCACTTACGAGGCTAAGGATGTGTACATGTCGAACGCAGTTCGTCTATCGCCGAAAGATGGCGTCTTCAAAGTATGCGATGAACAATTAACTTTCAATCGAATTGAAAGTTTTAGGTTCCAGGGTTGCCAGATTGTTTGTCTATTTTTGAAGCTTTAGGACTTCAAGGGGGCTATTAAAAGTATTTGAATATTCAAACGCTTGAAAAAACTGAATTTATGCAAATACATATTAGAAATAAATCAAAACTTAAATTAACCCTACTAACTACGACTAATTTCAAGTTATTTTTTCTGCTTAATTCATTCAAAAAGTTAAAGTAAAATTTTGGTAAAACTATTTTTCTAAAACATTTTAACCCTTTATAAAAGGGTTGAAGTATGCTTTTTGAACAAACTTTTACAAAAAGGGCTAAAAAGACCCCTAAAGACAACAGTTACAGGGTTTAAATTAGAAAAAAATAATTACTACTATTTATGATTTTACAGAAAGCTGTTCAACTCAATTTTTGTTTAAAACGAAGTTCATCCTTAAAGACATTTTAAGTCTGTAGCAATATCTTTGGCTTAAGTTTGATTTATAGTTTTGGTGTATTCAAGGATTTGTAAGAAATTTGTGTGACAAATACTTTTGCAGGAGACTTTAATCCCTTATACCTTTCTTTAAGGATGCATATTTGCCATCTTTACTTGTAAAGTGAAGGTTTGAATGGTTAAAGTCTTGGCACAAAAATTTTTCTTGCTAGATTTAACATAAAAGCGCTGAACTCTTGCATGGGCTTAAAGGTTTCTTATGCCGATTTATGGCTACAATTTTCTGAAGGGCGTTAACTTCGTTTTATTTCTATTTAAATAAAACCAGACGTAAACTTTTTAAATGCTAATATACATTTATACATATTTTATTTTTGTTTGATCTACATTGCAAAAATCAGCCGTTAGAACTTTGTTACTTCTTTTATATTTCTCAGCTGATATGCAACAAGAACATCCGTCCGGTTATATCCTACACTACAAACTTAAATTAGCAAAGACTTTGATACCGACATTTCTCACATACCAGTATGAGCACAATGTGCCATGAAATATTTATGGTTGTGCAGCAAAAAAATAATAATAATAAAATAAATAAACAAGCATTAATTAGAACTTGTTTAAATATAATATTAAACCTTAAACGGCTTCATGTATGTTTTTGGAGTTTGTTTTTTTTTTGACGAATATCGACTATTTACGATCGCAAATAATCGATTTTGGTAAAAAAAATGAAGTTCGAATATTAGTCGCTTCAGTTTTTTTGGTTGACTACACAGGAAATGACGTTTTTCGAGAGCACCAGTTCGATTCCCGACCAGACCCGGTCATATAGACATTATAGATTTTTTTGATATGCCTTAAAGTCTATCAGAGAACGGCAAAAGTACTCGTATGGTTTTAAGTACTTTTTGAGTATGGAGCGTCAAACAACTGCGAATGCGTATGGCTAAAAATAAAAAACACTCTCATATGCAACCACACGCATTAACCTTAAACCGAATACGTATAACTATAAAAAACCAACAGCTATGTAAATATAAATTTTTTAAATTACGCACCACAAACGACAACAACTAATAACTATAGTCTGTGTGAGATACAATCATACTCATGAGCATAAAAATACTCCTGGCTATTAATCGGCTGCACATGAGTATTTTATTTACACACACACAAATAAAGCATGTTTTCAAACAATCACACACCCACACATTTCTCATTCGATTTTATATGTACAAATGTATGTATAGGGTGGCGAATTATGATAAATATCTCGAGTATTATGCGAACATTTTTTGGTATGACTAAATATTCATAGCCTAAATATAAATACAGTATTATTATTAAGCTATAAGTATCAGAGAGATAGAGAGTCATTGTGCTTCATACGCATGTGCCTTTTTATTTTTATTTTTCCCATCAAAGTAGAGATGCTCTTTTAATTATGTTTGAATCAGCTATAGTCATAGTTGCTTGAGAGAAAATATGTCAGCGTACGAATTGTTGCGCTACAATTATAACTATACGCAGTTACAAAAATTAAGTACATATATTTTTTTTTTGCTTACTCATTGTCATTTTCTGTGTCTCGTTTGTGTAAAAAAATTGTTATGATCCTGTGAAACACAGCGTGAGTAAGAAAAGAACCATAGATTCATATGTCTTGTAAGTTTATTTTAGTTTTTATGTGAGTAATCCTGTCTAAAATAGGCCAACCAATATAAATATATAACTTTTCTCGATGCGAGAATTTCTCACAAGTTACAGAAACGAGGCACTAGTGTCTGTGTTATTAAACTTGTTTTGAGTGATGTTATTTTCCCGTAAAGAATATTTATAACGCTTAATAAGCACAAACGAAGTTATTTAAATGTTGACAGGAGTCAACTGACAGTTGCCAATTTGAAAACAAAGTATTGCTCTTTCAGTTAAGAGCCTTGAAATTTAAAAGGTCTCGTGCTTATGGACCCGCTTTCTAGTGTAATCCAGCTCCTAGAATAAATATGTGTGACGTTTAATCATAATCCCCCATAAAACTGTAAAGTGTTTTTATTTCGCTATCTCTGACAGACCCCTGTTAACACATTTAGGTTTAACTGCAATGTTTCATTTACATTTGCTGTTAAATTTCAACATGCAGACAACAACAGCCAACCAAATGTCTAATTGTCTAACCCAGAGGGTTTTCTTATTTATTTATTTATTAAAGCGTGATATTTTTTTCCATCACATGAACATGTTTGCATTAGTGTGTACAAAAATAAACCAGTCTATTATTTTCAAACTCCAGCGGAAATTATTATTAATTGCTTTATGAGACTTTGGCGAATTATTTGAGAAATAAAAAAAATATAAAATACGAGTAGTAAAGAAGCCCCACAATATGCTACCAGCAAATTAATATTCTACAATAAATAAACTTCTGTTGTTTTTCCCCGAATACGGCGAACATTAACATTATCAGTGGCAACAACATCAGCATCAGCAACATATTTCAACTTTTATGTACATATATATTTACATATGTGTGTACGTATATTATTTTGTTTGTTAATTTATTTTTATTAAATTGTGCGAAGTAAATGCTAGTGTTGTTGCTACGTATGTACGAGTATGTACGTGATATATGTACCTTGCTGCAAGATTGTTATAACTCCAAATATGCTTTAGAATTATGGATTAAACTTATTCACCACTGCAAACTACATGAGCACAAGGTTAGCTGCTTTTTTTTTGCCTTGTAAAGAATTACATATGTAACTACTTTGTATTATGTTGGCAGCACTTGTAAACAACTACATAATTTCCTTGCATTATGTTGGCAGCACTGTATTTCCTCACTGTCAGTAAAACAACAAATTCAGCATGGACAACAACCTGGCGCCGCACAGTGCTCTCTTCCCATATAAAAATGGGACAAAAATAGAAGGAGTTAACGTAGACTTCTGAAATTTGGTACAATATTTACATTTACCTAAGTTAAGAAAAATTAAGAAAAAAAATTTAAAAAATCGGACCAAGGACACGCCTACCGCCCATGTACCAAAATGTCTGAATTTTGAATTTGTTATATTTTGCAAAATAAAACTATATACATTTTTATATTTTATACCATAATATATCATAATCGCACCTTTCGGGTTATTTTTTATCGCAATTGTGAAAAGTAACTTTCGTCCTGTCAAGTGTCCTTTGAATAAAATATGCAATAACTTTTACAAAAATGCACCGAATTTCATAAAAGTTGGAATATTTGTACAAATCTAATAAAAAAGAAGTGTGAGTGTCCTACTGTCACGAATACTCACGCACTCAAGTTCGTGTGACTGCCACGCAAATTTTCTTTGCGAACATATACTTACTCTTGAATGATTAGGCGCTATTAAGTCAAATATGTTTTAGTTTCTCACACTCTTACGCATGAAAAACATAAATCTAAGTTTTCACTCACTCTCACGTCAAAATAAAAATGCTCTTTTTTGTTATTTTTCATACAGAAGTTTTAAAGTAACATACACAAAAAAAATATTCCTGCAATAAATAAATTTAATTGAAAATAAAACCAAAAATCAATTCAAATGTATTTAAGTCAATCAAACTTTTGTTTAAAAATAAAAAAATCCTGCATTAAACAACTTTAATACAAAATAAAACCAAATTCAATTAAAAATCATAAAGTTTAATTGACTCAATTGAAGTTTTAATTGATTTTCGGTTTTATTTTCAATTGGAGGAATATTTTATTTCTAATCAAAAGTGCAATTGACTTAAATAAATTTTTAATTGAATTTGGTTTTATTTTGAATTAAAGTTGTTTTTTGTTGCAGGAATCTTGTATTTTTAAACAAAATTTTAATTGACTTAAATATATTTTCAATTGATTTTTGGTTATTGCAGGAAAATTTTTTTTTGCATACATATCATACAATAAGAACTAACACTTCAAAATTACTTTAAATTGATTTGAATTAGACTATAAGCTATCGAATAACATAATTTTTATTACAATATAAGACATTATTATATTTCCGTGGAACAAAGCACTGTGCGCCGTATTGCCTTGCTGTCGTCATAATAATCATTTGTATTCTATCCTTGATATTTTGAAGTCGGAAGCTTCCGGTTTTGAATGTGTTAACTGCTTATGTTTCAAATAAAGTTGAATTTATATGTATGAAACAATATTAAATCTAATGGTTCAATGGCTTAAAGCTTTTGCTTAGTTTTTTTTTATTCTGCAAAGACAAAAATAAAACAGAAGCAAACGTTTGTTTTATTTGCTTGAAGGTTCATTTAGCCGACTGTAATGGAATGTAAAGGCTCAGTTAGCCGACTGTAATGTAACGTAACTGTAACAGTAAGAAGCAGCTGATAGATACTGTTATGTAAAAAGTAATGAAAATGGTTATAAAGATGTAATGTAACGTAACCTACTTTTCATATAAAGATTTCAATCAGCTATCTTCTACGTTGCAGTTACATTGCATTAAAGTCGACTAACTGAGCCTTACCTGCAACTGTAGGAAACAGCTGTTCGATATTTTTATGTGAAAAGTAATAAAAATGGTTACGTAAGGAAACTGAATTCTACGAATCTGTATAATACTTTTCACATAACAATATCGATCAGCTGTTTCCTACTGTTGCAGTTAAATTCCACTACAGTAGGGTAATTGAGCTTTAACTGAGCCTTTAAACATGTTTGCTGTAAACTTACTTTTATTTTGAGTTACAACTCTCTTGCAGCCAGTGCTCGATGAATGTATACATACATATGTATTTTTATATGAGCTGAAAGCATTTAATGTCTGCCGGCCAATGATTTTATACTTTTGACTTATGATTTAATATGAACTTCAGCATACGAGTATTTAATAGTAATTTTAAACGTTTGCACAAAGAACTATAAAAACTGCTTAATATTCTAAAAGAGAAAACAAGCAGCTAAAACATAAATATAAGTTTGTCTGAGTTGCAAACTAGATAAATGACCTTAAAAAATATTGAAAACAATTTTTATTTTATCTGAAAAAACATTTGGCCAGCTGTTTGTCACTCTGTGTTATCTATAATTTCCAAATTTAAAAAAAAGTGTACAAATGTAGGCGTTGGAAAAGCATACAATATTTGTATTAGAGTTGAGCGATATTTAGAAACCTGTTACTTTTTCACAGCGATTGAAAAAACACCATTCACAACTGTGACTGAATTTATCAAGTAACAGGTTTTGGAAATATAGTTCTTTCATACAAACTGTGATTGTTCTTGCATGCTTACTTTACAATAAATAAAGCTACCACATTAATTTTTTTTTATACCTTCATCTTTTGTCATGAAAAAAATCGTCAAATCGCGTCAAATCATCTTTTCTGGCAACATTTTTATATTTGCAATTTTATTGTCTCTCTACCTCTTATACATATATATATTTTTTTTATTCTCAATATTTGAACGGGGTTGATTGCTAATTGCTTGTTCTTGCTGCTCTTCTTATTAGTATTTATCAAAACACCAATACTAATAAATACTTTTAAAGCAGAAGAGCTGAAATGTGTTAAACCGTGATCACAGTCACTGTTTAATTTCACTGCTGCTCTTCTTATTAGATTTTCTCAAAATAACAGAACTTTTACAAACAAAATGCTGCTAAACTGTGATCACAGTCACAGTTTGAAAGAACAGCGATTTAGAAATCACGTTCACAAGGAGCAACATTATTAAAAAATCACGCTATCGCTCATCACTAATTTGTATAATATCTCAAATTTAAAGATGGGAAAGAAAGAGTAAACATTTTTATTTTTATTTCAATCATCACAGAAAAAAGTATTCACCAATTAATATTTTCAATTAAAAATTTAATTGATTCAATTAAATTGTCAATTGTTTCAATTAATTTGATTGGAAAAACTTAATTCATATTATCAAATTGCTTATAGGTGAAAATTTAATTAATTTTTTAATTGATATAACAATAATAATTTAATTAATATTACAAAATCATTCATATTACTTTTTTGTATGATATCATTTTTTTTAAACAACTTCAAAAAAGAATAAATTTAGTAAAGTGTGAATTTGACTCGCACACTAAGTTTTCCCAACGGTCACTACATACATATGTATTTAATACTATACGAATATATAGACATTTGAAATATTATTTGTTTGGCGTTTTTCTAAAGCTAAGTCTAGACGATATGTTGAATCAGCAAATATATGCTTACATTCATATGCTTAAAAATAACAACAAATCCTGCTGTCAGCATATATATATGTTAGGCGTCTACACAGTATGCTGAAAGTACCAAATTTTTTAAAGTCAACATATGTCAGCAAATAATAATACAACATATGAGTTAGCATACAATTTTTGTGTCTATACGATATGTTGAATTTCGTATGCTGATATATATGTTAAGTCATGTGAGCATTTGCTTAAATGTAAAATAAATTTGACAATTATATTTCTTTATTAGTAATTTGTATAAATTATCGCTTTTAGTGGAAAAGTTTATATTTTTGGTGTATAATGAATATGTATATAAAAAACATAATGTCATCACATGATATTTCCTTTGCCGTTATCCTAACTGTATTTGTTTTTGATGGTGATGCAGAATTAAAAGAAAAACGACATAGAGTTTGGCAAAAGAAATGGTTAGAAAGAAGAGAGGAGGAGGGCTTCTGTGCAAAATTATACAAGGAATTGAAAGAAGAGCAAATATTATACAAAAATTTCATACGTATGGATATACATAAATGTCATCGTTAGACCATTCAGTATGGACTTAATGGCTTAATTTGTTTGTAGGGTTTTTTCACTTTTTTGACTGCCTGCACTTTTTCAGGTGTTGCGCGTGCAGAATCATCTGTATCAAAGCCACAAAATGATTCTAAACAATCAGCATTTTCCAACAAACCTGTAATCACTGTTTCCATTTCTTTATACATATCGTTTGCTTAATCGGCAAATATGATAAGTCCCTTTTTAATTTTTCAGGTGAGTCTGTCTAAATTTATTTAAACTGAATATGTGTGAGGAAAACGAAACTATTAATTTGGCTATTTTAAATTATTACAAAAAATTTATTTGCTAAGTAAATGCAAGTACATTAGATGCATATTTATTCTTTTCCGCTAACAGGTGTTTTTTTTTTAATTTTTTTTGTCTTAGCATATTTGCTTGCCACTGTATAACAGCAAGAAAAAATACCGTAACGACATTTTAGGTTTTGGAAATGATGGGTTTTGAGTTACAGTAGCATTCTACATTAAAAACTCAATTTACATAAAAATGGACTTAAAATAATCCAACGATATGTTTATGTTTGAAAATAAAACAACAATTTTTTATTGTAAGGAATAGTAATACTAAAAATATATACTTATCTATAATGAGTCACCCATTACAAATATCTTCCAATAAATAAACGTTTATTTTTACTATATTTTAATGAGCAGAGTTAAAATAACAATTCTATTTGCTATCAAATTTGCCGTATGCTGAAAAGCTTAAATAGGATTTTCAACAAACCACATATCTGACAGCATACATAGCAAATTTGATACAAAGTAAAAATATGGTGTCTACACGATATGAAAAAATCTTGAACATACGTTTGTTGACAACTTTAACAAATGCCCTTCATATGTAGTTAAGCATACATATGCTGAAAAAAATTTAGTGTCTACACGATATGTTCGCACTGATAACAAATTTTTCACCATAAATATGCTGATTCAACATATCGTGTAGACTTAGCTTAAGATTTAGCGCTTCTTTCGTTTGCCGATTTTTTAAAGGTTTTTTGGGTTTTTTTGTTATCACCATCTTTAATTTGCACCAGAACTGCCCACAGAAAGAAAACCGACAGAAATGTATAAACGTATGTGTATCAGTGTGCACACTTAATTTTTTTTTAATTCGATAGATTCGACAAAAAGAATCGGTAGATTTGAATGAAATTCGGTAGAATTTTTTATTATTCAAAGAAACATAAAATATAACAAAATATATGTACTTGTATATAAAGGGTAAGTGAAAGTATCAAACAGGTTCCAAAAGCGCATTTAAAACTTCACATGTGATTTGAAATTAAACTGCATAAGCAATGAAGCATTTACAGTAAAAAAAGTGTCATCCCCAGTTATTTGCCCTTACCCTTTATATAGATATGCTATCCAATGGATAGTATCCATACATAAAATAATATACATAAACAACAGGAATTCAGTTTTTGTACATATGTAGGTTTTATAAAGCTACTAAAATAACTTTTATTTGACAAACATTTGTAACTACAAAGATTATATGGAAGATCCATTTATGAATTTAAACTTTTGTGGAAAAATTATTAAATCATTGGGAGGAATAAATATTTCATCCCCAAGGAACAATTCTTTTTTTCTTATAGTTTCAGTTTTTAACCGATTTCTTTGTTCTGTTTTTATGATTTTCATGACAGAAAATGACCGCTCTGCGGCAACACTGCTATGTAGCAAAATAGCCAATTTACACATACATTTGCATATCGAATTGAATTACTTGAATAACAATATTCGGTAGATTTCAGGCCTTGTTCGGTAGAATTGGTAGATTGTTAAATTCACAAACATATTCGGTAGAATCTACCGAATATCGGTAGAAGTGAGCACACTGATGTGTATTCATTTGTATGAAAAGCCGATTGATGTTCAGCACTCTGGTGCCAGTTTGAACAGCCTAGATTTACACTCAGTAAATCAAATTTAGTCTCACATATTCCCACATGTTACATAAATTGAATTGGAATTATACACTTCATAATAACGACAACAAACAGTGCTACGCAATAAAATTGTAAACTTCCGGATTCCTATTAAAAAATATTAGATATGAAATAGTTTGTTTGTTGCAAGTTACATATATACATATGCACACGCACATACAAGCACATACACAGCTGGGAGTTGTTTTTCTATTGGAGCGAGAATTTACTGTATGATAATGATAATATTGTTGGCTGGAGGTAAAGGTTACGTATGTAGATTAAAATCACAATTTGTTATACATATTGACAAAAATAAAATAAAATACAAAATTATGTCATTCTGAGAGCCGAAACTGTTTGCCAAGTTTCATGGGAATATATAAAGGGTGTCCCAACAAGAATGCAAGATTTAAATTTTGAGCCATTCGAAGTGTCATTGTTTGACATTTGAACAATTGTTATTGTTTGCTAGTAGAAGGTACGAGGTTAGTAAAAATGGAGCGCTACACGAATGAACAACGCATTCTCATTGTGAAATTGTTTTACCAAAATGGTGAAAGTTTTGCGGCTACAGTTCGCAAATTTGCGATGAATTTGGGGTCACAATAATGCTCCAAAAGAGTCAACTGTAAAGAGATTAATGGATAAATTTGCCGAAACTGGGTCTGTTAGTGATGTAAAGACAACAACGCGCCTTCGACCAGGTCGATCGACCGAAAATGTCGCAGCTGTACGTGATGATGTCGCTCAAACGCAGGTCAAGCGCAAACAGTCAATGGTGTTCGGTATCGTGAAATGATAACCAGTTTTTTCGTGCCTAGAATTAAAGAAATAAATGTGGAGGGCATGTGGTTTCAACAAGACGGCGCCACATGTCATACAGCCAGAGAAACTATTCAATTGCTACATCAGTCATTTCCCGGTCGTGTTGTTTCGCGTTTTGGAGACCAGAGCTGGCCGCCTAGATCGTGCGATTTAACACCATTAGACTTTTTTCTTTGGGATTTTTTGAAGTCGATGGTTTACGCGAATAAGCCGACGACGACTTAAGCCTTAAAAGAGGAAATTGGACGTTGCATTAATAAAATACCGCAGCATTTATGCAAAACGGCCATTGAAAATTTCATTAAAAGTGTGTGCCAGCAAAGCCGCGGCGGCCATCTGCCCGATTTGTTGTTCCACACATAACCTCATTTTGTCTACTTTACGATGTAATAAAGTTTCACGTTTTTTTTAAATATCTGTGTTTTATTTAAAATTTAAATCTTGCGTTCTTGTTAGGACACCCTTTACATATAATATAATATTAGCATTTTGGGGGCGTGGCTCAGCCCTCTTTTTTAAATGCAAGACTGAGTCTTTTTCAATGCTTAAGGTGCGCGACAAGTTTCGTAAAAATCAGCCAAGTGGAATTACGCGAAATATATTAATAAGTTTTAATGGGCTTGTCCCCTCCCACTTTTTTAAGCACAGAATCATGTCGTTCCAAGAGCTCAAACCAAATTCCCTGAGAATTGCATAAGTATAAGTGTATATAATTTTATACTGAGTTTCCATGGGCGTAACCCCGCCCACATTTCTTAAATCTCAGCTAGAGCCTTTTTCACTACTTGGGGTGTGTGCCAAGCTTCGTAAAAAAGGGTTAAGTAGAAAAACGCGAAATAGGATATTAAATATTAATGGGCGTAACTCCGCCCATTTTTTAATTTTCAAGACTCTGTCACTAGGAGAGCATAAAGTGTGCGCTAAGGTTTCCAGCAAAAGAGTAAATAAAATATCTTAAAACGAAAAAGAAAATTCAATAATGGGCGTGTTCCCACCCACTTTTTTGAAAATAAAAGCCATGCGCTCAGAAAAGAAAAAGAATTTTGAAAATCAATCTAAAGCTTAAAAAATACAGACGAATTAATTCTCTGGCAATAAGGGAAAAGTGCTTAAGTCATATTTGACAGGAGAGCACTTTTAAATGTTCAAGTCGGTTTTCAGAAATTTATTTCTTTAACAGTTAAATTTAGAAATTTTCTGCTAATCTTTATTTTTTTAAGCCAACATCGTTCTACTCACTGTAAGTAATACATTTAAGTTGGAATATACCAAAGTATAATCTAAATTAAGCTATTATTCCAAATGGGATTAGAAGTCTAAAAAAGATAAGTTGCAAGTCATAGTGCTATAACTTCCTGAAAAAATCACTTAAATTAATTAAAATTTTGATCAGGGGTACTTTCAAATATGCAGATTACGGAGGTACCATTAACTCAAAATCCGCTTATCTCAACTTAAGCATTTTTTTCTTTTTGTCACAGAATTACTGTTTAAGCTGACTTAAAAAAGAGGAAGTTATTAAATTTGTCTGTATTTTTTTTACATTGTTACTTCATAACTTGTTATATTTTAGACCGATTGTAAAAGTTCTTTTTTTTTTTGTCTGAGAGGGTATAACTTCCAATTGTTCCCATTGTAAAAAAGCGAACGGGGACAAGCCCACAATTTTTTTAATTTATTAATATTCTACTTATTTGTTTGCTGCGAAACCTATCAAGCACCTTTGGTTTCTTGTAATTATACAGTTTAAAACTTAAAAAATGGGCGGGCTTGCGCCCATTAAATTTTCACGTAATTTTATTTAACAGATTTTTACAAATCTTACCTTGAGCTATAAAATATACACAATCTTCCATTTAAATAAAATGGGCGGAGTAACACAAATTAAAATGTAATATTTTAAGTGGTTCTACTTTACCGATTTTTACAAAACTTAACACACACCCTGGGCTCTGAAAATCACACAATCTTGCTTATAAAAAAATGTGCGGAGGCACGCCCATTAAAATTTAATTTATTATATAATTTTTAATCCAACATTTTAAAATTTTTTTCCAGTTTGGTCCCATAAATTTTTTTCGAAAATTTTCTATCAGATCTTTGCATTGATGTCGGTTTTTTTGGCAGAATTATTTAAAGTCGGTTCCAAAGAAAATGTCTTGACATGGCAAACCTATTTAAAAATCATTAGCAATGATTCACATTTTCACTACTTCTGCGTCAAAAGTTCGGAACCTTGTTATTTTTTTGTTTGTTTAAGAGAAGTAACACTCAGGCAATGCATGCCTACTACTATTACTAGGTTTTACCTTCTTTAGTAAAGTCATAGTGTATATATAGAGAATACACGTTGTGGGAGAAGAGATAAAGGAAAGCTTCATTCCTTTACAACTCTGCTTTTCGCACGTTTTTGTTATGTTTTAAGGCAGTGTTGCAGCGCCTCTGGTGTCAATAAGGCATATTAAATTTTCAAAGCTGAGCTTAGCAGCCATTTTGTTGGTTATTTTACTTCGCCGATGATTTTACTATTCAATATCGGACGAAGGAGGGCGTTCTGATGTTACATTAGCATTAATATCTGCTGAAGCTGGTGCAGTTCAGTGACCAGTGTCTATGCCTTCGTCACCTGAACTTTCCTACAACAACTGCTACAAAGGGACACTAATGTATATCAGAAAAATGCATAGTGTTGTGTTATTTCAGGATGTTCTTTTTTAATACAGAGCATATGAATGTTAGATTTTTTTTATATAAAATATGATTTTTTCTTCCTTTTTTCTCAGGGCTTATTTTTAAGGGCTGGCAGTCTTATTTCTTTCAGTCTCTTTTGCATCTAGTCAAGCTTTCAATTAACTTTTTCTCGCACCCAATAC
Organism: Tachina grossa; assembly: GCA_949987645.1. Classification (NCBI taxonomy): domain Eukaryota; kingdom Metazoa; phylum Arthropoda; class Insecta; order Diptera; family Tachinidae; genus Tachina; species Tachina grossa. The sequence goes on from OX465275.1 coordinate 157,799,476, forward strand.
ATTCATATGACTATCAAATAAATTTTTTTATGGCTTCCTAGTTGAAGTTGAAGTTTATAAATGACTACTCTTGATTAAACTAATTCTAGACGGAAGTAATCATATGATGTCATTGCTTTATTACAGATATATATTAAGGCCTGTATTGCTTTTACTGCAGCATTAAAATTTTGAATGCACTTAGCATGCAGCCCTGTTTAAAATCTATACAAAGAATTTAACTAACTACTGGCATCCGTTGAAAATGGAAGCGGAACTTCAAATAAGGTTAATATGAGAATAAAATCTTTTATGATTTCTGCACTTACTGGCCTAGTGTTGTAGCCTTTCCGCAACGAAATCAATCAATAATGAATTTCAATGTATTTTTAATAAAAAAAATATTTTACTGAATAAGTAAAAAAATAATAATTTGGGATTATTAGTGCGTTAAACTTGAAAATTCAATTCTTTTACAACTCTACAATTGCAACACAGCCCTAAGGTGCAGCGCCTCCGGTCTTAAGTAGTAGAGTTTTAACCTTGTTAAGCTGTGAAGCCATTTTCTTAAATTAATTATATCTGTGGCAATAAGGAAAAAGTCATATCGAGCCATAATCTCAAAAAAAAGGTTAAGCGACATAATTTTCGAACTGAATTTTTTTATCAATATCTATTATTTGCGCTCGTATATAATCAATTCTCGTCAAAAAAAAAAAAAAAAAAATGCGAAGTAAAAAAAATTGTGTCGCTTAAGCTTTTTTAGCGGTTATGGCTATTTGACTGTTTTTCAGGAGAGCACTTTTAAGCGTTCAAAACGAGTTTTAGAAACTTATTTCTTTTACAGTTAAATTGCGAAATTCTCTGATAACCTTTATTTTTATAAACTTTGCCAAAAATATGGAAAAGGCTATATATATGTATGTTTGTCATTCCCTGTGTTATTTCTACAATATTAATATACGATCCATAAAGTATATATGTATGTATATTCTGGATCCTTATGCATAGGGAAGACGAATAAGAGATGTCCGTCCGTGCGTCTGATATACGTGAAATCAGTTTTCCGAAGCTCTTAGAAAAGCTAGAGACTTCGATCTTACATTGGTATATCAGCAAAATCGAGGAGACGGTTTCAGAGCTGTAAAACTCTAAACTTTATTTTGCATATAAAAGTAACTATAGTATACTGAAAACTAATTTTTATTTACTTTTTATTAAATAAACTTATTTTATACTTCAGTACGAATAAAATTATTATTTCAAATAAAAAAAAAATTAAAAAGACGTTTCCTAGGTTGGACAACTTGAACTTTTTTTATACAAAAGTAACTTACTAAAACAAATTTTCCATTTTCTCTATAAATTAAACTTATCTTATATTCTTAAAAGAAAGAGATTGGTGTAAGAAATCAGAAAAATCAGAAAAGATGATTCCACGGTTGGCAAACTTACACTTTTTGTGATATATAAAAGTAACTAGGTCTCATTATTTTTTTCTTCTTCTTTATAAATTATATATATTTTACGTTTTGGAAAGAAAAATTTGGTGTAGAAAATTATAAAAATAAAAACCAAAGCTCCAGAGCTGGAAAGTTTTTACTTTTTTCTGGATATTAAAGTAACTAAATAAAACTAATTTTATTTAGTGCCTTTTTTCTTTGTTCATTTAGTATATTATGTATATATATATTTTTTTTAAGAACTACTAGATTGGTATAAGGAGTCACAAAAATATAAGAAAATTAATTTTTTTTTGTATATAAAAGTAAGTAAATAGGTCAAATTATTTTTTTATTTTTGATTACAAATTATTTATACTTCATGTTTTAGAAAGAAATAGTTTGGCATAAAAATTATAAAAAAAATAATAGCTCCAGACCTGGAAAACTTAAACTTTTTCTGGTATATAAAACTAATTAAATAAAACTAATTATTGCTTTGGTAACTATATATATTGCATATCTTAGAAAGAAATAAATAAGTATTAAAAATTAGAAAAATCAAAATTATAGTTACAGGGTTGGAAGTTTAAAAAAATTTGTTGGTAAAAATATAACCAAAAACAAGTTTTTTTCAATTAAAAATATACCATGTTTTAGAAAGTTTTTTACTCTAGATTTTTTATAACTGTTAAATTTTTATTTAAGTTTAAACGAAGTTTTGTGCCATGTTGCTCATTATGCTCAAATCGATGGTCTTTTGTCGACAGGTTAAAATGAGTTCTTATTAATTTTTAGTAAATAGAGATATAAATAAAATTTATCGCTAAAGAACAGTTCTAACCATAAAATTAATTAAAGGACATGTTCAGTTTCATTTACCTGAAAACGTTCCTTTGTGCTGAACAAATTTGAAAAAATTCTTTACGAATAAACGTTCACATAATACCGCGATATATACTTTTTGCAATGGAATGTTTAAATTGAGACACTTAACAAGTTTGCAACATCAAAGATTATTAAATAAAACAATTTAGTTTACTTGGTATGGAGGTACAATACTAAAACTATTTTATAGAGTTTTAAAACATCTCAAGAGCCAGTGAACAAGCACCGATTTTTTGCTATTGTATGAAGTGATGTCGTGTTTGACAATTGGAATAAGGATGAATGTAAAATATTTCTTAAATACAGAGTGTAGAATAAAATATACAACTTATTGCTAATATCGAAAAAAAATATTTAATCAAAAATAAGCAAATGAACAAATTTATGCTAAATTAAGCCCGAATACATGACTGGCTTTATTATTAATCGTTAACTAACTACATCAGCCAACAGCATCTTTAAGGTCCAAATTTACAGTCTATAGTTAACTAACGCCCGTGGTTTAAATAACCACTTTTTTTTTTGCCAATTTCATTAGTTAAACCACCATCATTAGTTAGCTACAGACAGTGAATTTGAGGAAAAATAAAAATGCCCATATAACATGGGCCCACCCTAATATCTGTATATACATACATTTGTTGATACTTTAAAACTAAAATGTGTCAATAAATGGGTCACTCTTAAATCAACAAATTTATTTGAGAAAAGAAAAATTATTTTACAAAATTCTCTTGTTAGAACAACTGTTTGAAAGTTATTACATTATATTAGAGTTTCTTTTTCTTTATGTAATACTTTAATTTAAAGTTGTTCATTTTGTTTTAAAAACCTTTTACGGCATCACTAGAGCGTCAGTTTAAGTTTCACTTCATAACAGGAAAAGTCTTACAAAGCAGGAGAATTTTAAAAATGAAATTTATATTACTTTTCATTGCTTTGAAGTTCGGATCAGTTTTGGCAATGGGTGGTGAATTTTTAATGCAGCACTTTTGCGGCATGAGCGGTGCTATGGGCGCAACTGCATCACCAGTTGATATTACACTTTTACCAGGTGCAGGCACAATTGTAAATCCAAACAATATGAACATGGCAGCCTTAATGGCAATGGCAAATAATGGTGGGATGCGAAGTCTTCCCTCAAATGATGAATCCTTAGTTCCACAAACCCAAGCTGAGTCTGAAGTCGAGCCCAGTGATGGTGGCGACATTATCATATTTGGCAGACGTGGGCCAAATATGCATAACCTTCGCCGCCGCCAGCTTAACAAAAATCCTAAATAAACACTAGAGAGCACGAGTTTGACTCAAGTCATGAGGACTTGTTTTTTTTCATTTTTATTTTAAAGAATTTTGAAAACAAATTAAAGATAAATATGCATTAATTCCCAAGTGTTTTTATTGGTGATTATAAATATAAACATATATGTATGTATGTTCATACATATGGGCATAAAATATAAAATTTTTTAGGTAAAATAACCTTTTTTCTTGTTGAAATCTGAAATAAAGTCTTTCATACTGGTAACTGGATTGCACTACATATAAACGAAATCGAAGTTATGTAAAAGTTTAATTGAGTATAATTTTAATCTAGGCGCACGGCAGTGCGCCAGACCAAGTTCTGGCCAATGCACATAGTGTGTATATTTACAGGAAGCCATTCGAGCTGTTTTTACCCCCCTCATAACTTCGTTCCCCGCCACCGTAAAATTATGAAATTTAAATCATAATTAGAATAAATTCATTTAAACTCATATGCAAAATTTTACAATGAAAGGGTCCGCAGATATGGAGGTGCAAAAAGTGCATATTTTAAGACATACTCACTGACTCACTAGGTGCGTTTGAGTACTTTTCCAGTAAAATCCAGTAACTGAGTAAATACTGAGTAAGTACTGAGTAATTTAAAGAAATTATTCTCAATAAAAAAGCTTGCAGCTAAAAGTACGCGAACGGAAAAATTGTAAAATCCAGTAAAATATACACAACAGCTGATAGACAATTTGGTGCTAAAAAAATTATACATAAGTATGTACATATGTATATGCAAAAAAACCTGAATATAATATTGTACTACGTGGTCCAATCGAGATGAAACATACTAGTTACATTATGGTCCATGTAATGCAGTCATGGATCATGTCGTTTTCACACAAGCATTCAATATGGAGTAGTTTTGGGGTTAGGCCGATGTAATGCAAATTTGGACCATTTAGTTCAACCCTAGGACATAAACCTCCTTTTTTCACATATTTGGAGTTTTGGCGTATTCCTACTCCTCTTTGGAGTATTTACATACATGTATGGAATAGTCGCATTATCTGCAAACAATATACAAAACTATACATACATAAGTATATATTATTGCTTCTATGAAGCACTTTGGTAATGCAAAAAATTATGGCTTTTTGGAAGCTGAATAAATTGCTTCTAGCTGGCTCATCTCGCACAAAAAAAATCTCCTTATTCATGCGCAACACCAAGTGATTCTCTAACATTATCTCCCTTACTCGCGATCTCCACCTGACATAAAAAAGCTAACTTTAACATTAACTTCTAAGAATTGTTAAGTGGTGAGTATCAATATACTATACAATCTTGTGCAAGACCATTTGCACAAGATTGTGAATTGGGCTATAGTTTTTATGTACGCAGATGCAAAAGTTACTAGCTTGAAATTTTTTTTGTTTTACTTTGCCCTCTATTTTGTTAGAGAGCTTGCCTTATGTTAGTACTTTTCAGAAGCAGTTTTCGAAGCTTTTGTGATCAAGTAAACAGTACATTGCTTCCCTCAGTTGTTAGTGCTTCCAAATCGCATTTTTTTTGCTGGGTAGTTACTGGCTAGCCGCATGGAAAAATTATATGGTTTTGAAAAAATCGATGAAGAATGTTTTTATCATTTGTTTTATAAAAATACACCATAGTATATTTTCTTTAATAATAAAAGTAATAGATATGTACATATGATTTTATTTGAACTCACGGGCCTGGCCCACGATGACGACAAGAAACTTTCTATAGCTTACTTGCCGACCTCGCGCGTCAGGCCGTTAAAGTTTCTAAACTTTTTACCCTCGACGTGAATAATTAGGATGTACAGAAAAAGACAAAAATGTTTGTTGCCGCTTATACCAATCATCACAACAATATTGTTCACTTCCTTTCAAGTAGTTCCAATGAGTACATTTATTAAGAGAAATATACAATGGGAAAAGAACTTTATATATCCTAATATATTCAAGATATCCAAAAAGCTGAAAACAAATTTAAGAAATGTACACATTAATCATATTTAATCGATCAATAACTAAATTTTTTGAATGTTCCATGCGGGGACACAGTAACCGTCCGACTATATGTATAAACAAAAATTTAACTATACAAATCTATTAACTTTATTCACGTATAAAAACAATCGGTTATGTTCTGCATTTCACGTGAAATTACATCGTTGGGAAATTGTTGTTATAAATACATATTTCCGACAATTCTATGAAAATTCCACACGTTTTAATTTCCCGTGGAATACATAAAACATACCCTTATATTTTTCTGGCATCAAACTTAAATAAATGCAATATTGTTCATAACTTAATACATTTGTTTTTTGTTATTTTGAAAATTTCATCAAAAACCAAAAACTTTTGTTTCCCTTTGCGCTACTGTTTGTTTATATTTAAAAACATATGGTTTCATTTTACTGGATTTTACTGGAAAAAATTTGTCCAGTAAAAATTTGCATTTACTCAGTAAAAGGACTGTCATTTTTCTCTCTCAATTCGCCCTCTCATTTACTGGATTTTGTGTACTCGAACGCAATCCAGTAAAAAATAGTAAAAATTTTTACAAATTTTTGAGTTCTCGAACGCACTTACTGACTCACTGACTCACTCATCAATATTATGAAGCACTTCCGCTATAGCTAGAGATCTGAAATTTGGTACACAAGTAGATGTTGGTGAGCAATGAACTAGAAACATCTGAAAACCTGGAAATTTTAACCAGGAGGGCGGGGCTACGCCCATAAAAATTAAAGTTTGTGCTATTGAGCTGAAATTCGATACAGAGCTAGGTCTAGGTGAGAAATAAAATAAAAAAAATCTGAAAACTCGGAAATTACGCCCATAAAAGTCAGAATTAAAAAAGCTAATATAAGGCGCTTAGTGGAAGATTTTTTATTGAAATTCGGCATACATACTGTGGTAATGCAAGGCTATAATTTTTTTATTAAAAAAGTGGGCGTTGACCCGCCCATACAATTTAAACCTCATTTTAATGCCCTGCGGCTCAGCATATTTAGATATACTATTTATCTAGCTATTATTATCCGTTTGTAACGAAACTAGACACGAATAATAAGCACTGGCCCAAAAGAATTTAACTTTGGAAAAGTGGGCGGGGTTACGCCCATAAAAATAAAAAATTAAAAGTTGCGATAAGGAACTGAAATTTAATATACAAGTAGGTCTAGGTGAGAAAACAACTAGATAAATCTGAAAGCCCGTAAATTTTAGTTAGAGGGGTGGGGTTGCGCCCATAGAAATTAAAAAATTTAAGTTGCGCTTATGAGCTGAAATTTGATACACAAGTATGTCTAGGTGAGAAACCAACTAGAAGAATCTGAAAACTCAAAAAATTTTACCAGAATGGGCGGGGATACGCCCATAAAAATTACAAAATAAAAGTTGCGCTAAGGAGCTGAAATTTGATACAGAAGTAGGTGTAAGTGAGAAACCAACTAGAAAAATCTGAAAACCCAAAAATTTTAACCAAGAGGGCGGGGATACGCCCATAAAAATTAAAATGTGTGCTAGTGAGCTGAAATTTGCACAGAACTAGGTCTAGGTAGACAATAAACTAAAAAAATTTTAAAATCGGAAAATTTTGGCTAGGAGGGCGGGGCTATGCCCACAAAGGCTAGAATTAAAAAAGAAAATCTAAGGCGCTTAATGGAAGCTATTTTATTGAAATTCGGCATACATACTGCGATAGGACAAGCCAAAAAATTGTTCATTAAAAAAGTTGGCGTTGACACGCCCATACCATTTCATCTTCATTTTCGTGTACTATGCCTCAGCATATTTAGATATACTATTTCTGTATGTATTATTATCCGTTTGCAAGAAAACTTGGCACAAATAATAAACACTGGCCGAAAAAATCTTAAGTTTCGAAAAGTGGTCATGGTTACGCCCTTTAATATTAAAAATCAAAAGTTGCGCTAAGGAGCTGAAATTGGATACACGAGTAGGTATAGGTGAGAAAACAACAAGAAAAACTTGAAAACTCAGAAATATTAGTCAGTGGGGCGGGGCTGCTCCCATTAAAATTAAAAATTAAAAGTTGCGCGTATGAGCTTAAATTTGATACATAAGTAGGGCTAGGTGAGAAACCAACTAGAAAAATCTGAAAAACCAAAATATATTACCAGAATGGGCGGGGATACGCTACTATTGTTTAAACCTGAAAACTTACAGCCTTATTTATAAATCTTATTAAGGCTTTTAAAAAAAATTTCTTATGAAAATTTGTCTCAAAATCCCTTTATAAAGCCTTAAAAAGTTTCATAAATAAGGCTGTTAATATACAGCTTCTGACTTAAGCTATTTTAGTGAAAGCTTGCATACACGTTACACGTATACAAAACTTTAAACTAGCACTTGAAAAAGTGGGCGTGATCACTCCCATAAAATGTTGGCCTTGTGTTTAATCTACTTCGGTCTAACATATTTTAGAAGAAAATTAGCATGAATTATAAGCGCTGCTCACAGAAATATTGTAAGTTTAAAATAGTGAGAGGGGTAATGGTACAGTTCACGCTAGAGAGCTGAAATTTTATACGCAAGCAAGTGTAGATAAGTAAGCCAATGGGAAAATCTTAAAACCAAGAAGTTTTTTTCAGTGTGCGGGTTAGCAGATTATCTAGAAATTATATGACAACCTTACGATTACAAATTTATATAATGCATAGCATATTTTAGTGATAGGTATTGTGCCAAACAAGAACTTGGTCAAAGTTTACATCTCACTGCTTTTGATGGCCGAAATTTTTGATACGAAATTTTGGCCTTTTTTCACATTGATGTTTTTGTGAGGATATTAAAATAACACTATGCAACAAGCAAAAAACCCTTGGATCACCACTATATTTTTTTGATGCGCTATGGTCACCTAACTACAAAAATTATCATTATTTCAGATTCTTTGGAAAAGTTTTTTTTTAGAAATTTTTTCTAAAATATGAGATTTTTGAAAAGGTTAGTGTATTCATCGTACCATAATTTTGAAACAACGTACAAATTTTATTATGCGATATGTATGCAAATTTTAAATTATGCCTGCTGTAAAATGTTCTAATATTGTTTTTTTGTGTAACTATCATTTCTGGAGATATTGAGAAAAAAGTCTGAAAAAAATGTTGTTTTTTTTTCGAAAAAATTATAACATTTTTTATTTTAAAAACTTGACGAAAAATAGAAAACGGCATATATTTATCAGTTTTATTATTTATTCATAAAGCTACATATAATACAAATAAAATGAGCCACCATTTATGAAAATCGATGGCTAAATGATTATTTTATTGGCTATAAAGCAAAAGTACCTAGTTTTAGTGGAAACATTTTTCCTTTTGTCATTAATAAGTTTTTAACATCGATTAATCGGATTAGCCTGTAATAATTGTGTGTATGTAAATATATGTATATGTGTGAGTAAAATATCGCCAAAAAACCATAAATGTGGTTTCAAACAAACACAAGAATTTTATTTATTCTCGATAAAGCAGAATAATATATACCTGGTGTTGGTCAAAAATCTTTTATTTATTGGCGAAAATTGGAACAACAGTTAATGCGATCAACGTGTGGTCGGTTAGCATATTTTATTAAATAAAGTAAACAAAGTAAACAAGTTATGTTTTGAATTTTGAAAAAGTAATAAATCTAACCATGAAACTATCAGGTATTTATTCAAATATTTTTTTTTAACATTAGTAAAATTATTTGTGGAAGTTGTTTGGTTTTTAATGTTTATATTGGAAGTGCAAAAAAATAGGATCTTCTCACCTTAAGTGGAGGTATAAAGTTTATTAATTAGGCTAAATTAAGCAGAGATTTTATATTTATTTTAAAGTATGAACAAAAATTAACATTTAATATTAAAATTAATGAAATGTACAAATTTCATTATTTATTACTCGTGAGTCACGCACTAGTCACGTGCAAGTCACGCATGAGTCACGCGTGCTTGTAATTATATTTATATATAATAAAAATTAAATAAAAAATATAAGTACTTTTAGCTAAATTTTTTGCATCCGAAAACATTCAATGGCAGGCCAAACATCAGGAGCGTGCGTGAATAAAAAATAAATCACGATTTTTTGCTTGTTTTTTTTTCGTTAAGCACGGTTTGTTATGCATTTTGTTCCAGCTGCTAAATTTCTTATATAAAACAAGTAAGAGTGCTATATTCGTGACCTCTCGGTATTTTTCGATTAAATATTATTTTTTTTCGATATTAGCAATAAGTTGACTATTTTATTCTACACTCTGTATTTAAGAAATATTTTCCATTCACCCTTATTCCAGTTGTCAAAAACGACTTCACGTCATACAATATCAAAAAATCAAATTAAAAAAATATTTTTATTTAGTAACTTTAATATCCAGAAAAAAAGTTCAAAGTTTCCAACTCTGGAGCTGTGGTTCTAATTTTTATAATTTTCTTTACCAAACTTTTCTTTCCAAAACGTAAAATATACACAATTTATAAAGAAAAAGAAAAAAATTATTTAGAACTAGTTATGTGGTATATAAAATACCACAAAAAAGTGTAAGTTTCCAAACCCTGGAATCATCCTTTTTGATTTTTTTTTGATTTCTTACACCAATCTCTTTCTTTTAAGAATATAAGATATGTTTAATTTGTAGAAAAAAGGAAAAATTTGTTCAAGTAAGTTAGTTTTGTATAAATAAATTTAAAGTTTTCCAACCCTGGAAACGTCTTTTTAATTTTTTGTTTATTGGAAATACCAATTTTATTCATACTGAAGTATAAAATAAGTTTATATAATAAAAAAAAAATAATAAAAATTAGTTTTCGGTAGTTACTTTAGTATGGCAAAATAAAGTTTGAGTTTTCCAGCTCTGAAATCGTCTGCTCGATTTTGTTTATTTTCAATAGCAATCTTTTTCAGACTATTTCTGACACACCGGACCAAAACCGAAGTCTCTAGCTTTTCTGGGAGCTTCGGAAAACCGGTTTCACGTACAGACAGACTGACAGACGGACATCGCTTATTCGTCTTCCCTATGCATAAGGATCCAGAATATATATACTTTATGGCTGGATTATTAATATTGTGGAAATCACAAACCTTTTATTATTAATAATTATTTTGTATGTGTGGCTTCCGTCTACCCCCTTCCTATATTCCGCACATTTTGGTTTATTTTAAGCGTTATCCACTTCGAATTTAGTGCGCCTCACTGTTGTAGTTCTGACCACCCATCTTCCCCCCCCCCACTCACCCACTAATATACCGCTGAGATTTTGTTGGAATATACAGTTTATTCTGCCAGCTACCCACATAAAAATTTAGTGACTCTCACTATTGTAGTTGTGGAGATATAAATTGATGCGGGAATAAAGTACGTTTCGTGCCATTGTGCATCCATGGAACTTACCAAATTCCTATTGATAGAAAAAATTTAAAATTAAGATATAATAAAAAATAGCATTCCTAAAGAAGTTAACCGAAGTTTTACGAAATAAAAGCCTAAAGCTTAAAGTAAAAAATCAAGATGCCATTCAAATAATTTCAAGTTAAAGAGTGGACCCAATAACATGTAAACCTTTCAGTTTATAAAATTTTTTCAAGCGACCTGCGAAACAGTTAAATGAGTTTCAAGTTATCCAGAGTTAACTGTATATATATATTTTTAAAAACTAATGTCTAGAGGATGACAGCGAGCAATTTCTGCCTATTCGAAACACATCAGCCGGTTTGTGCACATTTTGTGCACTTCGTTTTTTTTTTTGTTGAAAATCGACTATTTACGATCGCAAAAAATCAATTTTGGTCAAAAATTGAAGTTCGAAAATTATGTAGCTTAAGATATTTTGGCGGTTATGGCGCGATGTCTAGATAGATATGCGTCATAAGGAACGCTCATATATTTTAAGGTGCACAGCCAAACAAGTTTTGCAGTTTTTACGTTTTTTTTTATTCATTTCGACATCCTTTTCAATTTGGATATAAACACATGCGGTTATATTTCTTAACTCACAACAGAGGTGCACGTAGTGCGGAAAGTTTTCTAATTGTCATTCACTTCGGAGTGACCAGAAACGATTCCTCTTTTTGACTGTCCAAGCAGCTCACTACCAAGTATTGCCTGAATGGTTACAGAATATCGTAACGTTTCAGGTAAGTAGATAAATTTGCATGAATATTTGCTGAAGCATGACTGCACCGTGGGATTGGACACAAAGATAGCAGCCCTATCAGGAATCTAAGAAAGGAGGGGCATCAACCCACTTTTCCTAAATCCAACTTGCTAACGAATCGCTTAATAAACAGCCTGTAAATATGTTGTTATGGACAGCATTTATTTGCAATTATCACGCTATACTTTGAATTTTGCAAATAATTTCAGTAAAGTGCAACGGCGGGAGCTTGGCGATTTTTTCGATTTTTGATTTGATTTTTTTTTAGCAGTTTTGGTGATTTTTTTATTTTTGGTGATATTTTTCTATATATTTTAACGATTTATATATTTAATTTTTGGTATTTTTTATTTGGCGATTTTTTGTAAGGATTCCGTAGGGCGCGGCGCTTTTATCATTTTCGCTATTTTTTTCACTTTTGGCGATTTTTTTTAGCATTGACGCTTTTTAACTTTTGGCGTTTCTTTACTCTTGGCGATTTTTTTTCAGTTTTGGCTACTTTTTTCGTTTTGGAGTTTTTTCGGTTTTTTGCGATTTTTGCTTAGTTTTTCAGCGATTATGTAGTTTTTAGCGATTTTTCAATTTTAGCGTTTTAGCAATTAGCAATTTTTCAATTTCGGCGACTTTTTTGTTTTGACGTTTTTTTTTCGTTTTGGCATTTTTTTTTTGCGATTTATGTAGTTCTTTGCGATTTTTTCGGTCCTTGGCGATTTTTTTTATTTTTTTTTTGCACAATACATAATTTTATTTTTATTTTTAGCAATTTTTTAGGTTTTGCGATTTTTTTTTCAGTTTTGGCGACTTTTTCGTTTAGACTTGTTTTCCGTTTTTGCGATTTTTGTTAAGTTTTTTTTGGCGATTTTTCAGTTTTGGTTTTTTTTTAGTTTTTGGCGATTTGGTTTGGTTTTTTTTTGGCAATACATGTTATAAAGTTCAGCAATTTTTAAGTTTTGGCGACTTTTTTCGTTTGGGCGTTGCTTAGTTTCTTATTTTTGGTGATTTATGTAGTTTTGCGTGATATTTTTTATTTCAGTGCTTTTTCATTTTGGCGATTTTTCGTTTCGCATCTATTTTTATTTAGGAATTTTTTTATTTAAAGCTTTTTTGATAATTTGAAGAGTTTGTCCTCTTACGGTTTGCTAGATAACAGAAGTTGCCAAAATTACATTAATTGATAAAATACTAGGGTTTTTATTTTATTGGGCTTTTGCTTTAATCGATTATTCGCTCGATTAATTAATCGAGGTTTAGGTTTAATCGGTTAATAACACGCTGTGTAATTTGTTGAGACATGGAAATATAAACATATAAGGACACCACTACGTGATTAAATACCAAAAAAAAAAAGACCCGTGTCTCTCAGTTTTGCCCCAAGTCATGCAATTTTTTTTATGTGCCCCCAAAGATTTGGGGCCTCGGTGTCATGTTTGCATTTTCTGAGGCTCATATATTGCTAACCGTTCGGAATTTTGATTTACCTTCTGAAGCAAAGTTGTAGCTCTTGTCATAAAAAACGAAAATTGCGATTAAATAAAATAAAAACACTTTATCTTCAAGATCAAAATCGCAAAGAATTAAAAAAATTAAATTTTTTACCTTCTTTCCCCTGTTCAGGTGCATAGGTAGCAAACCATTCAAAATTCAAGGAATTAATTAACTACAAAAATGTACAACTCCCTAGAACATATTAACTTCCTAGGAATGATTCTTTATACCGTTTGGGCAGCGCTTAGATAGCCGCAAAAGTGAAAAATTCCCAAACAAATGAAATAAAAAAATTTTCGGGAAATTTTTCACTTTAATTTTTAACTCTCATTCATATATTTGATTTTTTTTTTTGAGGTCTGATTATCTTGCGATATCATAAATATATGCGATATGTTTATTTAACTTTTGCAAAAAAGCACTCGTTTATTTTATTTGCTGTCAAAAGAGAATAATCAATTCTTAGAAATTATCATTAAAAATTAGTCCTCAATAACGCCATGAAATTCGAGCTCTAGCGCTTAGACTCTCCACGCTTTACTGAAAAGGAGCGTTCCTGTTAAAACGAGTGTAATAGGGGCGACGACGTAGGCGTCGCTGACGTGGGCGGCCACGCATATTTCTCCAACGTCTTTGAACTACCACGCGATTATCACGTGCACCACTGGGCTCGACTTCAGCCTCCGCTTCGGATTGTTGAAATGGAAATTCGTAACTTCTACCATTATTAGTATTGTTACCAGCAGTAGTATTACTAGGAGCAACAGTAGTGGTGGCGATATTCGATACCATCATATTGGTTGAAGGATATGTACCTAAGTCGGTATTTGGGAAATTAGGTATAAAAACTGGCCGTGGTGTTGTACCGAATAATTTAGCACATAACATCTGCGGAAAAAATCCATTTACTGCGGCGATTGATGCCAATAATGTTAGACCAATTAAAAATAATGAAAACTTCATTCCGGAGCTTCTTCTGCCTTAAAGTGTTTTCTCGTTCTTAAGTGTAACTTGAAATGATGATCTAGGCGATGCGATCAAAGCCTTTTATATCAAAAAGCCATATTTTAAAAAGTCTAGATGAATAAGAGAAAAAAAAACAAACAAACAAAAAATTAAACGATATGTTGTAATAAAATGTAAAACAATTGTTCTAACAAAATAATAAATTTTGTGTTGTGTTTGTCTTTGTTTTCCTAAATAACTTTATGGTCTAAAGAATGACCCATTTATAGATTTTTGCTTTGAAATATGTCTATTAGGGTGGCTGTTACCCACATGGGATTTTGTGCCACAAGAACACCAAACTTTGCTGAAAAAAAATTCTTAAACAGACACCATCTTGTATTCAAAAAAGTGGACGTTTTTCTACTTTACTGAGCTCTGAAAACGACGTAATCTTGTGTTCAAATGGAAATAATATGAAACTTTGTGTACTTCTACTTATCCGATTGCCACGAAACTTGGAAAAGAGTTTCGTCTCTTAAAATCACTTAATTTTGTGGTAACGATGTGGGCAGGGCAATAACTGAGCACAATTTTTTTATATTTGATTTTATGATTTCTCCTGAATTGATTGCTGCGAAGCTTAGCAAATACCTCTCGTTCTGTAATTACACAATTTTTAAGTTGAAAAAATGGGCGGGGCTACACCCATTAAAATTTATTATTATATTTCACGTGGTTCTACTTATCTGATTTTTACGAAACTTACCACACACTTTGAGCTCTAAAATAGATACAATCTTTCATTTATAAAATGGGCGGAGCTACGCCCATTAAAATTTTAAGTGCTTCTACTTTACTGATTTTTACAAAATTTAACACACACACTGAGCTCTGAAAAAACACACAATATGTCATTTAAAAAATGGGCGCAGGCACTTTCATTAAAATCTAGGCGCGCTGTAGCCATTTGAGCTGTTTTTACCCCCCTCATAACTTTGTTCCCCGCGACCGTAATATTATGAAATTTAAATCATAATTAGAATAAATTCATGTAACCTCACATGCAAAAGTTTGAACGTTTTACAATGAAAGGTTCCGGAGATATGAAGGTGCAAAAAGTGCATATTTTAAGACATACTCACTGACTCACTGACTCATTGACTCACTGACTCACTGACTCACTGACTCCCTGATCACTCATCAATATTATGAAGCACTTCCGCTACAGCTAGAGAGCTAAGATTTGGTACACGAGTAGATCTAGGCGAGCAATGAACCAGAAAAATCTGAAAACCTAAAAATTTTAAACAAGGGGGCGGGGCTACGCCCATAAAAATTAAAATCTGCGGTAGTGAGCTGAAATTTGCTACAGAACTAGGTCTAGGTGAGCAATAAACTAAAAAAGTTTTAAAACCCGAAAATTTTGGCCAGGAGGGCGGGGCTACGCCCATAAAGGTTAGAATTAAAAAAGGAAATCTAAGGCGCTTAATGGAAG
The DNA here is from genome assembly GCA_949987645.1 of Tachina grossa. Classification (NCBI taxonomy): domain Eukaryota; kingdom Metazoa; phylum Arthropoda; class Insecta; order Diptera; family Tachinidae; genus Tachina; species Tachina grossa. The sequence goes on from OX465275.1 coordinate 157,815,169, forward strand.
CTATTTTATTGAAATTCGGCATACATGCTGCGATAAGACAGGCCTAAAAATTTTTCATTAAAAAAGTGGGCGTTGACACGCCCATACAATTTCAACCTCATTTTCGTGTACTACGGCTCAGCATATTTAGATATACTATTTCTGTATGTATTATTATCCGTTTGCAACGAAACTTGACAGGAATAATTAACAGTGACCGAAAAAAATCTTAAGTTTGGAAAAGTGCGCGGGGTTACACCCATTAAAATTATAAATGAAAAGTTGTCCTAAGGAGCTGAAATTTGATACACGAAAGCCTGAAAATCCGAAAATTTTAGTTAGAGGGGCGGGGCTGCGCCCATAAAAATTAAAAATTAAAAGTTGCTTTTATGAGCTGAAATTTGATACACAAGTAGGTCTAGGTGAGAAACGAACTAGAGAAATCTGAAAAACAAAAAAATTTTACCAGAATGGGCGGGGCCACGCTACTATTGTTTGAACCTGAAAACTTACAGCCTTATTTATAAAACTTATTAAGACTTTTAAAGAAAATTTTTCTATGAAAATTTGTCTTAAAACCCCTTTATAAAGCTTTAAAATAAGGCTGTTAATATACAGCTTTTAACTTACGCCATTTTAGTGAAACTTTCCATATACGTTACACGTATACAATACTTTAAACTATAACCTAAAAAAGTGGGCGTGATCACTCCCATAAAATTTTAGCCTTGTGTTTAATCTACTTCGGTCTAGCATATTTTAGAAGAAAATTAGCATGAATTATAAGCGCGGCTCACAACAATATTGTGAGTTTAAAATAGTAGCAGGAGTAATGCTCATATAATTATATTCACGCTAAAGAGCTGAAATTTTATACACAAGCAAGTGTAGATGAGTAAACCAATGTAAAAATCTTAAAACATAGAAGTTTGATCCGCTAAAACGCCAATTCACAGTAGAGTGCTGAAATTTGGTACACAAATTAATCTAGATCAGAGATCACTTAGAAAAATCTAAGAAACAGCGGTTTCAATCAGCGGTTGGGAACAAGCACTGTTAACTTAAAATTAAGTTAAATTTTATTGAAACTTTTTATCCACATTGCACTTATCCAAAGTAAAAATTTCCTGTTTTGAAAAGAGGACGTGACTACACCCATAAATCGTAGCTTTTTCTTTCATATACTTCGACTGAGCAGTTTTTAGTCTATTACTCATGTATTTCTCAATAGCTTTTTCATACAAAACTTACATGAATCATAAGCACTAACAGATATAAAAGTCGGCGGGGCCAGGCCCATAAAATTTTTAAGTAATATTATATTGTAGAGAGCTGACATTTTGTAGACAAATAGTCCTAATTAATTTACTCAGTCGGAAAATTCAAAAATTAAAGCACCACCCACCCTATTGAAACTTTGTATGCACATTGGGCATATCCTTTTGATTTATGTACTTCGGCTAAGCAGACTTTAATATATAAAAATATTTAGAAAATAGCCGGGATCACTCCCACTAGAATTGACGCTATATTTTACATATTTCTTTTTAGGCGACTCTTAACAAATTGCGTACACACTGGCGACCCGTTGTAATAGCAAAATAATTAATTTTTAAGGTGTACAATCCAACACTCATCATGCTCTAATCCATTATTTTATGTAACTATACCATTGTTAACTGTCACAGTGATCATGAATAGAAATAAAACACCCCAGAAACCTTAAGTTTAAAAAGTGTTAACATAGAAAATTTTTCAAAAAGTAGTCAGATCCTCACAAAAACATCAATGTGAAAAAAGGTAAAGTTCCTATCAAAAATTTTGGCCATCAAAAGCAGTGAGATATAAATTTTGACCAAGTTCCTGTTTGGCACAACACCTTTCATTATATACATTTGTAATCGTAAGGGTGTCATATAATTTCTTGATAATCTGCTAACTTGGCAATATTTTTACCCTTCTAAAAAAAGAGAGAATAATGTTCATTTATTTATATCGGTAAAAATATTGCCAAGTTAGCAGATTATCAAGAAATTATATGACACCCTTACGATTACAAATTTATATAATGCATAGCATATGTCAGTGAAAGGTGTTGTGCCAAACAAGAACTTGGTCAAAATTCATATCTCACTGTTTTTGTTGGCCGAAATTTTTGATAGGAACTTGGCCTTTTTTCACATTGATGTTTTTGTGAGGATTTAATTTTACATTTCACGTACTTCTTCTTAGCCAACCGATTTGCAATTTTTTTTTGTTTTGAAAGAGTTTACCTCCAGTTTGGTCCCATACATTTTTCTTAGAAAATGTTCAATCAGATCTTTGCATTGAATCCGGTTTTTTTGGCAGAATTATTTTTAATTCATTTTATGTATCAGCCCTGGAATTGCCTTGTGCAATTTGCTGATTTCCGATGCATATCTATTTATTAAAAATTCTGACATATCAGTTCAACACCGAAGTCTTTTCCTTTTCTGGGGTCGTCGGAAAAACTAATTCGTATGTGTAATTATAGCATTGCACAGATACATCTGTTTGCACCAGTTTTGCGTGTTTTTGGTTCTGGTATGAACAAATATGTTATTTAGCGTTTTCTGTTACTAGTTGTAAATGTTGATTTTTTAAAGCAATTATTGTATGGTTGGGCAATGAGCAAATGAAAACAACACATTTATTTTCTTTGTTTTTCTAAAACAATTAAAATACACAAAACTGCTTTTACCGTAAGTGCCTTATGATGTGTTGAGAAAAAATATCCATGGCTGATGAATGAATGAATGAAAGCAACATTTCACATACATATGTATGTAAGTAGATGATACATGTACATGAAACACATGATCTGCAAATACAAAAAAATGACACACCCCAGCGGGAAATTTAGCGAAGTACTTCGATAATAATCACTGACGTCAGTATGACATCGTAAGCGAGCCATCTAAGTACTTGGATTGTAATGTACGCGTAATCTGATATGTCATGTGCTACTAATAACTTCGATTACGATGTAAGCAGGGATTCATTTATTGCTTAAAACAAACAGTTTGTTATACAACAAAATTGAAATACTGGTCTACTTTTAGGCTAAATTTATTATCTTGCCCGCTTACAAGTCCGCTGTTGATGTAAGTGCAATGCTAGTGACACGTACTGACATGTGGCTTACTTTGTAAGCGAGAGCTCACCACTTACGCGTCCTATAACACTTTCATGTTAAATCTAAGTAGCAAAATAAGCTAACGAATCACCACTGACTGCTACTAAGTATTGCTGATGTCATCGATTACGTAATGTATATTTTTACCACTGGGAATTGTTATTTGTTTTAAATTGTATTGTAATTTGGAAAAGCAAGCACACACAATAACTCTTATACTAGTTCTGTCGCTCACACTACAATTATATTGTACATACCAGTGATGGGAAATGAGATTTACATTTCGGTATCAAAAAAACATTTTTTTTTTTAGTACTTTTTTGATCCCGATAGTACCAAATATTATTATTATTATTTTTATTTAAATTTTATTAACAAAAAATGGTAAAAAATTCATATACAAAGAAACAGAGAAATAAAAAAAGGACACAAAGTATATACATACATATGTACATATGCAGATACAAATGTCAAAGTTATAACAAGATGAATTTTCAGACTTCAATAAATCTTTGGCCTGGCTAAGACTTGATACAGTTGGAACATAAAATCGGTTCCTTTGTTTTATTTTCATGAGATTTTGGTAAGAGAAAATCCTTTCGACATTTGTAGAGGAGTGAGGTATGGACAAAATTCCGTAAGCTGCTCTCGATATATCATGAAACATGTATTCATCTAATGCGTTTTTAGTTTAAGTCACTATAGATACATATCTATTTTCTGTTGTTAGTGATTTCAGTTCTTTCATATCAGCCAGTGCTCTATACAGTTATTGGTTGTTAGTAGCTTAAAAATTTTTTTTCCCACTAGGAAACATTTTAATTAAAAGTTGTATATTGCTGTTTTAGCAGGTTTTACCAGATAAAGCATTTCCAGGGTAAATCTCGTACCTATTTTAGACACGGAAATACCTCTTTCAGACACGGAAAGTTTACTTTCCAAAGTCTTAATTCAGCTGGGAGAAAGGCAAACAGATGATATTCTTCTTTCTGTCTTTCACACAGCTGAATTAAGACTAAACTTTGCGTGTCTAAAAGTGGATTACGAAATCAAACTAACATTTCATTGTCAAAGTCCACTTTTGCCCTTAGAACTGGACAAAATTTAATATATAACTTTTTACAATTTTCTTTAAACTGATTTCAAACAGTTGTTTCAACAAGATTTGTGTTTATATGTATGCATACAGATCAACTTCTGTGTCACAGAAAATATCAATAGTTTTGTTTATATGTATTGAATTTTGAGAGATTACACTTTACTAATAAAGTTTCGTGCCATTTGCCGAAAAAGAAATTTAATTCTTGGCAAAAATATATTAATACGTGCGTCATTTGACTGCATTTCTAAGTTGACCGTGAGAGTATCAAATGTGTTGGGGGAGTACTACAGTACTTTTTCATGTTGAATAGTATCAAAAAAAAGTACGACCGTACCAAATTTCCCATCACTGTTACATACCATGGTATATTTGTTTTGTCTATACAAACGAGTATACAAATGCAACCCTTTAATGCGTAAGAACCCAGAGTATATAATTTATGGGCTCGCATAGGAAACTATAACAAAACTATGTATATTTACACAAATAACATCATATTATGGAAAGGCCATAACTCATTGTTTTGTTGAAATCAAATTTCTTGTATATTTCGTTAGCAGAACTCTTAATGCATAAAAATGCAAAAAATCTCGATTTCAAAATAAAATAATGAGTTAGGGCCTTTCTATATTAAGGTAACGATATATAACTCAAAAAATAGCAGTTTGCCAAAAAACGCCTTTGAAGCTTTCAATTTAAACACAACTTAAGGGAAAAAAATTTTTTTTTCTCTCAAGATTTGGGTAAACAAGTAATTTGTATGAAATTTTTAAACAATATAAGGAACGATATAAGGATTTGAGTTATGACATTCTTTGAGTAAATGAGCAATATGTATACCCTTATAATTTTATGATGTAAAAAAGTATGTTGTAATAAATGTGAAACAGTTGTTCTAATAAAATATTTTGTTTTCTTTTTCTTTAATAAATATATGAATGACCCCTTTATTAATTTGTATAAAGGTTCTACCAATAGGGACTTAAAAAATCTGAAAATTTATTGCGGTCATACTGTTGAAGCTATTTACATCTGTAGAATTATTTGTATTTATTCACTTATTTAGTCAGATTTGAAAAATCAGCCCGGGAGACGAGCGCTCAACAACACGTGCAAATGTTAAAGTTGTTTTTATCAAAATCGGTGATCTGTTCGTTCTACGCTACGCCCATTTTACATTGATATGACACGTGTGATTTCATCATATATCGTTCATGATACGTAGCGCGATCCTGTTCATGACATATTGGAAATTTTGCACGAAGTTGCTTGTAAACTTAACATTTCGGCATACATTTGCAACATGTTATATATTCCATTAAGTCGTGATAAACTGATTTTGAGTTAATAGTACCTCCGTAATCTGCACATGCGAAAGAAGCTCTGATCAAAATCTCAACTAATTTGTGTGATTTTTCAGGAAATTATAGCTTGTGACTTTTCTCTTTTAGAATTCTAATCAATCTCATTTGGAATAATAGCCTAATTTAGGCTATACTTGGGTATATTTAAACTTAAGTATATTACTTATAGTGTGAAGAATGATGTTTGCTTAAAAAATATAAAGGTTGAAAGAGAATTTCCCAATTTATTTGTAAAAGAAATAAAATTTTGAAAATCGCTTAAAAGTGCTCTTCTGCAAAACAGTAAAAATGTAACATAAGCAATTTTTCCTTATCGCTACAGACATAATGTCATCGATAGGCCTTGAAGATATCAAACGCTTAATAAAATACCCTTTACAGAAGTATGCATCTATGTACATATTTATATATTTACTATTTATGGTTTCCTTTGTTTTTGACTAAGTTCTAGTCATTTTAGAAATTTTGTTTTTTAGATAAAAATAAATATTTGCTGTGTTGGTATCATAAACTCAAGTTATTAGGGACACAATTTTTACATCTTAACATTGAATGTCAAGAAATATTTTAACGCAAACAAGTTGCTTAATATTTTAATTTTTCTTCTCCGTAAGCATAAAGTTGCTAAATATTTGAAGAACGAGGAATCATTTTTTAATCTGGCTCAAGTTCAGGAAAGAAAGGAAACGCTTTCGAATTTGTATTTTAATAATATATAAATTCGAAAGCTTCTTCTTTCGCCTTGAATTCATTTAATAGAATGCCATATTTTATTAACTGATATGATTTCCTAAAAAAAGTTAAAAGGAAAGAAAAGTTAAATTAGAACAGTTGGAGAAAAAAAGCCGCATTTTTCGGTGCCACCATGCACTTTATCAGCAACCATGTCTGTCTACTTGGACATAGAGTGGTTGTTAACATTAGCTTTTTAATGAAATAGAATATGAGAAATGGTTTAATGCTATATAAAATTTTACGCAAATCGACTCTACGCAGAAAACAATTGTGGACGTATTTTGAATAAAAATCGTTCAGTTGATGTGTACAAATAAACTTACAATTATTAACAATTTAAAAACATATAATATTATTTTTAACCCCCGACCAAAAAAGGGGTGTTATAAAATTGTAGTGTGTGTCTGTGTATCTGTGTGTCTGTATAGGTACACGTACAGACCAAACGGCTGAACCGATTTTAAATTAGTTTTTTATGTTTGAAAGGTGACTTGATCCATGGAGTTCTTAGCTATGTTTCTTTTCTGACTAAATCTGCGGTTTTTAAAATGTTTAATTTTTGTTATATTTATTTATTTGAAGACGGTTCGAAATGACTATACACTGAACACCATGATCTCTCTGCTTGTATGATTGGTTTTTATTTTACATCCTATTTATTCTCTGTCCCTGAAAATATTATAGCTATGGCTTTTGTTGAAGTTTTTACTTTGTATTTTCGGCCACACCCGTCACAATATTATTACTGCTGCTCATAGTAAATGATTGATACTTTTCAACAGTTGAAAAGCCAGCGCAATTAGTAATATAATAAAATTTTATGATTCCCCATTTTAATATTCGAGTAAATACCTTTAGGAAACACAGAAAAGAGGTAAAGAGAGAGACAGAGACAGATATAGATATAGAGATAAAGATAGATATAGAGATAAAGATAGACAAAGAGATAGAGATGGATGTAGAGATATAGATAGATAAAGATATAGATAAAGAGATAAAGATAGAGGTAGGGATAGAGGTGGAGATAGAGATAGAGATAGAGATAGAGATAGAGATAGGGATAGAGATAGAGATAGAGATAGAGATAGAGATAGAGATAGAGATAGAGATAGAGATAGAGATAGAGATAGAGATAGAGATAGAGATAGAGATAGAGATAGAGATAGAGATAGAGATAGAGATAGAGATAGAGATAGAGATAGAGATAGAGATAGAGATAGAGATAGAGATAGAGATAGAGATAGAGATAGAGATAGAGATAGAGATAGAGATAGAGATAGAGATAGAGATAGAGATAGAGATAGAGATAGAGATAGAGATAGAGATAGAGATAGAGATAGAGATAGAGATAGAAAAAGAGGTAGAGATAGAGATAAATATAGAGATAGAGATAGAAAGAGAGTTAGAGATGGAGATAGAGATAGAGATAGAGATAGAGATGGATATAGAGATAGAGATAAAGACAGAGACGGAGATAAAAATAGAAATAGAGAAAATTATTGGATGAAGAATCAAGAAGAAGAATAATGCTATACCGCCAAGATTCTGTTGCAAAATGCGGTTTGTTAAAAGAGCTGGCCATATAAAATTTAGTGACTCTCACTATTGTAGTGGTGGTGATATGCATTGATCCGCGAAAAAAGGACTGTCCATTTGTTTGTACTCACTATGACTCCTGCTAAAGGTTGTGAACTGAGCAATTTTGCATTCTAAGGAATATTTTTATAGAATATATCCTAGAAGTAATAAGTCTTAAAATAATTAAAAAGAGGAATTTCTAAGGTCACATCGGTCCCAGTCTTCTAATGGTCAATTTGAGCAGAAACCATGTTATTGCAGTGTCTATCGGTAATTAAATGTTTTTAATTTTAACATCCTTTGGGAACCGCATCGTTTTTATGTTACAAATTTTATATATATCAATTATAAAAAGATGTGAGTGTTAGGGACATACCCGTAACAGTGGAATTATCCATTATTGATTTACCTGCATTCTAGGTGCAACATGGGTTCAGCAGTTTTATGTAACATGTGCGAGGATTTTTTTTGCAAAAATTTAACTTTCCTTTTGAAAAAAGTACATAGATAGCTTAATAAAAGTTAGAAAAATAAAGTTCCAGTTACAAGAAATGCATTTTTAAGTCATGCTTTAAAAGAATAAAAAATCCCTATATACTTTAAGATATATATGTGTACATACATAAGTGAATATGTACAAAAATATGTGCAGATATACCAATCCTGCCGGTCAGAAACCTCAAAGCCATGATTATGGGAAATAAATTTTAATCAAATCAATACCATCCAACCTTCGTTTAACAAAAAAAAAAAACAAAGAAGAATCAAAACTAATAAAAAATACAAAAGACAAATTGCTCACATATTGGATCAATTTTATGAAAAAAATACGCTTTCGAATTGTCCATAACAAACTAATCCACGCCACACATGTTTCCATGAATTTGACCACATTGTAAATGAACTTGTCATGACATCGACACCGGATTTGCTTTATGTTTACAAAATAAAAAGACGTTAAAAATAAACAGAGAAAAGCTCGCAGCCATACACAGTCATACATACATACATATCATGGCATGGAAGTAAATGAAATTAAAAAGTAAAATTAAATTATTGTCAATAATATGCAAACAAAAAAATTTACCAAAAAAATCACAACCAAAAATTTAAATTAATTTTATAAAATGAAATTTCAGTAGAATAAACATAAACTTATCAGTTCATCAATGATGAAACACTTTTCCATAGAAAAATTTTTCATCAGTGATGAAACACTTTTCTATAGAAACATTTTTCGTAAGTGATAAAAAACTTTTCTATAGAAAAATTGTTCGTCAGTGATGAAACACTTTTCTATGGAAAAGTTTTTAATCAGTGATGAAAAAATTTTATATACAAAAAATTTTATTCAATCAGAGATATACAAAATTTTCTTTAGAAAAAAGTTCAAGTCAGAGATGAAAATCTTTTCTGTAGAAAATTTGTTCTATAGAAAAATCTTCTGTAAGTGATAAAACACTTTTCCATAAAAAAATTTTTCATCAGTGATGAAACACTTTTCTATAGAAACATTTTCCGTCACTGATGAAACAGTTTTGTATAGAAAAATTTTTAGCCAGTGATTAAAAACTTTTCTATAGAAAAATTTTTCGTCAGTGATGAAACAATTTTCTATGGAAAAATTTTTCGTCAGTGATGAAACACTTTTCTATGGGAACAATTTTCTTCAGTGATAAAGCACTTTTCTATAGAAAAATCTTTCGTCAGTCATGAAACAGTTTTCTATGGAAAAATTTTTAATCAGTGATGAAACACTTTTCTATGGAACAATTTTTAATCAGTGATGAAACACTTTTCTATGGAACAATTTTTAATCAGTGATGAAAAAAAATTTTATATGCAAAAAATTTTATTCAATCAGAGATATTCAATATTTTCTTTAGAAAAAAGTTTAAGGCAGAGATGAAAATTTTTTGTGTAGGAAATTTTTTAGTCAGTGATGAAACAGTTTTCTATAAAAAATTTTTTTTAAGTGATGAAAAATTTCCTATAAAAAATTTTTCGTCAGTGATGAAATACTTTTCTATAGAAAAATTTTTTTTGTAGAAAAATGTTCATCTATAGAAAAATTTTTCGGCAATGGTGCAACAATTTTTTATAGAAAAATTTTTTTCTGTAGGAAATTTTTTAGTCAGTGTTGAAATACTTTTCTATAGAAAAATTTTTATTCAGTGATGAATCACTTTTCTATAGAAAAATTTTTCTAGTGATAAACATTTAATTTTAAGTCTGCGATGAAAAACTTTTCCATAGAAAAAATTTTTTTCAGTGATGAACCACTTTTTTATAGAAAAATTTTCATCTATAGAAAGTTTTTTAGTAAGTGATGAAACAGTTTTCTATAGAAAAAATTTTCTTGAGTGATGAATCGCTTTTCTATAAAAAACTTTTCATGGGTGATGAAACACTTTTCTATAACAAAAAATTTAAGCAGTGATGAAACACTTTTCTATTATCAAATTTTTATCAGCTTTAAAAAAATTTTTTGTAGCAAAATTTTCAATTGTGATAAAAAATTTTCAATAGACACAATTTAAATCAGTGATGAAAATTGTGCTATAGAGAAAAATAAATTATTTCTAGAAAAATTTAAAGTCAGTGTTCAATGAACTTTCTATACAAAAAGTTTTTAGTCAGTGGTAAAAAAATTTTATTTAGAAAAAATTTTTGGTTATTGATGAAAAACATTTTTTAAAGAAAAAAATTTGAATTTTCTCAAAGATAAACAAAATTTTCTTTACAAAAAAATTTTTAGCCAGAGATGAAAATATTTTTTGAAGGAATGTTTTTTTGTAGGAATTGTATTTTTAATAAAAAAATAATTTACTTTATAAGTAAAATAATAACTTTGGATTATTAGTGCGTTTCAAAAATTTTAAACTTAAAAAATAATTGTTTTGAAAGTGATGAAACACTTTTCTGTAGAAAAATTGTATTTAAGTGATGAATAAAATTTTGTATAGAAAAAAATGTTTAGTTAGAGATGAAAATATTTTTATGGCAGTGATGAAAAATTTTTTTATAAAAGAATTTCTGTAGAAAAATTTTCAGGCAGTGATGAAAACATGTTATGTATAAAAAATTTTTAAGCAGTGATGAGCAAAATTTTGTGTAGAAAAATTTTTATTTAATCAGAGATGAAAAAAAATTTTCTTAAGAAAAAATTTTTATTTAGAGATGAAAATATTTTTATGGCAGTGATGAAAAATTTTTTTATAAAAGAATTTCTGTAGGAAAATTTTTAGTCAGTGATGAAAAAAAAAAATTCTATAGAAAATTTTTTAGTTAGTGATGAAAAAATTATTCCAGTGACGTTTTTTATTTATGAAAAATCTGTAAAAAAATTAACGTTAATAATAATAACTTTACTATAGAGAATGTTTCGTCCTTAGGAAAATTTTCTATGTGTAATAAAAAAAATTTAAGGAAAAGTTTTCGTGGGTATAGATTTTTTTAATGGTGGCAAATTTTCAGCCAGTGATAAAAAATGTTGTCGGTGTGGAAATCTATGCGTTATAGAAAATTTTGTGTGTCAATAACAATATCCAAAATCACATTTCAGTAATTGCTCTTTTGCTATTTCTTTTGCCTATTCCATGAAATCTGTAAATGAAAAACGAATCTCAGGAATTTAATTGTTGGCTTTAGGATTTGTTACAAAAAAAAAAAAGAAGAACAAAAATCAATTTTCTAAAACTTCATACAATACAACAATTATTCTTGCTTAAGGTGACAAACCAAAACGAATAATATCGAGGCAGAAAAGTGGAAGAGCAAAAAAAAACAGGAAATTGGCAATTGTTCAATTACGTGTGAAAGTGCACATTAGAGAAGACAAGTCTTCAACGTATACGAGTACATACTTAAGGGTATTTATTTCATACAATTACAACACAAAATAATACTACTCATGTTTCATGTTGAAACTTTATGTTTGCAATAAACAGAATAGAACAAAACAGTCAGTCAGTCAGGTTCTTAGGTGAGTTGACAACAAGTGAATAGATTCTCTTAAGTGTTGGAAAATTTACAGACAGTATACAAATATGAAATCTAAAGGAAAAAAAATATACAATTGATTACGAGTATTACTTCCACTTTTGAGAGATAAACACAGAAAAAATAAATAAGAAACAGGTAATTTGTTGTGTGTCTAAAGTGCAGGGTATGTGTGATAAATTTTTTTTAAATATAAAAAACAGTAATAAAATATATACTTTATTTTTTTAAATTCTTTAACTTAACACACTATCCAGGTATTGTGGATACAAATTAGAGAAAAAAAATTGGTCACGATCGCCTAATGTGGCAAGGATGCTGTAATTCTTATGTATTATATAATTTTATTAGTATATCGGAAATTTTTTACTATTAAACTCTTCCTGTGCCTTCTACACATTCATAAGTAGAGTTGGTGGCGGCTTGAAGATACATATGTCAAAGATATTGAATTTTACTCAGATTCTAATGTCCAACTACAAATAATTAATGACCTCTGGCAGATTATATTATAATACACTTCCCTCTTTTTTTCATTCTTTCTATTTTTTATTTTACTTTTATGTTTCTTCATAATTAAAACAATACGAGAGTTCGATAAAGTAATTAAAGGATTAAATATCATGTAGGCGTCAAAGTAAATGTTTTCTTTTTAGTTTTTATTAAACGTTTTATTAAGGGACTCGGGATCACACACGACGTTGGGTGTCAAAAACTAATTGAGTGGGATTAATTTTGTTTTCTTTTATCATAGATATATGTACATATATAAGATATGTATAAGTGATAGATAGTTAAGCATAAAAATTAAAAAAAATATCTGTATATGTACATACTATAGGGTTGCATTTGTATACTCGTTTGTATAGCCAAAACAAATATACCATGGTATGTACCATATAATTGTAGTGTGAGCGACAGAACTAGTATAAGAGTTATTGTGTGTGCGTGCTTTTCCAAATTAAAATACAATTAAAACAAATAAAAATTGCTTATTGTATTGCTGCTGAGCAACTGTTTGATCTGTTTTTGCCCAAAAATACATATTGTAATACAAATATATGAAAAAAGCACTATTGAAACAAATACATGATGTGGAGATGTATGTGCGGACGTTCGTTATGTTATTTTGTGGCGCAGCCAAAGTATAGAGAGAGAAAGAGACAATTTTGCTCTGAGAGTAATTACAAATGCATGTGTTTCATGTACATGTATCATTTACTTACATGTGTATGTGAAATTTTACTTTCATTCATTCATTCATCAACCATGGATTTTTTTTCAACACACCATGTGGTACTTAAGTTAAAACCAGTTTTATATATCTTATTTGTTATAAAAAAATAAATACATACAAACGTGTTTTTGTCATTTGGTCATTGCACAACCATACAATAACTGCTTTAAAAATCAACATTTACAACTAGTAAAAGAAACGCTAAATAACATATTTTTTCATACAAGAACCAAAAAACACGCAAAACTGGTGCAAACAGATGCATCTGTGCAATGCTATAGTACATACATAGTAGACCCCTGCACAACACCACTTACAAGAACTTTTAAGACATGAGGGATTCTTCAAATGCTTTATTACCGCGAACTTTGCTAAAACAAACGCTAAACAACACTGTTTGCAAGAAATTTATTTTAGTTATTGCAGGTATAGATGTAAAGAAGAAAATGCTTCGTGACTAAAGAATTTGTAATGCTTGCTTCTTAATACTCTTGGGCGCGTATACACATGATGATCTTTTATTTTTCTGCGCACATACAAACGCACACATGCATTAACATTAGTTGTATGCGCTTGCTTTAAAAAACCCCGTATTCTGTAACTCGCTATAGCTAAATCTCTATCGCCAAAAATCTAAAAATATAATTTTAGTGATTTGTGTCGTCTCCAAAAATTTTTAATTTTCTATTTGTTCAGCATTTTAGCGATCGAATCTAGCTTTAGCTTCAGTGAGTTAGGAAATATAGGGGCTGATCTCCTATAAGGTACAAACCTTGGGTAATGGGCTTATTAAAAAAAAATATTATAAAAACGGAGTAAAAAATAAAATTTCCAGTTCTATTAGGGTATCCACAGTCTTCTCTCGATAATAGGCTGCCTAAATATTTTGACGGATTAAAATCAAAAATAGAAATAACTGTCTCATTTGGTCGTAAATTTTAAATTATAAAAATCGAAGCTTGCTCGTTGTGATTACTTTATTTTTTTTTATTCACTCTACTCTATATTAGTTTCTAGTCTTAAGTGAATTATTCCCCATTGACAATGCGGATTCCTAAGATTTTCCACTCCTAATTGTTTCTATTGGTATCTTTGTTGCCTGTAAAATTATCTAGGGCCTACTGTACTAGGAATCTTGGGTCATAAGATTAAGATTTATGGTACAGCAGATAGTGTTAATTTCTTTTGTAACCAGATTCTCGCCTCAAATATTCCAATTGAGATTTTCTCTTGAATAAAAAAAGTCTCTATGTCCTTCTAATATGGCAACATTAATGCTCTTTAAAATAAGAATTCCCTTAATATTTATATAGTTAAAAGTATTCTGCAGTTTATCATCATTTAATGATAATTTTTTCTTTAGCAAAAAATGTTGATTACATCCGATGTAAATTAAAAAAAAATAAAAATCTTTTCCCCTGCAGACATCTCTATTAAATTCATACTTTATGTCGTTTTCTTACAAAAGGATTAATTGAACCATTCAACTGTCCAGTCAAGGCGGCACATGTATTGAGTCAATCAATTGACAGGAAGAGGCCACAAGACAAACATTAAATGTCAATGTGGTATTTGGATGATTGATGTCTGGAAGCATGGTGATGATGACGATGATGATGTAAATGCAAACGAATGAGAATACTTTTCAGATCATATTTTTATTTGTGCCTTCAAAGTAAGTTATATGATTTGTGGCACAACGGGTGGAGGGAGTTCATTTACTTGCTAAAGGCGGAAATAGTAAAATGCTTTTGTTTATGAGAAAGCCATAAACTATATTTGAAATTGTATAGCACAGTGTTTTAGAAGCCATTCACTTAAAGAAGGAATTTAATTTGATCAATATTGAACGAGAAATTTTCGGAAGAAAACAAAATTTCAAAACTTGATGGACCAGAGGGATACAACTTTAATTTCCTCTACTTGAGAAAGCAAGAAATATTTTTACAACGAAGATAGAGCAGGGAAAGACGCAGTTGTGGTATGGGATGACATATCAAGTATTAACCCTATAACTCAATTCTTTATGTGTCTTTTTTGTCCCTACAACAAAAATATTTTCCATGCAACTTTACTGTAAAAGTACGGTCACACTTGTCAAACATTTGCCCAACAAAGCGTAACCACTAAATGCTAAAGAAAAATCTTTCAATTCAGACAAAAGTTTGTCAAGTTAGAGAGTTAGCCAATATTATTGGATTCTATGACATTGTCCATTAGTTGTGTTCGAAACTGTTTAATATGATAAACAAATGTTTGGATAAAATTTTTTTTCATTAGTGTTTGTTGGCTGCGTTTTTCTGGGCAAATGTTTGGCAAGTGTGACCGTACCTTAAGTCCTGGAATATGGCCAAGTTCCAATTTTAGTTCTCGAAAGAAAGGAAATGAAGGCAAAAGTAAATTAAACTAGAAGCCGCGTTGAAAAGACATGACAAGCAAATAAAGCGAAAAGAAAAACCATTTTGGATTAACTTGAAACTTTCCTAAAAAGTCCTTTAGACGATCAACTAAACTCATCAGTCACATAATGTAGTTAAGCACGTGCAGTTGAATTTTTTTTTTTTTTTTGCTACAAGCACACATTGTCGGCAATGATTGATGAAAATCATAAAGTTTTTAATTTTTTAGTTGACAGCTGATTATTTGATCGTCTCCAGCGCTGATTGGGAAAAAAACATGATGGTTCTAATTGTCGTTTTTGATAACGAGCTTATTCGATTTCAGTTTGAAATTATTATACTCGCTATCTAACAATGTAATGATACGGTTCGATTTCGAATAACATCATCTCAAACAGAAAAAACGTGATCGAAGCAGCTCATTTCTTTATGATTCTTGTTAATGATGGAGAAGTTCGGAAACGAAAAGCTTAAATTGCGCAACAAAGTCAAAATATAAATGGTAATTGAAGCAATTATTTGTATGTCTACTTTTGAATACACATATGGATATAGTGATTGACGCGTTTGTTTGATCGTCTTCAGAGTACTTGAAGTAGAAATCACTATATTTGTTTGCTCTACCCTGCCAGAATCAGTTGTTAGAATTTTTTTGTTGTACTGTTATTGTTGCCAAAATATAAATTAAGTTGTCACAAATTGGAATTCCAAATTTCCGCAAGTCATGACAAAAAGTTTGCTAAATCTCCATTGATACATAATAGAGGCCTGCATAAACATTCTTGAAATGTAAATACGTCTTGTTTTTGAAATATAATAACAAATGCTGTCGTTTAATAAGCGAAGCAAGATGGATGCATTGGTATTCGTGTGTATGAGTGTTAAGAAGCGATTTCGCGAAGACTTTTGGTTCGTAACAAACAAGCAAAAGAAGTAGTGCTGGTGCATGTATGCTTGTTATTTTTCCAACTGTACATGTGTGTTTGTGTAAGATCTAGATGATAAGCTATTATGTGTTTAAGGGTGGTTTTTTAAAGCAAGCGCACACAACTAAAGCTTGGATCACACGATTGGCACAATGTACCGATTTTCGTCGGCTCAATGAAATAAATTCATAAGTGACAAGGTAAATTTGCCTTATTTCTCATTTAATTGAAATATAATTACTTAACTACACCACACTACATTGGTAATAAAACCATATAGACTTATTCAAGAATTAGTTAAGTAATAATGTCAGTTTTGCTTGTTACTTATGACTTTATTGCAGTGAGCCAACGAAAATTGGTACATTGTGCCGATCGTGTGATCCAGGCTTAATGTCAATGCATGTGAGCGTTTGTATGTGAGCTGGAAAATAAAAGATCATACACACAACGTGTGTGCGTATGCGCATTTGTATGTGCGCCCATGCGTATGAAGAAGCAAGCATTACAAATTTTTCCGTGACGAAGCATTTACTTCTTTACTCCTATACCTGCAACAACTAAAATAAATTTCTTGCAAACAGTTTTGTTTAGCGTTTGTTTTAGCTGAGTTCGCTGTAGTAAAGCATTTGAAGAATCCCTCATGTCTTATAAGTTCTTGTAAGTAGTCTTTTGCAGGGGTATAATACATAACACCAATTTTAAGGATATTAAGAACATGTGTCTATGCTTTTTTTCAAATTATAAAATTAATAAAAGAATGTCGGGGAATTTGAGAATTCATATTGAAGCAATTTATCTTCTCAAAATGCGTAATCATCAAAATAATAATAAAAATAATAAACTACTTAAAAAATTTTTTTATTCGACATATTATCAGAAATTTCAAACTATAATAATAAACTACTTTAGCAATAAACCCTTCTGTCTGGCCATATATTGTACATAAATAGTTATGCCGACAATAGGCTACAGCCTCAAAATCAACAATTCATATTGTATACAAATATTTTTAAGAATTCATTGATTTTCGTCAAAGTCTGAAATGTCATGTTGATCTTTTCTTCCACGCCAGCCAGGTGTGAAAAGAAATTTCTCCCTTGCATGTTTAATTTTTATTAATAAATTATTTTGCACTGAAGCCAAATACACACACACACACACACACAAACTCTTTATGAGGCAACAAGAGACAAGTGCGCAACGAATTGAGACATTCGTTTTAAAATAAAATTTAATAGACAATAAATTGTCATTGAATAAAAGATTCAGCAAACAGCTTATATTTACATGCAGTGATGCCAACTTTTTTGGCTCTAAAAGCACATCAGAATTTAAAAAAAGCACCAAAAAGCGTAATTTTAAGATCTAAAAAGCGTAAAATGCACTAACGTGAAAAACGAGTGCAATTTAACAATGTTTTCTAAGATATTCTCTATTTAGGCAATATTATCAACATCTTTAATGAAATATATCAGACGAAAAAGGTATGATTTACACAGAAAAAATAAATACACCAAGTTTTTTATTAAAGTAATTTTAAAAATACACAAATTTCTTAAAAGCACTAGTTAGTGCTTTTTGTTAGTTTGGCACTAACGCTCAAATTTGGCGTTTTTAGTCTTCAAAAAGCACTAAAAATAGTGCCAAAAGCACCAAGTTGGCATCGCTATTTACATGTTGTATTAACAATTTTACCTTTTCAGAAGATGAAAAAAAAGAAAAAAAACTTATGCTTATAAGTACATGTGAAATGGCAGCAGAAAGGCAAGCCAATACAAGACACACGTACAGGGAAAAAAACATAAACTCTAGACAGGTATGAACTTCATAGTGCTTTCTATACTCTTGAGGGTGATAAAAACTAAAGTCAGTCGCACAGTACAACAACAAAGGATAAATTCCATTGAGACTGACAGACAAATTATATGTATTTTTGTCATATATTTTTGTAGTTGTTGTCATTTGTGTGTGTTACAGAAATAAGAAGCATTTAAAATCTTACATTAGCTACACGTAAAGAAAAAACATGGTTCCTACAACCATAATATGAAAGCATGATAGCATAGTGGTTGTAGGTAAATCATATGTTTGTATGTTTAAAGTAAAGCTATGCATAACATTATATTTCTGAACTACAAACATACACCCAAAGAAAAAACAATTTAAAATTAATAAAAACCACTTTGATTCAATAAAAAAAAAAATTAACGAGAGTCTAGTCATGATGCAAATTTTTATTTCAATATTAAACAATATTAATTTATTTTGATTTAGTATGGAATTAAATATAGAAATATTATTTTTTAGCACTGAATTAATATTGAACTCTTATGGAACAGTATTGTCGTCTTATTGATATCATATGAATTACATATTCATTTGAAGTGGTGTCCTTAAGATTTTAATATGTTTCTTATTAATTCAATATTTGGCAATTTAAATTTCAACTCAACTAAAAGTTTAATGAAATAAAAGTCTTAAAATAGTATGGTTAGACCTTAAAACAATATTGATTCAATGTAATTCAATAAGTAAATTGAATCAACATTAACCCAAAGTTGAAAATTATTAATTTAAAGTATTTTAATATAATATTTCTATTATATTGAAATTTATTGAATTAATATAACGCGTTCTTATTTAGAAGTTGCAGCTTTTACCTGAGTGTAGTTTTGTTGCACATAACTATTAACATTGCTGCAAGCAATCATATTTTGTTTAAATATAACTATGCATAATTACTAAAGAACAAACGACAATGGCAAGACCGTTTGTAAGCTTACAGATGGTAAAATTGAGCTTTTATTACAAAAAAAGCTTTCAGCAAATTGTAATACGATGAATCAAAACAATTCACATATTCCATTTGCGCTGAAAACGGAGTATATAAAGCAGAAATCTACATCAGCTGACACCATACACAGTGGACCAAGCACAAAGAACACTGATGATGAAAGTGTAGCGGCCTTCGAAAATAAAATAAAGGGTGTCCCAACAAGAACGCAAGATTTAAATTCGGCGCCATTCGAAGTGTCATTGTTTGACATTTGAACAATTGTTATTGTTTGATAATAGAAGGTACGAGGTTAGTAAAAATGAAGCGCTACACGAATGAACAACGCATTCTCATTGTGAAAATGTTTTACCAAAATTTTGAAATTTTTGCGGCTACAGTTCGCAAATTTGCGATCAATTTGGGGTCACAATAATGCTCCAAAAGAGTCAACTGTAAAGACATTAATGGATAAATTTGCCGAAACTGGGTCTGTTAGTGATGTAAAGACAACAACGCGCCTTCGACCAGGTCGATCGACCGAAAATGTCGCAGCTGTACGTGATGATGTCGCTCAAGCGCAGGTCAAGCGCAAACAGTCAATGGTGTTCGGTATCGTGAAATGATAACCAGTTTTTTCGTGCCTAGAATTGAAGAAATGTATGTGGAGGGCATGTGGTTTCAACAAGATGGCGCCACATGTCATACAGCCAGAGAAACAATTCAATTGCTACATCAGTCATTTCCCGGTCGTGTTGTTTCGCGTTTTGGAGACCAGAATTGGCCTGGCCGCCTAGATCGTGCGATTTAACACCATTAGACTTTTTTCTTTGGGGTTTTTGAAGTCGATGGTTTACGCGAATAAGCCGACGACGACTCAAGCCTTAAAAGAGGAAATTGGACGCTGCATTAATAAAATACCGCAGCATTTATGCAAAACGGCCATTGAAAATTTCATTAAAAGATCGCGTGTGTGCCAGCAAAGCCGCGGCGGCCATCTGCCCGATTTGTTGTTCCACACATAAACTCATTTTGTCTACTTTACGATATAATAAAGTTTCACGATTTTTTTTAAATATCTGTGTTTTATTTAAAATTTAAATCTTGCGTTCTTGTTGGGAAACCCTTTATTGACAATTAACTTTGGTGTTATTTCTTCATTAATAACTATCACATGTAATTTGGCTTACAAATCGATACAAACTTTAGCCTGATCGAATCATAAATATCATAACTATGCTTTTATTGGATATAATTTTTAATCCCCGACTAAAAAAGGGGTGTTATAATTTTGTAGTGTGTGTCTGTGTGTCCACGTACAGGCCAAACGGCTGGACCGATTTTCATTTAGTTTTTTCTGTTTGAAAGATGACTTGATCGAGAGGGTTCTTAGCTATGTTTGAAGAATATCGGTCCAGCCGTTTAGAAGATATAACATATTTTCTGAAAAAAGTCGGCGGTTTTTAACATTTTTAATTTTTGTTACATTTTCTTTTGTGCTTATTTTTCTTTGTAGTTTTGAATACAAAATGTATGAAATTTATTGAAAGTATGGTAGCATTGCTGAGAGAATATTTATTTATATGTGATGCTAGGAACACAATTGGGACGAACGACGAATTTCGCCCACGTCGACGAATTCGTCGATAAGAATTCGCTGCGTAAATTCGTTGTGTGAATTCAGCTCTTATAATTGATAAAGTTGGTTATTGTCAGTGTGACCATATTAGCTAATTTTGGGCTAAATCTAACTTATTTCATTTGGATTTAGCTTTAAAATGTTTATTAAGCTCTTAGCTTATTTTTTTTTAGCTTTTTTAAAAACGTATTTAGATTTTTTAGCCTTTTTTAATCCAAATTGCTTATTCTCTAAAAACATATTAAAGACATACGTGATTTAGCTTAATTTTATTTTAAATTCTGGTCATTAACATTAATTATTTGTGCAAGTGCTTTCATTTTCAATGTTTATATTCGAAATGCAATAAAATAAATGCATGCATTTTCTCAGTTTAGGTGGACATAAAGTTATAAATTGGGGTGAGATAGCTAGAGACTTTAACTTTGTTTTAAAGATTGAACGAATCTGCGTTATAGTTAATTTTAATTATTATTGTTCGAAATTCATTTGTCGCTATATTTTTATGATTTGATCAGGCTTAAGTTCGTTTCGCTTTGTAAGCCAAATTACATGTAATAATTATCAATGAACAAATAACATCAAAGTTAATTACAAATACTCCGACAAACACTTAGTAGAACGGAACAACCAGCTGTTTTCGAAGGCCACTACACCTTCCCTTCACTTGGTCCACTGTGTGTGGTGTCAGTTGATTTAGGCTTCTGTTTTATATATGTACTTAGGCTTTATTGCAAAATGGAATATGTGAATTGTTTTGATTTATCGTATTACAATTTGCTGAAAGCTTTAATTTTACCATCTCTAAACAACAACAACAGTCTTTCCATTGTCGTCTGTTATTTACTAAGTATGCATATGTTAGTTAATTTGCTTTTTTTTTGAGTTATTTTGGAAAAAGTTATGTGCCTCAAAAGTTATGCAAGAATTAATTGTAGTGTCACGCGTTGTGTTTCCCAACAATAAGTTTACAGCGACTTCTACACACACTTTTATATTTTATTTTTTTGGTTGCCAGTGTTTTACTTTTTTTTTATTAGAGATATGCAAATACCGTGATTTTCTATGCTTGAGTCACGCATTAGTCACGCCTGAGTCACGCGTGATCGTGATTGTGTTTATATATAATAGTGAAAAAGCGTGTGTGACATTAGCTAACTTTCTTAGGCCTGTTAATTAATCTATTTTTGTGTAATTCGTATTCGAAGTCAGTCAATGGGAGGCAATTCAGCAGGAGCGTGTGTGAATAAAAAAATTAATGCATTTTTGGTTGTTTTGTTGGTAAAGCATCATTTATATACATTTCGTTGATGATTTTGTATTTCTTATATAAAAAAAATCATTAACAATAATTAATTAATAAGCACTTTGTTCTGGGGGCACCCGGTTCGCCACTCCTATACCGCCAAGGTTTTTGTCGAAACATGTACTTTTTACTAAGAGTTATCGACATCAAATTTAGTGACCCTTACCGTCAAAGTTGTGGAGATATGAATTATTTCGCGAAAAAATTGAATTTGGCCCCACTTTGCATCGGTTGGATTTCTAAAATTTTTGAAGTGAGTCTCCTAACGGGCATACACTATTTACTTTTACATTCAATTACTTAAAGCAAGAGGTGTTGCTTCTTAGACTTTGACTGTTTGCGACTTGCAAAAGCATATAGAGCGCTCCTGATTTTACTTGCGGTACTAAGCAAAAGCAAATAGAGTTTACAAATTTTAAACGCACTAATAATCCCAAATTAATATTTTACTTATTAAGTAAAATATTTTTTAATTGAAATTTATTTGCTGGTAGTCTAGCATGTCCATATACGTATCCCATTGGCGCTTGAACCAAACCAATGGGATACGTATATGGACATGCTAGACTACCAGCAAATAAATTTCAATTATTTTATGTACACTTCTGACGATATGTCAAATGATGGATTTTCTTTAAAATATTTTTTTTTTTACAAAAAAAAAAAAAATACATTGAAATTGATTATTGAGGGGTTTACCTGGATCCCATGCGCATTTCACTGCTGCTAATGCTGATCATCAGGGAACCCTTAAGGTAGAATTAGTAAAATCGTATCGTGATGTTGCGTGTCAGCTGACAAAAACCGTACGATATACAATGCATGTTACTAGTTATAAAATATGTGGTGGTAGCACTGCTGACGTAGGAATCTGCAGAAAACAGATTTTTCTGTAGCGAATCTCAAAAACGCCGTATTTAATGCCAGACAAAAAAAAATGTGCTATGCAAACTGTTACATTTTCTATAACTTGTGCACAAAGCTGAACGATACGGCAAGCTGTAAAGTAGAATGATACGATTTTACTAATTAAACCTTTACACAAAGTTTCTTAGAACAACTAGAGTTATTATGTTATAAACTTTCATTTAAACAAATGAAAAGCTCAACAACAAATAACAAAGTTGAAACAAGAACTCAATAATCAAAAAAGCAAATAAAATTCAAAATTTTCAAATCCTAGACTGTTGACAGTGCTGCGCACTTTCTCATACATATTTCGTTTTGTTATTTGGCTTTAAGTGATACTGCTGTATTTTGCAATTAAATGAAAATCATTTCAATCAGAAATAATTTTTAGTCAGGCTTGAGTTCAGTAATTTCAATTCTTTTTATTGAATGAAATATTTTATTAATTAATGTGAGTTTCTAAAGAAGAGAAGAAAAATTAAATTAGACTTTTTAAGCTGGGGGAAATACCGATATTTTTCTGTGCAGCAACGCACTTCATCAGCACCCTAGTCTATCTACTTGGGTAGAGATTGTTATTAACATCAGCAATTTAACGTACATAAATTCTAATGAAACGGAATGTGAGAAATGATTGTTGTGTACAATTATTGATTTACCTCTGGTAAATACATATGTCATTTCAGTTTTTTCAATACTGCCGCAACTGCTTATATATATTTTTTTCTCTGCGTGTACACATACACAAACACATTCCTTTCCTTTGCATTCTATGGTTTCTTCATTACACTTTGAAAGCACTTGTATTACCGTAAAATTTTTGCATGATTTGCAGTCACAACAAGACAACGATTTAAAGTGTATGAGTAGGTGATGAAGCATGTGTGTTCAGGTGCAGTGCTGTAAGGATCTTTCAAAAGGTATTCAATGCAAAGGAAATGTATTGTAAGCAATGCAAATCACTGAAGTCAAGCAATCTCATTATAAATGTATACAAATTCCATAGTAATTTTAAGTATAACTCTTAAAATTAACACAAAGTACTTCCGTTGTGGCCTTACGTATAAGGAGAGCGGAGAGCAGAAAAGGGCACATGGAAGTTGGAGAAGGAATACATATTTCAAATTAAAGGACTGAAACCAAAAAAAAAAAAAACTGCAAACAATTTAGTTTCAATAAAATATAATATCATTATGCGTGTTACCTGCGGTGGTGTAATAATGAAGAGCAAAAATTATTTTTAATTTTTTAGTGTGTCTTTTTCCAGCAGGTTGAATATTTTGAACCTCCCGCTCGAAAAACGTTTCACTTTCAAATAATAATGTTTAAAAATTGGTTTGTATTAAATATTCTATATTTATGCAAAATATTTTAATATTCACTGAACTGCACATTTGTATTACTTTGTTTACTTTAAACTGTAAAATTTATTTTCACTTCATTATTTTAGAATACAATATTAAATCACTTAACTGAAGATTTGTTTTAATCTAATCTGATTGAGTTAAACTTTTCTTTAAAGACTTTAAGCTGCAAAACATATTTTGAATTCATTAGAATATAAATTCAAAGAATAATGCATTTGTTGAACTACATAAAACAAAAGAATAGAAGAAGAAATGTTTGTATGTATATGCAATGTAATGCCAAAAATTCCAAAAAGTCCTTTGGTAAAGTTAAATGTACTTTTCCGAGAAAAATAGATTAATATGTATGTACATATATTTTTGGAAATTATATTATTTTTGCTGTGTGTTTATTTGAGGGCAAACAAATGTTTTGCCATCTTCTGATAAGATTCTTCTACTGGTTTGTTTATTCTTCAAATCTACTAAATACATTTTGCTAATAATAACAATTTGTGTGTACTTTATGTGGTACTCTAGGTCTGTGCAAACTGAACAAACATGCAAAATTTACTTAAGTTATCTTTAACCAAATAAAAGAAGAAAAAAATATGCATACGGGCATAATATACATATAATGAAAAACCAACTTAATTCATAAAGGAAGTTAGTTATAAAAATAGTAATAAAATGGAACTTTGTATATTTAATTTACATACATGCATTCTTCATGTGTACGAGTTTGGTCTCTAAGGTACTTGAAAAAATGTTGTGCACAAAACAATACTATAAAAAACACTGCTGAGTCCAGGGTATGAATATGTTTAAAATAATTTCAGTTCACAATATATTATAACAGAATATGCGTATTAAAATTAAAACAGCTGTTTGTTTGGTTTATCCTTACTTATTACTCAAGGTCAGGCAATTTTTTAAAGCACTTTTATTTGCTTAAAGCTAAAATTAATTTTTTTTTAAATAAAGGATATATGGGCAGATAATTTGGCAGTAACATTGCTTGTATTATAATTGAAATAGTAATAGTGTCAAACAAACATTTTCAATATAATAATTGTGTAAAAATGTAAGTTTTTAAATTAAGGATATATAAAAGGTAAAAAAGTCCTTGCATTAAATGGAGTTTAATTATTTGAAGACTTAGATATATAATTCTATAAAGAACTCCTTGTATTACACACGTGCTAGAGAAAATTAAATTTTTTTATATTAAGGACATTTAATCTTCATCAATACAAGAACAGGCATATCTACTGTTCTTGTATTGATGAAGATTAAATTAAGATTTACATACAAATATAATTCCATAAAGAACTTCCAGTATTCCTAACTTAATTTAAGAGAAAATAAAATTTTTTTAAATTAAGGACATTTGGCAGATATGCTTGTCCTTGTATAAATGACGATAAAATTTTGTAATAATGGAAGTGTTTATAGAATCCGAGTGCAGTTTAGACCAAATTTTTTAGCTGAAATCCAAAATTTGAAATTTAAGGATATATGGGAGATAGGCATGTCCTTGTGCGTATTCGTATAAAGTTTTGGAAGAAACTTAAGAGTTTAGTTTTAGAAATAGCTGCAGTAATTTAAGCTGATTTTTTATGATGTTTTTAGCTAAAACTTTATTTTTAAAATAAAGGATATATGACAGTTAAATATATCCTTGCTGCGATAAAAAAAAAAAACTTTCAAGATAGCTTAATAGTTTACTTTTACAAATTTTTAATGCTTTTTGATACATAAAAGTACATTTTTATAATAAAGGATATATGTGAGCCAAACATATCCTTGGTCCAGTTACTAAGAAATTCGCCTTGGGTATTACCTGTGTATTTAATAATATATTTACAAAGCTTTTCCCTATTTTTTTTCATGATTATAGGAAAAATTTATTTATTTTTTAATTAAGCATACATTTAAGATACTCATATCCTTTTCTGGATTAAAGTGAAAATTCTGAGAAACTGAACTATAGGATTTTAAAATAAACTAACAGCTTTTACTTAATTCTGAGCATACATAATTGCCCAGGAAAAAATTTAAAAAAATGTAATCGAGTTTGGAATTAAGCATTTTTGGTGGAAGCTGTTCCTTACTGGATTACCAACTTAATGATTTTAATAAGGCTTGAGACTAAAATAATCGATTCTTGAGAAGTACTTACCTTTTTGATTTGGAGACTTGTTCACTTAATCTATTTAATCTAAAAAAATCATTCTCTTTATTTAGCAACTTGTACATAATTTTTTTACATTTTTGGTAATGAGATTTGTAAGCGAGTAATGATATTTGGCAATCAGAAAAGTAAGTCATTATATGGCAAGTAGTTTTAATGGTAATGTGTAATTTTTTGCTGGGTATTGCTAAAATTAAATATTTTAAAATTAAGGATATAAGGAAAGTAGACAGACATGTCCTTGCACTAAACTTTATGAAATTTGCCCTGGTCGTAATTGTGTAATTGCATAAAAAAAATGCAAAAATTTAATGTCTGCATTTAATTTTTATCATAATTACATCTAAAAATTTAAATTTTCGAATAAAGGATATATGGAAGACTGACATATCTTTGCATCAATTGTAAGGACACAGGTCTTGCTGGTAAAGTTTTAAAAATTGTTACGAAGTTTTGCTGCATTTTAATAATGATTGAAACTAAATTTTTTTTTTGCTTTAAGTTAAGGACTTATGTGAGGTATATATAAACCATACATAACCATGCTTCGATGGCTATTAAATTGACCAGATAGTGCTTCATTGTGTCATTTTGAAAAGATCTAACTGCTTTGAATGTATTGCGATCATAATTTCAGCAGAAATTAAACTTTTTGAATTAAGGACATATGGGAGGTAGGCATGTCCTTTTACTGTTTATAACAAAATTTTGTAGCCTAACTATGTACTTGCGCTTTGTAGTAACGCTTTACTGCATTCGCACTATAACTGTTGATAAAATTTAATTTTAAGAATTAAGGATATATAGGAGTTAGCAATATCCTTCAGCCGGCCGAATATAAGTTTCCAATAAAAATAATTTTAAATTGTATAATAAAATTTTTTTTCTTAATTTAGTCAATATAATGCTGCATAAAGAGGGGTCCTTTTGCTCAAAAATGTATGATGCCATACCACTGTGCAGTGTACTGCTGTATCCTTATAATATAGAAAGTTATAATTGCAGTGATTTTGATTATAAAATTTTATTATTTCAAGACGCTGCTCGTAATGGTTTTTATGTGTCTAGATAATTTTCAAACCTCCTTCGTATCATGTGCATTTTAAATATAAACTTTTTCCCAACTTTTATAAAAGTAGCTGCCGTTTACTTGTATTCACTTCTTCAAAAACTTTGTTATCGAAGAGAGCCTGATAAAGATATTATTGTAAGTTTGAATGAAAAAAAAATGCTTTAACAAAATGATTTAATGTTAAACGACACTTTTGCATAAATGTCAAACTTAAATATCAAAATTCAAATAAACTTTAAGTAAACATTCAACATAAAAACCGGAATATAAACACAGTGATTGTTGGGTTTGAGTTGTGATATTTAATTTATATATTTGTTGTTCTTCTTGGCAACGATTTTTTTTTATAATAATAATAAAGAACCCTTCTCATACTTAAATCTTCACAGATCAAAATTAAAACTTTATTTGGCGTTAAATTTCTAATGATTTCACGCTTAATAAACACAGCTGATATTGTATTACAAGCATGAACCCTGCAGAAAACCTCAATGGCTTATAATAAATAATTTATCACACTTTAATTCTCATCATGTTTGTCATTATTTTGGCGTAATTATAAACTCAAAAGTCAATTTAAATCATGACAAATGAAACCCTTTGTTTCTGTGACATTTCAATGTAGTCTTCTTATACAAATGTTGACTTTCTTTCCTCCAGACCTTGTGGTGCTATTGCTTTAAATGTAATTTGTACTTTCATTGCGGAAGCATTCATTTAATGGTTCAATCATAATTTAAATAATGATAAATTGTAAATGATTTTAGTTTTCTGTATATGTACATAAAATTATTTTTAGTTAATTAAAATTGTGTGGAAGCAAGAAATTGCTTAACATGAATGAAGTCAATTTAAATAAGAAAACAGCCAGACCACGGCCTCGCATTACACGTTACTGGTGTTTAGCACAAGTTCACTTTTAAATGTCTCTCTACGCTTTTGCATAGAAAGCAAAATTTTTATACCCTTTACCAAAAATGGAAAACATATGTAGGTTTTTCATTCCGTGTGTAATTTCCACAATATTAATAAGCGAGCCATAAAGTATATATATTCTGGAACCTTAAAAAGGGTCCGCCAGATAACCTTTTTTTTGAAAATGCTATAAAAAAACTACTGAAGCTTCGGCTGTGTGGCACGTAGCGCCGTCCTGTTGAAACCAAATGTTGTGAACAAAAATTCGTTCAACATGGCCCGATAACGATCGCCATTGACTGTAACGGCCACTCCTTGCGCAATGGCCCAATTATGCCTCTGGACCAAAATCCGCACCAAACAGTGACTCGTTTTGGGTGCGTCGGCTTTTCAATGTATGCGTGCGGGTTTTCTGTGCCCCAAATGCGACAATTTTGCTTGTTTACATACCCGCCAAGATCAAAATGAGCTTTATCTGAAAAGATGATTTTTTTTTGGCAAAATCGGCATCTTCTGTAAGTAGATGGCAGGCCCACTTAGCGAAGCGAAAACGCATTGGATGGTCAGTTGGCTCGTTCAGCGGAAGGATAAAACTAATTATCTGTCAAATCAGACATGAGCTAAGTGTTACCATTCACGAAATAAGCACTAGTTTAAAAAAAACGTTAGATGGCGGACCCTTTAGATAGGGAAGACGAACAAGCGATGTCCGTCTGTCCGTCTGATGTACGTGAAATCGGTTTTTCGAAGCTCAGATAAAAGCTAGAGACTTAGGTCTTGGACTAGTGTATCAGAAATACTACGAAATAGATTGGTATTGGAGATAAAAAAATCGAGCAAAATCGAGCAGACGGTTTCACAGCTGGAAAACTCAAACTTTATTTTGCCATATAAAAGTAACTACTGAAAACTAATTTTTATTTATTTTTTATTAAATAAACTTATTTTATACTTCAGTATGAATAAAATTGGTATTTTTTTAAGAAACATTAAAAAGACGTTTCCAGGGTTGGAAAACTTTAAATTTTTTTTATACAAAACTAACTTACTAAAACAAATTTTTCCTTTTTTCTGTAAATTAAATATATCTTATATTCTTAATATAAAGAGATTGGTGTAAGCAATCAGAAAAATCAAAAAGGATGATTCCAGGGTTGGGAAACTTAAAATTTTTGTGATATAAGAAATTAACTACCGTAAATTAATTTTTATTTATTTTTTATTAAATATTTCTTATAAAAAAACTAAAAATACGTTTCCAGGGTTGTAAAACTTTAACTTTTTTATACCCTTTACCAAAAAATGGTAAAAGGGTATATATAGGTTTATCATTCCGTTTTTAATTTTCTGAATATTAATAAGCGAGCCATAAGCCATAAAGTATATATATTCTGGATCCTTATGCATAGGGAAGACGAATAAGCGATGTCCGTCTGTCCGTCTGTCTGTGCGTGAAATCGGTTTTCCGAAGCTCCCAGAAAAGCTAGAGACTTCATTCTTCGACTGGTGGGTCAGAAATTGTAGAAATAAGATTACTATTGAAAATCAGCAAAATCGGGCAGACGGTTTCAGAGCTGGGATACTTAAACTTCATTTTGCCATACAAAATAACTACCGAAAACTAGTTTTTAATAATTTTTTATTAAATAAACTTATTTTATACTTCAGTATGAATAAAATTAGTATTTGTAACTAAAAAAAATTAAAAAAAATTTAAAAGCCGTTTTCAGGGTTGGAAAACATTAACTTTTTTTGTTATGCAAAAGTAATTTACTAAAACAAATTTTTCCTTTTTTTTCTATAAACCAAATATATGTAATATTCTGAAAAAAAGGAGATTGATGTAAAAAATGAGAAACACAAAAAGGATGATTCCAGGGTTGGAAAACCTACGAATTTTGTGATATATAAAATTAACTACCGTAAACAAATTTTTTATTTATTTTTATTAAATAAACTTATTTTATACTTCACCACGAATAAAATTGGTATTTCAAATAAAAAACAGTTAAAAAGACGTATCCAGGGTTGGAAAACTTTAACTTTTTTTCCTATACAAAAGTAAGTTACTAAAACAAATTTTTCCTTTTCTTTATAAATTAAACATATCTTATATTCTTAAAAGAAAAAGATTGGTGTAAGAAATCAGAAAAATCAAAAAGGATGATTCCAGGGTTTGGAAACTGAAACTTTTTGTGATATAAAAAATTAAATACCGAAAATTAATTTTTATTTTTTTATTAAATGAACTTATTTTATACTTTAGTACTAATAAAATTGGTATTTAAAATTAAGAATTTACCTTAAAAAAATTAAAAAGATGTTTCCAGGGTTGGAAAACTTTAACTTTTTTTATACAAAAGTAACACTAAAGCAAATTTTTCCGTTTCTTTATAAATTAAACATATCTTATATTCTTAAAAGAAAATGATTGCTGTAAGAAATCAGAAAAATCAAAAAGGATGATTCCAGAGTTGGGAAACTCAAACTTTTATGATATAAAAAATTAACTACCGAAAACTAATTCTAATTTTTTTTTTAATTAATAAAATTATTTTATACTTCAGTACGAATAAAATTGGTATTTCAAATAAAAAACAATTAAAAAGACGTTTCCAGGGTTGGAAAACTTTAACTTTTTTTCTTATACAAAAGTAAGTTACTAAAACAAATTTTTCCTTTTCTTTATAAATTAAAAATATCTTATATTCTTAAAAAAAAGAGATTAGTATAACAAATCAGAAAAATCAAAAAATTTGATTTTAGGGTTGAAAGACACACTTTTTGTGATATAAAAAATTTGCTACCAAAAACTAATTTCTATTTTTTTTTATAAAATAAACTTATTTTATACTTCAGTACGAATGAACTTAGTATTTCAAAATAACCACAATTAAAAAAATTAAAACGACGTTTCCAGGGTTGGAAAACCTTATTTTTTATATAAAAGTAACTTACTAAAACAAATTTTTTTTGTTTTACTATAAATTAAACATATGTTATATTCTTAAAAAAAGATGGTGTATGAAATCAAAAAAAATCAAAAATGATGATTCCAGGGTTGCGAAACTTACACTCTTTGTGATATAAAAAATTAACTACCGAAAACTAATTTTTATCTATTTTTTTTAATAAATAAACTTATTTTATGCTTGATAACGAATAAAATTGGTATTTCAAATAAAAAAAAAAAACAATTAAAAAAATTAAAAAGACGATTCCAGGGTTGGAAAACTTTAACTTTTTTGTACAAAAGTAAGTTACTAAAACAAGTTTTTCCTTTTTTTTTTATAAATTAAACATTTCTTAAATTCTTAAATAAAGAGATTGGTGTAAGAAATCAGAAAATCAAAAAGGATGAGTTCACGGTTGGGACACTTACACTTTATTGATATATAAAAGTAACTAAGTCTAATTAATTTTTATCTTTTCCTTTATAAATTATATATATTGTACGTTTAGGAAAGAAAAGTTTGGTATAGAAAATTATAAAAATAAAAACCACAGCTCCAGAGCTGGAAATTTTGATTTTTTTCTGGACATTAAAGTAACTAAATAAAACATATTTTTTGAATTTCCTTTTTTTTCACTTAACACACGTTCTATATTTTTTTAAGAACTGCTAGATTGGTATAAGTAATCAGAAAAATCTAAAATTACGATTCTAGGGTTTGAAAATTATTATTTTTTTCTTTGTACATAAAAGTTACTATGTACTTATGTATGAATCTTTATACTACATAAACGCACTTTGGTAAAGGGTATATAAGATTCGGCACAGGCGAATATAGCACTCTATCTTCTTTGTTATACAAAAGTAACTTACTAAAACAAATTTTTCCTTTTTCTATAAATTAAACATATCCTATATTCTGAAAAGAAAGAGATTGGTGCGAGAAATCAGAAAAATAAAAAAAATATGATTCCAGGGTTGGCAAACTTACACTTTTTGTGATATATAAAAGTAACTAAGTCTAGTTAATTTTTTTTCTCTTTCTTTACAAATTATATAATTATTTTTGGAAAGAAAATAGAAAATTCTAATAATAAAACCACAGCTCCAGAGCTGGAAACTTTTAACTTTTTTCGGGATATTAAGGTAACTAAATAAAACTAATTTTGTTTACTTAACATATTTTATATATTTTTTTAAGAACTACTAGACTGGTATATGGAGTCAGAAAAATATAAAAAGCTGATTCCAGGGTTGGAAAATTAAATTATTTTTTGTATATAAAAGTAAGTAGGTCAAATTATTTTTTTCTTTTTGTTTACAAATTATTTATACTTACTGTTTTAGAGAAAAATAGTTTGACATAAAAATTATAAAAAAAGATTAATAGCTTCAGACTTGGAAAACTTAAACTTTTCCTGGTATATAAAACTAATTAAATAAAACTAATTATTTCTTTGGTAAATAAATATAATGCATATCTTTGAAAGAAATAAATAAGTATTAAGAACTAGAAAAAATCAAAATTATAGTTCCAGGGTTGGAAATTAAAAAAAAATTGTTGGTAAAAATATAACCAAAAACAATTTTTTTTTTCAATTAAACATATAGCATATCTTAGAAAGTTTTTTACTGTAGATTTTTTATAACTGTTAAATTTTTATTTAAGTTTAAACGAAATTTTGTGCCATGTTGCTTATTATGCTCAAATCGATGGTCTTTTGTTGACAGCTTGTAACGAGTTCTTATTAATTTTTAGTAAATAGAGATAGAAATAAAATTTATCGCTAAAGAACAGTTCTAACCATAAAATTAATTAAAGGACATGTTCAGTTTCATTTACCTGTATACTTTCCTTTGTGCTGAACAAATTAAAAAAAAATCTTTACGGATAAACGTTTACATAATACCGCGATATATACCTTTTGCAATGGGTTGCTTAAATTGAGACACTTAAAAATTTTGAACATCAAAGATTATTAAATAAAACAATTTAGTTTACTTGGTATGGAGGTACAATACTAAAACTGTTTTATAGAGTTTTAAAACATCTCGAGTACCAGTAAACAAGCACCGATTTTTTTGCTATTGTATGACGTGACAACTGGATGAATGGGTGAATAGGAATAGGGTGAATGTAAAATTTTTCTTAAATACAGAGTGTACAATAAAATATTCAACTTATTGCTAATATTGAAAAAAAAAAAAATTTAATCAAAAAGTATGTATGTGCTTATGTATGTATCTCTATACTACATATGTATACATACGCACTTTCGTAAAGGGTATATAAGATTCGGCACAGCCGAATATAGCACTCTTACTTGTATAAGATTGCTTCTATTATGGCAGAAGCTTAAGACGACTAAGGAATTCCACTTAAGAGAGGTTTTGTCGGCTTTGTATTGTATCTGTGGCAAAAAGTGCTTACGTCGACATAAGCTGATTTTGAGTTAATGATACCTCCGTAATCTGCATATTTGAAAGTACCCCTGGTCAAAATCTCAATTAATTTGTGTGATTTTTCAGCAAGTTACAGCACTATGACTTGCGACTTATCTTTTTTAGACTTCTAATCTCATTTGGAATAAAATAAAAATATCTGAAAATCATTTAAAACGCTTAAAAGTGCTCTTCTGCAAAACCTTAAAATATGACTTAAGCACTTTTTCCTTATTGCCACAGATTTTATAACTTTAGACTCCAAAGTTTAGTGTACAAGCAGACTTTATATTTTTGCATTAGTACAATTTGACGGCAATTTTATTTTAATAATATTTGGAGCTGTTAAAAGCCTGTTTAAGGATGCTTTTTTATGCTCTTTTTAGGAAAAGGGATAAAGAAAACTCTTACCTAGAGGAGTTGTGGGTAAAAATATCTCACATAAACGTAAAGGTGCTAAACACTTTATAAAACTAAAATAAAAATGTTTCCTTTGAGTGAGTTCTTTAGTTTTGAAATTAATGTATAGTTTCCACTAGTCAGGCAGGCGACTTGTTCCGAAAATTTGTAAGAAAATCACTCAAATAAATGAGTGCTTTTCACTTAAATTTTATACTCAAGTCGGCCGTCCGTATTGTATAAACAGAGGGTAAGCCATATTATTGGAAGAACTAATGCCCTAATTCAGTAAGAAGATTTAGGACGTTTTTGTTTGAAAATACTTTTGAGTTCTTGTTTTTGAATTCCTCAAATTATTTTCTTCAAAAATGATTGTTGGTCTTTGATAATGAAAAATAAAAAAATTATTACCATGTTCTTAAAATATAAAAATTAAATGAAAGCATTACACAATATTTTGAAAAATATATGAAATAATATGTGTTGGATATAATGTTTGGAATATAATCATAAAGCAAATACACGCACCTTCTAGCAGAGACTATTACTAATAATTGTTTTAAAGAATCACAACTGCGGCTTTTTTTTCGTCCATAGACAAGATGGCACAATCGTCGAACAGAATTAGGGCATAAGAAAAAAACATTTGCTTTTCAAATAAAAAAAAATAAAAATATTCTCATTGTAAAAATAATAATATAAATTTAATCCTCCATGCCATAGAAAATTCTTGTAAAATTTCTCTTTAATATAGGCAAAAAATAAAACTTGTTCCACACCAAAAATAAATACTTCCTAATACAAGTGCTGAAACTGAGAGCTTAAAAGTAATTACAGAAAAGTAGCATTTAATACAGCAAATACTTTGGATTTAAAATGTCAAATATTGCGTTAAAACGGTCTAAAAGAAACGTACGAATAAGTAAGTTAATTAGAAAAAACAATAACACAGTATCAGCCAATTACCAACAAAAAGCCATTAAGTCCCTGTAGATAATTAAAGAGCAGAGATTTTGGCAGACATTTTGTTTTATCTAGGACATAAATATAAATACATATTTTTTTAATTTAAACGGATACAAAAGTAAAGAGTACATCAAAAGCTTTACAGATATTACATCTAATGATGATGGAGTAGTAGAGATGAATGTAAACGAGCTGGAGATAAAGAGAAATACAAGTTTAAAATAAAGCAAAAAAATCTTTAAATGCTGGAAGGTTTTAAGGCTGAGAGGAGAGAGAGGGTAAGCTATAAAACTCATGCTTTAGTTCCCAATTTTAATCTTAATTTTTATGACTGCAGTTATTTTTCAATGAATAATTTAATCAGTTACACGTTTGCTTTTAAATTTTGTGTTAGCCAATGAAAATTTACTTTCATTAAAATGATAAGTTTAAAAAAAAAGGAAGAGAGAAGAAGTTAAGGGAAGACGGCCAATGCAGTCACGTATTACGTTACCAGCAGTCACGTATCTTTTCCATGGAATAGAAATACAACTATGTGACTGAATGAAAAAATAAAAAATAAATTCAGTGAAGTGCGACTTTGAGCCGCGCACTAAGGGTTCCGTACAGACACTAGACATGTAATAGTTTTGGCTTTCGTTTTTGGGCTCTTTTGGTTTTGAGAGTTTTGGCGTTTTTCGGTTTTTTGACGATTTTTTTAAGTTTTGGCGTTTTTTTTAGTTTTGGCTTTTTTGTTTTCGCGTTTTGACGATTTTTTCGGTTTTTGGCTTTTTTTTCATTTTGGCGATTTTTTTTCATTTTGGCGATTTTTTTTCATTTTGGCGATTTTTTTCATTTTGGCGATTTTTTTTGGATTTTCCGATTGATTAGTGTTAGAAATTTTTTTAATTTGGTGCTTTTTTCGTTTTGGCGATTTTTTTTGGGTTTTTGGCAATTTTTTTTTTTTTGGTTTGGCGATTTTATAATTTTCGGCTTTTCACCTATGGTGTACGGAATCCTAAAAAAATTATAAATTCAATAAACTCCATATGGACACTACATATGGATGTGTCAGAAGATAAAAGGCCTAACTCCACAAAATAAAAAGTTAAGTAAATTAGCAATGTTTAGCAAATCGATTTCCAAAACTTTTGAAAATTATAAAAAGTACAAAATTTTTTTATCGCATTTAACAGAAAAAAATGAGAGGAGAGGGGATTCCCGCATAACAGATTTATTGGCTAGTTTTATAAAATTTCATAAAACATGGAAATTGGCTTGGTTAAATCAATGCGTTTTGTTAAAGTTGAGTTAATTGGAGTAGCTTTTGAAAAATTTCAAATAAGACTCAAAGCCGATTTTTCATGTTTTTAATGGAAAATATTTATATAATAGAAGAACAAAATAATTTCCATAGAGTTCACAACAAATAAGATAGTAATATAAAAAAATTGAGAAATTTTCAAAAAGTGGAGTTAGGACTTTTAGCGTCTGCCACATCCATATATAATAACATACGTACTTGATACAATATAATCAAATATCTTAGTTAATGTACAAATTTAAAAAAAAAAATTAAGCATCCGGTTAACTATTTTTCAGTTTTTATCGATTTCTTTTTGTTCTGGCGCTGTTTTTCTTTTAATCGATTTTTTTCGGATTTTTGCCGTTTTTTTTTTTTTTTTGTTATAGGGTTTTTCGGGTTTGCGATTTTTTTCGGTTTTTGGCGATTTATTTTAGTTGTAGCATTTTTTTAGCTTTAGCTTTTTTTTTCTTTTTTGTTATGACGACTTTGTCGGTTGTTTTTATCCTTGGATTTTTTTTTCGGGTTTTGACGTTAATTTTAAGTTTTGGTGTTTTTTGTGTACCGATTTTTTGGGTTTTAGCGATTTAATTTAATTTTTAGTTTGTCGTTTTTTTTGTTTTGGCGATTTTTTCAATTGTTTTTAGTTTTGGCGTTTTTCCAGTTAGACGATTTTTTTTTGGTTTTTGGCGTTTATTTTTAGTTTTGGGTTTTTTTTGTTTAGGCGATTTTTTGGGTTTTTAGCGATTTAGTTTAGTTTTAGTACATTTTTGTTTTATGGCGCTTTTTTTCCTCTGACGATTTTTTAGTTTTTTGGCGATTATGTTTGGTTGTTTTTTAGTTTTGGTGGTTTTTTTCGGGTTTTGGCGTTTTGGCGACTTTTTTCGGTTTTCGGCGATCTTTGTAGTTTGTTTTGCGAACTTTTTACTGGAAACATTTTAGTTCAGTAGCTCTTAAGGTTCTCGAAATAATAGCCTGTCCCAAACAGACAGATACACAAACGGACCGACGGGCGGACATCGTAGCGAAAGCAATAAGCTTCCTTTCCAACTTTGGTGCACGGAACCCTTAAAATTATCCCGGTAATTGTAAACGTGGAAATTTGTAAATTTCCATATTTATTACTCAAACAGTGACTTTTGCCATCCAGGCGACCCAAATTTAGTTCGATGCTTTAGAAAAGTGGGCAGGGCCACATCCATACAAGT
Source organism: Tachina grossa (assembly GCA_949987645.1). Taxonomy (NCBI): domain Eukaryota; kingdom Metazoa; phylum Arthropoda; class Insecta; order Diptera; family Tachinidae; genus Tachina; species Tachina grossa. Next base: position 157,853,055 of record OX465275.1, read on the forward strand.
GTGTTTATTGCCACCAGCTCTATTACTCTTGAAATGAAGAGTAATTGCTCTCAACATAATATAATTCTTTTTTAACAAAACTCTTTCGAAATCCAAAGAGCCAAATAATAAAAAGGTTTAAAAACAAAACCGCCGTTTAAGTAATTTTCATACTAATAAAAACTATAAACATGTTAAAAATAAGAAAAAAAGAATTATATACAAATATAATGAAACTTTAATGCCCATAAATAACTCCAAGCACAACGAAAGAAAGACATTATCAAATATTCAAACATACGATAGAAACATAATTTTTGATGAGTTTTTAATTTATGACTTCTGGTAAACAAGGAAAAAGTATATATTTTTGATGATTGAAAATTTAAATAAAAACATTTTTTTTACATATTTATAAGAATTTATTAAATAAAGCTTTTGTTAAGAACTCTTTGAATTAATTAATGCATGAATTTGCATAACATCAATCGGTTGTCGTCACAAGTTGTTTAAATAATATCGCAAGTGGAAATCTTAAATAATGTTGAAGTTTCCCCTTAAAAAAAAAAACAAAAAGGAAATACAAAATTTCAACGGATGTTGAAAAGTTTTGATTTATGTTGTATGATGTTTAACAAAAATTAAACAAATTTTTGCATATTTCAAATAATCTTTAACTAAAATGGCATAAGCCAGCAAATAAAGAAAAAAAAACTTTTAAAGAAAAACAAAATTTAAACAATAAATTACAATTACAAAATAAAATAAACATGTTCAATTGCTGTCTTAGATTTTAGTTGACAATTTTTGAGTTAAAACCTGGACTGTTTGAGGTAGTAGGGTGCCTTGACACATTCAAACTGTATTATATGTTCACAAAAGTTGTTCAGCTTTACCGTTGCTGCATCTTGGCCAAATATTGCTAGCAAAATATAGGAAGTATAAAAGTATAATAGTATAATAGTATAATAGTATAATAGTATAATAGTATAATAGTATAATAGTACAATAGTATAATAGTATAATAGTATAATAGTATAATAGTATAATAGTATAATAGTATAATAGTATAATAGTATAATAGTATAATAGTATAATAGTATAATAGTATAATAGTATAATAGTATAATAGTATAATAGTATAATAGTATAATAGTATAATAGTATAATAGTATAATAGTATAATAGTATAATAGTATAATAGTATAATAGTATAATAGTATAATAGTATAATAGTATAATAGTATAATAGTATAATAGTATAATAGTATAATAGTATAATAGTATAATAGTATAATAGTATAATAGTATAATAGTATAATAGTATAATAGTATAATAGTATAAAAGTATGAAATTAACCTTTATTCGCATATTAAGTTTTTTTGTACTAATTTCGGTTGTTTCTGTTTAATTTTGATAGTTGCTGACCTTAGTTTGGAATTGTTCGGCAAATATTGTTTTAAGAATATTTGAAGCTGTTATAAGCTTGATTAAGGGTTTATTGCAACTTGGCAACTGAAATTAACAGCTGTTAGTTGCCAAACACAATAACATTTTAACATTTGGCAACACAACTAAGGACAGGTTGCCATCCATAATCGACCTATAACATATTTTTTCACAACAATGATCCAGTAGATTTTACAGCGCTCCAATACCATCTTTATATGTCTTATCTATGATTGAATAAGTTAATACAATTATATATATTAAAAACAGTGATATAAAACTTTTAACACCAATAAGTACTTTGCAAGTAATATGTAGCAGTAAAAAACGTATATTCTGGACCAAAAAGTCATAAAAAAGCAATAAACTTTTACTTTTAATATAAGCGAAAAATCCAATAAAAATTGTAAAAAATTAATATGATTTTATTGGGCAGCGAAATTGTTTTGCACATACGTACATATAGACACAATGTATATAAAGAACTTGAGTTATAAAAAAATATATGTATAATATACTATTAAACATTAATCATCTGCAATAGTAAAAATTATTACAACGCAGAGAATACAGATAAAATTAAAAATGGTTTCAATCAGGGAAAATGGTAAAACTTGCGCCATTACATCAAAAATGGTGCATTCAATTATCAGAATTAAACAATATTTATTCATACGAGTATAATGGACCTATTGCTGTTGATATTCTAGATGGTGAAGTAGTTGTGCTGGTAGAGGTACTCGAGCACGCAACATTAAAAACAAATATAATTTGGATTTGGATTTTTAAACTTCATTGTTGATGTTGGACTGCTTGTTGAATAATTTTTTTTAGAAACGTCTCTAAAATGTTTAAGTAAAAAGTATTTAAACTAACTTTTTTTCGCCAGCTCTAATACAATTTTCCAAAATTCATACAAATTTGTAAAAACAAAAATAAGCTCAACTGTTTAACAATTCCCTTGCATTTTTCCACATGATGTTTAGTAAAGTTTTATATTCTCCTGTAAAAATAAGCAATTGAATTATAATATTTTTTATAGCATACAAAAGGCAATATAAGTTCGTTTACCATTTATTTTCTAGCACAATGTATTTTGGCCATTTCTCAGTGTTTTACGACCATCAGTCAAAGAGAACTACACATACATACAGTTGATTAAGTTAGATTTTCCTGCCTTATCGTCATGGAATCTTATCAACTATTGAATCTGTTTTTAAGTCTCCTGTTGCTACTTGTCAACAGTCGTAAATTTTATGACTATTTTAGTGGAAATAAAAAAAATCCATCATATATTTTTTTAATTTTTTTTTTTTGTTTATTAAAATAGTTCCTTAGTGCTTTACTTAAAAGCAAAATTTATTATTTTGATACGAAATTATTAATCTTCAAAACACCAGATACAACAACGCGCGCAAAAGATTCTTCTTATTATTTATTAACCGTATATAACAAACGAATTTTCAAATTGCGAGTATTAATGTTATTTTAGAAAATTTTAAATTTGTATTTTTTTTAGTGATAAAATTAAAATGAATTTTTAACCTGTACATATTGGTAGCATAATCGCATTATTGGAGATATTTTTATATATAAATTTGCTTAAGCTTTAACAGAATAAAATCTCCGAAAAAAGTCTGGTAGAACATGAAATATTTAAAAAATCACATACTGCAAGCAAATTTATCCCAAAATCAAATCATAGAAATGATTCAGCTAAATTAATGGACGTGCTTCGTCCGCTTTTATAAGTGCCACACCAAGTTCTTGCAAGAATCTAGTTTGTCTTCAAATATAGAAAAATAAATTTCTTATACTATTTTACTATTATACTATTATACTATTATACTACTATACTATTATACTATTATATTATTATACTATTATACTATTATACTATTATACTATTATACTATTATACTATTATACTATTATACTATTGTACTATTATACTATTATACTATTATACTATTATACTATTATACTATTATACTATTATACTATTATACTATTATACTATTATACTATTATACTATTATACTATTATGCTATTATACTCTTATACTATTATACTATTATACTATTATACTATTATACTATTATACTATTATACTATTATACTATTATACTATTATACTATTATACTATTATACTATTATACTATTATACTATTATGCTATTATACTCTTATACTATTATACTATTATACTATTATACTATTATACTATTATACTATTATACTATTATACTATTATACTATTATACTATTATACTATTATACTATTATACTATTATACTATTATACTATTATACTATTATACTATTGTACTATTATCCTATTATACTTTTATACTATTATACTATTATACTATTATACTATTATGCTTTTATACTATTATACTATTATACTATTATACTATTATACTATTATACTATTATACTATTATACTATTATACTATTATACTATTATACTATTATACTATTATACTATTATGCTTTTATACTATTATACTATTATACTATTATACTATTATACTATTATACTATTATATCATTAAAATTTTATATAATACTTCTTAGCTAGTTCGCTATTATATCTATTATCACTTAACTTTTAATTAACCAATTAACATTACTACTGCTATCATTTTTATTGCCCTTGTTACTATTGTTGCTGATATACATTATAACTTCTACTCTAACTGTTTTAATTATTAATATTCTTTATATTTTTACTTTATTACCATCATTAATATAATTGATGTTAAAATGTTATTTCATTTAATTGCTTTTATCAGTTTCATTATTGTTTTTAGTTATATTACAGGGTGGCCAAGTCGTCTTCACAAAATGCTGAAAAAACAAAGAAAGAACAATAATTAAAAAAGTTATAAATAACTTAAACCCCATAGCTCATTCTTCGCCACCCTGAAGTATTATATATTTTTACTACTACTTATTTTTCTTATAATACTTTTACTACTTTTTTTACTTAGATATAAAAACTAATAGCAAATATTTTAATTCGTTAATTTTTACATAGCAAAAATTTACTGCCGTCAGTAATTAAATTATAACTCGTCGTACTCTCTTTTTGATAGTTTTTTGCCAATAGCAGTGCCCATGATAAATGAGGCCATTACATGCACAGTTATTACTTAGTATTTTTTAAATTAATGTTTTTAATAATTAGCAATTGAGCTCTGTAATGACTCTCAATCTATAAGAATTTTGGCTATGACCTGTTGCATAGCTTAAAGAGTTTTAATTAATTGATGCTTTAATTTAATTTAAATTAAAAAAAAAATAAGAATAGTAATATTTATAGCAGCAGTAATGTTATGGTTTTAATTTTAAAATGATACTTAGGTTAGGTTAAGTTGAAAAGAGGGACAAATAATATTCACCCAATCCCATAATAATAGTAATCGCAGTAAGAATATTAATAATAGTAAAAAAAAAATAGCAATAATATGTAGTAGTAATGATGGTACTAATAACAAGAACTATAGTAGTATTGTAATGATAATAAGAGTAATGCTGGGAACACAATTGGGACGAACGACGAATTTCGTCCACGTCGACGAATTCGTCGATAAGAATTCGCTGCGTAAATTCGTTGTGTGAAGCACAATAATGACGAATTTACTCAGCGAATTCTGCTCTTATAATTGATAAAGTTGGTTATTGTCAGTCTGACCATATTAGCTAATTTTGGGTTAAATTTAGCTTATTTCTTCTGGATTTAGCCTTAAAATTTTTATTGAGCTCTTAGCTTATTTTTTTAGCTTTTTTAAAAACGGATTTAGCTTTTTTTGATTCAAATTGCGTATTCTCTAAAAATATATTAAAGACATACGTGATTTAGCTTAATTTTATTTTAAATTCTGGTCACACTGGTTATTGTATATGTAAAGAGATTGGGAGATAATATTGTTTTTTCGTCGTTCGTCGGCGTACAAAATAGAAATAAATCTATCTCAGAGTTCGTCACGCACGACGAATTTCGTTCTACGGCGGTGTTGTGTTCATTTTCATATGAATAAATATGTTTTATTTTTTATGACGAAAGTTCGCACCGAAAAATTCGTCGTTCGTCCCAGTTGTGTTCTTAGCATAAGTAATAGCAGTTATATTATGATGTCAATTGTAATACCAGTGACATAATTAAAAATAGTATTAACGGGTAATAGTAGTAATAATAGCAATAATAGCAATAATATTTATAATAGTAATACTAGAATTAATAGCAATAATTATTATAAAAATCCTTTTAAAATAATTTATAAGATAAATATAATAATAATAGTAGTAGTAGTTTTTTTTTGGCATGAGTAAGGGTTCAAAATGGCTGGCAAAAATCTCTGACACATAAATTTTTTTCTAGGTTGCCAAAAAAAAAACGCTTTTATGGCAAGATAGACCAAAAATTGCTTTTTATGTTAATAATTGAAGAAATGGCTAATATGGCTGGTAATGCCTGGTAATGCCTGGTAATGATAGTAGCAATAACAATAGCAATAATATCACTTTAAATAAATTTAAATGGAAATAAAATAATTGAAATTTATTTGCTGGTAGTTCAGCATGTCTATATAAGTATTTCATTGGCGCTTGAACCAAATCATCAGTAGACTTTAACCACAAATTTTAAACAGTCACAAACCTCTTACTTTATGCATAGACTTCCAAAAACCATACGAAGTCTATGCATAAAGTAAAAGGTTTGTGACTGTTTAAAATTTGTGGTTAAAATCCACTGATGATTTGGTTCAAGCGCCAATGAAATACATGCTGAACTACCAGCAATTAAATTTCAATTATTTTATGTACACTTCTGACAATATGTCAAATAATAAATTTTCTTTAAAGTTTAAATGGAAATATTTATAAACTAAAAAAAATTTAGCATATATTTAAATACAAAATAATTGAAAATTTTATAATAGTAATAATAGCAACAGTAGCAATAATTGTTAAACATAATAGCAACAATGAGACTGTACCATTAGTGTGTGCTAAGTGTAGCTGAAAAGCTACTCTAATGACGTTTTGCATCTCTAGTTTCTGTGCGCATTACTCAAGTCATAGCTCTAGGAAACCTTTTCCCTATTATAATTAAACTTTTTTTTTATTATTAAACTTTAGATTGCTTTTTAAGCAAAACTAATTTGTTTTCACATTTTTAAAACACCCAATTTCTATTAAAAAAATTTAATAGCTTGCTTCCAATAGAAATGACTCCAAATACAAATTTTTATTGCGTTGCGCTTCAAAGAAGCAAATATTTCTTTTGTTTTTTTCTTCTTTCTTTTTTATACATTTTGTAAGGCTTTTTTTTATTAAATATCTGTGTATATTGCATTTCTCTTTTGTGTCATCGAATATCGTTTGGGGTGTAATGAAATGCTATCGACCGTTACATTTATGCGAATTAAATCGGAAGAGAAAAAAAAACACTGTCATAAAATGGCCAATGAAATAGCAAAAAAAAAAAAAAAATTATCTAACGAAGCTGGAATAGCAAAAGCGAAAGGAAATTAAAGCAGAGTTAAGCTATTTTTTGTGCTTCCTTGTTATATTTGTCATTTTATTACGTTGTTATATTTCTGTTAAATATGTACTACAATATTTTCAAGAGAGATTTTTATGTTTATCTTTTTTTTTTCTTCTGTCAAGCAAATATTTGAACATAATATTTTGAAATCATATATTAGGTACTCGTATACATGGGCCATGAAACTGAAAGAAATGAAAGGCAATAATTGGACATTAGGTATCATAAATGTTCAGCCTGTTATATTTCCAATCAACATTTATTTCGTTTTGGGCTTCCTTTTCGTCTTTCGAATGTCACCGAAAGTTTATGTTTTATTCTCTATGGCCATAATTAACACTACAGACATAAAACATTTTTGGCCATAAAATGAAGATTTTATGAATTGAAATAAGTCAAGCAGAAAATTCAATAAATTTTTTTTATGATCAAATAAGTCAAACGATTTGTAGTTTTGCTTACAGGCTGTTTACGATCATAAGAAAAATTGCCAATACAGCAATTTTATGTTTAGGAGTGTGAACCGTGTCTAACATATTATTAAATTTATATAATATATAGATGGTTTACTTTCATGTTCGCCTATTACTAAACCTTATTAAAATTCTTGAGCTGAAGTCCTATCTGCTAGTGGACAACTTGCAAAAAAGAAATTTGTCTTTTGTATTTGATTGTTAACATTTTTACGCATTTCATTTAGAATTTTGTATTTTTTGAATTCACCAAATATAATGTTGTACCATTTAGTTTAGCTGGTCGACAAGAGAGGGCGATAAAGTCAATCAATTGGATTGATTTTTATAGCAACGCAAAATTGGCGCGCTTCTTTCTTAGATAATTGGTGTGGCGCAGAATCCATATGTTCCCAGAAACATGGAAGTGCTCATGCTCACCAGTACTGTGGATAAATTTATGTTGTACCAATTTAAAAATTAAACCCCGCATTTTGAAAATATTCATACCACACTTACCATTTAAAATCATGTTAAAATTGACTTTGGCACACCTGAAACGAACGCTAGTAGGAAGTAAATTGACATTTAAATCTTAAAAGTAACCACCAATTTTCTCTGCATTCATATTATAATTACAGCAAAAGTGCAATTTTTCAAATTAAGGACATCTGGGAAGTAAGCATGTCCTTGAACCAACCGATAATATATTAACCAGAGACTTTGGCTTTATATAATTAGAGATATTAAACCCAATTTTTACTAAAAGCTGCAAGTTTTTGAAGCCAAAACTTAATTTTGAAAATAAAGGATATATGGGAGAAAGTCATATCTTTGCACCTATTGATATATAATTGAACGCAAAAATTGGTAGTGTAATTCTATAAATAGTACCAAACTTTGGTTTCATTCCGATTGTAATTGTAGCTCAAATTAAATTTTTAATATTAAGGACCTGCAGAATATCGGATTATCCTTGCTTTACTTGCAATAAAATTGAACAAGGAACTTGGCTTTACAGTTCCACAAATAGTTATATATTTTATCAGCATTCTGATTATTTTTCTAGCTGAAATTTATTATTCTTTCAAATTAAGGATGTATGGGAGATTGGCAAGTCCAGGCGCATCAGTTTAAATTAAACGAAATTAAGCAAGAACAGCTTGACAATTTCACAAATAGTTACATATTTTATCTGCATTCTGATTTTTTGTAATTGAAATTTAATTTTTTTTAAAATTAAGGATATATGGGATATTGTTAAGTCCTGGCATCAATTGAAATAAATTTAAATTAAGTTCCTTAATCTTTATTATCCCATAAGTTGTAAACCATATACGCTATATTCTGATTATTTGTGCTGCTTTGACTCAATTTTTCAAATAAAGGATATATGGGAGCAAATCATATCCTTGTACCGATTGAAATGATACTCGGCGGGCAGATTGGCTGTGCCATTCTATAAATAGTAACACACTTCAGTTTCATTCTGATTATAATTTTAGCTGAAATTAAATTATTTTCAAATTAAGGATATATAACAGATATGCAAGTCCTGGCATCAATTGAAAGAAAACGAAATAAAGTTTTCTAAACTCTATTGTCCTACCAATTGTAGCCAATCTAAGATATATTTTTGTTATGTGTGTAACTGAGACTCAATTTTTAAAATAAAGGACATATAAGAGAAGATCATATCCTTGTGCCGATTGAAATAAAATTGAACAAGCAAATCAGCTGCGTCATTCTATAAATGGTAACACACTTTAGTTTTATTCTGATTGTAATTGTAGCTAAAATTAAATTTTTTACATTAAGGACATACCAAATATATGATTTTTCTTGCTCCCATTGCAATAAAATTTAACAAGAAACTTGATTTTGCAGTTCCACAAATAGTTAAATATTTTATTTGATTATTTTTATAGCGAAAATTACATTAGTTCCAAGTCAAGGATTTATGGGAGATAGGCAAGTCCTGTAAAAAATCTAAGCTACATTCTGATTATTTGTGTAGCTTAAGCTCAATTTTTAAAATAAAGGACATATGGGAGAAAGTCATATCCTTGTGTCGATTGAAATGAAATTTAACAGAAAAATTAGCACAGTCATTCTACAAATAGTAGCACACTTCAGTTTCATTCTAATTATAATTGTAGCTGAAATTAAGTTTTTAAACTTATGGACTAGTATAAGATTGACATATCCATGGTCCAATTGCAATTAAATCGGACAATAAACTTGACATTGCAGTTTCACAAATATATTATTTTATTAGCGGAAATTACATTTGTTCCAACTTAAGGATTTATGGGAGATAGGCAAGTCTTGTAATCAATTTAAATAAATCTAAAATTAAGTTCCTTTTACTTTATTATCCTATAAATTTTAACGTTCTGACTATTTTTTTTTAGCTTAAACTCAATTTTTGAAATAAAGGATATATGGGAGAAAGTCATATCCTTCTGTCGATTGAAATAAAATTTAACAGAAAAATTAGCACACTCATTCTACAAATAGTAACACACTTCAGTTTCATTCTGATTATAATTTAAGCTGAAATTAAATTTTTAATCTTATGAACATATAAAAGATTGACATTTCCTTGGTCCAAGTGCAATGAAAATGGACAGGAAACTTGGCTTTGCAGTTCCACATATATTTACATATTTTATCTGCATTTTGATTATTTTTGTAGCAGAAATTAAATATGTCAAATTAAGGACATATATCCCATATGTTATGTCCTGGCATCAAGTGAAATAAAACTTCTAGTTCCTTATACTTAACTATCCTATAAATTATAGTAAATCTGTTCTCACAAAAGTTATTTGGAATTAACGTGGAAAAGACTAATTAATCTAAAAGTTCGTAAGGTTGTTTTAGCATCTTATCTTCCAAAAAAAAAAAAAAATTAGATACAGAATAAAACCTTCATATTTCTGGAATTTATCTTGTTGACCCTTTTGCTTAAATATTCTTATGGTATTAATCTGAAAGTTATCTGCTGGTGGTTCAGCTTTGTCTATATGCATATCATTGTTGCTGTCACATATCATCAGTAGACTTCAACCACACATTTTGAATAGTCACAAACCTCTTATCTTATGCATAGACTTTCAAGAACTATTTGAGAATTCACAAATAATAATATTTTTGAAATTCACAAAAGAAAAATAAGCGTAAAAGGCTAAGAAACTTATTATTATGACTATTCAAAATGTATGGTTGAAGTCTACTGATGATTTTTTACAGCTACAATTAAATGCATATGGACAAAGCTGAACCATCAGCAGATAAATTACAAATAATGAATATACTTATGACAATATGTCGAATAATTAACTTCTTAAATTCTTATGGTATTATAATGTGCGAATGAACATTTTGTGTTCTAAGTTTTGACATTTTTTAATGTGTATGAAGCTAAATTTAAATTTAGCTAGCAGAGACCAAAACCCAAAATTTTATTGGATCCTATTTTGCAACTAAAAGCGCACTGAAAACCACTTAACAATCTTAAAATTGTTGTATTATTTCGGAAGTTACATCTAGAAATTGGAACTAGGACCTTACTAAAAAAAATATTTATGTTATGACATAATTATGTCATCATATATTAATATGATTAAAAAATTATGCTATGATTTGGATACTATATGTGATGACATATATATATTATGACATGTTATGCTATAAACTAGTTATATTTTGAAATGTATCGTGCCATAATTAGATTTTAATATTTATGGCAAGAAATCATTTTCTCATTACAAGCTATAACAATTATGTCGTAACATATTAATATGATGACATAATAATGTCATGATTTGAACGTGATGTTGTGATATACTTATATCATAACATGCTATGACCAAAATTAATATGTTATGAAACATGTTGTGACATATTATATAAAAATATTTATGTCATGACAAAATAACGTTGAGTATGTGTAGGCTATGTCAAGACATATTCATAACTCTTTGATGACATAGCATAATTAGGTTAAGGCGTGTCATAGTCATAAATATGTTATATGTTATATTAAATATGTTATAACATATGTATGTCATGTCATATACATATATGTATACATATTGATATAAATATATTTTGGCATAGACACATTATGGCATACAATTTTTTTGACACACATATATGGTATGACATAGTTTTGTTGTGAAATAGTGGTTGTTTTTAACTGTGATCATTGAATTTAAGAAATATTTAATTTTTCTTAAATTCGAAAATTATTTTAAAAATGCCACTAAATTTCCTGTATAAAAATCCATTGAGATCACCATTTTAATATAGTGAGATAACCATTTGTCCTCAAAAAATAAGGGCCTTTTAAAAATTAGTTTTTTTAAAAGCCGCTAAATCCTTTCTATATAAGCCATTAGGCTAATCATTTTTATGGGAATGACCATTTGTCCTCGAAAAAGGTCCTATTTTAAAATAATTTTTTTTTATTTATAAATATTTGGTACATCCCATTGGTATTATTTCACGTATCATATCTCTAGTCTTCTATTTTAGATTTCATTTCCGAAATAATATTCATGAACTTTCCTAGTGCTGTGAAGTGGTTAACAGTGGGCTGTTAAATGCAAAATGGGCTCTGCTAAAATTGTTGTCTTTGCTATTTATATTTAAATTTATCTTCACGCACATAAATTTTTATCTTAATAGTTTTAAATGTTAATCAAAAATGTCACACATTTGGTATTGCCCGGTATTCGTTTTTCTCAGAAAGTTTTAAATTATATTACTACAATTTTTTTTTTAACCTTTATAAAGGTTAAACATTTTGGCATTAAAAAAGTTAATCTTTTAAGCCAAGTGGTGAATTTTAAAATTTTCTTAAACTCTTGCATACATATGTACCTTCCCAAAGAAATAATCTAAAAATATACTAAGGTTTTATTTAAACTAATAAATCGTTTAAGCATATTTCTCAAAAGTCATAAATAAACTTTTGCCACTTGTATGAAATTTGAGTGCGGTTTTGCGCGACTGCTTTCAAACGAATTCATAATTTAATAAATTCCTATGAATTCACTTTAATCCAGTTTTTTGTTTATTTTTTTTTTTTTGTTTGTTTATAAATTTTGGCAATATTTTTTTATAAATAAAAATATTCTATAAACAAGGGAAAAAATGTAAAACAAAGAAAGAGAACAACTTAAAAAAACAAGAGTTAAATAACAAGAAAAAAGGAAAAAAAACACTAGCACAAAAGTTCTTGGGAAAATAAATGGACAAATAAAACAATAGTATACGAGTTTAAAAAAAAAAGAATAATATAAAACGCCAGGAAGTGTAAGTATCTGATATTTTGTATGTGTAAATCTGTTAAAAAATTTTATAAAAAAGTAATAAGTTTAATGATTGCACATGCTGAGCTTTGTAATTTTTTCCTTTGAGATAGTTTGAAACTTGCATATTTTGTTGAAATGATGAAATTTTGCTTGCAGAAAGTTTTACTTTATTGGCGAAAGGGTGAAGAGGAATATGTGAGGACACAAAATTTGTATACTGAAATTTGTTTTCCTCTCTCGTTCGTTATTTTTAACCCTGAATTTAGCTACATATGAAAACTTTTTGCAAGAAAAATTTGTTCGTGTGAAGGCCCAGATTAAAATTAAAAATATCCTCATCTAAATTGAGTTGAAATATTTCAATATTTTAAAAGCTTGGTATTTAGTCGTATTTAATTTAAAAGCCTGTAGAGAAGAAATATCAACTAAAGACTTCTGGTACTCAATTTATATGCTAATTGTTCCCAACTTTGTACTTAATCATGTCTGGCTGCCACGTACTAGTCTCCTGCATAAGACATCTTATAAGAACTTTCAAGACATGAGGGATTTTTCAAATGCTTTACTACAGCGAAATCTTATAAAACAAACGTTAACAACACTGTTGGCAAGAAATTTGTTTGAGTATTGTAGGTATAAGAGTAAAGAAGAAAACATTTCGTGACGGAAGAATTTGTGATACTTGCTTCTTTCTGCGCCTGAGCGCGTGTACAAACGTCATGCATGTATGCGTGTATGATTTTTATTTTTCTGCGCACATGCAAAGGCACACACATGCATTAGCATTAGTTGTATGCGGTTAATCACATAATAGCTTACCATCTACATATTACACACACACTCAAACGTACAATATGAAAAATAACAAGCATGCACTAATCAAAAGTACTTCTTTTGAGTGTTTGTTAAAAACAAGCAGTCTTGGCGACATCGCTTGTTAACACTGATATACACGTACACCAATACATCCATCGTGCTTCGCTTATAGTACGACAGCATTTATTATTGGTTTAGTATAATACATGCATCGTGAATACATTTAAAAATCATGACGTATTTACATTTAAAGACCTTTTACGCAGGTCTCTACCATGTACATACTGTCGGCGAATCAAAAACAATTCCCCCGAAAATAAATCACAACTGGAATTGAGGATGAAAAGTAAAACTTAATAAGCGAAAAAAAGAAGTAACGAACGCAGAATTAAAGTTGTGCGAAACAAAAGAAAAGAAAAAAATTTAATATCCATAAAAACAAGACTTGAAATTTTTTTGTGGTAATTTTTAATTTTTTTTTTACTTTTCATGATCTACATATACAAATGACCTGAAACAGACAAAAAAAAAATATATAAAATTATTTGCTAAATAGAAGTCAAAATATAAACTTATAAAAAAATTGAGTATTTGTAGTGGCGGCTATTTGTGATGAAAATAAATAAACTTATAAGTAAATCTAACGATATATTGCACAAATCAGCTACTTGAATTAAATAATCAATTAAAAGACTTAAACAAAATTTACTACAAAAACTTGTTATAGTAAAATTTTTGCGGTTAAATTACTGCTGAATGGTAACTTTACAATAAAACGTTGTAGGTAAATCAATAAAATAAAATTTAAACCAGATGTGCAGGACAACATCAATAAATTGCCCTGCTTATACAACTCAAACCCACAAAGAAAAAAAAAACCATATAAATTTTTAGATTTAAAGAATTTTCGGCGCCTTGATAAAGTCTCAACTAATCCTAATACCTATTTTGATATTAAATTTTTTTCATATAAAATCATTATGTAATAATTTCATACTCTACTCTTTGTGAAAATTGAACACGAGAAAATAAATAAGAGATTTTATTTAATATGATAGCCCAGCTAAAAAAATTATATATGGTCCATATATTTTTAATATATGAATGTGTATATGAATATATATGAATATGTATGAATTCATGTATGGAAATATATCTTATTATACATGGCAAAACTATTATATATGAACTAATATATGAACTAATAACGGGTGTTTTTTTAGAGGTATAGAACTTCGAATTGAAATAAAACACAAGAAAATCGTTTTAATGACCATCAATTTGGCTTTATTGGAAGGATAATTTTATGCCATTAATGTTTAAATATGATTTCGGGCATGTGGCCGCCGCGGCTGGCTCGAATAAAGCCAATTCTACAGCTCCAATTTTCAACCACTTTTTCGAGCATATGGGGCCGTATGTTGGCAATAACGCCACGAATGTTGGCTTCCAAGTACCCTAACGTTTCTGGTTTGTTGGCGTAGACGAGCGACTTCACATATCCCCAAAGAAAATAATCCAATGGTGTCAAATCACACGATCTTGGTGGCCAATTGACAGGTCCATTCCGCGAAATTGTGCGCTCATCGAATGTTTCCTTCAATAAATCGATTGTGACGTGCGCTGTGTGGCATGTAGCGCCGTCTTGTTGGAACCACAACTCATCCACATTCATGCCATCCAATTCGGGAACAAAATAGTCGGTTATCATGGCCGGTCTCCATTAACGGTAACTGACTCTCCAGCATTATTTCGGAAGAAGTATGGCCCAATGACTCCACCAGCCCATAGAGCACACCAAACAGTCAGTTTTTGTGGATGTAATGGCGTCTCAAGGGTCTCATGTGGATTCTCTTCACTCCAAATGCGGCAATTTTGCTTGTTGACGTAGCCATTCAACCAAAAATGAGCCTCATCACTGAACAAAATTTTGCGATGAAAATCAGCATCGAGATCAATCTCATTTTCGGCCCGCCCATACACCAAAATCACGACGCATTGCATGGTCTCGCGGCTTTAATTCTTGCACAAGCTGGATCTTGTAAGGTCGCAAGCCAAGATCTTTGCGCAAAATCTTCCATAAAGTTGATGGACAAAGCTCCAATTGCTGTGCACGGTGGCGAATCGATTCATTCGGGTCTAATCCAACACTTTGCTCTACAGCGGCAATTGTTTCTTCGGTGCGCACTGTTCGACGTCTCTGCGGATGCGTATTATCACATATAGTAAACGTAGTGCGAAAACGATCCATGGTTAACCGAATTAATTGCTCTGATGGACGATTATGTCGACCATAAAATGGACGGAGCTTGCGGTAAACTTCGCGAACTGAACCATTATTTTCGAAATAAATTTGCACGATTTGCAAGCGTTGTTCTTTTGTCAACCTGTTCATGATGAAATGGCAAACCAAACTAAATATTAATCACTTAACAGCTGACAAAATGGCCGCCAGTTAAAAAAGTGATGCCAACTTAAAGTTCTATACCTCAATAAAAAACACCCATTATGATTTGATACATTGTGGCCCCATTTAAGATACCAAATAATCAAAACAATAATCCAGTCATTAATTTTATGGAAAATAACCAAATTCTCGAGATAAGAAACAAAGTTCATATGACTGCAAAAAATTATATTGAAATTATATTGTTAGACGGATTATATTTTCTTTTATAATTAATTGCATTCCCAGCTAAAATAATATGTATGTACCATATATGATATCCCATATATGGTTCGGATCCGAAAAATGAGGGTATATGGGCATATATGATTATATATATTCATACATTTTCATACATGTATGTGTTAATATTCCCTCTACAGTATGCAAAGTTCATATTCATATTCTCTTGATTCACAAAGGCGCACTGCTGTGCAAGAGATTAAATTACTAAAATTACTTTTTTTAGATTTTGAACAGGGAGGTTGTATTTAATGAAACAATTGTTTGGACAAATAATGAAAAACGAACTAAAAGTCATTTCATTCATCATTTTAGGTCAAAAGGTGAATCGATTATTTAAAAAACACAAAAATTATATTCGTACATAAAATTTAATTTAAGAAATCAGATTAAAAACTAATGCAATTAATTATAAAAGAAAAAATTGTCCGTCTAACAATAGTTTTCAATATAATTTTTTGCAATAATATGAACTTTGTTTCTTATCTAGAGAATTCTGTTATTTTCTATAAAATTAATGACTGAATTATCCATTTGATTATTTGATATATTAAATTGGGCCACAATGTATAAAATCATCCAAAAATAGTTTTTTGTAACAAAAGTTTTTCTCTTTTAAAGGTTGAGGCTGTACGCATATAAACTTTGCATACCGTATGTATTTTCTAATGGATTTTCAATTCACCAGTGATAAAATACCAAGATTTTTTGATTGAAAAAACGATCTTATGTCAGATATCATGTATGCATACATTTTTATATGGCTCCATATATTAAATCTTAATTCTATATATGGATCCACATATGAAGAGCTTCATAATGACATTTCTCTATATGCGCTCATATATAGAAATGTATTGAATTGAATGTATGAAATGTATTGTAATTTCATATATTAATCCATATATTAGTTCATATATAATAGTTTTGCAATGTATAATCCCATATATTTCCATACATGAATTCATACATATTCATATATAGTTAAACACATTCATATATTAAAAATATATAGATCATACATAATTTTTTTTAGCTGGGTTAGTTTTTAATCTGTATTTAATTAAATTTTATGTACGTATATGAGTTTTGTGTTTTCTAAATAATTGTTTCACCTTTTGACTTAAAATGAGGAATGAAATGACTTTTAGTTCGCTTTTCATTATTTGTCCAAACAAATTTTTCATTAAATACAAACTCTCTGTTCAAAATTTAAAAAAAGTAATTTTAGTAAATTAAATTATTGCACAGCAGTGAGCTTTTGTGAATCAAGAAAGTACGAATATGAACTTTGCATACTGTAGAGGGAATATATGCACATACATATATGAAAATGTATGAATATATATAATCATATATGTCCATATACCCTCATTTTTCGGATCCGAACCATATATGGGATATCATATATGCTCCATATATATTTTTTAGCTGGGAGTAAACTAACAATTTAAGTAGGTTAAACTAATTGAATTATTAAGCATAAGAAAAGTTTGTTCATCTAAATCGAAAAAATACACTTTTATTAACAGTAAAACTAATAAGTGTAATTTGTAAGTTTAAGCAAGACTATGGCAGTGTTAACCTTAATTGGAAGTAAGCTAACTATAAAAATTGTTTAAATTAAACAGAAGAATAGTTTGTTCATTTAAGTGGCTTAAAAATAAATTTTCTTTTTAATAAAACGAGAAACTTAAATTAGTGAGATTTATTAAGTTTATTCAATTAGTAATTAACAAACTTAGCTTTCATTTATAGTAAAATTAACAAGTGTGATTGGTTAGATTACCTAGCAAAGAAGTTTGTTTATTCATCTAAAACAGCGATCCCCACACATATACATTCACACTTATGTTTGTGTTGGTGCTTCGTTTTTGAGCGTAATATCTTTTCCTCTGCTTATAGCAGGGTTGCCATACATATATTTGATAAATATATGTAAAACTTTAATTTGAGTCAATTTCTTGTGTTCAAAAAGAGATTAACTGCCAGTTCATAGAAGCCATGTGAAAATTCTCGTCTGCTTATTTATATTGAAAACAAAAATAAAGCACTCAAAATTTGTTTTTGTTTTCATTATAAATAGACAGCCAATAATTTTTACATGGCTTCTATAAACTGGCAGTAATGCACATTTGATGTATTTTAAGTAGTATATAGTAACTTAGTTTCAGATATGATTTTTCAAGCTCTAAAAAGTAGAAAAACTTGAAATTAAACTAATTTAAAAAGAATCTATTGTTGTCTAGTAAAATACGACTACACAACCGGCACATATGAATAGTCTGAAATTAAAGTGTTAACCCTGATTGTAGTAATAATTGAGTACACATTAAATAAAAATGCAAATTACCTCTCATTGCTCTCTTCATTATTGTGAGAGCAATCGCACGCGTGCGCGGTTTTGAAGATCGCTGATCTAAAACCATCGTTCGACTATCAACTACCCCAATGTGTACCCTTTGCAACACACAACTGAACGTTTTACATGTTCTGGACGAGTGTATAAAGTATAAGGCATCCAGACAACACATCTTTGGATCAAATCATCCTACTGATTTTCTAAAAAATATCTGTGATAATAATATAAAATTAATTTGGAAATTCATAACAAATAATAATCTACAACACGTAATATAAATAATTTCACTTGAAATTCCGGAGTCAAAAGCCACAGTAGCTAGTACTCCTTTCTATTCATATTAGTTACAATAATTGTATTTGGTAAGTAATAATAATAAATAAATATTCATCTAAATTGCAAGAAAATTTTTATATTCAACTGAAATTAATTAAGGTGCTGTATTTTACTATATTTGAGTTGTTGGCAAGATTAGCTTGGAACATGGCAATTATAATCGAAACTTGCTTACTACTAAAATTGGTTAGATTAAACATAAGCATAGTTTGTTAATCGATTTCTAATAAAAAAATATCTTATATTACATTTACACCTGCATAAAATCTAGCATATTTCAATTAAAATCTTTATGAAAATCTATACCGTTTACACCATGTTCTTTTTTTTATTTTTGATATTTATCAAGATTTTTTATCCAAAACAAAACCCATTAACCGAAAAATTTCGAAAACTGCAACCAAACAACTGCAATGTAGCCAATTCACTCACCTTTTTAATTCAATCATCTTTTATATAAATATTTTGTACAGGCTAGTAAAAATAAAATAAAAATATAAGATTTTGAGTAGATTGCCTGAAAATCTACTCACGAACTAGATTTAGTTTTGTATGGGAAATCAAGTAAAAAGCAGTTAGACTTAGCTCGAAATCTCGTAAATACTAGACTTTTAGATAATATAAATGCATTATTAAATTAGTTAGACTAATCAAAATACATAGTTGGTTTATCTAATTAACAAAAGCAACTTTTATTTACAGTGAAATTAACAACTCTGATTGGTTGATTAGCCAGCAAAAAAGTTTATTTATTTATATAAATCGTAAAGATAAATTATGCTCAGTAATAATAACAATTGAAATTAATTAAAATAGTGTTCCTTATAATGTTTGTGTTCTTGGATAGATTAACGAGGAACATGGTAACATTAATCTAAATTGTCAGTATGTATACAACTACAATTGGTTAGATTAAATAGGAGAATAGTTTGTTCGTTTAAGTTTGTTCACTTATTTTTAATTTAACGAAGATCTTAAGTAAGTTAGATTAATCTGAATAGTTTATTTTATTAACAAAAAAAAACTTACTTACAGTAAAATTAACAACTCTGATTGGTTAAATTACCCATAAAAATAGTTTCTTTTTTATCTAAATCGTAAAGAAAAATTATCTTCAGTAATAAAAACAACTTAAATGAATTAATGTAATGTTCCTTTTAATATTCATGTTGTTGGTTAGATTAACCTGGAACATGGCAACATTAAGCTTACAACTAAAATTAGTTAGATTAAACAGAAAAATAGTTTGTTCAGCTAAATTGGTTTGTCTGTTTTTTAAATAAAACGAAGATCTTAAATTAGTTAGATTAATAAGAATAGTTAGTTTATTTTATTAACAACAATTAACAACTTTTACTTACAGTAAAATTAACCATTCTGACCGGTAAGATTAGCCAGCAGAATATTTTCCTTAAATCGCAAGAAAAAAATTTTTTTCAGTTATAAAAACAACTGAAATTAATTAAAGTAATGTTGCTTATTGTATTTGTTTAGTTGGTTAGATTAACCAGGAACATGGCAACATTAATTAAAATTGGCAGTAAGTTAACAACTAAACTTGGTTAGTTTAAATAGAAAAATAGGCTGTTCATCTGAGTCGCTAAAAGCCAAATTTAATTTTTAATAAAACGAAGAACTTAAATTGATTGTATTAATTAGAATAGTTAGTTTATTTTATTAACAGAAACAACTTTAAGTTACAGTGAAATTAACAACTCTTGGTTAGATTATCCAGCAGAATAGTTTCTTTAAATTGTCAGGAAAGCGTTATTTTTGGTAATATTAACAAGTGAAATTAATTAAAGTAATGGTCCTGTTGTATATGTGTTGTTTGTTAGATTTACCATGAAAATGACAGTAAGTTAACAACAAAAATTGGTTAAATTAAACAGAAAAATAATTTGTTTCTTCAAGTCACCAAAAGACATATTAAAATTTTAATAAAATGAAGAACTTAAATTGCTTGTATTAATTAAAATTAAAGTACTTTTATTTACAGTAAGATTAACAATTCCGATTGGTTGGATTACCCAGCAGAACCGTTTGTTTATTCTTTTAAACTGCAAGAAAAATTTTATTTTCTTTAATATTAGCAACTGAAATAAATTAAAATATTGTTCTTTATTATATTTTAGTTTAGTTTTTGCAACTGCTTATATATGTTAAATTAACCCAAAAAAATTTTAAATTTTGTTAAAGCTGTCATTAGAAAAGTCTTTGGCTATTTATAAAAAAAGAGAAGTAAAAGAAAGTTATAAAAGCACAATTATCCTAAATAATGGACCATAACAATATATTCTGGGGTCTAATTGTCCCTTTCGATAATGAGCTGGTTCGATCATAATTTTTCAGTTTGAGATTATGGCATTCGATGTCGTACCATATTCTTACATTGTTCGATAGTGAATGCTATAATATTAAACTGATAAGAAAATGTAATCGAAGCAGCTCTTTATTGAAAGCAACGATTAGACCCCTGCTGGTTTTAACTAAACAATTTGTTCTCTAGCAACATCAACTTAAACTACTTAACTGAATCGCAAATTATTTGCACTTTAAATTAAATAATATCTACAGATTGATTAGATTTAATCAGAAAAACATTTTGTTTATTGAATAGCTAAAAACAATTTGCATTAACTGTGAACTTGACTGCAGGTTGTTAAGACTAACCTGCGTTTCTTTTTTCTATGAATCTTATCACGTTATATCCCCACGTATGGATATTCTCTTTCACCTATTTCCGGAAGAGACAACAAAGTTTCATGTGAAAAAGATTAAGAAAATTAAAATGTTCTTTGTGCTATATGATATACATACTAGTGTCCTGCACAAGACTATTTATAAGACCATTCTAGACATGAGAGATTTTTTCAAATGCTTTACTACAGCGAAATATTCTAAAAGAATCGCTAAGCAACACTGTTGGCAAGTAATTTTTTTCGGTGGTTTGTCTTGCCAACAGTGTTATTTAGCGATTCTTTTAAAATATTTCGCTGTAGTAAAGCATTGGAAAAAATCTCTCATGTCTTGAAAGGTCTTATAAATAGTCTTGTGCAGGACACTAATACATACATATAAAATTAATAGACGCTAAGGCAGAAAAAATGTGACTGAATGATTTAAAATACTCGTAATTATTCTATAAAACAAGTGCGTGGAACTTAGTTGTTTTTATTTCTCATTTCATGCGCTACCATAAACTTTTCCATTGATTTTCTTTTCAATTAATTAAATAAACCCACACTTACCCACACTTTGTAAGAAAATAAAATAAAATGAAATTAAATAAAATACTGTTTTCCTCTCACCTTTCAAATAGAAGGTTTTGAAATGCTTTACAACGGATGGATGGTGGTATAACAAAAATTGTTCTTATATTTTGTATTTCTGAGAAATATTTACATTATTCCAGTATCGATTTCAAATTAAACATTTATTAATATGAAAAAGAAAACTTAAAAAGAATATATATATATATATATATATATATATATATATATGTATATATATATATATATATATGTATATATATATATATATATATATATAATGTTACGTTGGAAGTATAATTTTTTCTTTGAAATATTTGTAAAGAAAATGAAAACTTTGTCTATATAAAAAAAGTATTTTCTTTTCCTAGAGTTATAGAAATAAGTACAAGATGTTTAAAAAAAATTAATTATTGTTTTTTCATTAAAGTCTGATTTTACCTTTCGATCATTATGCAAGGATAACAATATGCTATAGAAAATGAAAATTATGAAGTAAAAAACTTTAAGGTAAATGTTTAAATATCTTAAAAATTGTTAAAGAATACACAGCTAATGTTGATAAAAAATATTTTTTGCTAAATAAAATTTTTAAAAACAAAAAAAAATAGTAAGAAAATTAAAAGTAGGAAAAAATTATATCCTAGAGAAATGTTTTCAATCATATACAGTTAATTGTTAATTGAAATTGTTGTCTAAGTATCAAAAAAAGTTTAACATTACACTTCCACCAACAGCAGCCTAAATGCAACTGAGATACGGTTCGAAGGACCATAACTATATTGCAATTAATAACACTGATCTTAGATTCATGCCGACTAGATATATTCTGTTTTACATATTTTGTGTTTATGATCTGTCTTTTTAATTGCTAAATGCTGCCATGGCACTGCTTAATATTCTCTGCAAGTTTCATTAATACAATCTTTATTATTATTTTTATTTCTTCTTCACACTTTGTAAATAGCTGCCCAAAATTAACAACTGGTAAATAGTTTTAGACACTAGAAATTTAACCTTAAGCCTTTTATTTTAAAGCAGGTAGGAAAAGTGTCTGAAAAATATTGGACTAATTTAAAAAAATATATATATCTGTATATTTGTATATTCATTAGAACTTCTTTTATTAATTGCTGCGATGTTATTTCTTTATTACTTTTTAATTTATTTATTTTTATCTTAAACAAAATATGATCTAACTGAAGTTCTTCATTAGAGAAGGCACATCACTCACTTAATTGACTTGTACTTTTGTGCAGTCATGACTTTAAGTGCAAACGATTTTGTACACAAAACAATAAAAATTTAACAGAGATCATTTAAAAAATCATTTAAAAAAGCAGCTTTTAGAAAAATTAACTCTTAAAGTAATTTTATAAAATACTCTTTATTTGATAACCTATACCTTTTAAAAAATTATCTTTTGAAGAAGGTACTTATTAAAAAAATACCTTTTAAAAAATTCTTCATAAAAAGTACTTTGCAAAAGAATAATTTTTATAGAAGTATATTAAAAAATATCTTTCGAGAACATATCTTTCAAAAAAAAAGGCAACTTTAAGAAATTAATTTTTTGAAAAAAAAACATTTTTTTAAAAATACCTTGTACAAATACAGTTGAATTTCTATAATTTGAATCACCATTATCCAAGCAAAAAACTTCAAGTTAGAGAGACTTCAAGTTATGGAGTAAATTTAGAAAGTTTTGCATATAATAAATATAATATAAAAGAATTTAAAATGTTTATATAATTTATTATATGTTGAAGTACTGAGTAGTTTTTGGCTGCATGTGTTTATTTTTGTTTTGTACTCGTATAAAAAGTGTTTCTAATTTGTGTAGTGCTTTGTAGTGGTCGTCAGTCGTATTTTAATTTGTGTGTAAATATAAATTCAAATTGTTCAACGAATCCTTCATAGTTTCCCTGGAGGGCTGTGCAACAGCTTCACAACTATGCGCTCTTCTTCACTATCTATTGTGATTCCAGTGTGCGATACTGCATTATCAACAATATCCTCATCCATTGGAAAATCTGCGACAACCAGTTCATTATCGACTTCAATTAATTCTTGAAGAGTACAACTGGTTGTTATGCGAATGCAGTCTAGTAAGTTAATATCGCTTTTGCTGTTTTCTTCTCTACGTGTTATAGCTTCTTTTAATATTCTATTTCGATAATAAGCTTTCTAGCAGCGAATTGCACCCTGGTCAAGAAGTTATAATTTTCATGTCATATTTGCAGGGAAAAGTTCAATTTATAGAAACTTTGCAAGGCTTTGTACCATTATTTTTCTTCAAGTTAGAGAGAAATTCAAGTTAGGGAAGTTCAAGCAATAGGAACAAATCTTAACCCTAATCATACTGACATAAAAACTTACAAATCTTACTAACATGTGTCTCTAAGACACATATAAAAAAACTTACGAAAAAATTATTAAACTTTTTTAATTTTTTATTCATTACATTATTTACATAAAAGAATTTTCACAGCATGTTCATTGCAGATATTACTATTACATTTTTGGCTGCATTGCTTAATAATACGGCTTATTTTGGGATTGCATAAATAGCAATGGGTATTAGTAGGTGCAATTCCTTCTTGAAGGACTTCTTCCATTAGTTGAACGATAGGTCGTTGCAATTTATTCTTCGATGTTTGGTGTATTTGGGGTGTAACAAGCCCTTCAGTGACTTTTCGTAAAAAGAGTTTTCGAGCTTTCTTTGCATGTATGTGTCTCTGAGACACATGTCAGTATTTACTGCTACATTTTTATGTTTTGGCATATAAAAGATGTAAGAAGGCAATACCTAAAATTTTTTTTTTATTAAGTTATACAAAACATATGTCAAATAAAAGTCATGAAGTTTGGTTGCGATATGTTATATATTTCTGTAGTTAAATTTAATGGAACATCCAAATGTGTCTCACAGACACATGTTAGTAAGATTAGGGTTAAGGAATTTACCTGCTTGCCGCTGTTGGCATGCGATTTGCTTCAACTTATGGAAACTTCAATTTATAGAAGCTCAAATGTAGTTATTTTTGTTAAATGGTTTTATATAAAAAGTATCTTGTGAAAGGGGTGATTTTTAAAAAAGTATCTTTTGAAAAAGTATCGATTAAAAGAGTTCTTTCTAAATAAAAATAATACCTTTTACAAAAAGTGCTTTTTAAAGAAAAATTTACTTTTGAAAAATTTTCCTTTGTAAAATAAAACCTTTTACAAAAAGAACTTTTTAAAGAATGTCATTAATAGGAGAACCTTTTAATAATTTTTTTAATTCCTTTTAAAATAGTTTTTAGCTAAAATGCTTCAAATTTTTTTTTTTTAAAGTTCCTTTTAAGCAAAAAGAGTACTTTTAAAAAAAGCACTTCTGAAGTGCAATTTCGTTTAACCAAAAGTACCTGCTAAAATAATATGTTTTAAGGAAGTACCTTATAAAAAAACCCATTTTAAAATCAGTACCAAGGCGAATTCGCATATGGTGATCTTAATTCACCAGCTGACATAATTTCTATGCTGTCAAATCAAACAAAACGCTAGGAAATATACTGACAGCAGGAAATTTTACACTAACAAATATACAAGGAGAATACGCAGAGTTGCAAATCGAGACCACCTGGTATCGATTCGGCATGATCAGTACCGTTTGAAAGGTATTAATCTATAAAAAATTTATTTCTCAAAAAATAACCTTTTCAAAACGTTACTTTTTCTAATGAGTACCCAATCTGCAAAAGAACGTATTTGAAAATGGTACCTTTTTTGGAAAAGTACTTTTTAAGAAAAGTAAATTTTTGAAAAAAATAAATTTATCAAAAAGTACCAATTTTAAAAGTAGGTTTTTGAGAAAAGTACATTTTTGCATTTTTGAAAAAAATAAATTGTTTAAATAGTACCTTCTGAAAAAAATATTCACTTCAAACTTCCTTATAAAATAACCTTCCA
Source organism: Tachina grossa (assembly GCA_949987645.1). Taxonomy (NCBI): domain Eukaryota; kingdom Metazoa; phylum Arthropoda; class Insecta; order Diptera; family Tachinidae; genus Tachina; species Tachina grossa. The sequence goes on from OX465275.1 coordinate 157,879,244, forward strand.
AAAATTATTTTTACAAAAAAAAACAACAAAAAAGTACTATTTAAAAAACCCTTTTTAAAAAAACTATTTATAAAATTAATTTTAAAAATTAATAATACAAAAATACCTTTCATAACAGATACCTTTTAAAAAGTTAAAGAAAAGTTGCATTCTACCTTATAAAAAAATCACATTTTGAAGTCAGTACCTTTTGATAAAAAATTAAATGTATAACAAAAACGTACCTCTTCAAGAAATTACTTTTTTAAAAAAGTATTTTTGGAAGAACATACTTTTAAGAAAATACCTTTTGAAAAAGCCATTTCTACTTTTGAGAAAAATAAAATAAGTACCTGTAGAAAAGCATTTTCAGAAAAAAAGTATATGTGTGTCAAAAAAGTAACTCTTCAAGAAATTACTTTTTCGAAAAAGTAACTTTTGAAAAACGTCAATTTAAAAAAAAATAATTTTTTAAAAAGCTGTTTGTTAAAAGGTACCCTTTTAGTAAAATAAAACAAGTACCTCTAGAAAAATATTTTTACCAAAATACCTTTAATAAAACTATCTATTAAAAACCCCTATTAAAAAAAGTGCTAAACGCAATTGGTAAAACAAATAATAACAAAACCATTTTTTAAAAAGTGCCTTTAGAAATTATTTTAAAAACAAATAATAAAATAATGTTTTTTATTGAGGTATAGAACTTTAAGTTGGCATCACTTTTTTAACTGGCGGCCATTTTGTCAGCTGTCAAGTGATTAATATTTAATTTGGTTTGCCATTTCATCATGAACAGGTTGACAAAAGAACAACGCTTGCAAATCGTGCAAATTTATTTCGAAAATAATGGTTCAGTTCGCGAAGTTTACCGCAAGCTCCGTCCATTTTATGGCCGACATAATCGTCCATCAGAGCAATTAATTCGGTTAACCATGGATCGTTTTCGCACTACGTTTACTCTATGTGATAATACGCATCCGCAGAGACGTCGAACAGTGCGCACCGAAGAAACAATTGCCGCTGTAGAGCAAACTGTTGAAGAGGACCCGAATGAATCGATTCGCCACCGTGCACAGCAATTGGAGCTTTGTCCATCAACTTTATGGAAGATTTTGCGCAAAGATCTTGGCTTGCTACCTTACAAGATCCAGCTTGTGCAAGAATTAAAGCCGCGAGACCATGCAATGCGTCGTGATTTTGGTGTATGGGCCGAAAATGAGATTGATCTCGATGCTGATTTTCATCGCAAAATTTTGTTCAGTGATGAGGCTCATTTTTGGTTGAATGGCTACGTCAACAAGCAAAATTGCCGCATTTGGAGTGAAGAGAATCCACATGAGACCCTTGAGACGCCATTACATCCACAAAAACTGACTGTTTGGTGTGCTCTATGGGCTGGTGGAGTCATTGGGCCATACTTCTTCCGAAATAATGCTGGAGAGTCAGTTACCTTTAATGGAGACCGGTATAGAGCCATGATAACCGACTATTTTGTTCCCGAATTGGATGGCATGAATGTGGATAAGTTGTGGTTCCAACAAGACGGCGCTACATGCCACACAGCGCACGTCACAATCGATTTATTGAAGGAAACATTCGATGAGCGCATAATTTCGCGGAATGGACCTGTCAATTGGCCACCAAGATCGTGTGATTTGACACCATTGGATTATTTTCTTTGGGGATATGTGAAGTCGCTCGTCTACGCCAACAAACCAGAAACTTTAGGGGACTTCGAAGCTAACATTCGTGGCGTTATTGCCAACATACGGCCCCATATGCTCGAAAAAGTGGTTGAAAATTGGACCTGTAGAATTGGCTTTATTCGAGCCAGCCGCGGCGGCCACATGCCCGAAATCATATTTAAACATTAATGGCATAAAATTATCCTTCCAATAAAGCCAAATTGATGGACATTAAAACGATTTTCTTGTGTTTTATTTCAATTCGAAGTTCTATACCTCTAAAAAAATACCCGTTACTTATCAAAAGATACATACATACGTTTTACAGTATTTTTTTGAAATGTATTTGAACTTGAACAAAGTACTTTTGCAAAAAGTACCTTCTCAAAAACAGTCTTTTTTAAAATAAGCTCATTTACAAAAAAAATATTTTCTAAAATAAATACCTTGTAAGGAAACTAAAATTAGTACCTTAATTAGTGTTTTTTATGGGAATCGTTACAATTTAAGTTTAAAATTTTTAAACGCACTAATAATCTCAAATTAATATTTTACTTATTAAGTAAAATATTTTTTTTATTCAAAATACATTGAAATTGATTATTGAGGGGTTTAGCTGGATCCTATGCGCATTTCACTGTTGCTAATGCAGATCATCAGGGAACCTTTACACAAAGCTTCTTAGAACAACTAGAGTTATTATATTATAAACTTTCATTTAAACAAATGAGAAGCTCAATAACAAATAACAGAGTTGAAACAAGAACTCAATAATCAACATGTTTTTTATTTTCTTACTTAACCAGTACCCTTAAAAAATAATTTTGCGAAAAGTACCTTTAACAATTTTTTTTTTCAAAAATAATAAAGAACAGTTTTTATTAAAAGTACATTTTAAAAAATTGCCTCTTTTTAAAGAGGTACTTCATAAGCAAAAGTCGTATTTAACAAAAGTACCTTAATAACAAGCTTTAAAAAGGTAGCTTTTTGAGAAAGTACATTTTGGAACTATATAGTACCAGCATTTGAATTTAAAAGTTTTTTTTTTAAATATGCTTTTTACAAGAGTACTCAAAAAAAGAATTTATCAAAAAAGTACCATATTAAAAAGTGCTATATTCAAAAAGTACTTCTTTCAAAAAGGATCTTTTTTAAAAAGTACTTTTTTTAAAAAGTATTCTTTTCAAAAAGTACTTTTTTCAAAAAGTACTTTTTTCAAAAATTACCTTCTTTAACAAGTACATTTTAAGAAAAAGTGTTTTTTCAAAAAGTACTTTGTTCAAAAAGTGCCTTTTCTAAAGCCTACTTTTTTCAAAGGATACCTTTTTCAAAAAGTTTGTTTAAGTACGTGTTAAAAAGATACTTTTTTAAAAAAGTGTTCTTAATTTTTTTAAATATTTTTCAATAAGTATTTTTTTTAAAGTAGAGAATTAAAACAATTTTTAAAAAATCTACTTCTTGAAAAGAGGCTTTAAAAAGTAATGTGCATGATACTGAATGATTATAATATAATCGTGAGTATATTATACTCACGATCTCATCTCCATTTGTTGGCACCAGTTTATTTTAATATTGTTGGGATAATAAATTGTTGCCGAATTTTTCTTCTAAATACCTTTAAGAATGTTACTTAATTACATGTAACATCTAAAAGGTACGAGTAGAACAATTTTCTTTATGATTTATGAACTTGAAATTCTTTGTTAGTGTCATTAAGAAAAGGGTTAAATAAAAATTGTCTAGTCTTACAAGCGCTATTGTTCTTTTTTATTACAGTTATTAGATAATAAGAACAGGTCGTTAATAACCTGTTTTAAAATAATATTCCAACTTTACGCTCGCTCTAAGTGAGTTTTGCTTCTCTTGTTAAATAATTTATAACACCATTGTTGTTCTAGTTAAGACGTTCTAAACATTTTAATTTTCTTAAAGCCGCCACTTGTACGAGTACATTAACTGTCACGTGAGTGAGGCTCGTTGTGTCTGTTTGGCTGACCTTTTTTTTTTGGTACACTGTCTGTCTGTCTGTCAATAGTCTCTTTGTTGGCAATTGTATGCTTGTCGAGCAAATCTTTCGCTTGTTTGTTGCGTCAGTGATTTGATGTGGCTCAGGTAGAGCCGGTGTGTATGTGTTTCTTGAGTTGCTGAATGACAGTAGCTGTCACCTTAGACGCGTTTCGTAATTAAATACATATTTGCTGTCGTTTATTTGCCGACCCTTTAAAGACCGTGTAAAAATGGGTGTTCTATTTATGGTAATTTTCTTCTGCTTTGTACAAGTACATTTGTGTTATTTGTTGATTTTACAAAAAGGCATAAACTTACCCTTTTTCCCGTGTTATGCATTTATTTTTTATTACAAGGATGTATACGTGTATGTGTGCTTATAATGATTTATGAAATATTATATGCCATTTGTGGAGGTGGAATTTTTTCATTATTTTCTTAGGAACATTTTTCTTGAAGAAAAGTATAGAATTACAATATTTTACAAAATTGACATCCATTAAATTGCTATAGAATATACAAAAACAATCACTGCATGTGGCGTAGATAACGAAAAACAAATGATAGATATTGGTATCTAAATTTAATACATACTAGGCGCAGTGTTTTTCCTACAATTGATTTTAATAGGAACGACATGCAATTGTGCATTTCTACAGGGATATCAACTTTTTGTAGCGTGCGACACTTAGCATAGTATATGCTTGTTTTGTTTTTTCAAAGAAAACGAAACTTTTTTTTGAACTTCTTTATATATTAGTGTAGGCCGTAGGCCGTTCTACATTAGATAAAATTTTAAGAAAAATGGACTCACATTGTTGTGAAATACAAGATTAATTGCTTGTTGTCGCACGTGACAAAAAAAGGGACCTTGCTGTGGAAAGTTCATATTCGTACACCCTAAACTTTAAGAAAACCACTCTTTTAATTAATTAAATAACTAAAATATTTTTAGTATGTGTTATACGAATTTATAAAAAGTGGCTCGATTTAACAAATCAAATAATCCAAATGACACTTTGATTAGTTTAAAAACATTATAGAAAGGCCCTAACTCATCATTTTTTTGTATACGAGTTTTTTTTGCATATTTCGTTAAAAAGCAAAAATCTCGATTTCAAAAACATAATGAGTTAGGGCGTTTCAGTTAGCGATATATACTTTATGTGTCCCATATTAATATTGAGGAAATTATACAAAATTAACTTACTAAAAGGCCTTTATAACCTTATTGTGTTGGGGCCTTCCATAATCAAAATAAAATAAATTAACTTACTAAAACAAATTTTTCCTTTTTTCTACAAATTAAATATATCTTATATTCTTAAAAGAAAGAGATTGGTATAAGAAATCAAAAAAATCAAAAAGGATGATTCCAGGGTTGGGAAACTTAAAATTTTTGTGATATAAAAAATTAACTACCGTAAAGTAATTTTTATTTATTTATATTTAATTAACTTATTTTATGCTTCAGTAAAAATTAAATTGATATTAAAAAAAAAGTTCAAAAAATTAAAAAGACGTTTCCAGGGTTGGAAAACTTTAACTTTTTTCTTATACAAAAGTAACTTACTAAAACAATTTTTCTCTTTTTCTCTATAAATTAAACATATCTTATATTCTCAAAAGAAATAGATTGCTGTAAAGGTAGAATTAGTAAAATCGTATCGTGATGTTGCGTGTCAGCTGACAAAAACCGTACCATATACAATGCATGTTACTAGCTATAAAATATGTGGTGGTAGCACTGCTGACGTAGGAATCTGCAGAAAACAGATTTTTCTGTAGCGAATGTCAAAAACGCCGCATTTAATGCCAGACAAAAAAAAATGTGCTGTGCAAACTGTTACATTTTCTATAACTTGTGCACAAAGTTGAACGATACGGCAAGCTGTAAAGTAGAATGATACGATTTTACTAATTCTACCTTAAGAAATCAAAAGATCAAAAAGGATGAATCCAGCGTTGAGAAACTTAAAGTTTTTGTGATATAAAAAATTAACGACCGAAAACTAACTTTTATTTTTTTTAATTGAATAAACTTATTTTATGCTTCAGTACGAAGACGTTTCCAGGGTTGGAAAACTTTAACTTTTTTGTACAAAAGTAACTTACTAAAATACATTTTTCCTCTTTCCCTACAAATTAAACATATCTCATATTCTTAAAAGAAATAGATTTCTGTAAGAAATCAAAAAAAAAAACAAAAAGTATGATTTCAGGGTTGGAAAACTTACATTTTTGTGGTATTTTATATACCATATAACTAGGTCTAATTAATTTTTTTCTTTTTCTTTATAAATTATATATATTTTACGTTTTGGAAAGAAAAGTTTGGTGTAGAAGAATTAAAACCACAGCTCCTGAGCTAGCAATTTTGATTTTTTTTTTGGCTATTAAAGTTACTAAATAAAACTACTTTTTTATACCCTTTACCAAAAATTGGTAAAAGGGTATATATAGGTTTGTCATTCCGTTTGTAATTTCTAGAATATTAATAAGCGAGCCACAAAGTATATATATTCTGGATCCTTATGCATAGGGAAGACGAATAAGCGATGTCCATCTGTCCGTCGGTCTTTACGTGAAATCGGTTTTCCGAAGCTCCTAGAAAAGCTAGAGACTTCGTTCTTAGACTGGTGTATCAGAAATGCTCGAAATAAGATTGGTATAGAAAATCAGCAAAATCGAGCAGACGGTTTCAGAGCTGGGAAGCTTAAACTTCATTTTGCCATACAAAATAACTACCGAAAACTAGTTATTTTTTTTTATTAAATAAACTTCTTTTATACTTCAGTATGAATAAAATTAATATTTCTTAATAAAAATATATAAAAAAAATTAAAAAAATTAAATAGACGTTTCCAGGGTTGGAAAACTTTAATATTTTTCATATACAAAATAACTTACTAAAACAAATTTTTTCTTTTTCTCTATAAATTAAACATATCTTAGACTCTTAAAAGAAAGAAGTTGGTGTAACAAATCAGAAAAATCAAAAAGGATGATTCCAGGGTTGGAAAACTTACACTTTTTGTAATATATAAAAGTAACTAGGTCTTACTATTTTTTTATTTATTTTTATTAAATTAACTTATTTTATACTGCAGTACACATTAAATTGATATTAAAAAAAAAAAGTTTAATACATGAAAAAGACATTTCCAGAGTTGGAAAACTTTAACTTTTTTTCTTATACAAAAGTAACTTACTAAAACAAATTTTTCCTTTTTTTATAAATTAAACAAATCTAATATTCCTAAAAGAAAGAGATTGATGTAAGAAATCAGAAAAACCAAAAGGATGATTCCAGGGTTGGAAAACCTACGATTTTTCTGATATATAAAATTAAGTACCTTTAACTAATTTTTTGTTTATTTTTATTAAATAAACTTATTTTATACTTCAGCCCGCATAAAATTGGTATTTCAAATTAAAAAAAAATTAAAAATTTAAAAAGACGTTTCCAGGGTTGGAAAACTTTAACTTTTTTTCCTATGCAAAATAACTTACTATATCAATTTTACCTTTTTTTCCTATAAATTAAACAATTCTTATATTTTGAAAAGAAAAGGATTGATGTGAGAAATCATAAAAATCAAAAAGGATGATTCCAGGGTTGGAAAACTGAAACTTTTTAAGATATAAAATATTACTACCGAAAATTAATTTTTATTTTTTTTTATTAAATAAACTTATTTTATACTTCAGTACGAATAAAGTTGGAACTTCAAATTAAAAATTAAACTTCGAAAAATCAAAAAGATGTTTCCAGGGTTGGACAACTTTAACTTTTTTTTATACAAAATAACTTACTAAAGCAAATTTTTTCCTTTTTCTCTATAAATTAAAGATATGTTATATTCTTAAAAGAAAGAGATTAGTGTAAGAAATCAGAAAAATCAAAAAGGAGGATTGCAGGGTTGGGAAGCTTACTCTATTTGTGATATAAAAAATTAACTACCGAAAACTAATTTTAATTATTTTTTTTAAATAAATAAACTTATTTTATTCTATAGTGCAAATAAAATTGGTATTTCGATTTAAAAAAGTTTAAAACACGTTTCCAGGGTTGGAAGACTTTACCTTTTTTATACAAAAGTAACATACTAAAGCAAATGTTTCCTTTTTCTCTATAAATTAAAGATATCTTATAATCTTAGAAGAAAGAGATTAGTACAAGAAATCAGAAAAATCAAAAAGTATGATTTCAGGGTTGGAAAACCCACACTTTTTGTGATATAAAAAATTAGCTACTGAAAACAAATTTTTATTTTTTTTATAAAATAAACCTATTTTATACTTCAGTACGAATGTATTTGGTATTTCAAAATAAAAAAGTTAAAAAATTGAAAAGACGATTCCAGGGTTGTAAAACTTTAACTTTTTTTGTACAAAAGTTACTTACTAAAAGAAAATTTTTCCTTTTTTCTATAAATTGAACATATCTTAAAATCTTAAAAGAAAGAGATTGGTGTAAGAAATCAGAAAAATAAAATATAATGATCTCAGGGTTGGGAAAGTTACACGTTTTGTGATATATAAAAGTAACTAAGTCTAAATATTTTTTATCTTTTCCTTTATAGATTATACATATTTTACGTTTTGGAAAGAAAAGTTTGGTGTAAAAAATTATAAAAATAAAAACCACAGCTCCAGAGCTAGAAACTTTGACCTTTTTTCTGGATATTAAAGTAACTAAATAAAACATTTTTTTTAATTTCCTTTTTTCTTTTTTTACTTAACACACTTTCTATATTTTTTTAAGAACTACTAGATTGATATAAGGAATCAGAAAAATCTAATATAATGATTCTAGGGTTTGTAAATTTATTTTTTTGTACATAAAAGTAACTAGGTCAAATTATTTTTTTCTTTTTGTTTATACTTTATGTATGTGCTTATGTATGTATCTCTATACTACATAAAAACACTTTGGTAAAGGGTATATAAGATTCGGCACAGCTGAATATACAGCACTCTTACTTGTTTTATTTTGATTTTTTGATATTGTATGACGTGACATCGTTTTTGACAACTGGAATAAGGATAAATGTAAAATATTTCTTAAATACAGAGTGTAGAATAAAATTTTCAACTAATTGCTTATATCGACAAAAAAATATTTAATTGAAAAATACCGAGAGGTCACTTACTAAACATTGCACTAGAGCATAAAATAATAAATTTCTTCACAAAACACATGCATATGTATGGATGTGCTCATGAATGTATCTCTATACTTTATATACGCACTTTGGTGAAGGGTATATAAGATTCGGCACAGCCGAATATATCACTCTTGCTTTTTTCTTTAGTAATTGCATCTATTTGTAATTTGACAAACAATCTTATGCGTACGAATATGAATTTTGTTTTTTAAAATTAGTAAAAAAAAATTAAAAAACTTTTAATCAAATATATTTTTATTTAAATGTTTTATTAAACACAACATTAAGGGCCTGTCACACGATGTCGACAGCATTCGACTTGTCGCACACTTACATTCAAAACAAACAGAAATTTTAAATTTGTTTGTTGCTTCCATTGAACAGTTACACAGTTACATTGCAATGTAACTGTGCGACAAATCGAACGTTGTCGACATCGCGGGACATGCCCTAACAAAATCTTGCAGAAAGAAAGTAATTTAATTTATTACAAGATAGTGGTGTTTTTTTAATGAGGGTGTACGAAAACGAACTTTGAATACTGTAGATAGATAGATGTGGCTTAATGCCATGACCCACTATCGCACGATCTATGAAAAAATACTACCCTAATCTGATGAATTGTTATTGTCTTTTGAACATTTTCATAAACTCCATCATACCAGGGTTGTGTATGACAGTGTATCACGACCTTTTTTAACCAATAAACAAACAAAAATTCCTCAGGTTAATTTAAACTAAGTATAAATTGTCAAAACTAGAGTTATCCTTTTGTGCAATAATAGTGCTGCTTGGCCTCATTTCCATTATGCAAAAACTCATGCTGTAAACATTCCCCTTAATTAGAAATTTTTATCTACTATTCATTTAACAGTCCAGCCATAACCCAGACATTTCTTTTGGAAAAAATTATCCCTAAATAGAATCCTGTCCCACTTAATCTTTTCACCGTTATCAACACAATTTTCCAACAACTTCTTTCTCATTTTGTTTTATAATCCTTATCGTAACAGCCAACAGTTGTTGCTACTGAATAAATTAAAGACACACCTAAACAATATGTTAGAAAAAAGAAAGAACAATAACTTTGTATTGTTGCTGTCTAAATATTTGTTGTTCTTTTTATTCTTTTTGTGTATTTTCTTGTCTTGGCGAATTCCAAGTAAAAATAAAATTAAATTTATCTGCCTCAGACCATCTTATGCTGGTGGTCAGCAAATATTTATATTTAGTTACAAATTCAAAAAAAAAAAACACTAAGAATAACACTTTTTATACATAAAAGCAAATACAAAACATACACACAAAAAATAAAAACATTAGCTAACCGTAACCAAGAAACCGATATTCCAACACTTTATTAAAATATGGAAAACGACTCGTAACACGAAAGTAGAGGAAAAACAAATAATAAACACAAGTTAAAGTTGGTATTAGAGGCCTGCGTAAACAATTTTGAAATGTAAATAGGAACGTCTTGTTTTTTAAATGTATTCTCGTGCCATGTATATAATACTAAACCAATAATAAATGCTGTTGTTTAATAAGCGAAGCACTATGGATGTATTGATGTTCGTGTATATGAGTGTTAACAAACGATGTCGCGAAGATTTCGTGTTCATAACAAATACCCCTTTCAGAGACGGAAATTTTACTTTGCAAAGTCTAAATACAGCTGAAAGAAAAGCAGAGAGAGATAGTATTCTTCCCTCCGTCTTTTAGACTTTGCAAAGTAAACTTTGTGTGTGTAAAAGGGATAAAACGATCATAAGAAGTAGTGTTGATGCGTGTATGCTTGTTATTTTGCATAATTTACGTTTGAGTGTGGGTGTAAGATTTAGATGGCAACCCAGCGGGAACTAGAAGGAGCAGGGATGCTTTCTTTTGGATGTAGAAGGCCTGCTCGCTCCATTCCATAATCATATCTTTTTACACGCGTTGCTCTTGCTTCTTTCGCCAGAGATTCTGGAAGGCTCTCAAACTAATAGATTTTGTTTTTGCTTTGGTAAAAAACAAAACTAAACATGTTACTCCTTCTCTTCTCCCTTCACATAGAAGCGAGTGTGGAATGCGTATCGTATATTTTATGCGAAAGACTCCTTTAATATGGCCTGCACTAAGAAGGCCTTCTGAGCTTTACCGCTGGGAAGCTGTTATGTGTTTAAGTGTGGGTTTTTAATGCAAACGCACTATACTAATGAATCCGTCATACGTTAAACTTTGACTTTTTTCAACTGACAGCTACGTTGAAATATAGGTTTCTTATTAGGTCTGTTACATTCAGTACGTGTCCGTCAACGCAAAGTACAAAGTTTGGTCAACTTTTAACTTTTTGTGTAAGTTGAGTAGTTTGACAGATATTGGTTGATGTTTTTGGTATGTTCTGAATTAGGTTTTTGCGTTTTGTGCTAGCAAAAATAAAATTAAGCAAAAGAAATAACCAAAATAAATAAAAATATTGGAATTTAATAAATAAAATAGAGAATCAACCTATTGAAGCTGTTCAAATGCTTCCGTCAATAAAGTACTCATTGTGCCAACCATCTCCATCCTTGCGTTAATGTCAGTCGAAAAAGGCGAAGTTTAACGTATGACGGATTCATTGTGCCCCGGCCTTAATGCATGTGTGCGGAAAAAAATAAAAGATCATGCACACAACGTATGTACGTATGCACATGCATGACGTTGTATACGCGCCCATGCGTATGAAGAAGCAAGCATCACAAACTATTGCGTCACAAATTATTTTCTTTTTTATTCCTATACCTGCAATAACTGAAATAAATGTGTGTGAAACAACAGTGTTGTTTAGCGTTTCTTTGAGAAGATTTCGCTGTATTAAAGCATTTGAAGAATTCCTTATGTCTTAAAAGTTCTTGTAAATAGTCTTTTGCAGGGGTATAGTTGATATGATGATTTGCCGTTTATCGTGCCAGCCTCCGCTATAGAAAACCGCTATTGCCAGCAACTTTTTTCAAATATTTATTGCATTCAGTGTGCACACTTCTACCGATATTCGGTAGATTCTACCGAAAATGTTTGTGAATTTATCAATCTACCAATTCTACCGAACAAGGCATGAAATCTACCGAATATTGTTATTTAGTAATTTAAGTCGATATATGTGTAAAGTGCCTATTTTGCCACATAGCAGTGCGGCCGCAGAGCAGTAATTTTCTGTCATGAAAATCATTAAAACAGAACAAAGAAATCGATCAAAAACTGAAAGTATAAGTAACCTAATATTTACCAAAGAATTGTGCCTTGGGGATGAAATATTTATTCCTACCAATGATTTAATAATTTTTGCACAAAAGTTTAAATTCATAAATGGATCTTACATATAATCTTTGTAGTTACAAATGCTTGTCAAATGAAAGTTATTTTAGTAGCTTTATAAAACCTATGTACAAAAACTGAATTCCTGTTATTTATGTATATTATTTTATATGTGCATAGCATATCTATATAAAGGGTAAGGAAATGCTTCATTGTTTATGGCAATTTAATTTCCAATCACATGTGAAGTTTTAAATGCTCTTTTGGAACCTGTTTAGTTAATTTTTTAATTATTATTCGAACTCCATTTTGTTTCTATATTTATGATTTTAACAGGCTAAGGCTCGTATCGCTTTTTAAGCCAAATTACATGTGATAATTATTAATGAACAAATAACACCAAAGTTAGTTGTAAATATTCTGACAACACATAGTTGAACGGAACAGCCAGTCGTTTTCGAAGGCCACTAAACCTTCCACTGTGTGTGGTGTCAGTTGATGTAGATTTCTGCTTTATATACTTAGCATTATTGCAAATGGAATATGTGATTTGTTTGATTCATCGTATTTCAATTTGCTGAAAGCTTTTTTGTATTGTAAGCTCAATTTTACCATCTCTATATTTACAACAGTGCTACCTACCATTGTAGTTTTGTTATTTTACTAATTATACACATGTTAGTTAATTTGCTTATTTTTTGTTTTTAGTTTGATACTCATTGCACTTACCCTTTATATATAAGTACATATACAGGTATGTGATGAAAAACGATTTAGACACAAAAACAATTTGAAAACGATAAAAGGTGTGATATGTTTCTTATAGTCGTTTTGTTAATAATTTTAAAACTTGTTTTTAATAGTCTTTCCAGACATTTTTGATAAATTCCTTTTCACAGCTCCAATATGTGATTTATGTTTTATGTTCTAGTGTGCTTTTTAGAAGTCAATAGTTTAAGATAAGCTCAAAAATGATACTCAAAGTCTATCGGAATTCATCACACCTTTTCAAAACGTTTTTTAAAATCGTTTTCCATCATATACCTGATATTTTGTTTTTTTATGTTTTCTTGAATTGTTATTTTTTATGTTTCTTTGAATAAAAAAAATTTTCTACCGAATTTCATTCAAATCTACCGATTTATTTCGTCGATTCTACCGAATTTAAAAAAAATTAAGAGTGCACACTGATTGCATTCTTATTTCCATGACGATGATACATACTCTCCTATTCCATTTGTACTCGTATTTACCTACAAATAGTTTTGCTCTATATAGAAATGTTTATAAGTAATGGCTAACATTTCATTAGAAAACGCGCGTGCCTTTTTTTGAAAAAACGACTGTGAGGTTTTTTCTTTCTTTGCTTTTTTATATCTTTTTTTCCTACAATATTTCAACTACTTGCCCAGTGGCTAAATGTTGAATGTTTACAAATTGTGGCCACTTGCATTGAAATTCGTTCTGTTACTGCAGATTGTGCTGCACTTGCTATTGCTGCTTAAGTTGCAGTGTTGGGTAGCAGGGCTAAGCATTTTTAACTTAAAAAAAATATTAGAGATCTTATAAGGCATTTACACTTGCTCAAAATCTAGCAAATTTTAACTAAACTCTTTATGAAAATCTATACCGTTTACACTGTCTCCAAATCTAGTACTTACGAGATTACGAGCTAAATCTTGCTGCTTTTTACTAAATTTCCATTAAAAAAAGAAATCAATTTTGCCAGTATATCTGTAGGAAATCCAACCAAAATCTAATATTTTTATCTATTTTTACTACCCTGTATAGCATAGTTATGAAAAAATTAGTGAATTAGCTACGGTCTGCTTAAAAAGGTGCATGAATTGGCTACATTGCAGTTGTTTGGTTGTAGTTTTGGAAATTTTTCAGTCAATGGGTTTTGTTTCGGATAATAAAATCAGTATAGATTTTCATAAAGATTTTAATTAAAATCTGCTAGATTTTGTGCAGGTGTAAATGCCCTATTATCAAAATTTTTTATCCAAAACAAATCCTTTTACTTGAAAGATTTTTAAAACTAAAACGAAACCACTGAGACTGACATATCGTAAAAACTAGATTTTGAGACAATGTAAATGTCCTATTAGCAATTTCAAAAATGTAAGCTCTTTGAGGCTTCATTTTTCGACAATTTGATGTGATATCTGTCCCCTCTTATCGGGGGAAAAAAGGCGAAAAGTTTGTTCGCGTGAAATTTTGGTTTCCTTTTCATATAAAATACACCAAGTTTTCACGTGAACAAACTGTTCGCCTTTTATTCCCGATAAGGGACATTATTTAATCTCGGTTGTACAATCGGTTTTAATCTGAGTTGTACCTATGAATAACAACCAGCGTTGCCACTTTCTTCACTATAATACAAAAACTGTACTACAGTAATTTTGACTTCACAATCAAGTTTGCACGATTTTTTGTGCAAATAAGTCCCAAATGCTGTTATATACATATCTGCCTTAAAATCGATTACATTTTTCAATTCCCAAAATTATTTAAGAAACGTGACCAACTAACTGGGTCATATTGAGGACTCTTAAGATTATCATTACCTACATACATATATAGTATAGTACGTGTGCTCTTCCATATTTCACAAAAATTACCAGCAATCTTCTCAAGGAAATTATATTCCCAGTTAAAAAAATATGTATGGCTTATATGTTTTTAATTTATATATAATACTAAATACTAGCTGATCACCACAAACGTTGTCTTACGCCCCCACTTGAATGCATACACAAAAATTCATTCAAGTCGATCCAGCCGTTTAGTTGCAGTATAGATAAATAACCCAGATACCGACTGCAGTTCCAATAATTTTTTTTTATACCTTTAGCTTTTGTCGACAAAAAATCTTCGAATCATGCCAAATCGTCATTTCTGGCAACTATGTACAGCTCTCACATTTTTTATTGTCCCTCTTCCTCTTTTAGGACAATATTCAATATTTATCGAAATATTATTACTAATAAATATTTTTAAAGCAGAAGAGCTTTATCGCAGTCACTGTTCAAATTCACTGTAAATAACAGAACTGCTACAAACAAAATACTGATAAAATGTGATTACAGTCACAGTTTAAAAGAACAGCGATATAGAAATCTCGTTTACTAGAAGCAACATTGTTAAAAAATCACGGGATCGTTCATCTCTAGTATGCATATATGTATGTATGTATATGAGTTGATGTATCGAAATATATGAGAGTATGCATGAAAAAAGAATTATATCAATTGATATATGGACTAATATATGGCACGTTGTTTAAAATATGAAATATGAAATACTATGTGCGTATAAGTATACAAATATTCTGAGTACTTATTCGTCTACATATGCATATATACAGAAATAATATTATGTGCACACATTTCAAGTGCCAGTGCTGCCAGAAAAGTAAATTATACATTCATAAACGCTAAAATGACAAAGGTGTTCAACTAATTGCATCACAGGAATGGAAAGTACGATTTAATTACTATCAGTTGTGCTAAAAATTTTTCTTAGTATATATTTAATAAAAATACCTTTTTCACTTTACAAATATAAGTTTTTTGACGAAACCAATTTGTGAATAATATGAGCTGCTTAAAGTTTATATTTATTTTAAATGGTAACTCCTAATCATCTGATTAATGTTCTGAAGCAGCCAAATCACATTTTCCATTCAATTTCATAACACATAAATGTACACTGGGTCGCATGATAAATAAATACTATGAATATTATGCTTGCAATTATTTTGTCCGAATAAATATTCATACTATTAGTGTAAGCATACTTCGAGTATAAGTATGAGAGACAATCACTACGCACAATACGCATGTGCCTTTATATTTGTAGTTGTAGAGTATTTAAGTTTTTTAAATTAAGTAGAGATACTCTTGCACGTTGTAATGGGCTATACTCATAGTTGTTTGAAAGCAGATATGTGAGCGTACGAATTGTTTGTATCACAATTATGAATCTACGCAGTTACTAAAATTAACTGTAATGTAAATAATTACATAATTACATTTCAGTTACTAAAATTAACTGTAATGTAAATAATTACATAATTACATTTCTTTGACTACTTGTTGTCTTGTTATGGCATGCACATATTATAATTGAAAAAAAGTTGTTTTTGTAATCAGAAAAGATTGCATTTCATTTCATAAATACTATTGCATTTCATTGTTGTAAAATTATAAAAATTGTGCATTTTATATGACTACATGTATATTGTATTGAAAATATTTGGTGAAATGCACATAAATATGGAGCATCCAAACATACATACATGTATGCATATATGTATATATACAAATAAATGAATATGTATTATAATATATGCCCATTTACTCTTCGGATCCGCGCCATATGTGGAATATCATATATGATCTATACATATTTTTTTAGCTGGATTTTATTAAATCTAATTGTTTGGCTCTTCCAGGCATACTTATTTCCAACATTCTACTTTTATAATTTCATAAAAACCGTTCTAGAAAAATTAAAAGAATATTTCCTATCGCTTAATAGTTTTAAGGGTTTGGAATCCTCATCCATTTACTACTACTACTGTTAAATAAACAGTGCTCTGTTATGTGCGTAAAATGCTACGTTAGAAATTTTGGTTTCTGTCTCTACTAGTTAAATTTAAATTTATCTTCACACATAATCAGGGCCATCATGAATAAAATTCCACGTGAAATTTCTCCCTTTTCCAATTAGAATTTGTTGTTTTCCCTATTACTTGCTATTGGTTGGAATTGTTCCACGTGAAATTTTTCATGATAGCTCTGAATATTTGTTTCCAAAATTTAAAAGATATTCTTATTATTTATTATTTATTAGTTTTTATTTATTATTTATGATTTATAATTTATTTATTTATAATAATATTTTAAAGCTGAAAAGTTTGTGTGTTTCTATCTTTGTATGTTTGTATGTTTATATGTTTAAAAAAAAATAATTAATTAATTCTTTGTGAAACAACGTTTGCTGGGCTCAGCTAGTTTAATATAAAGTGATGATTAAAAATTTTCTAAATGAACATCTCATGTATTTAATGTAAATAACTTTTAACACATTGAGAGCCACTGCATATTTAATTTTTGAGTTACTTGAAATTCTTTCTAACTGGATAAAAACGTACTAGTGCATTTAAAAAAAATTTAAATTTGAAGAAGCTCATTAGGTATGTATTTTTCATATGATGCTACTACTAAATACATTTTTATGCTTCTTTTTTTTTTTTGCTACACTTGCCGCAACCTCAGACATCATCATTATAACTACAATTTTTATCATCACTATATTCATAAATAACTTTCAGTGTGCAGCGTGTCATACACATCCCCAGCAGTATGGAATTTTGTATTTTCATTTCTTGCTTAAGATTAACTCCAGCACTCTGGTGTTGCTGCAGCCAATTGAAGTGCTTAAGTCTGTTTTTATTTCATGAAATTTTCTAAATATTTTTGTATTCTTCTTTTACGTTGCCTTCTTCTTCTTCTTTTTAGGTATTTTAAGCATATTTGTTGTTATTGTGGCGATACCATCTTCTCTGCTGGATCGTTATTTCATGTGCATTCTTTCAACAAGCATCTTGCATAATCCACATTTTTAAATCGTGTTTTTAATATCATGCCACACCGACCACCAATAAATGTAGATTTAGCAAAAAAAAAGAAAAAAAAAAGTTAAAAAATAGGAAGACTAAAAGACAGAATGTTAAACAGACAGACACACTGACGTTTATCTGCAGAGAGTCAAAGAAACACAGCATATGAATTTATTGAAGGGAAAATTATTTATTTTCTGAACGTTTTCTTAATCTTTTGTGGGTTTTTGAAGTTGATTAGAGTCAAATTATGTTACGCACATACACCTCTAAACGTTAGAGATGGGCATCACTGAAATTAGTGAGGTAAATCAGGGAGTAAATACGACAACAGATTTTTAATTGTCCAGAATTAAAATTTTTTTAGTAAAAAAGAGCAAGAGAGGAATACAAAATGTATATATTTCTATTTCAATACTTACACACATTCGGGATTTTCTCCTGCAAAAATTGCAAATCAGGACCGGGATTATGAGATTTTTGATGGATATGCAATGTCTTAATTAAGAGTTTGAAGGCTCAGGATCAAACTTGTTCAGAGCTGGGGACACGATCAGATTTGATCTTGGGTCTTCAAAATCTTGGGTTTATATGAATATATTTAGAATTGTTGTAGAAGTGTTGGCAAATTCCGAAGTTTTCAATTATAATTACCAATTTTTTCCGAACTTAGTCGGAAAATCTGAATTATAGGTAAATATAAGTGATGCACTTACTCTTGCATTCAATGAATATTTATTTATCCTTGATATGAACTTAACTATATGTATATAAGAGAGCGTGCATAAAAAAAAATTCGGCGTGAGTAAGAGTTTTGCCTGAGTCCTACGTGACTAGGAGATTTTTAAATAAAACATCCTATTTCTCAAAAAAAAAATCAAAAATACTGAAATTTAAGCAACAATTTTTAGCACATCTCTTTACTTATAATGTACGTGAATCACGTGTGATCACGCAAAAAGACGTTTGATCTTGGGCAACTTTTTTTCAATTGTTTAAAACATTACCCTGAATTTCGAGATTAGAACTTTTAAATGAATGTTTCGTGACCGGAAAGTGATCACCGAAAAATAAAATTTCTGAAAAACATATTGATAATTTTAAAATAAAACCAGTTAAAGAGCATAATTACCCTCAATGTCATGGAAGTGCTTCATCTGCAATCACGCGTGATTTTCAATAATTTTATATTTTTAACTAAATGAATATAATTGAAAGCGTTTAGCAATATATTCGGTGTCAGAAACTTTACTTTAATTCTTCGTGGTGCGAAGATTTTGATATAAGATTTTAAATTGCTCAAAACAAAATGAAAATTTTAAATACACAAAAAAAAATTAACGTCACCCATATATTACAATGCGATTGTAATTTATTCTTTCTTTCAACTAAAGAAACGCTAAGGAGTGTGTGTCAACTTAAAAAGTTTGACGTGACTAAAATTTTTGTTAAAATTTTTTATAAGTTTATCTCAAAAACACCGAATATTGTAACATAGGAGCAGAAAAGCTTTATTATTTCATCACGTGTGGCTTGAGTGAGTCTTTTATGATCACGGGCAGCCAAGAATAATTAAGTTCTTAAATCACATGTATTTATTTCAGTGGGAATAAAAAGTTTTCGGCATAGGGATAGCTTAATGTGAGTAAAACCCTTGCGTGACTACTTCGTGGCTAAGAAAATTTCTAAAAAAAATTTTAAATTTCTTTAAAAAAGAAATCTGAAATCACATGAACTTATTCCTGGAGAACAAAAAAATATTTAACTTGTTTGGAACTTAATAGGAAAAGTTAA
Source organism: Tachina grossa (assembly GCA_949987645.1). Classification (NCBI taxonomy): domain Eukaryota; kingdom Metazoa; phylum Arthropoda; class Insecta; order Diptera; family Tachinidae; genus Tachina; species Tachina grossa. The sequence continues at coordinate 157,898,788 of OX465275.1, forward strand.
TGTGATTAGAACCTTTGCGTGACCATATCGTGACTACAAAATTTAACGAAAAAATTTTTAAATTTTTTTTATATTTTCAATTACATGAAATAATTAGACAATGCATATAAAAAGTTTTATATCTCATAACCTGGACACTTTTAAATTTATTTTAAAGTTTCTGAAAAAGCAATGAAAAATTATGAGCCATTAACACAAAAGCCTTGTGCCATATATATATATGATTGACTTAACTCAGATGTGATTACCAGGGATGATCAGTTAGTCGTAATTTTAATTATGTGATCTTTAATAAGTGTGAATAAAGAAACTTAAACGTGAGTAAAATATTTGCTTGAAACTTGTTTGATTGGTAAGTTTTCACACAAAAAACACAAATTATGAAAAATATGTCAAAGGTATTCAAATACAAATAAAAGTGGTGCGATATTTCACGACAAATCACTCATGGGAGTCATACGTGACTACGCGTGACTGCCAAATATTTTCGTTTCATGTTACAAGAACGCACATGAACGCAAGTGTAACAGTTTTAACTTGAGTAATATATTTGGCGTTATCTTTTGTGACTGTGGAAGGTGCTGAAAATAAAATTTTCAAGTACCTGAAAACCAAAATAAAAATCTTGAAGTTTAAATTATTAATAGAAAGTAATCAAAAAAATTTCTATGGCAAATTTCGATGCTAATAAGTTAATTTAATATAAAATAATACAACTTATATGAGCTGCGTGACTACTACGGGAGTGGGTATTTTAACAATTTTTATTCAACGGTTTATAAAATTCATTTTACAAAAATGCTTAATTAGCTGAGCACGAAATTTGCCGCTAGTGTGAGCACGAACTTACTCACCATCCCATCTCTAATACGTACATTGTCGCACATATGAAAAATTTTTCTTTATTAAATTCTGCATTTTCCTATACATACATATGTATGTATGTATGTATGTATATATTTTTATTCCTTATTTAAGGGCACATGTTTTATGCATGGTTTAAAAAAAGAAACATTGTTTGCATGGCATGTGTAAAAGGGCTGTTCGTTTGCTGGATTTGCCTACAACCTCTTCAAGAGCTCTTCTCTTGTTGCCATTTTGCTGCATTACCACGCATTGCTGTTCATTGTACTGACTGCATATATTAAAATTTTTTTTTTTTTTGCAAAGCATATCGGTCAGTTGTCTTTAATGAATTGTTTAATTTAAACATTTTTAAACGATTATTTCTTTCACGTTAGTGTGTGTAAGTGGCAGAAAAAGGCCACGATGAATAAAATTCGGAAACAATGTTTAAATTATTTAAACAATTTCTTTTAGTACAGAAGTTTTATTACAATTAAAGTAGGTTATGTTAAGTGTGACAAGATGCTGGGAAGAGAAAGTAAGTTTTCAATTTTGTCTACATAACGGATTCCTTTGATTTAACTGTAAGTAGGAAAGGTGTAGTAAAGATACAGATAATCAGGGCTATCATGAATAAACGTGTCTGTAATGACATTCACATCCGTGTGAAAGTGAATCTTTTCCGCATATTTTGGTGTCCTTACATTCACTTCCGAATAATTTTTTCGTTTTACTTTCGACTGCACCAAGCAATGTGAAAGTAAATAGAATCGCCTTTTTTCCACATTAAAATTAATGTAATTTAAACGAAATCTTTTTTAAAATTAGGCTTGATATCTCATCTACCTAATTCGGAAATTTAAACCAATATATATTTGGTTTTAATACATAGAAAAGGGGACATGAAAAACATGCCCACATTAGCAACCAATTTTGCAAAAATATTCGGAAGTATGCAGACACCAAACCAAATCTTTTTTTTTTGCGATTCGGAAATTTTCATTCTAATTGAAAACGTTCGAAAGTCGTAACAGACACGAAAATTCCGCGTGAAATTTCTCCCTTTTCCAATTAGAATTTATTGTTTTCCCTATTACTTGCTATTAGTTGGAATTGTTCCCCGGGAAATATTTCACGCGAAATTTTATTCATGATAGCCCTGAATGAAGTGATAAAAAGATAGATATAAGAAGCTACGTAGCTATGTAACATGTTCCAAAGTGTATATCAGAGAATGGCAATGAGTACTCAAAAAAAAAACAAATCTTACGCTCAAATATTTTCCGATTCAAACATACAAAAGCATCTCTACTTAATTTATGCAAAAAATTAAAATACGCTATAACCAGGGCTGTCAGATATAGCAATTTCTCGCCAAACCTGGCGATTTTTCAACTTGTTTGGCGTCCAAATTTTTTTTGCTTGGCGACATGGCAATTTTTCTGGCGATAAATAAATTTGTTGGCGATTATTATAACTGTTTTTGAAAAAATTTTAACTTCCAAATTTTTCTAATTCAGGAAAATTCGTTTGTTGAAGAAGTAGTTTCAAAAATAAATCCTTCCAAAACTCGTCTGCTAAAAATTAAAACAATTTGATTTTGATGATTTTTCTTATATTAAATATAGTCATTAATACATTTTGAATTGGAATGAGAAAAATTTGCAAAAAATAATTTTTGGCGATTTTATTTCTAGTTTTGGCGATTTTCTGATTAATTTTTATACGATCATTTTGTAAAAATTTATATTAAAAAAAAATGTTTTATAAAAACAAATTTATTATTAAATATATACTAAGAAAAACTACATATATAAAAGTGAATTTTGACGGTTTTTGAAATCAGTTTGGCGAAATAGGTCGGACAAAATCTGAAAACACTGGCTACAACTAACAAATATATAAAAAGGCTCATGTATATAAACGCTTTTACTCTTTCTCTGTCTCTTATACTTGCCGTCTTAGTGTTTTTATAATCAGGATATGGATATTTAATCGGACATTAAAAAAAATGCGCTTATACTCGGGACAAATGTTCATCATACGCCATCATATACCAACAGCTACGAATATTAAATGAAATGGAAAGTGTGTTAGTGTATGTGGCTGTTTGAAAGCATGTTTTATGTGTGTGTAAATAAAATAGCCCTGTATATACGCATGTGTAGCCGATTAATAGTCAGAGTATTCTTATACTCGTTATAGCAAACGCTTAATTTTTCTGTATGATTTTTTATGATTAGTTGCTTATTGACAAACCCATTAAGTCAAAAATGAGCCTTATCACTTATTACAATTTTGCAATAAAACATCGTCTATAAGCTGCTCGAATTGATGACTAATTTTCAAAGTAAATCGGGATAATTTATTAGCATTTTTTAGGCACTTTAATCTATTTATGACGATTCGCCAAAATATACTGTTTATAAATGTTAAAAAGTAACCGCAGTGTGACAATTCGTTTGGCAGGTTACCCTCTTGTAGAACTTACAAAAAGACACCCCACCCTCTATAATTGCAGTGCAAGTGTTAAAATTTTTTTCGTTATTAATTTTTTTTATAATTTCTGTTTATAAAGGACTTACTTATTTTTCTATACAGTCCCATAAAAGTTGTAAGAAACTATTTTTATATGACCTCTAAAGCCCTTTACAACTCAAGCAAATAATTTATCTCCACATTAAAATTAAAATCAATTAAGATGTGCTGAGCAAAGAACCCTTTTTACAATAAATTTTATTTTGAATAAAAATATCAAAAGAAAGGAGTGGTTGTTTATTTGAATACTTAAAAAATTCAATGAGTGCTTTTTTATATCAATTTATCTACACTTGGTTAAACATTATTTTAATAGAAAAATAGAAATTATCAAATATTTTATAAAACATAGTTATGACTTCCCCAAAAATAAACATACACAGCTGAGTACGTACTACAGTAGTTCCTCCTTAAATGATTTCCCCTCTTAATTGCAAAAAACTAATGGCAGAAAAAATATTGGTTTATGAAATATAGCAAAATATTTCCTAAAAATTTATATCCTTCAGAGCCTTTTCTTACTAAAGCGAGTGAAAAAATCAAGATGTGGTTTCCATATTATTAACAGTCAACTTGCCGCAAAAACTTTTATAGGAATTACTTAAAATATTCACTGCTTTTCAATAAATTTTCTAGACCAGCTGAATATTTGTTATGTGGGAACTACACCTAAGTAAAGCTGAAAAAAAAATCATATGCTTAAATAAACTAGAAGAAAAGAAAAGGGCTTCCAAGGATGTAAATAAGATCTTAAGCCTGTAATCGTTTCTAAAAGATTTTTACTTAGGTTTGTAATTGTAATAAAGTTCACTCTTTTTATACTAACTCAGTGAAAGCGAAGTCATCTTCATGATGTTAAGTAAATCGGATTTATTTCTGTGGTTTTCTTTCTTTCCCAAATTTTTTTTTAATTAATATATTTTTTTTAATAAAAAGCTAACGCTTCATGGCATTGATTTTATTTTCCGAAAAAAAAATAAGACATATCGTAACTATTTTCGAGAACTACATATGCAGACATTTCGTGAAAGTCATTCCGCTTTCAATGTGTTAAAAAATTTGAATTTTAACATGCACTTTTAAGCGGAGACTACTGTACATGTAATTATGTATGTATATATATATATATATATATAATATATATATATATGTATATATCCCTATATACCAGTGTGTACATATGTATACACTTAATATGAATTATTGCTTACAAAGCCACAAGCCTGTGTTCGCATACATACGAACTGCCTGCATAATCATTTAGATACAATTGTGGTAATGAACAGCTCCCCCGATTTAATTATTTTCGTTTTTTTTTGCTGCTTTTATTATAGATGATTTTCTTTCAGTTTCTTGCTAATCAGTTTTATTATAAAAAAATTACAAAAATAAATTAAAATAAAACAATTGCTTTTCAGTGACATGTACCAGTGCCACATGCAATTTACTATTTCATTCGGCTATGCAAACACTTGCTGGCAATTGCATATGCTGGCAGTTATTTAAAGTAATGGGAAGCACTAAGTTTTTCATATTATAACTCTTTTTTAAATACGCAATTATATGCAAGTTTAATTTAAATGAATTCATTACTTTAAACTCTGACGAGTTGTGTGTGCCTGCCTTATCGCTTTGAAAATGTTCAAAGAAATAAAAAGTCAGCCAAATAGTGCAAATAATATTTAAAAAAAATTAAATTGAAAAAATATTATAAAATTAAAATATAATTACATATTGAGAGAAGAAAATTTTAATGTAAAATTAAATAAATAATTTTTTGTTGACATAAACATGTGAATTAATCGCAATTAAACCTGCGTTAGTTAAGGCCGGCTTTAAGAAATTATTTAATAGATTTGTACTCTTAATGAGCTTGACTTATTTCACAAATACTTACATACATATATTTTAAAAAGTATAAATTATAATAAAAACTATAATAAAATAAATATTGCATCTGCAGACGAAAAAAAAGACGCACGGTGTCATGGGACACCGGGTAAGAATGTTATTCCCTACATTTTACTGACCTTATAAATTGCTAATTTTTCCCTAGTGGGCTTATTTTTGATAAAATATGTATATATCATTTGTGTCCTTCTAGATTCAGATGTATCCGTATTTTGAATTTCATCAAAATCGCATTAATAGTTTCAATGAGGAAGACATTTCCCCTTACCTCACCTTGTAATCCTATTTTTGAAAAAATCTATAGTTTAAGGGCCGATGTTGAATGTGAACCTTACCTAAACTTCAAGTTTTTTTCTGCATTTAATTTGACATTTCTCAATTTCAGACTAACTCAATTTGAACCATGGAAAGATACACAATGGAGTAACGCGTTAAAGTTATTCAGGCTTGTTATGAAAATGGGCGTTCAAATCAAAATGCATATCGAAGAAAATCATTTTCATCATTTTCACCTCAGTGGTTTCGTCAATAAGCAGCGAATGACACAGAAAAAATTTTAGCCAAAATGCTTCCAATTAAATCAATTAATGCTGTTTCAAACAATTTTATAATTGTTCCAATTAAATTTTGTTGATTGAAAACAAAAAAGTTTAATACAGACGAATATTAAACTTTTGTACGCAATTTTTTGATTGTTTGAATTAACTTTGTTTAATGAAAAAAGAAATATTTTAGTTTGTGTTTGTGCTTGTTCATGTTTTCATGGAAGTGTGTCAGCCTGTTATTCTATAAGTGCCAAGTTCGAAGCATGACAGCACTGTAGGTTAAAAAATAAAATAAGAACACACACCTATGTACATATGTGCAATAATTGAATGAAAAATAATTTGCTACGATAGCCTAGTGGATGTATGTTAGCCTGTTAGAATGGAAGTACCATATTCAAAGCCTGCAGCGTAAGTTGCGGAATTAAACAAATAAATAAAATAAATAAGTTAAAATAAATAAATAAAAAAATGACTTTTTATTTAAAATTTTTTTACTTTTACTTTTTAAAATTTTATACAATTCAATTACTTTTATTAATTCATTCAACGAACAATTTAATTGTTTAAAATCTTTAAATTCAATTATTAATTTAATTGGGCCAATTAATCATTTGTTTAAAATAAACGCGTACTTTCAATTAACTCTATTAATTGATCTCAAACAGTAAGAAACCCTCATTTTTATAAATTCATTAATTGATATTATCAATTTGTTTGCAGGACGAAAATCAGTACTGGATTTAATCAATAGTACAAATTTCTAACTAAAACATTAGTTAAAGTTGATTTTAAATTTTTTCTGTGGATAATAATAATAATAAGTGGTTGTCGAAAAACAAATGCATTCACAAAGGGTGACTGTTTGGTGCGTTTTTTGGGCTGGCGGCGGCATCATCCGGCCGTATTTTTTCCAAAATGACGCCGATCAGGCAGTTACTGTGAATGGTGAGATGATGACGAACTTTTTATGGTCCCAATTGGATGATATGGATGTGAACGATATGTTGTTTCAACAGGATGGTGCCACTTGCCACATAGCTAACGAAACAATGGCTCTTTTGCGCGACAAATTCAATGGCCGTATTGTCTCACGTGGTGGCGATGACAATTGACCGCCAAGATCATCTGATTTCACACCGTTGGACTTCTTTCTTTGGGGTTATTTGAAAGAAAAGGTGTACGTCGATAAGCCAGCAACAATTCAAGAGTTAAAGGATGAGATAATTCGGCACATTAATGGCATAGAAACTCAATTATGATTTAGCGTCATCGAAAATTTTGACCATCGGATAAAGGTGTGCCGCCGAGGTCGCGGCGCCCATTTGAACCATACTGTATTATCATAATAAAAAGAAATGACAATAATTTCCTAAATAATTTGTGTTTTGTTCAAAATCAACATCGGCCCTTAAAATTTAACCACCCTTTATCTTATTTTAGACGCAGATCTATCTATGTTTTGAATTTTATCAAAATAGATAGATAGTTTCAAAGAGGTAGAAATTTGCCCTAGTTAAAAAAAAACATATAACTTTATATCTATTTATGTTCAGGAAAATTGGCTCCCTGGTTTAGCCGCTAAAGAGCAACAAACAAACAATAAATTTACTTTTGCATTTATAAAACTAGTTAGTAGAGACACCATTGGAAATTCCCAAAAACTTTGCTAAAAATCCCCAAAATACCAGGATATCCCCTTCAATTTCTCGGAAAATCACGGCAACACTGAAAATCTAAACAATACGCACTTGTTGTTTCCAGTATTTGTAACCAGTATTCGTCAGTATTTTTTCATTTTCCAAAAATTTTTGTTAACATGCATGGCGCAGCGCGCCATAAAGAACTTATATTCCAATAAACAATTTTACCAATGTTGCAAGTTGCAACAACATGTTGTTAAATACAAGTGACTTACAAATATACAAATCTATTGTCATAATATCAATTGGCTGCCATTTTCCGTCGCTGTGCTTTGACATTTTTGATGTAAATTAGTGTCCTGCACAAGATATCTTATAAGAACTTTTAAGACGAGGGATTTTTCAAATGCTTTACTACAGCGAAATCCTCTAAAACAAACGTTAACAACACTGTTTGCAAGAAATTTATTTCAGTATTGTAGGTATAGGAGTAAAGAAGAAAATACTTCGTAACGGAAGAATTTGTGATACTAGCTTCTTTCTACGCATAAGAGCGTGTACAAACATCATGCATGTATGTGTGTATGATCTTTTATTTTTCTGCGCACATGCAAACGCACAAACATGCATTAACATTAGTTGTATGCGGTTAATCACATAATAGTTTACCATCTACATATTACACACATACTCAAACGCACAATATGAAAAATAACAAGAATTCTTTTGAGTGTTTGTTACAAACAAGCAGTCTTGGCGACATCGCTTGTTAACACTGATATACACGTACACCAATACATCCATCGTGCTTTGCTTATAGTACGACAGCATTTATTATTGGTTTTGTATAATACATGAATACATTTAAAAACATGACGTATTTACATTTCAAGAATTTTTACGCAGGTCTCTAATGTAAATATATATCGTTCATTTAGTTCAATAGTGTCATAACTCAAAAAACACAAATTTTGAGTTAATAATGCAAAATAATTCGGCGTTTCGTATTTTATCTTGTGCAAAAATTTCATATAAATAGCTTGTAAGATTTTGAACAGGGGTACTTTGAAATATGCAGTTCAGGAAGGTATCATTAACTCAAAATCAGCTTATCTCGACTTAAAAACTTTTTCCTTTTTGCCACAGAAACATAGTTCCAGGCATTTTTGCTCGCTACACTGGAATTATCCCTCTACCAAGTGACATTCCAAAGATTATTGAAAAAAAAAAACTAGTTTTATACCTTAAAAAAAGCAATAACAAACAATAGAACTCTCAGCCATGTGCGTAGCAGTAATATTGAAAACTGGTTCAAAAAGGTTTACAAAATATACGAGTATGTTAATAAATTTGTGTGTATGGGTATGACTTCATACTTATGTTTTTATGTTGACAAGCCTAAAGAGGATGTTGCTACCTACGTGCCCACACAAGCACACACACATGTTATTGCACACTTGCACGTATGTATGTACACCAAACCTCCCCACCTTTCCAATTGTTTAGGAATAATAAAAAACACAAACCTACATAAAATCTATGAGTATGAGTATGACATTGTCGTTGTTTGAGCACTTAAACGGTCAATGAACAAACTGCATGTTTTCTTATTACATTTTATTGTTGTTTTGCATGTTAGCGACTGCTAATGAGTGAGTTTCTAAAATGTCGTGAGTATGAGTGAATTTTAATGCACACACATGGTTTCCATTGCAGAAGCATTTGAGTGAAAAGAGCAAAATGCCGGTTTGTTGTGCATTTTGGGGGAAACAATAATGCAGTTAAATAAACTAAGCAGGGCTGGTAAATGTAATATTCATACAAAAATTAATAAGGAAAGAACAGAAATTTCGGGTTTTTTTTACAAAAATTTTAATATTATCGAAAATATAAAATAAAAATAATAATCAAATGTGTATGCTTCAAATCAAGTGTTAAACAATTGCTATCATGACACACATTAAATTTTCAAGGGCTGAATTATGCTTGCTTTATACTTTATTTCGAACACATTCTCCAGTGCAAAAGAAACTTGAATTCAATTCGAAGAATTCAATTGCAGTAGAGTTCAATTGAAGTTCTTAAATAGCATATATTTCAATTTTTTTAATATAGTTTAATTCAAGCCTTGAATTATAGTTCAATTAAGCTTTGTATTACACTTAAATTCAAGTCTATATAAAGCTTCAAAAACGAGGTTGAGTGCACGTATTATATTCATATTATTGCGTAAACAATGCAAAAATTTGCTGCGCATCTCTATTACTTTTTGTTGTCAATATTTTGCTTTTTAAAAATTAAATTTTTTTAACTTGCGACCAAAACAAAAAGGAATATAAATTTGTAGTGTGTGTCTGTGTATCTGTGTGCGTCTGTACGAGTCCAAACCATTGGTCCAATTTTGATTCAGATTTTTTGTTTGTTTTAAATGTGACTTGATCGAGAAGGTATCAATTCTCTTTTTTAAGTTTTGCTGTTATTTATTTATTTTAAATAATTTTTAGCATAATTTCCATTTATATTAATTAACAAAGAATGTATTTGACAAGGTTGAAACATAAGCATATGTATGTATATTTTGTTTTTTTATTTCAAAAATATTTTCAAACTTGTAAATTACATAAAAAAAGGTTGAATTAAACTTAATTTCCAGTTAAAATTCAAGTGTTTGAACTTTAATTTTTTGAATGCTTCTTGGCATATGTATATGAAAAAATATGTATAGAAAATTTACAAATTGATATTAAATTATTTTTTGTATTATTATTTTATATAAAATATATTAAAAATAATAAAGCAAAAGCATTAAAATTGTAGGCTTTCAACCTTATTCAAAAAAATATTTTACTTGAGCCTTAAAGTTCATAGTAGCTATCAAGCACTTTAAGGCTAACATTGTTTTGTTAAGAAATTGTACTCAAAAGGAAACTTTAATTATTTTGTGATTTAATAATAAATTCTGGTAACACCACCATGTTCAACAACCATTTCACAGCTTATGATGTACAACACCGAATACAATTTCATTCGAGTATTCAAATAATTTTATATTTTATTATATACATTTTTATTATATTGAAGTTAAGCAACCTAATTTATAAAATATAAGCTTCTGACATAGAAGCAAAACAGATAAACATTTTTATGAAGTAAAAGTAAAAAAAAATTGATGAACATACACATTTTGGAAATATCAACTTAAAGTAGCCTTAACAAACGTAGGTGCCTACTTTAGAATTTTGATACAATAATTTTTTTTTAATACAACTTTACTTAACATTGTTTTTCAAAGCTTTGTTAAGTTTTTTTGAATACGACCCTTTATATTGTAAAACGTAACTTTAAGCGCATAATATTTTGGTATGTATGTATATATTTAGTTTTAATAATATAATTTTTTTTTACAAATTTGTGAACGCTTTAGCATTGTGTTTTACAAAATTAGGACCTAAATAAAATAAAAAAATTTAATTTAGCGATTCCAAAAAAAAAAAATGCATAATCCTAAATTTATTTTTATATAAATTTGCTGCATTATTATTTTATTTTATTTTATTTATTTTCGAATGTTTTAGTATTAATTTTATCATGTTGTTATAAACTTATTTTAAAATGAAATTTATTTGTTGACGGCTAAGCATATCTATATTTCATTGGTGCTTTACCAAAGCGTCAGTAGTCTTCAACCACATTTTGATTGTAAAGCAAATCTTTCCAACCACTATTTTCTAAATAGTTTTTATTTTAACTGCTTTTGTAACATGGGTGGGCCATTCATATTTTATCGATCTTTGAAACTGGACATTTCCTTAACGAGATTATACCATATTTCGCATAAAGACTTAGGTCTCAAGGCTTTTAAAGTTCAGTTAGCAGCAGAACTCCAGCATGGCGATTATCTAAAACGTCGTGTTTTTGCTGTTTATGTCCTTGAAATACATCAGGCTGATACACAAGTTCATCAAAAAAAAAAAAAAAAAAACACTCTGACGATGAGGCCGATTTTCAGCTCAGAGTCTACGTTAGCAAACAGAATTGTCGTATTTAGGTTTCGGAGAGCCCAAGTATTATTTTAAAAAGCCTGACGGGATTATTGGACTTTATTTTCTTTTACGGTGAGTGTATTGCTATATTGAATGCTGACTAATCATTTTCTATGGCCGAAATAGGAAGATATTGATGTGGATGACATTCATTTTCAACGAGACGGCGCTAGGTACTACAAAAGTAATGATACCATCGATCTTTTGTATTAAAATTTTTCTGATCGTGTTCGATTTTGATTTATTATCTTTAGACTGTTTGCTTTGGGGCTACGTGAAATATAAGGCCTATGCACAAAATTCGAGACCTCATTTGTGAGGGAAATTTCATGAAAAGAATATGCTGATATTTAATAATGCACTTACTTACCCCTTGGTAAGATAGCTACTATGCCTTAGTATTTGATTGAATGCTTTACCTCTATCCAATCCATAAATACTGATGGCATCCAGTGCGGCGTTTTGAATACCTCTAAACGGGTTAAAATCTTGTACAAAAATGTTTACACAGAAATTCCACATACTTAAGTCTACCCAGCTAGCCCATATGATAATTTTTGCAAAAGTCTCTTATAATGGGTGTTTTTTATTGAGGTATAGAACTTTAAGTTGGCATCACTTTTTTAACTGGCGGCCATTTTGTCAGCTGTCAAGTGATTAATATTTAGTTTGGTTTGCCATTTCATCGTGAACAGGTTGACAAAAGAATAATGCTTGCAAATCGTGCAAATTTATTTCGAAAATAATGGTTCAGTTCGCGAAGTTTACCGCAAGCTCCGTCCATTTTATGGTCGACATAATCGTCCATCAGAGCAATTAATTCGGTTAACGATGGATCGTTTTCGCACTACGTTTACTCTATGTGATAATACGCATCCGCAGAGACGTCGAACAGTGCGCACCGAAGAAACAATTGCCGCTGTAGAGCAAAGTGTTGAAGAGGACCCGAATGAATCGATTCGCCACCGTGCACAGCAATTGGAGCTTTGTCCATCAACTTTATGGAAGATTTTGCGCAAAGATCTTGGCTTGCGACCTTACAAGATCCAGCTTGTGCAAGAATTAAAGCCGCGAGACCATGCAATGCGTCGTGATTTTGGTGTATGGGCCGAAAATGAGATTGATCTCGATGCTGATTTTCATCGCAAAATTTTGTTCAGTGGTGAGGCTCATTTTTGGTTGAATGGCTACGTCAACAAGCATAATTGCCGCATTTGGAGTGAAGAGAATCCACATGAGACCCTTGAGACGCCATTACATCCACAAAAACTGACTGTTTGGTGTGCTCTATGGGCTGGTGGAGTCATTGGGCCATACTTCTTCCGAAATAATGCTGGAGAGTCAGTTACCGTTAATGGAGACCGGTATAGAGCCATGATAACCGACTATTTTGTTCCCGAATTGGATGGCATGAATGTGGATGTTTTTTATATGATTCTCCTCAGATCACGTTTGATGATTGCAAACTAATTTATCACTTTGGGGATTGGAAAAGGATTAACTTATGATTCATTACGAGGGTGGCGTTGGCTAAAGTAGTTAGCACGTTGACTACAAAACCGAAGATCCTGGGTTCAATCCCTATATCCGACAGTCATTTAATAACAACACCGCCCATTTTTCTGATGTGCATTATTATCCCTTTGTATCAGTTGTTGTAGGAAAGTTCATGTGATGAAGGCATAGTCACTGGTCACTGAATTATACTGACTTCAGCAGATGCTAATCCTAATGTAACATCAGAGCGCCCTCCTTTGTCGGTATTTAGCAATATCATTGGCGAAGTAAAATAATTAATAAAATGGCTACTAAACACAGCTTCAACATTTAATACGTCGCATTTGACACCAGAAGGCGCTGCAACACTGCATTATTAAAAAAAAGCGTGCAAAAAACCAGAGTTGTAAAAGAATGAAGCTTTCCTCTATCTCTTCCTGCACCACCTTTCTTCTATCACCTAGTAATAGCAGTAGGCATTAATTGCCTGAGCGTTACTTCTCTAAAAAAAAATCTGTATGATAAAATAATGATTTCTTGAAAATAGAGAAACAAAATGCAAATAAGCTGCAAAAAGAAACACAATGATTTAAATTCTACCAGAAAATTGATCAAATATGAATTAGCAAATCGTATCATAAATGATTATCTGGGATGAATCATCTGTAGGGTACCATTTTCTCACCACAGGAGTATCATTTATGATCGAAAAATTAGCTCATATGCGGTTATTTTTCCCGTCAATCTTAATTTGGAAAAAATTCGATTATGATCAGCGTTGCCACAACCAAAATATTTTTGTAACCAAAATATGGAGAAAAAAAGTAACCAAACGCGGCAAAAAGTAACCAAAATCTCTACATATTTAATATATGTACATACTTACTGTTTTATTTGTACTTCCGTTAAGAAATATACATATATATCTGTGGCAAATTTAAAAAATTCGATTTTTTCACATTTTTTCTCCTGTTCAGGTAGCAAACCGTTGAATATTCAAGGAAACAATCAACCACCAATCAATCGATCCTAGGAAGGATTCTTAACACAGTTTTTTTAATTCCATTTGCTTTGCAATTTTTTACTTTTGTGGCTGCCTAAGCGCTGCCCAAACGGTGTTAAGAATCATTCCTAGGAAGTTCATATGTTGTAGAAAGTTGTTTATTGAGATCTTAGGTACATTTTTATCGTTGATGGTTTCCTTGAATTTTAAACCACTTGCTACCTATGTACCTGAACAGGGGAAAAGGTATAAAACTCAAAATTTTTTTAAATTTTTTGCGATTTTGATCTTGAAGGTAATATTTTTTTAATTTTATATGCTCACAATTTTTGTTGTATGACAAGAGCTACAACTTTGCCTCAAGGAGTAAATCAAAATTCCGAACGATATGAACCGGAGAAAAAGCAAAAATGACACCGAGGCCCCAAATCTTTGGGAAAACAAAAATGTGCATGACCTGGGGCAAGACACCGGGCTTTTTTTTTTTGTCTTTTATCATGCAGTGGTGTTCGTATAGATAGTGTTATATTCGTTATCCAAACACATGACTGAATAGATAAACTATTAAAATATACATACATATGCATTATAGAGTTGGTATTGAAATCAATCTTATTCCTGCATTTAATTCTGACTAAACCTAGCTGGGAAAATATTCTTTCAGAAGACCCCGAAGTGTGTGAAAATGGCGTTAAACTAAAAACAAAATTTAATAAAGTCACCAAAAAATTTTTCGTTGAATTCATTTGTATGTTTTGAAACATCGTCCCAAAATTCAACTTCTTATTTCCAATTTAGAACATCTGAGCAATTTCTATTGGGATACAATATTTACCATCTGTTTGGAAATTACATCCATATTTTTTTAGCCACGAAAAATCTTTCAATCAAATATTCAAATTTATATACCATATAAAAATGGTTATTTTTGTGTTGAAAAAAAGTAACCAAAATGGAAAAAAAGTACACAAGTACACATTGGAAAAAAAGTAATCAATTTTGGTTAAAAGTAACCAAAGTGGCAATGCTGATTATGATACAAAATGCTAGCTGGATAAGTCTACCAGTACGTCAAATCTTGAAATATATACATATATGTATAAGTACGTTTATATGTATTTGTATTTATCATTTGCAACATGTGTATGAAACTTGTATTATATACATTGTGTGTAGCAATTGCTTATAAACATTTTGAGTATTTCTTCGTTGAGTTTAGTTTATTAATTGAGCAAAGAGAGAATTTATATGGAGTGAAGTTTTTAATGGCAGCTTGTTTATGTTTTGTTTAGTTTGTGTATAGATCTTTTTTAGTAAAGTCTAATTTAGTAGCTAACTGATGGATTAACGAGACGGTTTGTGAGAAGCGGTTGAAGTTTGAAATGGTTTTTTTCGCCCATGATAAAATGGATTTAATGTTTTGAGAAAATCAGTTTAAATACGAAGATATTTTTTAAGATAAATAAATTTTGTAATTTAAAAATAAATAAATAAGAAAATATAAAATCTCAACTACCATAAAGCTTATAAACCAATTACCAGTTTAATGTTCTTATGCTTACAATTTATTACGCATTTTGCATGACTAACTTGACAAATGTCAATTGGATTTAAGAATTAAGAAACTCAAAGAAAATTTTGCAAAAAGAAAATACAAAAAGTTGAAAAAAAGAATGGCAGATATCCACTTTAACTAATAAAACACCTGTGCAGTGAAGTAAAACCGCTGCTTCTACACTTGAAAATATGCAAGTGAGTGCCAGCCATTTACTCAGTCCGGTGTTTTGCAGCAATTTTGCGTTCAAGTCAACAAAACTTTTAAACTGTAAATAGCAAATAAATCATTGTTTTTGGCCAATAGTTTTTTTGACGCATGATATAAAGTTGTAAAGAAGAAAGAAGAAGAAAAAAGTATGTGCAACATATTTATCACACTATAAACACAAAATAACGTGTTCAAAAGAGGCATTACGCAAAAACTAAAAACAACAAACGACCTTGTATGAAAACTCATTAAAGATTTTTAAAAAAAAATAATTACCATTATAATTTTAAAACAACATCTTTAAAGAAACCTTGACAATTAAAAGTTTCACTAATATGAATTTAACCACAAAATATTTTATATAAAAAAGAAAATAATTAAATGAAACATATATAAGATATATATATATATAAGATAACACAAAATTTTTAAAATAAATTAAAAAAAAATAAAAATTTTCAATTAAATAAAAAACACTTACATAAGGATTTCTGAAAATTTATTATACACTTGGGATTATACATATTTATACCAACAAATATATGTACAAGTACTTTCATTTCATTTGAACAACTTCTTTTGCCAGCAGTTCATGCATAAAGTTTGGATTTTCATTTATAAACTTCAGCTGGTTTTTTTTATACATAATACAATCATTTTTACGGCTCTCTTCAAACAAACCGCACAACATCTTCCAAATTCATCTTTCTTCCTTCTGGGGCCAAAAAGAAAACTTTAAATCATAAACCGACAAGGTAAGTCATCAAAGTAACATAATTTGTAATAAAGCTACACAAAGTTTGAATCTATACAATAAAATAAATTTGAAAAAAAGAGCAAGAAAAGAAAACTTTTATTATATGACTTTTTAAACTTTTGTGCAGAAGCATATAAACACACAAACATACGTACGTTAATCCTAAGAGATAGATATAATATGAACATAAATGGATGTCTTAATATAAATACAACTAGTTTTAACTTTTGGCTTTTTATAGTCGCTATCTACTGTAATTTTAAAGCAGTTAACATCAATAGCATTTTTATGCATCATTTCCTTATTTAATTAAAAACTAAAACCAAAAAAACACAAAAAAAAAAATACAAATGTTTAAGACTCAATTATAAGAAGCGGGATAGCAAATCATGTAATCGCATAATATATGTAATGAGGCGAAACACATTGTCATAATTGTCAAGGGAAGTTATGACAAACTTAGTGAATGACAACGCAGCAAAACTTTGCTTACTGGAATGAAAAAAGGATACAGTATAGAAAAAAACACTCTTGTAATTAAATAAATAACTATAATATTATTATTATTCTTGTAAGAATTTATAAAAATATAATCTATATACATAAAAGAGGATGTGTGTATGTATATATGTAACGTATGCACTCCAAAACGGCTGGGCCGATTTTGATGAAATTTTCAGGGAATCTTCAGAATATTCAGGCGGGTGACACTGTGATTTTTGATCTGATTTTTGATTTTCGGTCTGGGGGCGGAGGGGCGTGGAAAAATCCATTTTTCATATTGCACCACCAATGCCATATATATATATATACATTTATTATTTTTTTTTTACCTCTTTTTTAATTTATTATTATTTTTTTTTTTTGAAAGCTGTTGTCATGTTTTTCAAAACGAGATATCAAACTCTTCAATCGGTTATGTAGTTTCGAAGATATTTACAAAAAACCTTTGTTAATAATGATCCAATATCAAAATTTTAAAACTTTCGAAATGTTGCATTAAAAAATCCGAGTTTTCGGTTTATTTACAAAATATTTACATCATTAGATAACACGATGGCGGTAGCGAAGCACACCGGGTTTAGCTAGTATAATATATAATATGAAAGTTTTGCTTGTTTTTATGGTCAATTATTGTCTATATGCTTTAGACACCTGCACAAGACCACTTACAAGAACTTTTAAGACATGAGGGATTTTTCAAATGCTTGAACTACTGCGAAATTTTCTAAAAGAAACGCCAAATAACACTGTTGGCAAAACATTTGTTTCAGTTATTGCAGCTATAGGAGTAAAAAAGAAAATACTACGTCACAGAACAATTTGAGATGCTTGCTTCTTATAGGCGCCTAAACAAAAACAAGACGTATTTACTTAATTTAATTATTATTTTTCGAGCTTCATTTGTTTCTATATTTATGATTTGAACAGGCTAAAGTTCGTATCGCTTTTTAAGCCAAATTACATGTGATAATTATTAATGAACAAATAACACCAAAGTTAGTTGTAAATATTCTGACAACACATAGTTGAACGGAACAGCCAGTCGTTTTCGAAGGCCACTAACCCTTCATCATCAGCGTTCTTCTGTGTTTGGTCCACTGTGTGTGGTGTCAGTTGATGTAGATTTGTGCTTTATATACCAAACCTCTTTTGCAAATGGAATATGTATTACATATTTTATTTATTTACATTTCAATACTGTTTATGCAGCCCTCTAATATGCATTGCGTTCCCGCTTTTGTAAAGATTTTTCTTTAAAGCTTTTAAACTAATTATATTTGTACATTGTGATTATCGAAGTTTGTTAGATAAATTAAAAACTTGTTTCGCTTGAAGTCTACTGATGAGTTCCATAAAATGCATATAGACAGTGCTTAACCATACAAACAAGCAAAAAATTTTAAATTAACTGGAGATTTTATATCAAATAAATATACTTCGGTATTTTATGTATAATATATAATATAAGAAAATAATATATACAACAAATCGTATGATCAAAATGACATTTCGATCAATAATTTTTTAGAAAATAGAAAAATACTTAAGGAACAAAATTTACATTCGTGCACTAAATAATCCCACTAATTTACAGGCTTTATAAAACAGATTTTCATACAACATTTGTCTTATTAAGTTTTTTTATAAATCCTTAATAATTTACTATAAATAAATTATATGCATATAAAAAAGGCTTAATTTTTCTTTAGTTCAATTTATAATCTGATTTTAACAAAAAAATGTTATGTGTTCGAATATCAATTTTTTCTGTTTGTGCAACGCAAAGAAGGGTATTGTGTTTATCAGTCTATGTATCTATGTATGTATGTATGTATGTGTGTTCCTTTGCGGCACTATATAAACCGATTTTGGTGATTCTTACGTCAATCGATTTGTCGGAAGTGTCAAAATCCAGTATGGCGGCCAACAGACGCCATTTTGTAAATACGAAAAAATAAAAAGTCAGCGAACTATATCAAAATGGGTATCATTCGACAAGTATTTTAAAATCATTTTTAGGTTTCTCTTATTATTTTTCGTTTCGAATGACCATTTAGGATATTTAACGGTTCAATGTTGGTCGCAGTCGGGTTTATGATTTTTTTTTTTATAAATACTAGTTAAAATTAGTAAATTCTGCTTTTCTTTGAAATAAATTTCAATAAAATATATTTTATTTATAATTTGGCTTATAAAGCGATACGAACTTTAGGCAAATCAAATCATAAATATAGAAACAAATGAAGTTCGAACAATAATAATTAAATTAACTAAAATTAAAAGCCATGGGCCTGTGGCTAAACTTAAATAAATATACTTAATAGTAAAAAACCAAAAAAGTTTGTCTTAAGTAGAACAAAAAATAAGCAAATTAACTAACACGTGCATAATTAGTAAAGAACAAAAAAAAATAATTTTTAATTCTCATGTATTTGTTGTTGTAGCGGCCAAGGTTCTACATATTCTGTCCAAATTTCAGGTCCGTAGCTCTTACGGTTCCTGAGAAAATACCGTGTGACGGACAGACGGACAGCGTAGCGAAAGCAATAGGGTTCCTTTTCACCTTTGGTGTACGGAACCCTAAAAACGACAGTGAGGTAGTTTAGACGACAACCAGTTTTAAGCCGCACAATTTTTGTTCTTTTCCAAATTACACGAGACTAATTCAACTGACACAAAATGTATACGTATACACAGCTATGTGTGTGTTAGTGTTTTTAGTATTCATTTAACATTTGCTGTTTTTTAAGTTGTGTGTGTATTGGTTTTATGCTGCTAATGCGGGGTTGAAGCTAGTTGAAAAGTTATGCCAACAGCAGAACCACTCTCTTTGCCTCTCTCACCTACAAACTGGCATGTTGTGCCAGCACAATTATGCCCGTGTAAATCAGCGCAGTGGCATTACTGTTGTAAATTTAGAGATGGTAAAATTGAGATTTCGTTACAAAAAAGCTTTCAGCAAATTGTAATACGGTAAATCAAAGCAATTCACATCAGTGAACAGAGTGAGACCATTCACATTTGCTAACTATTCCTAAATTCGTTGCTTTTGCCATGCATTTATTCGACAACAATAACAAATGTAGTTGCCTTGCTATAATTCGTTGTTTTTCTGTATTTCCATTCACTGGAGTATTCGTTGATCTTTTGCATAATACATACATACATACATGTAAATACATACATACATATAAATACATACATTGAATACCAATGTAAGAGCATACATATGTACATACATATGTACGTTTTATACAAGATTACGTTGTGTTCAATCACAATAAAAAGTATTCGCACCATTCACTGAGTATTTGCTGCTTTTGACAAGACCAGTGAACATTTATATAAAACAAGCAATGCATAAAATTCGCCACACTCATCTCTTTTGATTGTGCCATGCGTTGTTTTTTTTTTTAATGTTGTGGATTGACAAAAATATGCAGGTTTTTTGTGATTGCATTCAAAACAGCAAAATTTTGCATTCAATCTGATCTCTGATTCACATATTCCATTTGCAATAAAGCCTAAGTATATAAACAATCAACTGATACCACACACAGTGGACCAAACACAAAGAACGCTGATTATGAAGGTTTAGTGGCCTTCGAAAACAGCTAGTTGTCTCGTTTTACTACTAAGTTTGTAAGGTGGGTTTTTATTGAACGTTGGAGCCGTAAGCTCTTGCAGTAAAAAAAAGCAACTTATGAGCATTTTTCAGCTAATCCGTTTATGTATATGTTAATTAAAACTTAACTGAGCCTGTCTGTTTCCAAGAGATGATGGTTGTGATGCGAGAACTGTTCTCCTCTCCAGGCCAAGGTTATCTTACGACCAGTGTGACCGCTTTAGTATTTTTTTTAGCTAATTTTAGCACTTTACATATCTGTGGCAATAAGGAAAAAGTGCTTAAGTCATATTTTACTGTTTTTCAGGAGAGCACTTTTAAACGTTCAAGTCGATTTTCAGAATTTTTTTTCTTTTACAGTTAAATTGGAAAATTCTCTAATTAACTTTATTTTTCTAAGCAAACGTCATTCTAAACACTATAAGTAATACATTTAAGTTGAAATATATCAAAGTATAACCTCAATTAAACTATTATTCCAAATTATATTAGAAGTCTTAAAAAGATAAGTCGAAAGTCATTGTGCTATAACTTCCTGAAAAATCACACAAATTTATTGGGATTTTTACCAGGGGTACTTTCGAATATGCAGATTACGTAGGTACCATTAACTCAAAATCAGCTTATCTCGACTTAAGCACTTTTTCCTTTTTGCCATACATATTTATTTAGCTGCAAAAGTTTTTTAACATAGTTTGTAGCATTGCTTGGGAATTTTTCAATTACTAATTTAGCATTCTTTAGCATTATTTAATTTAAAATATTAAAAAAAAATCTATTTTATTTTATATACTCGTACATATAAAACCGTAGGCCATAGATAACTAATGCTCATTAAATATTCATACTACAAATTTTATAAAGCTTATCTTGAGCGATAAAAAAAATAACTTTTTTATAACTATTTTATATAATATATTTTTGAACATTTGTAAAACTGAGATACTTATTTTGATGTTTTAAATATATAAAAAAAATATTTTAAAGTTATCCATACATTGCATGCATATGAGAGCAATTAAATTCGTGTTTAAATTAAGTCGGTCAAAAATAGATGATTTCGATTTAATTATTCCATATTAAAGCATTTGGGGAATTTCTTTGTATTGTTAAGGAATTTTTACAAGCAACCATTTATTTTGATTTTCATGAATATGGTGGTTTCATTTAAAAAATCCTAAATAATATTAACAGCAAAAAGCTTTGCTTGCTATGACTTATAACCAGCAATTAAAATTAATGAAATTTAAATAAAATATGTAAATTATCAGTTTCATTTTATTGATGTCTATTTGTAGGCCTAAAATTAAATATGAAACTACCTTTTTTTAGTTTTAAATAATGACTGAAATTATTTTAACAATTAATAAACATAAATAACTTATTAATAATTTATTTCAATGGGAGCAAAAAACCAAAAATAAATAGTCCACATTAAATAAAAGAAAAAATAAATGCTTTAAACTTTTTTAATAGTAAAGCTGAAAGTTAACACTATGGGACAGAAGGAAAAAATTATTGTAAAAATATAGTTTATTTTGTAGCGCTACAAGAAAATAAATTGTCTTATTTTTTAAAGTTGAGCTGAAAGATAGCACTGTGGGATGGAATGGAAAAAATTGTGTAAAAACATATATGTAGTTTATCTTGTAGCCCCCCTACAAGAAAGTAATTATTTTATTATTTTTAGAAATTCGATTTTAAAGTTCAAAATTGAGAGGCACAATAATTTTTGAGACTATGTGGACAAAAATATTTTTATCTAGTGATTTTTCATCGGATCGCAAAGCTTTGTTATTTATATATTTAACCGAATATTTTAATATAAAATAAAAAACTCTCTCTTACAATTTTAATCAATCTCTTGCGCATTTCGTTTTCACTTCGAAGGAAAATGAAGCTTGTATTGCTTCATTTTCTTTCTTTTTTTGTTGCATATAATGTTGTGAGTGACAACGTAATAAAATTTCAGGATAGCAATCGTGCTACTTAAAAAAAATACAACCTTGGTATGATGGAGTTTATAAAAATTTCAAATTTATAAATTGTCTATAACAATTTATTACCTCAGTTATAATAAATACAACGAAAATCTATCGATTTTACTATCCAGTAATATATTTTCACGATTTTCGCTGTCGGCTGAATTAAAAAAGTGAAATCATAAGCTGAAATTTATTTGGTTTTTTTAATTCTTCTTTGAGCTTTTCGCTTAATTTGACATTTTGTATGCCACATGACTTAGAATTAAATGGCGAGTAAAACACAGAGGTACGCTATCGTAAAAAAGAAGTTACAGAATCACATTATCGTTATCGCAAACGAATAAATATATCGATAAACATATACGATTTTGGGTTCGCAAAAAATTAAATGAATCCAGGTATAAAGGTTGTATTGTTTTGTAAGTCGTGCCATTGTGTGAGAAAGTGAGTAACAGCCTTAATTAACATTAACTTTTCTTTTTTTAGGCCCTATTATGAGTTGCATTCGATTTTCGATCTTCGCTATGCATCGAACATCGAAAATCGAATCTTAAATTCATATTATGAGCATCGAAAATTTCGCTGAGCAACGAATTTTCTATCGAATAGAATTAAGCTTTCGATGAAGTATTTTAATATGCAAAATTGTTAAGAAATCTAAAGGGCCAACTATAATATGAATAAGCTAGCTTAAGCGACTGTGCGGTTACATATAAAATGCATGTGGCAAACCATAATGTACTTAACAAACTTTTCGTCAAGTTTCGTCAAATATCATTTGCTTAAGTAAAGTGCCAAACTGAACGCACATTCCGTAAGGAAACAACTGTTTGTGCATTTTTTGAACTCTAGCAAGCAGCATCTGAAAATATTCATTGATTTTAAATATTTTTTATGGTTTCTTATTTTAAACTCAGAAAATAAAGCGAAACTTTAATTTTCATTGTTTGTTTTACAATACACATATACACACATACACACGAGTTTACTTATGTATATTCATTGTTGTACTTTTTAATAGGCAAAACAAATAAAACAAGTAATAAGGTGATGGATATATTTATATGTGAATTTCTAATAGATTAGGTCATTCTTTCAAGTTAGTTTGATTGAATTGCATTCATTTAGGAGTTATGAGAAGAAACAAACTTACTACAAAATTATTAACAATACCTAGATGTGCAGCTGTGGCTAAAGAATACTTAAGTGCATGTGACTACATTCTGGCCACCTAAAAGTCACATCTGAATTGCTTAAGTATTTCACAGACTTATCGTTCAATTCTGACATTAGCTTAAGCCAGCTTATTCATATTATAGTTGAGCCTTAAGTGTAGCACAATCTTTATTTTTAAGTACACAAACACAAGTTTTAAGCTGTTTTTTTTTTGTCG
The DNA here is from genome assembly GCA_949987645.1 of Tachina grossa. Taxonomy (NCBI): domain Eukaryota; kingdom Metazoa; phylum Arthropoda; class Insecta; order Diptera; family Tachinidae; genus Tachina; species Tachina grossa. The sequence goes on from OX465275.1 coordinate 157,922,843, forward strand.
ATTTTATTCACAATAACGACGTTCGTTGTCGAATGCTCGTCATAATACCAAATGAAAATTGGTTCGATTAGTACTTTCGACTACAGTCGAAGATCGAAAGTTGCTCATAATAAGGGCCTTTAGCTCTGTTATATTTATCAATTTCTTTCGACAATTTTATTCATATCATTTTGTTAGTTACTTATTATCGTTAAGCTGTGAAAAAACAATAATTTCAATACTTATTTTTTAAACCATGATTCCCCCAACTTGGCTTCAATTATAATGATTATCCTGTACTGATTGTTGTTTCACATAAAAGCTGAAATAAGTTTAAAAAGTAAATTTTCTCCTATTAATTTTTCTTAATTTTTTTCTTGAGTATGCTAAAAGTTTTTATACTGGAAAAGCTCTCATATTCGTTATTGAAATGAAGTTGATTGTACAAAATGTACAATATGGCTTTGCTTAAATGAATTTTCTTTTTAAAGTTGTGCCACTTACATTTGCTTACAAATGAGTTAATCTTAATTATAGAAGTGTTTTGTTTTTATAATTTCTAATTTATAACAATAGATAATTGCTTATGTAAGACCAGACTAGTGTTTTTTCTTTTGTATAAAAAGACGTAATATTACCGAAAACTATAATGGAATTCCATTTGCTAGATAAACTTCAGTAAAAGCGATAAATTTTAAATGAATTTCTTTTTATGTTAATTGGTTTTTTTGTTTGTTGGGGGAGAAAATATTTCATAATGTTTATTTACGCCGTGTTTCCACAGCACAGACGATCGACTAGAGCAGCTACATACGTTCAAAATCACACAAATTCTGATATTTGCCTTTAAGGTAAACAGCTTTGAAAGTTATTAAATTTGTTTTTTCTTTTTTTTTTGCAAAGTCATAACAAGCATTGTTATTGCTGAGATCAGTACCTGGATTCAGTAACTTTTTGCGAATCGAAAATCGTAAAATTTATCGACTGTAATTTCTTTTTTACGATAGTCTCCCGCTTTATCTTATTAACCATTTAGTTAAATATTATGTGGTAGCTCTGTATAGAAAATGTGAAAATAAGCGAAAAGAAGAAATATTAAAAAAAAGAAAAACTCAACAAACTTGATTTTGTGACGTAATTTTTTTCTCCAACCGCCAGCGAATATTGTTAAAATATGTTACTGAATAGCAAAGTCGGTACATTTTCATTATATTTATTATAACGATACGATTATTGTAATAAAAGTTACTGAATCCAGGTACTGATTGGCTGTTGTGCTCTCGTCTATGCGAAAGCACAAAAGCTCCTTTGTAAAAGTTTGCATATTGTACATATGGCTTGGACGTAGCATAAATATTTTTGAGCGGTTTCTAGACGAGTTGCTTAACTTGTGGAAACAGTGTGTTAATGAAAAAAATTTTGTTGTTAATAGAGATATTTTACTAGAATAACTTAGAGAGTAAAGCCACTCTCGTCGCTATGAAAGCACAAAAGCTCATTTGTAAAAGTTTGCACATTGTACATATGGCTTGGTCGTAGCTGGACTAGAGTACAAAATAATAATGAAAATCATAATCATGTCATAAAAAGTTTCTGGACTAGTCTTTTACTTGACTTGTGGAAACAGGGTATTTATGAAAGAAATTTTGTTTTTAATAGAGATATTTTACTTGGAAAACTTATACAGACATTAAACTTTTTATTTGAAGTTAAAAAATGCAGGTAATAATGAGTGAGTGAAGTCGTTTAGAAATTGCTTAATTACTTTTCCTATAGTGCAAAAAAAAAAAAAAAATTATAACTACCCAGCAAAAAATTACACATTACCATTAGAACTACTTGCCATATAATGACTTACTTTTCTGATTGCCAATTTTCATTACTCGCTTACAAATCACATTAGGTAAAATTTAAAAAAATGACGTGCAAGTTGCTAAATGAAGAGAATGATTTTTTTTAGACGAAATAGATTACGTGAAATGTTGACAAGTAAAAAAAATGTAAGTACTTCTCAAGAAACGATTATTTTAGTCTCACGCCTTGTAAAAATTATTAAGTTGGTAATCCAGTAGGGAAGTGCTTCCACCAAAAATGCTTAATTCCAAACTCGATTACCTTTTTTGAAATTTTTTTGCTGGGTATCTTGAGTTCGCTTTTTAATAGTAATTATATCAGAGCTAATGGGAATTGTATATGCCAGCCCATCAAAGACTTAATAACTTCAAATTTTCCAACACGCAAAAGCTTCGGTCTTGTTTTATCCCCAAAAATTTAGCAAAACTGTGCATATACACAAAAAAGTAATATGAATGATTTTGTAATATCAATTAAAATATTTTTAATATCAATTAAAAATTTAATTAAATTTTCACATATAAACAATTTCATAATATCAATTGAGTTTGTCCACCCAAATTACTTAATACAATTAAAAATTTAATTGAATCAATTAAATTCTTAATTGAAAACTATAATTGGGGAATTCTTTTTTCTGTGTACTATTCGTGAGAGTTTTAGGTAAATTAAATTTATTTAACTCTCAATATATCGTGCCATAACCGCCAAAATGGCTTAAGCGACGTAATTTTCAAACTTCCATTTTTGACCAAAATCGATCATTTGCGATAGTCGATTTTCATCAAAAAAACGAAGTCCAAAAAATGTGTCGCTTAAGCTATTTTAGCGGTTATGGGTCGATATTATGTAATTATATTGCACGTTACCTAATTTTTTTAGATACTATATATTTCATAAAATAATGATTCTTGATAATAAAGGGGAATTTTTATAGATGTATAGAATTTTGAAATAGAATAAAAGAAGATGAATTTTTTAAATTGACATAAAATTAACTCTATTCGAAAGATAATCTTAGGGCCTTATAATTAAATATGACTTTTGGTATATGACCGCCACTTCTGTCTCGGACGTAGACTAATCTGGATGTCCAATTTTCGATGATTTTTTTCAACATTTGCAGTCATATATTGGTAATAAGGCTACGAATGTTGTCCTCCAAGTGGTCAATCGTTTCGGCGTAGACTAGCGACTTCACATATTCCCACAGCAAAAAAGTCAAGAGGTGTTAAATCGCGTGATCTTGGAGGGCAATTTACGGGCAATACCTTCAATAAATCAATTGTGGCAAGAGCTCTGTGACATGTTGCGCCGTGTTGTTAAAACCACACATGTCCTGCACATCTTGGTTGTTCAGTTGATGAACGAAGTAGTTAATAATAATGGCTCTAAAGCGCTCACCATTGTAACGCTACGCTCTACAGCAGCAGTGACTTCTTCTGTATGCACTGTACGACTACTCTGTGAGTGCGTATTATCATTTAGAGTAAATGTGGTGCGAAAACGTTCCATAGTTAATTGAATTAATTGCTTTGATGCACGATTATGTCGACCGTAAAATGGATGTATTGCGCGTTAGGTACAGTCGACTCCGATTTACTCGAAATAACCAAAACCCAATTTTTTTTCAATTATCCGATTTTTTTCTCTAAAACGTAGTTCGGATTACTGAAATTTGTTCCACTTAAGAGTACTGCTTAAAATCAGTAAATGTATATACACTTGCATTGACAATATAATAGAAAAATACAATAAAGTATGTAAGAGCGAAAAGGACAAATAGATTTTGCCATTTAATTTTTCAACGGACAAACCATGCACAATTTTTTCAGCCTTAAGTTATGCAATCGATTTCTAATAAATAAATTTGTCATTGCTTATTTTTTCACTAAAGTGAAGAAAGTTTCATACAAAACGTAATTGTGGGCTTGCTTTTGGTTTTCAGTAATACGATATTTTTAGTAAAGTGATGTTTCGCTACAGCGAAGTGAATAAGACTAGCTGCGTTTAAAATCAGTGCGGGGATTTGTATCGCTTTCAGTAATCCGATTTTTTCCAGTAAAGCGTGTTGCGCTAAAGCGGACAGAATCATGATTTTCAAAATAAATTTGCACAATTTAGAAGCGTTGTTCAAAACTAAATAAAAATCACTTGACAGCTGACAAAATGACCTCCAGTTAAAAAAGTGTTGCCAACTTAAAGTTTTATACATTTATAAAAAACACCATTTATTTATAAAATTAAAAAAAACCGACTTCAATGCAAAGATCTCATGGAAAATTTAAAAAAAAATGTATGGCAACAAACTGAAAGTAAACTCTTTCTAATAAAACAAAATAAAATAATCTGTTAGTTAAGCAGAAGTACGTGAAATCGAAAGTTTAATTTTAATGGTCGTGCTTACGCCTATTTTTTAAAATGCAAGGTTGTGTGTTTTTCAGAGCTCAGAGTTTTAAGTATTGAACCTTACTTGGGTAAAATTCAAAAAGCTGAATAATAAACTACTTTTTTTTTAATTTTAATAATCCGAGGTTTTTTAAGTACTCCAAGAAATGAAAACAATTTTCTAATTTTCTTTACAACTAAATTTTATAGATATTGTGAAAGATCTGTGTGTCTTTATTTTTAATAGCCCTAGAAAAACTGCTTCGTACTGACCTAAATATCTAATAATAAAAAAAACTGTTCTTTCTAATCAAAAATTATCTAAAATTAATTTTTTTTTTCTTCAACATTATTTATTATTTAAATGTTTCAAGTGAAGCCTAAATTTGTCTACTTTATATTATTGTTTTTTTTTTTTGCTTATAATTTGAAAAACATAAACAGCAAATTCTTATACGCTTTAGAACATGTCCAGCATAATAATTTAACGAGCCACAAATCCGTCTCTTATGCAGATACAAATCTCTGGCGGCCTACTCATCCCTATAAGAATATTACCTGCAACCAGCATGAAGGCAACAAATCCTTAACAATTGTGTAAACAATGAGAAAAAGGACAATGTTTTATAAATTAAAAAAGGCGCTAACTGCCATAAGCACGTAGCTTGCTACAAATTTAAAATATATTAAGATTAACGAAAGAAGTCTTGTTCGAGTAATCATGTACATACATAAATATAGAAAAGTATTTAAAGCCGAATTATTTTAAGAGCACGTATTTAGCAATTGTTAAGTCTTAAAAGACAAGCATTAAAATAATAAACATTTTCTTTATGTTCATTAAAAGCAAACAAAAAACAAAAAAATGGAAAAAAATAGAGAAAAACAATCGACATAAAAATCAAACAATTTTTATTGCTTTTGTCTGTTGTGTTGTGCAGCAGCAACAGTTAAGTATCCGGCCAAGTACCTAAAATACCTGTTAATAAAATACGAGTAACTAGACTTTTGTTGCTTTTTACCTTTTGAGTTTTGGTGTAAAATTATGGCAACAAAACATTACAAGCAACTAGAACGTGATTCGCATGGCGAGTCTTTCTCAGTTCAATAAAATCATATTTACAATAAATACATAGGCAGGAAATAACAAAATTAATAAGGGATTTTAACAGAATTATTATTAATATTTTTTTAATAAATTTAAATTTATTTCTTGGGAAAATTTATTAAGAAACATTAACTTAAAATTGTGGTAAAAGAAGGTCTTTAAGTTTATATAATAATAAATGTTTTACCATTATGCACATATATGTTTAATAAAATGTTTGATTAAAAAAAAGTATTAAAGGATAATTGTAAGAACATTTAAATTAAATAATTTGCTAAATATGTTATTGCTTAGTTGCAACAACTACTTTTGCAATTGATGTCCTTATTTATTTGTAAAGAAAAAAGTTTTTCCAATTATGCTTTCGCAATAAAATTGATCTCAGTATTACAATTGAAGTTTCAAAATGCCAAACTTATGCCAGTATAAGTAAAATCCTGCAAAAGTAATTTCTGCACTAACTTATCCTTAAAAACATCCCAGAGAGATTAATTTGTGAACCAATAATTTTTTTCCCTAGAATAGGAGTATATCTAAGGCCTGTTCGTAAATTGCTTCACTAAATTAGATAATACACAAATAAGTTTCAAATATGGGGTACAAAAATGGCGACTACTGAAAACGATTATCAGTGAACTTGTATTTCGTTTTAAATAAAAGTTTGCTCGTATGATACAGCGCAGTAATGCATTTACGAATATACACCTATTCTTATATAGCACAAGTAATAATCAAATCACCTTAGATATCCTTGTAGTAATATTTCCTTATAGTCTTCTTCAGCGTCTAGATAATTGGCTGCATTCCGCAGGCAATATAAATCAATTTAAGTGAAGCTCTATTGCCTTCAATCGTTCAGATATTTGTTGGGCCAGAGTTTGAATACATGCCAGATAAATTTCCAATTCATTATTTACAAATTAATGGACACCATTACATCAAAAAATTTCCAGATAAGTTTTCATAATAATAGAATATGCTATCAACACTATAGTCTGGGTGACAGAGTACAATTAATAACAACGGTAATATAATCAATTATAAAAGTAATTTAATAGAATCAATTACAAAAGTAATTTAACCAATTATAAAACACATTTTGTTAATTGTATAATTAATCAATTGCAAGAGTAATTTAACTAATTAAAAGAAATTTAACCAATTAAAAGAGGAATTGAAGTAATTAAAAGAGTAATTGAATCAATTATAAAAGTAATTAAATTAATTACAAGCGTGATTTGATCAATTAGAAGAGTTATTGAATGAACTAAAAGAGTTATTGAAGCAATTACAATAGTAATTGAATCATTTACCAGAGAAATTAAATGAATTACAAGAGTAATTGAATCAATTATAAGAGTAAGTGAATCAATTACAAGATTAATTGAATCAATTACAAGATTAATTGAGTCAATTACATGAGTAATTGAATAATTTACAAGAGTAATTGAATAAATTACAAGAGTAGTTGAATCATTTACAAGAGTAATTGAATCAATTATAACAGTAATTGAATCAATTACAACAGTAATTGAATCAATTACAACAGTAATTGAATCAATTAAAACAGTAATTGAATCAATTACAACAGTAATTGAATCAATTAAAACAGTAATTGAATCAATTACAACAGTTATTGAATCAATGACAACAGTAATTGAATCAATTACAACAGTAATTGAATCAATTACAACAGTAATTGAATCAATTACAACAGTAACTGAATCAATTACAATAGTAATTGAATCAATTGCAACAGTAATTGAATCAATTGCTAGATTAATTGAATCAAATGCCAGAGTAATTGAAGCAATTACATGCATAATTAAAGCAATTACAAGAGTAATTGAAGCATCTATAAGAAAAATTTAAGCAATTTTTCTAATACTAAATTAATTACTTAAAACATTTAACTAATACTTGACAATAGGAATCTAAATAACTGAACCAACTAATAGAGTAACAGAATCCATTACAAGGGAAATCTGAATAATTTCAAGTAATTAAATCCATCGCAGGAATATTTTAAACAATTTCATTAAAAATGAAATTTTTAACAAAATCAATAGTAATGCAACTTATTGGAAAAGTAATTGGATTAATTCAAGCCTTAATCGAGTCCATTATGATTCTATAACAAGAGAAATTAAATATATTACATGTAATTGAATCCATTACAATTGACTCAATTCATTATAAGTAATTGAATCCGTTATAAATAATTGAATCTATTACAGTAATATTTTAAGCAATGACGTGAATAAATGAACCAATTATAAATGCAATTGTTAAAAAATCAATATATTTTTTAACTTATTGGAAAAGTAATTGAATTAATTTAAGCTGTAATAGAGTCCATTATGACTCAATTACAAGAGAAATTCAATCAATTACAAGTAAATGAAGTAATTATTAATGTAATTGTTAAAAAAATCTAAAGTAATGTAGATAAAGTAGATACTAAAGTAATAAAGTAAAAAGTATATTAAAATAGTAATTGAATCATTTACGAAAGTGTTCGAATTATTAAATAGAGTAATTACATCAATTACTTGAGCGGTTTTATCAATAGCAAAGTAAACTTATCAATCACGAGATTAAGCGAACTAATGACGAGAGTAATGGTATGAATGGAAAGAACAATTGAAAAAAAGTTCTGAAATAACAGGGTAAAAATAGAAAATTTATTAAATCAACCAAAACAAAAATTAGTAAAAATAGAAAACTTATATATTTTATTACAAGATTAAATTAATCAACTGTGGGAGTAATTGCAGGAATTGCAATTGTAATTCAAATTATTTTAAAACTAATGAAACTTATTTCGCAAAGAATTTAATCAATCTTATGAGTAATTGCAAAATTAATTTAAGTAGTTATAGGAGCAATTGGCCTACTCCCTCCAATATATGACATCAAATAATTTTTTGCTGTTGAAATTTGCATTATCTGCAACTAAAGAATAAGAAAAAAAGTTGTTTTAATAAATATGAGCAATATAAATACATATATGAATTATACATATGAGTTATTAAATCAATAACCTTGTAGCTGGGATCACATTGAATTTTTAATTTTTGTGGGTACACAAATTTTTATTTTTTTTTAATGGATGTTTCGATGTGATTTTTGATTGACTTTTTTATTCATAAGCTTTTTGGTTTACTGTGATTTATTTGTTTTATAGAGTATCAAATTAAATCAAATAAAGTTTTCAAAAGCTTTATTAAAATAGATCTATCTTAAACATTTCACACTGTTCTCACAGCTACAATAAAATTTATAAATTATATTTTAAAATAACCCAGCAACATTTTATTAACTTCTTAACAAATATTTAACAAATAAAGTAAAGTAGAAATATGGGAATTAATAATGGAATATGATGTCGGGCAAATGTCCAGCTCTAGCACGTTGGCAGACGTCCTCACTTATCACAAAATTTTTAACAAAATTTTTCAAAAAAGCTTCGTTTATCTTGTCAATGCAGCGCCGAATTTCATTTTTCAAAACGTCAGTTGTTTTTAGTTTATGCATAAGTTCACAATGAAATTCTTTGTTTAAGAGTGAAGCGTTCTATGATTAAGATTTAGCAACTATTTACTTAATAAATGTCAAAGGGTGACTCATCAATTCTGGACATTTCAGAGATTCCGCGATTAAAACTCTTTGTTCAAGAGTGTAGCGTTCCATGGTTAAAATATCTCAGCTATTCGCTAAACAAATATCAAAGGAGGACAGCTCAATTCTTAACATTTCATCATTTAACAGCTAATTTGCTTGCTAACCTCAAATTTGCCCACCCTTTATATTTTTGGTGAATTGTATCAATAAATTTCTACTGTCAAATATAAGACTTATCTGTCCTTTACCCCCCCCCCCCCTCCACCCAACGCGCCACGCCATCCCCAGAAGCAATAAATATGTTGGCAATAAAGCAATAGCACCGGCAGTATAACGGAACAATATTGTTGATTGCTTGACTTATGTTGAGGTTATGACAAACCGCATCTATGTTAACTCATAATACATATGGAAGATGTTAACAGAGAAGGTTAATAGCAACAAATTTAATTCATAATTGTTAACAAAAACTGTTGGCACTTATTGTCAGCTCTCAAAATCAGCTGTTTCCATAATTATGACATTTTCTGCTTTACACTCGTATGTATGTCAATGAATTTATTGCCAGTCTACACAGGGCTTACATGGACAAAAAGGCAATAAGTACGAAACCCAATTGGCAGTTAGAAAAAATGTTACTGGGCTATTTGTTAACTTATTTATTACACAAAAATTATTTGAACATCATTTATCAACACAACTTGGCCAAAGATCTATTAAGGCAAAAATATTAATCTACATAAATATTTCAAAATGAAATCACAACGACAAACAAAATTGTTTATCAATATGTCATGCATTGAAAAGGTGTGTCACGTTTTGTGTCATACCAAATCATTGAGCTTTTTAACGGCGGCTTAAATATTCACTTTCCATTTTATATATTAAACAAAACGGATTTCTAACAGCAACAAAGTATTCAAATAGATTTGACGAATATGGTGGTAAGAATTTGTTGAAAATTTCAAAGCAAAAAAAATAAAAATAAAATATTGGCAATAATAAATTTAAATTAGTTTTTTATAGTTTGTTGATGAAACAAACAAAAAACCAAGAGTGGAATTAATTTGTTTAAACATAAATATGGTTTCAAATTATTTCATTAAATAAGTCATTTATCATGAAACAGAATGTGACGGCAACGTTAAGCGCCGATAATCACATTGAAGTCGAATAGGAAATAAGTGTATTTTCAGTTGTAAATTTTCACGATTAGTAGAACTTGTGAGAACAGCTGATCATATTTGAAGCCACATCCGCTGATTTGGAAATATACTAAAAAGCGTTTTTATTTGCATAATTATTCTTATGTACATAATCTAAGGCAAGTCAAGTCAATTAAAATGACTTAAAGTTAAAAAATTTTTTTTATTAAAAATAAAAAAATTAAAAATATTAATTTTTTTTCAACAATTTTTTATTAAATTTGAAGTGCAAGTGCTTCAAATTATTTTAAACATATTTAAACATTTTTAATACTCTATACACAAATATTTACTTTATTCTTTAACGTTTAATTGGCCAGTAAAAAATTTTCTTCTCATTCATAGCAAATTGTAAAGAAATTCTTTTGATTTTTATTGTTTATTTAGGATGAAGGATAACAATAAAAAGTTAAAAAAAAAACTTCAATTCAAGCCTACAACTTAATTGTTTGCAAAATATCAACAATTGGTCAAATAAATTACTTTCTAAACGAAAAGCAAAAGAAATATAATATGAATGAACGAATGAATAATTGATAAGTCTGGGCAAAACTATAAATCATAGAATTAAATTTAATTTCTCTGAATAAATTCAATATTTGGCAAACTTTCAACTGTTTACATATGCCCAAAAATTTGTAGATTTTATTTTGCTTAGCCTAGAAATAACAAAATAAAAAAGATTTATTTAGCAAATTTAGCCTCATAATGCTTAGTTAATAAATCAGCAATATAGGAGAAATAATTAAAATATTATATTTTCTTATAGTTTCAAATAAATTTTTAATTGTTTACATTGTGTCAACAATAATTTCAGTATATTGTGGCAAATGTTACACAAAGTTAATGCTCAATTCCAGTTAATATTAATTCTAGTCATAAGAAAGAATTAAATTTATTGCTTCAGAGATTTTAAGCGAAATGTTAAATTGTCTACATAATGTAAACAATTGCTAGAGGCAGGAGTATTATGCTATTCATACCAAATTTTGTTTAAAAATTTTTTATATCCCATATTACTAGGTTTAGGCGACCAAACTAACTAAAAATAGTATTTCTACTAAAGCAAAATAAATTGTTTACATCATGTAAACAAATATCAAATATGAAACAGACATAATTCATTAAAATTTGATATAAAAGTTTTAGTTAGTTCAAAGTCAGAAACTATTTTTACATCAGGTATACACGATATATTAATTAATATTAAATATTAGGATTTGGTTTTATTTAAATTTTTTACATTATGTAAATAATTGCCTTACAAGTAATTTTGTGCAAAATTTTTAAAAGACTTGAAATAATTTCTCATGAAATCTACTCTTTGTATAATATCGCTTAAAAAAACTTATAAAAACTTTTTACACCGTGTAAACAACTATCTCCAATATTAAATTGCAAATATTTTTTTAATAATTTCCCTAGAACTTCAATCTTTTCACAGAATAAAATCCAATTAAAGAAAAAATAATGACGCCATCAAACAAAAAATTAATTATTTAGATGTCAATAATAGAAATATATTATATAAAATATTTTTTTAAATAGTGCACAGCAAAGTGAAATCAGTTTAATTGATTGATTAATTAAAAAAACAGAATGAATAAAAAAATTGTAATAACAAAAAATTCAATTGTTTACACAATGTCAACAATAATTTTTTTAACCAAATATTTTTTAAAACATTAAATTTTCTTTCTAGTTTAAAGTAAAGTATAATTTTGTGTATTAAGGCTAATATCAATTCTTTACATAAGGTAAATAATTGTTTATTTGTGCAATTTTATCAATATTTTGGGAAAATTTTGAATTATTTTCATTAAACTTTGATATCCCTATAGAATGAAAACTAAACTAAAAAATACGAATTTTTAGTTGTTTACCTAAATGTTAATAATAAGAAAATATTTTCGGATTTTTTTTATAGTTTTTATTATGATCTAATATCATATTCACTGGGTTAAGCCTAAAAAACTTTATATTAAGACCAAGATGAATTCTTTACATCGTGTAAACAATTCGGCTTAAGAGTACTTAACGAAAAAATTTGCGCGAGTTTCAATAATTTTCATTAAATTTTGCTTTTTATATAGAATGAAAAATAAAAATAATCAAATTGAGCAGCAAATAAGCCAAATTTTAATTATTTACATGATGTCAAGAACGAAAAAAAATTAAATGTTTGTGAATTTCATTCTAATGAAATTCTAAATACGGAAAAAGTAAATTAAAGAAAACAGACAGAAAACTTTTTTTTTGTTAATTTCTATAATATATATTTTGTTTACAATGGTCTTACATCATGTAAATAACTAGCTGTGCATGAATTTTGTGTAGATTTTTATTAATTTATAATCTTTAGACAAAATAAATTATTATATCAAGAAGAACAAAATCTTATATTAAGTTTTCAACCAAATATTCAATTGTTTACATCACGTCAACAATAAACAGAATTTAAGTAATTATGATTGTTTGAAATACTCAAACCACTTAAGCTGGTTAAAATATTTGATTTAAAGTTTTAAATTGCCATAACAAATTATATAAATAAACTATGAGCAAAATATTCTATTGTTTACATCGTGTCAACAATTAAATAAGAATTTAGTTTTTTGCAAATTTTTATTTTCGCACAGAATGTTGAGTATTTAAACTTATTCTGACTAATTTAAATTTTTTACATCATGTAAACTATTGGCTATTGGTATAATATATAAAGATTTTTAATAAAACTTCAAGTTATTACCAATTGAATAGACATAGTCTTATTGAATAAAAGAATTAAATAATAGAAAAAAAATAGTTTTGTATGTGAAATTTTCAATTGTTTACATCATGTCAATAATAATAAAAAAACGGGTTTCTTCATAATTTTTGGGAGCTTGAGGAAAATTTTATTAATTTTTAATGATGACATACAGTTTTTAATAAAAGCGACAAAAAAGGAGCTTTTAAGACAACTAGTCAATTCTTTACACCGTGTCAACAATAAAAAGAAAATTTTTATTTTGGTAATATGTAATTTTTTGCACAGTATTGCATATTAAAATTTGTTTTGACTAATTGTAATATTTTACCTCGTGTAAAAATTGTCTCTTAATATTTATATTAAATAAAGATTTTTAATAAAATTTGAGGTAATTACCAAGTAATTATACTCGACATAAATTATAGAGTTAGATAATAAAATTTGTTAGTGAAATTTTCAATTGTTTACACCGTGTCAATAATTAAATAAAAAATTGATTTTCTTCATATTTTTTGGAGAACTTGAGACAAATTTCATTGAGTTTTGCTTAAGACATAAACTGTAAAATAATAATTGCAAAAATAAGATTGTTCTAAAACAAATAATAATTGTTTACACGATGTCAACCATTAAATAAGAATAAAAAAATTTTCTAATATTTTAACAATATTATTTTGCAAAGAGTGTTGCATATTCAAAGAGATTTAAACTAATTGCAATATTTTTAAACGTGTAAAGAATTGACTATTACTCGTAGTACATTACATAAAGATTTTGAATGTTTTAATGTCTTAATTTTTTTTAATAGTTACATTGGCACATATTCATAGTCAAAACAAAGTATAATTTAAATACTTAAAGTCAGTATTACTATATAAAATTCTGGTTTTAAACTCTTAAAGTATACTTTGTGTTGACTATGATTATGCGCCATTATATTAATTTTTTATTTCTTTGTTTCACTTTAAAATATTTCAAGTTTTCACTTCTGTCATTGCTAAATTTCACTTGCTGATATTTTATTAGTTTTAATTGTTATATTTATTTGAGGTTATTAATTTTATGGCAAAATTAATTTATTTTGCTGATACCTTTTCTTATTCATAATTTCTCATACATTTCACTTTCATTAGCATTTCTTTGAATTTTTTATTATTGTCTATTGTCTTCAGAAAATTTCGCTTTCTTTGTTGTTCATAATTTGTATTTGAGGAAAAAAAAAGATAAATATATTTTCTCTTTATTAACATTGAAACAGAAACAAATGATATCAAGTTCTCATAAAGGAAAAGCTCAGCAAATCTAGTTTGAGATCATTTGGAAAAATAAATAGTAAAAGAAATGACAAAGATTAAGATCATGTACAAGATTTCCGTAAGATATTTCTGTGAAAACTCTTTAAAGAAAATAAGAATTAAAAAAAAATAAAATAAAAGCAGATCAGTTAAAAATAAGATAATGATATTTTTGCAAATAAAGTTTTTTCAAAAAAAAAGTTTATATATTACTGACCAGGTAAAATACAGTTAAATAAGGCCTTCACTTTTTGATTGAAATATACTGGATATTGTAATCCACTTTTTTCCATTTTCTTCTAAAACCACGTGATGGTCTGCTTTCAATGGTTGTCAAACACAAACTTGTTGAAATTCGACAGTAGTCGAAAATCAAAAGCCACGGAATTATTGTAGAAAAACGTTTGACGTATTATAGAACTTAAAAAACATAAGGTTTTTTTTTAATATAAATTATGAAAAGCTCTGGCTTTTTCTTAATGTAAAAACAATTTCTTGACATACTGTACACTACTGCTGAGCACAAGACATTAAAAGTGCGCAGTGCATTGTATTTATTGCAAGAGATAATATTGTTTGTAGTGATAATTGTAATTGAGTTTAAAAGTAAATATCTATATAATTAATAGGCAAACATGTTTTTTGTAATCCCTTTTACGCTGGTACCACTGCACCGATTTTAAAAAGATTTATATGGTTTTAAAGGATTTTTTATACAGATGTGCAGAATCTATATTTTATTGAAATCGGTTTAGTATTTTGGGAGCTATAAGCGTTTAAAGTTGCTACTACTACATGCAAACATATCACACACGCATTTATTAGCTTACAAGTAAAAAAAGAATCAAAACATGAGTGTGTGTGTGGGTTTGTAGTATTTCTCTTGATCTAACAATTGTTTTTCTCTTATTTGTTGTTGTATCAAAGCCATAATACTTAAGGGAAGAGAATTGAATAAAGTGAATTAGGTTGGTTGAAGGGATTTTGTTTATGTTTTTTTAATTTCATGTATTATTTAATTATGCTTGCATATGTATGTAAGTTTGTGTGTGGATGTGTTTTAATGAATTTTTTATGAAGTTTAGATACATTTTCTTTGAATCTTAAATTATTTACATATTGATTCTAGAATACGGACGAGTGTGTCGTCCGTTTGGCATATATAGTACAGAATAAAACACAAAACCATTGTATAACAGTTCAAAAGACAGTTGTGTCAAGTGTGCAATATTTTTATTGTACACTTCAAAGTGCACCATATTTCATTTCATAAATGCGAAATTTCATGAAATATTAAGTGATAAAAAATATTATTTTGAACCTGTATTTTTTGAAGTGCTAAATTAATAAATTATAAAATTTAGAACTGCATCACATGCGAACTAATAGTATGTTTCCACCGGCATGATTTAGACAATTCATGATGATGTGTGCAAATCATGTTAATTTATATTTACATGATTTACCATACATTTTGCATATGGATAAATCACCTCAAAGTAGTTGATTTATTTTAAATAATGTCGAAAATACTATTTTTCGAACTCAATTTATACACGCAAAATTACAAACTCCATCCCTGGGTCATCCATCAATAGTGATTGACAATTTCGAAAAAATGACATTAAGGAATATTTAATCAATCTTAATGTCAACTAGATGTGAATAAAATTCACATTACAGCTACTACGCCCACCTCATAAGGCACGTGCATAAATTGAATACGAAAATTCGAACAACAAATCACTCAAAAGCTTGGTGGAAACACTTTGAAGTGATTTACTTAAACCTACTTGATTTAAAGTCGGTGGAAACATACTATAACACGTTCAAAAGATTTAAGAATCTGCGTTATTTGTGCCCTTAATTATGAAAGTGGTCTAAGTGATATATTTCTTTGATCGAAATATTAAGTAGAGCACATTTGAACAAATCAAAAAATATTTTTATATTATGCAACATTTTAATTTACACTTATACTAGTCTCGCTTTATATAATATTAGTTAAAATTAATTAAGTTTTTTTAAAGATTTATTTAATATTTCGAAGCAAAAATGCATATATGACTTAGACCACTTTAATAATTAAGGGAATCTTTGTTTTTTTTTCTTTT
Source organism: Tachina grossa (assembly GCA_949987645.1). Taxonomy (NCBI): domain Eukaryota; kingdom Metazoa; phylum Arthropoda; class Insecta; order Diptera; family Tachinidae; genus Tachina; species Tachina grossa. The sequence continues at coordinate 157,939,162 of OX465275.1, forward strand.
GCACATGCGCATATTCTCTTTCACACTTGTCATATCATTTGACACTTGTCAATCGGTATGCAATATAGAAATATGCTTTGACACTACAATACTTAATGTCCTTGCTTGGCAGATAAAAAAAATGCTGTTGGATGCTTTTAAGGGAAGGGAAGGGAAGGGTATAAAGGCAATTTCAGATAAAACTTTTGCTTCACGTTGCGTTGTAGAATCGCTTTAACATCTCAGATGAAATGCACAAGCTTATATGAAACATAAAGTACTTTTAACGCAAAGTGAAGCGAAAATTTAGGCAACTCTCATCTTTTTGCGTGCTTTGACAACAGTTGGTATAATTTCAATAATTTTTTTGGCCAAACTCAAACTTTTAGTAATTTTACATAAATGCATTCAGTTCCGTACGGGCATCAGATATGTAATACTATACAAACTTTAGCCTATATAATATATAATTTTGGAATTTTTTTCGTTTTTGGAATTTTTTTCGGTTTTTGGGTTTTTTTTAGTTATTGCATTTTTTTCGGTTTTGGTAATTTATTTTAATTTAAACTATTATTTTAGTTTTGGCGCTTTTTTGTTTTTGGCAATTTTTTCAGTTTTTTATGGTTTTTGGCTATTTTTTTCATTTTGGCGATTTTTTTTTTAATTTTTGGAGTTTTTTTTTTTTGTTTTTATTGCGATTTATTTTAGTTTAAGATTTTTTTAATTTGGCGCTGTTTTCGTTATGGCGTTTTTTCGGTTTTTGGCAATTTTTTTCGGTTTAGCGATTTTATGATTTTAGAATTTTTTAGTTTTAGCGTTTTTGAAAATTTCAAAATTTCAAATTTCATTTTCTTACGGTTTCCAAAATACAGCAAGTTGCGAAAATTACATTAAATGATAGAAGACCCCTTAATTTATATATTTTAAATTTTAGTGTCAGTTGTTGTAGTCTATATAAAAATGCACTAACTTTAAAAATTTCAAGTGTCTATATACATATGGGATTTTAAAATTTTTCGTTGCTAGTTTTGGAACACCTTTTAATTTTTAATTCTCATGTATTTGTTGCTATAGCGGCCAAGCTTCTACAAATTTCCAAATTTCAGATCCATAGATGTTGCACTTCTCGAGTAAACAGCCTGTAACAGACAGACAGACGGACAGCGTAGCGAAAACAATAGTGTTCCTTTTCAAATTTGGTGTACGTAACCCTAAGAACGAGTTAGTGGCATCAGAGTAATCGACTTTGTGCATAAAAGTGAGTGTTGTAAAGTTTTTATTGTGTCATACCCTTTTACGATTTTCTGTCAACGTTATGCAAAGCCACGAAATTCTATCTGATACGCACTGTTGCCAGAATTGACGATTTCTCTGCATTTGGACGATTTTCACCTCTCAAAATACACTAGTGAGGATTTTAGGTCCAGAAATTACGATTTTTCTAAATTTAACATATATGGAAACTTATTTTAGTATTGCATTTTTAGAGCTTTTTTTTTGTTATGTTATGATTTTTTTGTGTTCAAAATGTTAAATTCTGATATTTATACATAAAATGTTTCTATAACAAAAATACTAATTATTTCTTTATAAATTATCTGTTTTAAAGATAAATAATATATACATATTTACGTATGTGAATTCTGATTTCATTTTATTTTTTTTAACTTTTATTTTTAATTTTAATGGTTTTCATGTTTAGGTAATATACATATATTTAATGTATTTGTGTATATTTGTGTAAAGCATAGTTAATAAGCTTGAACCTTAGTAATAGTTTTTGTAATAAAACAATTAAAATACAAAAAAAAAAAATTAATATTTTTGATTTGACGTTTTTTTTGACGATTTTCTAAAATGACTTGACGATTTTGATGATTTTTTGCACAGAAATCTGTAGTTTTTGACGATTTAACCCCTAGAAGTTCTGGCAACAGTGCTGATACGGTCTTGAAAGTTTAAGTAAGTGTTCTCATAAAATCAAGACCAAAGAAAAAGAGAGAACAATTTAAAAATGTTAATCATGAAGATTAAGCAAGCAAATGGTTTGTGCTCAGCTCTACTGCACACGAACTACAATACAATATGATGTGTGGTGAGTTATTTAGCACCGTGGTGTTTACAATATGAACTCCAGTGATGCCAACTTGTTTCAGATAAAAACGATCTGCCTTGAGCATGCATGTATGATGAGTTTCAATTTAGAGTTGCAAAAAGAGAAAAATTGGTATTTGGTATTTTCTATCAAGTTATCAGACGATCACAAGTTAATATTTATTGCCAGTTTATAAAAGCCATGTAAAAATTCTCGTCTGTCTATTTATATTGAAAACAAAAACAAATTTGAGTGCTTTGGTTTTGTTTTCAATATAAATAGGCAGAACAGAATTTTTACATGGCTTCTATAAACTGGCAGTTAGTGGAGTTGCAAAACGCACTAACAGCACTAAAATTAAAATTGAAAGGAGCACCAATTCAGTGGCTTTTCAAAAAAATTAAATTCCAAAATATGCCTTCGGATGCATGTACACTTTTAACTGAAATAGTTTTTACTAAAATTCATAATGAAATTGTACACTTCATTGCAAAAAAAAAACAGTGTTTTTTCAACACTACCTTTTTAACTTGACTTGACATCATTTGTAATACCTTTTCTTTTTTCTTGCTAGCATCTTTATTAAAAACTTGTCTTAATTAAAAATTAGTCATTTGTTAATAGCAAATGCTTGGCATTATTTCAATTCAATTACTAATTTAACACTTAATTGGGAAAGAGAAAAAAAATCAATGAAAAGGAAATTGTTTAAATAATACTCATGACTTGCCGCGACTTTTGTTCATGCTGAACTCAAGGCTGCATCCCAACAGTGTGGCATTTCACTCAACAACTTTGACCCCTAATTAAAGAAAGTGAGTGTATTGCTAACCAATATTTTTTTTATTATTTGGTTTTATTTCCTTTCCATTGTAGTTTTATTTTTAAAGTTACTTTTCGTTTTTATCTTTTCGGATGTATTGTTTTATTTTATTATATTTTTTTGATGGTTTACCTATCGCACCATTAACCAAAAAATTTATTTAAGAAATACAAATTGTTTGGAAAAAACTAAAATACATATAAACAAATTGAAAGCTGGAAATCTTATGGTCAATCATTCTAAATTTGAATGTTGTATTAAATCTCTAACTTACACCAACAATTAAAGGTATTAAAAAGCCGTTAGAGATTAATTTTGTGGCAATTATCTTCCAAAAGTAGGGCAGCAACAACTTTATTTTAAAATATATTTTTTTTTCAATTTCATTTCAGGTTTTTCTAACACCTTGAAATTTATTTATATGATTTGGTATTTTTTATTTAAAAATTCTTTATAATTTTTTAATTAGTCAGCTTAAATTTTTCCAAGAATTGTTTATTACGCGCTAAAACGTAAATACCCGCAAGTCAATATTAGTGGAATGTTAATAATTGCTGCTACTGCTGCTGCTACTGCTACTGCTGTCCCTCTCTTAACAGGTGCCATGAAACCGCAACATTTTGTATACATACGTATGTATGTATGTATGTACGTGAATTAACAAGTAAATAATGTTTACGAGTATAATACACAAACAAACACCTTAACTGTTATTGGTTATAGACATTTTTTTTTAAATTAAATATAAACAAACTGAAAAACAAATGATTCAGCAGCCTAAAGAGATGACTAAAGGAAATGCTTTCTTTTATTAAAAGTTAATATGACACCAACATATTTTTGCAAGGCATAAATAAATAACTCTGTTGAAATGCGCTTTAAGAACTTCTTGAAAGCAAGCATAATTTAAGAAATAAAACACTTAAAGCAACTCAAGAAAGACTTGCGTTCTTAAACGTTTAAACGTTAACGCCAGCAAATTAACATATGGGACATTCCACGTATTTAGGCTTAAAATCAAAACAACATTCATATAATAGTACTGTAAGTACATATTTATTCTGTCTACCTCTTGATTAAAATACTTTTTAACACTTCTTTAGTTTACCAAAAGTTTTTAAATTTACGCCCATACGTACGTTAGTTTAGTTATGTCCCTTGCACTTAATGTGGAAGACCCCATAATTCACTAAAAAAAAGTATAGCTCATCGTTATGCTGGTATTTAAAACACATCAAAACAATTTTTATATACACTAGCCAGAAAATTTCGTTTAAGAGGCGCTTTTTTCAAAGATGGACTTTACTCCGAAAAAGCACTTTAGCTCGCAAACTAAAATGTCTTTGATATATTCGCAATTCAAAAATAATTAAAAAAAAATTATTAAAAATTTCTAACGGCCTGCCCCACAATGTTTACAGAAAATGTTTGATCAATTACATTCTTATATTGAAAGCAAAAATTAATTCAACTATTTTATTGCTGTTTACAATACAAGTTGTCGATCAAACATTTTCTGTCGACATCGTGGGAAAGGTCGTAAATCGTTTAAAATTATTTGTTATACATTTTTTATTCCCTATTATTTATTTATTTGCTTTATAACCCAATAAAAAAATTATGTAAAAGTATTGAATAAGATACAATTACCAAACATTAATGTAATTTGTAGTTACACATAATTAATAATAAGATTTAATTAAAGTTGATTAGCAACCCTTTGAACTTTTAATGCAAGGAAACTGTGAAGTATATGTGACGCGCAAAATAGAAAGGGACCTAAGGGTAAAAACCTGTTTTGTTCAGGAGAGCCATTTTAAAGATTTAAATATGTGTATCTTTGGTGTACCATCACTGAATAAAACGCGCATATCTCTGGGAGGGAACACTTTTGGGGCATGGGATCGGTCTCATTCGATGCTCAGATGTTGTCCACATCAAAAAAAAAAAAAAAAAAGTGAAAATTGATTTTTTTTACCCTTTCTCTATGCGCTGTCACATATAGTGATCAAATAAAAAAGAAACAAAAGTCCCTACACAACATTCAAGTAAAAGAACTAGGTATAATGATCAATTCCTGGAAATCATTAACTTCCAGTTTATGGAAGGCAATCAAAACTTCTTAAAAACAGGACTTAAAAAATTTAAAAATTTGGGATATGTGTAAAATATGTAATTGAAGTTGGGACTAAACCCAAAATAATAACATTATGAAAAATTGTTATAAAGTGGAAAACTTTGCACACTCCGAAAAAAAAGTCTGAAAATTAGTTCAATCAAAATTCTTTTGAAATAGTTAAATACAAAAAATTTATGATACTCCAAAAAAATAACGCCGAAAAAGACTCCGAATTTCCTAAGACTGTTTTAAAACTTAAATAAGTGAAAAAATCTCCCGGTAAGGTTAATTAAAACAATCTTTTTCATAATACTCATTTAAAAGAACAAGGTTTCAGACAAATCGAAACAGACGATTTTAAAATTAATTAAACAAATTGTAATATTTAAGCTTCACTATAATTCAAATACATACGAGTTTTATTTATAAAATTTTTGGTTATTTTCTTATGGAAAATCATTTAAAATAGGAAAATTTAGTAAAATCAAAAATTACTCTGAAAAAAAAGTTTAAATAAATGCAAAAATTATAACAACATCAGCAAGTGTTAATCGGCCTTATTACGAGTATTGCATTTCAAACAATTTTTTAATAGATCAAAGAAAAATTGTTTGGAATGTTCTTCGGACTTGTACAAAATGATCGTATTCGAATTTGAAGTTGTTTTTTGCAGCTTAAATGGTAAAAAATTACAGATATTAAAATTAAAAGATCTATATAAACTTACTTTTGCTATTTTTAGATTTTTAATTGAACTATAGTGAATTTTTAATCACAAAAAATTTTTAGTCAGGCTTAAGTTCAGTAATTTCAATTCTTTTTATTGAATGAAATATTTTATTAATTAATGTGAGTTTCTAAAGAAGAGAAGAAAAATTAAATTATACTTTTAAGCTGGGGAAAATACCGATATTTTTCTGTGCAGCAACGCACTTCATCAGCACCCTAATCTATCTACTTGGGTAGAGATTGTTATTAACATCAGCTATTTATTTAACGTAAATTCTAATGAAACGGAATGTGAGAAATGATTGTTGTGTACAATTATTGATTTACCTTTGGTAAATACATATGTAAGTATCACTATTTATTTCCCCTGTTTTTCCATTTTTTTTCATTTTTCTATTTAGGTTAGCACGAAGTTATATTACTCTACCTATGTATGTTTAACTATTCTTGCTTATCTTTTACGATTATCACATTAATTATTTTTACTTATTCGATGTACCGTCGGTACATACATATAAGTATTATAGTAGTGGATATTATGTTACTTTGTTGTTGCATTCTCCCGTTTATTTGGTTTTCGAACATTAGTGATTGCCAAGTGAACATATTTTTGTCACGTGCCCATGATGAATTGAGACATTTTTAGATTTTTAATTGAACTATATTGGCAGAAGCGTCTGAGAAGAAAAATACTCCGAAAAACGAAGAAAAAACCTAAACATAAAGTAAAGGTTAATAACAGAGATGAGTTTCAATATTTTTTACGGCTGTACTGAAATAGCTACACTAAGGAAAATACAGTTAATTCGAAGCAGACTCCGAAATTGAAAAATAATCATTATAGGAAAATAATGAATTTTAATATTTATCAGTATATATAGGAAAACAATTAATATAAAGGAGATTTAGTGAAATTAAAAAAAATCCGAAAATTAAAAAAAACTCCGAAAATTTAAAAAAACTTCTTAAATTTTAAAAATTAATTATAAAAAATTACATTAAAAAAATTTAAGAGGCCTTTCATACCTTTTCTGAAATCAGCTTCAATGAAAAAATATTAAAAAAATCAAAAAAAGACCGCAAAATATTTTAAAACGCTAAAAATTAATTATAAAAAATTTGAAAAATCGAAACACCTAAACTGGGAAAAATTCAGTAAAATATATTGCAAGACTCCGAAATTTGAACCAAAACTAAAAATAAAATAATAACGAGTTTTAATATTTATCGCAATTGAATGTAGAAAAACAAATAACATGAAAGAGTTCAGTAAAATTAAAAAAGACTCCGAAAATTTTAAAAAATTCTGGAAATTGTAAAAATTAATTCTATACAATTAAATTTAAAAAAAAAATCTTAACGATTTTTCACATCTTTTTGGCAAGAAGCTAAAACGAAAAAAAAGTTCAGTGAAATCCAGGAACGCTGAAATATGATTATAAAGGTTTTAAAACTTTAAAAAAATCGAAAAAGCTAAATTGGAAAATTTTGATAGAAATTTATTAAAATTCTCCGAAATTAAAAAAATATTAAAATAACTCCGAAGTTTGAACAAAAAACAAAAAGTAAATAAAGAAAATGAGCTTTTATATTTATCGCAACTGTATGAAAGAAATTCACTAAAGCAAAAAAAAAAAAATACTCCGAAATTTTTTTTAAAAACTGTTGGAACCTTAGAAATAAATTTTATAAATCTTAGACATCTTTCACCGCGTTTGGGCAAGTTGCTAAAATAAAAAGAAGTTTATTGAAAGAAAAAAAAATACTACGAACTTTTTTTAATTATTTTTTAAAATAAGAAGCATTTTGTGAAAAAGAGTCTGTTTTTTCAATTCTACTACCTTAAAAAATTTAATGAATTTTTCTGAAATAAAAATTCTATGAAATAAAAAAAAAATCGTTTCCGAAACTTTCTATGCAAGCTCAAACTACAAAAATATTTAACTGGTATACATGTTTAATACCTTAAAAAGAAATATTTACATTTTCCAGGAGTTTAAACAAAAAAAACACATGTATGTTTTAAACTAACTTTGTATAATAATATAACATTTACTTCTCATTTGCTTGATATTAAATTGATTATAAAATGGATTTACATTATTGTATAATTTTATTATATTTGAAAGCAAATATTTTAAATGTTACATAATAAAAGATATATAAGTGTGATTTTTTTTGCAATAGTAAATATATATAATAAAAAAATTTTTTTTGCAAGTTGATACTATCTAAAATACTCTCACAATTTTAATTTGTTAACAAACAGCTAAAATTTTCACATAACATTTTTTTTTAAGCAGAACTGAGACTGCCTGAGAAATATGTATATTTGCTACAGCGCTGTAGTTAAACGTCATTTGCCCAGTGTTAATGATGCAAATTACATGAATAATTCAGTATTTAATGTGAAACGAAAAGAAACTCTCTATAATTTTCATTACACTTTGCTGCCGGACAAACTGTTTTGAACAATTCTTGGTTTAATTTGGTTTTAAAAATTTTTATGCAGTTGCTCTGCTAACTGAAGTGTCAGTGATTGTCGTCCACTCAAGTGTCAACATGAAGGACATTGCTTCTGGCAGCAAACAATATTAAAATACTGATTAAAAATTTCCTACACACAAAATGCACTAGCACTGAAACGATACGAAAACTGAAAAAAGGAAAGTTCAAACTATGCTTTAAAGCAGATTAAAAAAAAATAGTCAGAAGGATATTCTCACAGTTTAATAAACGTTTTTTTGCTGCATTTTGTTCCCTTAAATATCAGCTCAATTAAACTTGCATGTACATTGACTGAAGTACGTATACTTTAGTATGAAAAAAAACGAAATAACAAACAAAAAACCTATTGTACTTAATGAGCTTTTTTTATATTTTGCTTTTATTCAATGGAAAGTAAATGTGACTGCTACCGAAGAATGCAAAAGATGAAACACAACAGAGAAGAAATGAGGGCAAAATATATTTTTTTTAAAATTAAGTTGAAAAAAAGATATAAATTAAACACAACAATACTTTCAATTAATTACACTTACTTACATATGTATGTATATGGCCAATGAAAAAAAGTACAGTAGCTGTATGGAAAAAAAAACTAAAAATATTAAAAACTTCCGTTTTGAGGCGGTACTTTCACACAATTTGTTTAACAAAAGTATCAATTTCAAACAAAAATTTGCTGAGAACTTAAAATCCAGATGTGGGAAGTTAATTGTCACACGTTTTTATGGTTTTACTTACTAAAGTAAAGTAAAAAAGAAATCAATCAAGTTCATAAAAAGAAAAATCAATTGTTTACACAATGTAAAACATATTGAAAACATAACAACATGTTGGTGAAATCAATCGCATAAATATACTAAAAGTGCTGAGTTTACTTTATGTTATCGCTTTTAATATGTGAAATAGTTCAGTGATTTAAAGGCTTTGCTTTCATCCTTGATTGAGTTCGAAGAACAAAGGAATATTTATTTTTAGGGTTCCGTACACCAAAGGTCAAAAGGAACCCTATTGTTTTCGCTACGCTGTCCGTCTGTCAGTCTGTTCGTCACACGCTATTTTCTCAGGAACCGCAAGAGCTACGGACCTGACAGAGTATGTAGAACCTTGGCAGCTACAACAACAAATACATGAGAGTTAAAAATTAAAGGGTGTTCCAAAACGAGCAACGAAATATGTTAAAAGCCAATGTAATATACATACATACAATTGTATGTACATATGTATATTGACACTTGAAATTTGTAAAATTAGTGTATTTTTATACATATATTTTATATATATATATATAAAATTTAAATTAAAGGGTGGTCCAGCAGTTAATGCAATTTTGACTATGTAATAGCAAATCTTGGAAACCGTAAGAGGCAAACGCTTGAAACTTTCAAAAACGGTAAAACTAAAAAAATCCTAAAATTATAAAATCGCCAAAACAAAAATATCGCAAAAAACCAAAAAAATATCGCTAAAACGAAAAAAGCACCAAATTAAAAAATTTCTAACACTAAAATAAATCGGCAAAACCGAAAAAATCGACGAAATGAAAAAATCGCCAAAATGAAAAAACGCCAAAAACCGAAAAGAAACGCCAAAACGCGAAAAAGGCGCCAAAACTAAAAAAATCGCCAAAATAAAAAAAACTCCAAATTGAAAAAACGCTAAAAACCGAAAAAAATCGCCTAAATGAAAACAAAATCGCCAAAATGAAAAAACTCCAAAAACCGAAAAAATCGACATAACGGGGGAAAAGGTGCCAAAGACTGAAAAATCGCAAAAAAACACCAAAACTATAAATTGCTGAAAACCAAAAAAAATCCAAAAACGAAAAAAAACCAAAAATATTTTATATATAGGCTAAAGTTCGTATTGAATTACATATCCAGTGTCCGTACGGAACCCTTCGTGCGCGGGTCAAAGTCGCACATCAGTGAATTTATTTACTTTACGTATAGATTACTTTTCTTTGCAAGTTTTTCTGGCATTTAATATATTTTCACATGATATTAAAACAATTGATTAAAAATTTATTTTTATTCAAGTATTGTACATCTTGTTGCGAATAGATTTTAGGCGGGCCAAAATTTACTTGTTCTAACAATATATATATATATATATATATATATAATATATAATTATATATATTTTTATATTTTTCGTAATTAATTATATCAAAATCTACAAAGAGCTTTTTCTAAACATAAGATTACAAAAAATTAAAGCGATAACTAATTTTATGAGTTTTTCTTAAATTAATAATTAATATCTTTAAAATTGGATCTACTTTCTGCAATGTATTAAAAATATGTTCCCAAGAAGTTTCAGGCTGGCAAAATAACTTACATTACATTTTTCAATGATTAGTAAACGAAAATTCATTATTTAAGGTAATTTAATTTTAGTTTACTTTCAGCCAAATCTATAAAATATATAACAAAAAAATTTTCAGGCGGTCCAGTAAACAATTATTTCAATCTCACATATATGTTTGTTATATATTACTGATGAAATTTTTAAAAAGGCGGGCCAAATTACATATCTGCAATTTTTTAAGTTATCTTAAGAACTTTAACAGCAAAATCTTTTATAATGTTTTTGAAATTAAATTTATATGTTTGAAAGAATATCTAAGGCATTTCAAAAAATTTTTAAGGTGGGCCAAGGCTGAAATCTTATAAGATTTCCCCAAAAATCCTTCAAGAAAATCACATTCAAAACTTTAACAGCAAGTGTTAATATAAGGATTAAGGAACTTAATTTATTTATTTTAAAGTAAATCCAAAAAACATTTCAAACAATTAAACAGAAACTTCAAGAGATTACCCAAGCAATCTTCCAGGAAAATCCCATAATTCAAGGCTTTTTGAAATTCAAAACTATGGGAAAAAAATTTTCAGGCGGGTCATATCATATATTTTGAATTACTTAAGACTTTTGAAAAAATTTCGTTTGCAAAACCCCTGTCTGGAACTAAAATAATTTTTTTTTTAAATACTGCCAATCTACTCCCTCCATTTTCCAGGCAGGCCAAAATATATAATTAAAATTTCTACGATTCAGTATAAAAATCAAATCTTAAAGTGATCTCAAATTTAATGTTTTATGTTATTATGTATATAAAATTTTGTTGGTTATCTTAAGCAGCTATTGCTTACAACTTTCAGGCGGGCCAAGCTGTGTAAAATTATTCGTGCAAATGAAGAACTTTTCTTTTATTATCTTTAAATTTTTCTCATTGTTTGATTTTTTCATAGCTATGAAATTTATTAAGTACATTTCCTAGACGGGCCAAAGTTTGCAAATTACTTTTAATATGTGTTTAAATATTAAATATTAGCATGTTCTCAAATGCACATATTATTACGTGTTAAATAAAGTTATCTCGATTATTTTTCTAAGTTTTCAGGCGGGCCAAGTAATACAATCATCGTAAATTGAATTTTTCTTCTTCTTATAACGTGTAAAATAAAGCCTAGCCTTGCATTGAATGTTAATAAATTAAATTAAAGATTTCCTTTCTGCAATTGTTCCTTAAAACTACATTCAGGCTCAAAATATTGCTGGGAAAGCTTTTTGTTAAAGCAGCTATTTATGTTAATTCTTTGCTAGCAGTTTTGAGGCGGGCCAAGGGATGGATATACATATAAAAACATGTTTACTTTTTTTCTGCGAAAATTCTAGTCTACTTTCATTGTTATATTTTATTTTATTATCTTGTCAAGTAATTTTTTTTATCAGCACATGTCAATCAACTAGTTTTAGGCGGGCCAGTTTAAATTAAATATATTTTTGTAATATAATCAGCCCAATCATGAATATTCCCTCGGAATTTATTTCTCACGGAAAATAATTTTCTCGAGAAAAAATTCCTCCAATCATAAATTCCTTGGGAACAAAAAAGAGTACTACGTGGCATCACCGCAGTACGAAGATTGTTGTTTTGTTTGTTTGTTGACATTTTGTTTCTCTCTTTTTTTGTAGTGAGAGAGTAAACAAAAATTATTAACATTCACCAACAGTGATGCCAACTTTTTTGGCTCTAGAAGCACATCAGAGTTTTAAAAAAGCACTAAAAAGCGTAATTTTGAATTCTAAAAAGCGTAAAAAGCAGTAACGTGAAAAACGAGTGAAATTTAATAATGTTTTCTATGCTTTTACACTAAAAAAATAAATACACTAAGTTTTTATTAAAGTAATTTTAAGAAATTTCTTAAAAGCACTACTTAGTGCTTTTTCTTAGTTTGGCACTAACGCTCAAAATTTGGCGTTTTGAGTCTTCAAAAAGCACTAAAAATAGTGCCAAAAGCACCAAGTTGGCATCGCTGTTCACCAACTTGTAAAAATATTAAAAACAAGTTTATAAATGATTTATTTTGGCATACCTATTTGTGTTTTTTCACATACAAGAACTATAAAATAGAAGTTTATGTATATAAATTCTTGTTTAATGGAGCATTAAGTGTATTTTTATGCAGACTCCCTTCTGTTTTGCAAGTGAAAGATTTTTAGTGAAAAAAGCAAGTTCAACTACTTTCATCAGCGATGCCAATTTAGCGCGTTTCGCGCTAGATTTAGCGAGTTTTAACTATGCCAAACGCTCTTTTTCCGTCTTAGCGCGTTTTAAAAAAAAAGCGCTAAATTAGAGCGTTTTGAATTTAGTCAATAATATCATTTCAGTTCAATATTTTTTAAACTTTTTTTGTAAAAATTTAAGAATTTTCTAATATCCGATAAAATTTTTTAAATTAGTTAATGATTCAGCTGTCGCAAACAAAATTCGCTTGACTGTGGTTAGAATAAAAAACGAGTTTTAATACTGCAATGACAAATATTTTGAAATTTCACATATAAAAATATGTACTACATACAATGATGACCCAAAAAATGTACATAACTTACAAAGCATCTATTCTAGCTGAAGTACAAAAAGCATTAGAATCGCAAAACTATTCGACAATTTATATGTTGTTACAAAGTTTTAGAAATACATAAATTAAAAATAAAAACTAAGCATTTCGATTATTTGGAAGGCGATTCTGATTCTGTATTAAATGATTTTAGTTAATTAAAACATGATTTGAAGGAAGCAATAATACAAAATCTGAAAAATTAATTGTATATACGAGTACTAATGCATACATACATCGACTTTATTGAAATTTAATTTAGCGCGTTTTTGCTATAAATATTTGACAATGCTGTAACTTAGTGCGTTCTAGCGCGTTGTGAGAAGTGTAGTAGCGCGTTTGTGTTATAAATAGTTGGCATCGCTGGCTTTCATGATACCTACATTTTTCTCCCGGGAGTTTTTTTATTTCCGCATTCGGTAAAAAGAAAGAAAAAACAAATTCATAATAGGAGAAAAGGGAAAAGTGAGAAAAATCGTGCGGAATTTTTGTTTATGATTGGGCTGAATAATAATCCTGACTAAGGAAATTTTTCTTATATATGGTTCCCAGCAATTAATATGGTTCCGTATGCAAAACCTATTTCCACAGAAATAGAAATGGTTTAAAAAAAACAATTGAGTGTTTAAAAACTGCTAAATTGAACTTAAGCACTTTTTCCTATAGCCCTAATATTTAAAAACAATTTTTTTGATTTAAAATTCTAAAAAATTAAAAAAAGTTAAAAAGATTTTTTTTTTAAATTTAAATTTTTTTATTTATAAAATATATTTATTTATAATTGTACTTTCGATTGAGATAAAATTTCAGGCGGGCCATTTAAGTGTCATCCTGATATGCATACATATATGCATATGTTTATAGTATTAACCATATATTTTATCTTTAAAGGTTCATTTTTATTAGAAAACACTTTATTAAAGAACTTTATTTAAAAACAAGCAATAAAAAACATTTCACATTTCAGCTTTTAAAATTTTTAACAAATTTGTGTTAAAAGAAAAATTTTAAATTAAAATATCTCTTTTTTTATCAATTCTAACAAATGCCTTTTTCCAATAAAAATTCTTTAGTAAATCAAACAACAGATTGACAGCAATTTCTATTAAAATATTTCCAAATAGTGACCACATTTTGTGCATCTGCGTTTTTCACTAAAATTTTCTTAATTTACATATGTATATACACACATACATACAAATGCCTATCTTTTCCTAAGAAGTAAAAGTAAATCTTGTTTTTCTTAACCGGAAATATTTTACTATCTTGTCTATTTTCATTTTAATGTTCTAAATATTGATCTGGTTTGCTTGATTTTAATTTCCATATTTTTTCTTTTTTTAAATTTTTTATTACAAAAAACACTTTCCTTTCAAACCATTCACCCCAAAAATAAAGAAAAAATAAAAATCCAAATAAAATAAACATTTTTCATATACATCCATATGCACAAACTGAAGATTTTTACTACCTGCATTAATTTAAAATATATACATACAAACACATGTGTGCGCTTGTTCTAAAGAATACACGAGTAAAAGATGTCTGTTGAGACTTCTCCAACTGCATTCCAAGCAATGTGAATGGGAATGTTATGTACAGCTTGTATTTATTTATATACACACCGCACCGTCTTTTACTTTCCTTCCCTGCTTTTTCAGTTTCAAGTGCAAATGTAAAATAAATAAATTTTGTATGTAAGATAAAAATTCCCACACTTGTACAGATTGAATGCAGTTTTTTTTCTTCTCTGCTCCTTTTGTTGTCTTCTTTTCAAAAAGGACCACATCCATTGTTGCTGCTGTTTCATAAATGATTGCAATGTAAATATTCATCAGTAGTTTTAGATTTTATACATGGATTTTTTCATTTATGTTTAACATCAGCTATAGATCTACTCGTATTTGGAAATCTTAGACATCTGCTATTAGTGAAATATTTAATTGCATTTCACGCATAAAGTTTTTTTTTTAATATTTATACAAGTTGGCGGATTTTGTTTCGAATTTCTAGTGTAAAATTTATAGAATTTAAATAATGTCTGCTTTACAGCTGTTGCGCGCTTGAAAGAGAAAGAGAGAGAGAGAGAGAGGGGCGTTTGTTAATTTGACAATCACAGCAGATGGAGTTTTGTCAAGATATGAGTTATTAGCCTGAGAATTTTTACCAAAAAAACACTTGTCCTGAATTAATGAAACACATACATATGCTATTGATTAAGGAAATTTTTTAATTTGAAACTAAATAGTTGGATGGATGGAATAGAGGAAAGATCTGGCCCAGGTAGCATTACTGAGACCCTAACTGGATTTCTTGCACCACAGATCTGTAAATTATATCCAGCTCTGTGTGACTCTGCTTATGAAAGTTAGCAGAGAATTTAAAGAAGCCTGCCTAATATTCACCCTTATTCCAGTTGTCGGCATCGACGTCACTTTAACACAATACCAAAAAATTGGGGCTTGTGTACCCGCTGGCGAAAACAACTGACTCCTGTTGGCAGGTTTATACTGTTTTCTAGACCTTAGGGAATGTAAATAGATTGTCAGTTGCACAAAATTATTCTCGAGAGCAAATAAACAAGCCCCAATTTTTGGTATTGTGTTAAAGTGACGTCGATGCCGACAACAGGAATGCCTACCTTAATTTAGTCAATTTTAATAAATAGTTTCATTAAAAAATAAAAGAATTTTTTTTGCGTTAAAAATATTTAGCATATGGGCATTTCCATTGCAAGAACCACCGACACCAACATATTAAACAATTCTGAAAACACTTTGTTTTATTATATTTTCCAAGAGCAACAATCAAATCAAATTAAACTATTGTAGAACAATTTTACATTAATGCATAACCCATTTCAAGATATTCGAATGCAAAGTCATAAAAGCGCAACTTTTTTCATTTGGAAGTTTGATATGATAAACTTACTTAAAGAGGGGCATTCATTATCCATTGACTTTTGCTCTCTAAAATACGAGTATTTCTGTGAATGCAAATTTGCAATAGCAAATAACTTTAAATTTCTACTTTGCTAAATCGCATACTTCGATGACCCGTACGACATTTAAAAACAACACTTGCTATCAATGCGTCGCAAGTAGCTGCAAAAAGCTCATCAAATATTCACTACAAGCAGAGGTATTTAATAAAATTAAAACAAACAAAAAAATTGCTCAGAATTACTCGTATAAAGATTTGTGATCGTGGTTGGTCACGTGCGACATCATAAGTGTAAAATTAAAAAAAATGTTTAACATAAAAAAATTACATATCTTTTATCGTTCATTTACTAAAACAACGTCATAACTGCAAAAACTCATTAACTAAAAATTTCTATTTTTTGAGTTATGACGTTGTTTGAGTAAATGAGTGACATGTACTACATACTTTTAAATTATTTAAAAGTTTTTATTGTTTAAAAGTACTAGTAATTGTAAAATTAAAAAAAATATTTTAGATAAAAAAATAATTACTTTTTTTTTACTTACCACAGATTCATAAAATTTAAAATGACTTTGAAATGTATTTTATTTAAAATTTTTCGTACAAAATTTTCTTAAAATGGATTTTAAACTAATTTTATTTTTTTATGAATATGAGCGACATTATTTCAATTTAGATGAGCAAAAACGTCGAAAATTCAAACAGAGTTGCAAACGGTGGAAAGAGAAACGGATGGAAGATGAAAAACTAAAGATGCAATCAGACGCGACATAACCATAGCCATAGAAAACAGTCGTACGAACCAAATTAATGGGCGATTACAGGTGACTCGCCATAACGCTATAGCCATTACCATAGAAACCAATTGAATTTTGGTTTGGTTATGGCTATAGCATTATGGCAATGGAACAAATTCGGAATACTTGGAAAAACATATAAAGAGTTGTCGCAAGGCAAAAATTAAATGATTGAAGAGAAAAGGCAGAATGACTGGATATGGGCAATTTCACAGAATGTCACGAACGATGTCACGTCCATTGACCAATCAATTAAGCTTGTATTTTAGATCAATGCGGTTAGATTTTTCTTTATATTTTAGCAAAAGTAGAGCTACTTACGCTCCTCAAAAGTACATACAGATATAAAGAAAAGCTTAAAATTTCTCTGAAATACAAGCTTAATTGATTGGTCATCGTACGTGACATTGTTCGTGACATTCTGTTGAATTTCCCATATGTAAGAGAAAAACAAGTTGGCAGAAACTTATAAGTTATTATATCTGAATTATAATTACGTAAAGAGAGCAACAGAAAGGCAATATAAATATAATTATGGATAAATATAATGTCACGTGCGACAGTGTTTAAAATTAAATTTACAAATGCAAATAATTTTTGGCTAAAAAAAACGATTTTAAAAACCAGTCAATGCACAAATTTGAGATCAGCGTTTGACCGCAAAAACAACTACTGTTTTTGTCACATGCGAATGTGAATGGTTTTATTGCAATTATCTTGAAAACGAAAATTTTTTCAAAACCATCAAAGGCATCAGTTGTAGGACTAATTTAGTGGCATAATTTAAGCTCTCTGTCAAAGAAAAAATCCTTTAAAATTCAATAGTTTTTCACTGGAAATGTGTGCAATGGTCACGTTTGACATCAGGGAAATGTCCAAATACCTGTTAAAAAAGCTTATATTTTTGATAATGTTAATAATGATTTTGGACTCTAGTAAAGTTTAAAAAAAGAAATTAAAAGAAAAATAAAAAATAAAAATAAAAAAATTTAAATAAAAAAACTTAAAACAAATAAAAATATGATATCTAAAATAATACACTAACGGCCTGTCCCACGATGTCACCAGAAATCGTTCGATCGACAACTTGTATTGCAAATAACAATAACATTAGAAAATTTGTTGTTGTTTTCAATATAAGTATTCGATCGAACGATTTCTGGTGATATCGTGGGACAGGCCGTAAATTAAAAAATTAAATTTTTTAACCCCCGACTAAAAAAAGGGGTGTTATAAGTTTGTAGTGTGTGTCTGTGTGTCTGTGTATCTGTGTATCTGTGTGTCTGTCTGTGTCCACGTACAGGCCAAACGGCTGGACCGATTTTCATTTAGTTTTTTCTGTTTGAAAGATGACTTGATCGAGAGGGTTCTTAGCTATGTTTGAAAAAACTCGGTCCAGCCGCTTAGAAGATATAACATCTTTTCTGAAAAAAGTCGGGGGTTTTTAAAATTTTTAATTTTTGTTATTGAAAATTCATTAAAAAATAATTAAAAAATTTAAAAACAAATTCAAATATATTGTATAAAATAATATACTAGATTCATATTTTTTATAAATCTTATTATATATATATTCTCCTGAAGTTAAAATTCCAGCGGCGTGAAATTTATGGCGGGGCCATTTGGTGTACATACATATACATATAAACATAAAAGTATTATATTTTATTTTTGTCCTTGTTAATCAATTTCAAAGCAGACTCTTTCTAGCTAAAATAATTGAATTATTTCTGGAGCGCCACTTTTTCTGTATGACTTTGCTAAAATTTTTCTTAAGCAATAATAGTTTTTGTATGTAAGTTAAAGTTTATATTTGGCAGTAGAAATTGAACAGGGATAGTTTTCAGGTGAGCCAAATTTTCTTTAACTTTTTATAACCTTATTTTTAATTTCAATACAAAATAATAATTAAAAATACTTTCTTGTGATACTTATTTTATTTTTTATTTAGCACTTGTCAAAATAAATATGGAATTAAAAAAGTTTGTTTGTTATTGGTTAAGCAGGCCTAAGCAGCAACAAAATGCATGTAGACGTGTTTAACCGGCAACAAATTTTTTAAATTCGTAAATGTTTTTAATAAATTTTTTTTCTGAATTTATTTAAGGTTAGACAAGTTAAGCATATATCCAAAATCTTTTTGGCGGGCCACTTGTTATTTATTAACTATATATCAAATATGTAAATTTTTTGCTGAATATTCAAGTTGTTTACATTTCGTTTTCAAAATAACGATTAATTCTTAATCTATACCCAGCTCTATGTGTGACCTCAAAGCCTTCCGCAGTATTTTAATTGTTTGAAGTTTTTTTATATAAACTGCAAAATCACAGTCTTATTAACTATAAATAATTTAACATTTTGTTCTAGTCTATTCTAAAGTACTTCGTGTTATTAAAAATTCCATTACTAATAAATCATTTGCTGTAACAAGTCTTTAATCTTGAAAACTTTCGTTATACTAGAGAAAAGTAAATATATCCTGGTTTTATGATTAATTAATAGTCATTGTTATTATTTAGTTTTAAGAGACAAAAAGAAAATTTACTTCATAAATATAATCTTAAATATTTAAACGATAAAAGTTTTGCTGCTCTGTTTCCTTCAAACACAAAAACAAAAGAAATCTAAATAATTCCAGGAAAGTAAATTGATGAGACTAATTTATGTAAAAACTTTATACAGTTCCTTCTAGTTTTAATAAAACATATGTATGCCACTGACACAAAACTGAACTTAAATTGTTCTTTGCCGAAAGAAGTGAATACGCGAATTTCATTTAAAATTAATGAAAATGGAGAAGCTGGAATTTGAAAACTTTTTCATTGACCAGACCTTAATAAAGGTGGAAAGAAGTTAAATGTGTTTATTATTTGAGTTTTTAAGTTTGAAACTTTGCTTAAGTTGAATATATAAAAGGGAGTTTTCAAGACAAAAAAAAAAAAATACAACTAATTTAGAAATTCAACGAATTTGAACAGTATCTTTTATTCAAATGAAACTAAGTTACTTTTTACCTTTAAGTGCTTACTTTTAAAATAAGATTAATGTTTTCCTTAGAAAGAATTTGTTGTTAAGCCTTTAGTGTAATTATTTAAATTCAACTCATTTATTTCCAAAAGTTATTTACTCTTATTGAAGAACCAATTATCGAATTGCATAAAAAATCGCATTTTTTTATGGGATGTGGTGATAAGGTATAGTTATGTAGGAAAGAAGTGTTTTATCAATCTGGCTGACTCATACCAAAACATTAGACTGCTACAAGTTCACCTCCTTAGAGGGGTGAAAGCAATCTGTAGTAAAAATAAAAAAGAGAGGCTTCTTAGGACACCCGGTTAGAGCTATGCTGCTTAGCTATATAAAACAAATTTAATGTTTAATAAGTTATATTATATAATGATGACAAATTCACCACAAATATTTGAAAACTTCTCTATTTATATTTCATTATTTGATTTGCTAACTGCTTACGATATATGATTTGCTGATTTGTGGCTGGCGGCGGCTGTTAGCCGGCTTACAGCCGATCGGCTTCGTTCTCTTGCTTGTGCTCATGTGCAAAAATATTACAAAAACAAATTGAGCAATTGTTATCATTCTAAGAACGAAACAAAACAAAAACAAACATTTTGTTTCGTTTATTTTCGTGCTCTACTTTAAAGCACAAAGAAATCAAAACAAAAATAAATTTATAATTTTAATAGTTACAAAAATGACATCCTAGCTTCTGTATAGCGCCATAAAAAGCATAGTTCCAAGAAATAGTTTTGTATGTGATCTTCGGAAAGAAAAAGCTAATGAGGGCTAATTAAACATTTGACTCCTTAAAGGGAGCATTTGGGACACTTACAGCTACAAAATTAACAATTAGAATGAAATTTTTGTATAGGAAACTATTTAGACTGCAAATTTTTTCAACTTAAGAAATTAATGTGTCATGATCTAAAATTATGTATCATGATAAATTAATCTCTTTTGAGCCCGTAAAATTAGTTTGAAAAATCTGGCAACTCTGATTATGAAATACATGACAGCGCGATAATTTCCTAGTCCCATAGAAAGAGTCTAATATGCGTGCAAAGTCTCGTAGAAATTGTTTGCATTCACTTACATAACATCTTACGAGTATATTAAATATTAGTGGGCACGGTCCCGCCCACTTTTCTAAATATTAGTTCAAGAGCCCTAAAGTAGAAACCAAGCTTCTCAAAAATCTATTCGGTAGAAGAAAATTAATTATAACATTAAATTTAAAAAGGCGTGTCGTCGCCCATTTAAGATCCTTTAGTAAGTGAGAAATCTTATAGAAATAGTTTGGGTGGAATAATCTAAATAATAAAACTAAGTTTATAAAAGACTAAACATTTAAATTTAAAAAGCTGTGATCGCGCCCATTTAAGAACCTTTAAAAAGAGTGAAATTTATAGAAATAATAACAATTTATTTTAAAAAAAATTTCCCCGCCTACTTTTCAAGCTTTAAACTTGTTTCTTCCTAAACAATTAATAATAAAACTCCTTTAAAGTTTCGGAAGAATTGGTTGTGTACAAATACAGAAAATATAATAATAATTTTCAAGGGGCGTGGCACCGTCAAGTTTTTCAAATACGAAATTGTGTTCCTACAAACACCTGAAGTGTGTGTCAACTTACTAAAAATTAGACTGAGTAGAAGCACGTCCTGTGTAATACATATTATATTTTAATGGGCGTAGCAGTGCCCACTTTTGCGATTATTAGATATTTTCTTTTTAAGACTTAAAAAATGTCTTGCATTAAACGTTTCACTTGTAATGCAAAAAAAAAAAACAAAGCAATAATAACTCAAAATAAAACATTAAATTTTATTGGGCGCGAGTCCGCCATTTTTTATATGGAGGATTGTGTCTATTTTAGAGCTCAAGGCGATTGGTAAGTTTCGTAAAAATTTGTTAGGTAGAACCACGTGAAATATTATAATAAATTTTAACGGGCGTAAACCCGCCCATTTTTTCAACTATCAAATTGTGTAATTAAAAGAACTTAATGTGTTTGATAGGTTTCGCAGTAATCAATTAAGTAGAATATCATAAAATTAAATTTAAAAAATTCGTGGGTGTGTCTCCGTCCACTTTATTTACAATGGAATCAACGGGAAGCTATACCCTCTCCGACAAAAAAAAAAGAACTTTTACAATCGGTCTAAAATGAACCGAGTTATGAAGTAACACCTAAAAAAATTGAGACGAATTGATAACCTCCTCCTTTTTTTGAACTCAATTAAAAACAGCTCAATTGCGAATATCCTTGTTTCCTATAATTCGGCTAAAAACTACTCTTGTAACAGCCTTCCCATCCCTGATATTGAGTGCTTGGAATGTTGTAATATACTGTTATATATAATCTTATACATACCTACCAACATTTACAAAAATTTTATTTACGGGACCACACAAAACTAAGACTAAAACAGTTAATACATTCTTGTAAATTCCCTTAACGAAATTTTTATAATTTATTGCGATACTCGTAATTTGCCATTTATCTCGTTCGTTTTAATATTTTACATTTTTTATTGTAAATATGTACGAGTTTATATTTTCCCTAAAAATTGCTAAATATTTAATTGTCTTAAAATTTTTAAGTTATTTTTCTCTTTTGCTGTATGTGACTTAGTCTGGCTTAATTTAATAAATATAATATCTCTCAAACCACTTACATAGTTGTAAATAATTTTCCTTATATCCATAAACTCCAAAATGTTTGGCATAAGAAAGTTGAAGCTTACTTTACACACACACACACACACAAACCGACCAACCAACATCATCAACTGGTTTGTCCACTCTTTCTTAAGAAATTCCTTTTGAAACTTTTTCATGTTGAGGAATTTTAATTTCTACTCCCCTTTAACTACAAGCTGGTCACTCATTGACTTCCTTTTACCCCACCTCAAATATTACTTAACATAGCCGTGGTCACTTTTTACTGGTTTCAAATTAAACAAACAAACAAACAAACAAATTGGTATGTTAAGAATGATGATGATAATGATCATCATCATGAGCGCGCTATACTCGTCGGTTGCATAGATGATGACTTAAGAAGATACTGTTGTCAAACAAATGTGGTCAGTAGAAGTGGTTGTCGTTATTGTTGTTGTTGTTACTGTTGTATGCACATAGTAATTTTCTGTTGCCAAGTTGTTAAGGTAACAACAGATCATAAAAATTGTTTTTACAACAAACCAACCAACAACCGGCTTTTTTGCCAGTTTGTGTATTTTTTTTTTCTTAGTTGTTTTTGTGCACGAGTATATTTTTCTTTTGTGAGATCTATGAGATTCTTATTTTCTTTTACAGATATCCGTTGCTGTCATGGCTTAATGGAACTAAAGTTTTGTTGTATGTTTATTTAAATGTTGCTGTTGTTGTTTTTTGTCACATCATTTAACAGTAGAGTTTGTTTTTATAAAGACAAGGTATAATAGTTTAACTACAATTAGCGCTACCGTCGACATACTGCTTTAAAATAACAGTACTGGGAAGTTTTAACTGGCAACTGCATGCAGCCAAGAAAATTTTTTGTTATAAAAATAATTTTTTTTTTGATTTGTATTGTAACAAAATGTTTTTTTTTTTTTTGACAAATAAAAAATTTCCAACGACTGGTACACTAAATTTATATATGGGGGCCTGTGCCAAACGGAAACAAAGTACTAGTGTAAGTAAATTTTTGACACTTCTGATGTGAATAAAATTTCACTAACCCTGGGGGCTAGTAGAATTTTTGACACAACAGATAAATTTTTGACAAGCTGCAAATAAGAAGTATGGTATCATAAAAGGTAAAACCACCGCCGTCGCTTCGAGCCGTCGCCCAATACATAGATTTTTGCATCTCTTAAATGTAGTTAGCCAAACATTTTGATCATATACGTATATAATTAATTGCATAATTGTACAATTTTTTGTTACAATAATATTCAGCCCAATTATGAATATTCCCGGGGAGTTTTTTCCCTTCCCTATCATTTGTTCCCAGGGAATAATCCTTCTATTCTAAATAGCCGGGGAATAAGCAAATACGGGAGAGAGTAAAATCTGGATCAGCTGTTTAATGTTTACATATTTTTCTGCACTAACGCAAAGTTCAGCAATATAAATTTATTAAAAATGTAATGTTTTCATTGTCAATAAGATTTCGTGTTAATATATTTGTTTTTGTTTAAATAAAAATGAAATAAACAGTGTATCCATTCAGACATGCGGAATAACTTTGTGCTGAGAAAGTGGAGTGAAAACTGAGTCAGGCCCAGTGGACTGTGTGTACAAAGGAAATTTGAAAATTTTATAAAGTTTTTCTTTTCGGTCTTGATAATATTAGAAGGAAATAAATCTTCCATTTACCTATTATGTGAACTGCAAAATTGATTGTTTCAGTACGTATTTGTTCTGAATACAGAAGTAGTTTATGTTTTTGCGCACATGCACGGGCAGTGTTTAGATAAAAATGCGAAAATACAAAATACAAAAGGGAAATATAATAATTCGGTATTTATTTAAACTTTTTGTTCTAAATAAATGCGTATACTATTGTTTTTCAACATTTATCTATATGATTTTTAAATTTTTGCATTAGTTCCCTTCAAAATGTTTGGGGAGAAAAGTCTCAACAAATTCTCCCTCTCCCTCATATTTAGAATGCCTACTTTTTTTCCAGGGAGTTTTTTCCCGGGGAAATTTTAATTCATAATAGAAGGAATGGGGAAAGGGAAAAAACTCCCAGGGAATTGCTATTCATAATTGGGCTGATTGTTTTATATAAAAATGTCCTTTTAAAAAATTGTTGGTAGCAAGCAGGGCGGCTTATAGTAAATTTTTTTCACTTCGCCGCCGCAACAATTTTTTCATTAGCTTCTTTCTATGCTAAAACAAATTTGTCAAAATTTTACATTTTCAAAAAAGATATTAATTGGCAAAGCAGAAAAATGAAATGTTTCCCCACAGGCAAATATTTTTTTCCCACAGTACTTTTCTACCGTTTGGCATACGACCAAAAACACCAACATTTCTATCGGCAAAGTTTTACAATAATATTTTGTCTTGCATGAAAAATGTACGTCATTCATTGCTGCTTGTAGTTGTAGCTCCAATTGTAATGCCTCTTTAAGCTCTAAAGTTGGGTTACAATTTTAGCGGATGTTTTGTGACCACAAAAATTAAAAAGAACTGCAGAAAATATATTTCATCAAAGTTATTAAGTTTCATAATGTGGTATTAATGCAATAAAGGTGTTTAAATATATAAATTAATTAAATTAGATATATGCATGTATGTATAATTGTGTTGTGGGACATTATCATTACAAAAACAATAGAACTAACCTAATTTTGATTAAGAATTTTATTGTTACGAAACGATGTCGAAGGAAACGATCAGGTGGCAATTTACGGCCTGTTCCTGCAAATGCTACCGAACGTTTCAATCGAATATTAATATTTGAAAAAAAAAACAAATTTGAGTTTTTTGTTTTTAATATAAATTTTCGATCCAATCTATCATTCTCATTTAGATGAGCAGGCCCTTAAAGTAAAAATAAAAATTAATTTTCATATAAAGGGTGTTTTTCGAAGGATCAATACATCTCATTAATGTTTCATTTCGACATCGTGGCACGTCCGGTTATGTTATTAAAGAAATTAATTTTTTAACCCCAGACTAAAAAAACGGGTGTTATAAGTTTGTAGTGTGTGTCTGTGTATCTGTTTATCTGTGTATCTGTGTGTCTGTCCGTGTCCACGTGCAGGCCAAACGGCTGAACCGATTTTCATTTAGTTTTTTCTGTTTGAAAGATGACTTGATCGAGAGGGTTCTTAGCTATGTTTGAAGAAAATCGGTTCAGCCGTTTAGAAGATGTAACATCTTTTCTGAAAAAAGTCGGGGGTTTTTAAAATTTTTAATTTTTGTTATATTGATACCATTTTATTGAATTAGCTTGAAATTTAATAGTATAATATTTTCAACCACATTTTATATAATACTAGCTGACCGGACAAACATTGTTTTGCAACATAAATTATTTCTAAGGAATTTCTAGGCTAGAAAATAATCACTAACTCCTTGTAAGTGTGTGAGTATGTGGCATATGAGTGATAGATACAGGGAGTGATGCGATTTGTGGACTGATATGTGAATCTAAACCATCCAGGTTGCCACCCAAACGGATACAAGAAAATTCATTCAAATCGGTCCAGCTGTTCAGTTACATATACACGTGCAGTAGAATTATATATAAAAAGATAAATTTACTTTTATTTGTAATTTTTTAGTGCCTTCTTAGAAAGATTTTTATGTTCAAAATAAGACATACTACATTTTCAATTCCAATGTATTGGGCTTCCAGGACATTAATAAAAAAGCACAATTATTGATACTATAATATAGAGTATATGAGATTCAAAATAAGTGTAAATAATATTGAGACCAAAAAAAAAAATAAATATCAAATTTATAACGTTTATCCATTCCATAAATTTTTAACTTAAAATACTCAAACCTTTTTGCATCTCCTCTTTATTTGCAGGTACGTATGCAAACTATTGAATAATACATCCACAAATAAATTGAGAAGAGAAATATTTCTTAGAAAAGTTTGAAAAGAAAATTATCAAACAAACCCTCAAGTGAGTATCAATCATTATTTAAGGACATTCCTTTTGAAAGTTTTGAAATTTAATATTTTTCTTTACTTATACATACATATATAAGCGTACAAAGCAACTTGTGCTGCTATTGTTAGAAACTTTAAGTAGAAGAATTGTAAGGAATTTCAAAGAATTCTTGAATGAAATTTCCGCTTAACATATTTCAAACAAAGTGTTTTTTTTTGTTATAAAAAAGTTTATTAAATGAACGATTAACTAAACTATGAGCTTGATTTTAAATATTTCCCGTAAAGCTAATTTTGCTCGGCAATCTTATTCCAACTAGATGAGCGCACAAATAGTAAGTTGAAAAGAAATTCGAATTTTCGAAGTCAAATAATAAGTTCGAAAGAATTTCGAATTTTCGAAGTCAACTTTTTTATATTTTATTTTATTATTACTCAGAAAACTAACAGACAAATAAATAATAAGTTCGAAAAAATAAATAGTCGTATGAACATCATCGTGTAAATAGTCAGAATCGACCTGCAGGACCCCAAAACGTCGAAATATGTTGAAAACTGGATTTTCGAAAATCGGGACAGAATCAGTAATTTATTATAGCTGAAAATTTAAAAAAAAAATAGTAATATTCGAATATTTGAATAAAACTAATTCGAATAATTTTTTCCAGATTATTCGTAGGAAACAACAACGAATAAAAAATAACGAATAAATAACTTTATTCGTTAATCTTATAATTAGCAATTATAAACAAAACAAAAAAGAGTTAACAGCAAAAAAATTATTTTATTGAATAATAAAAAAAAAAATATTTAAATTTCAATATTCGAATAATTTTTTTTATACTATTATGTGATTAGAGGCATCAGTAGCGAATAAAAAAATTTTATTTGAAAATTAAGTTTATTACGTAGAGCAACTTTTTGTGAGTGTATAACGAACGAATAATTTTATTCGTTTATTTGGTTTAATAAGCAATGAGAAATAAAAATAAAATATGCAATAAAACCTAGTATATTCTAATAGGCATTCGAAATAAATAAATTTTAGTCGATTATTCAAATAAATAAGTTTTATTGCATTCTTTAGATTTTTTTTTTGCTCTTAGCTAATAAAAAAATGTACTCGCTTATTTAAATTTACTCGCGTAACTGCATTGAATTAAAATTGTACAAGTATTCGAAAGAGTAAAGAACTAAATAAAATTATTCAGTTGATTAACAAAAAAAAAAAAAAAAAAAAAAAAAAATTAGTTACTTCTGAATATTCGAATAAAATTTATTCGATTATATATTTTTTATTATTTGAAACTAAAATTTTATTTGATGAAATGTGTTTGCTGAATAAAATAAATTGCAATCACTTATTGAAACAAATACGAATTAGTGCATTCTTTAGATTTTTCCTGTTCTTAGCGAATAAAAATATTTAATCGTTTATTTGCATTTTCTCGTTCACCTGCATGAATAAAAATTGTATTCAATTATTCGAGAGAGTGAAGAATAAAATAAAATTATTCCATTGATTGTTAGCATGATAAAATTATTTAATTAATTTTTAATAAAAAAATGGCCAAATTTTAATATTCGAATAAAATGTAATCGAAAATTTTTTGTTTGTTTATTTGAAGGAATAAAATATATATTTTTTATTTCAATTAGAAAGAAAAATTTTATTTGATGAAATATTTTATGTACGTGAATAACGAACGAATAATTTTATTTGTTATTTTGACTTAAAGAGCAATAAAAAAATAATACTGGATAGATTTGTTCTAAAAAATATTAAATAAAATAAGTTTAAAAAATTAAGAATAGTCGATTTTATTAAATAAATTTTAATCGATTATTCGAACATGTAGGAATCAGAGCATTCTTTGGATTTATTTTGGATTGCTTATATATTTTAAAGAATTAAAATTAAATTAAATTAAGCAATTTACTAATAATAGGAATAATTTTGCATGTGTCAAGTAACAACTTCAAAAAATTTCGATTTCGATTTTTTGTTTGTTTATCCTTCATGTTGTATTATTTAAAAAATTTTTGTTCATGCACAGCTTGCTGTAAATTGGAAAATCTTTCTTTTTAAGTTCAAATTGATATGAATTTAATTTCTGTTGAATTATATGCTTTTTAACGTTTTTCGTGAATCTGGTTAAATCTGTGGAATAAAATAATTTTTTTTACAAACTCTTAATTAAAATTCATTTGAACGAGTGGCATTCCCTTACAGGAAGGAAGTAAGGGCAAAAAGATATTAAACTTATATAAAAAAAAAATACTTGTTTTTAGTAATAATAATGAATTTCATTAAGGAACATTACTATTTACTTCATCATCAAGCGAACCCTTTGAGAACTGTTAAGAAGAAAAATTATTTCTGATCAAATTTCTTATCACTTACACGTAGAACAGGATGTCAAGTTATTAATTACTCTTCGATAATTCATAGTAACTTTAGTACATAATTACAGAAAGTATAGAAATTATTTAAGCGTACTTTAATATCATATTTGGATTTTCTTTGTAAATAAATCAAAGTTTTTTTTTTGTCTTCCTGTGAAAATTCTTTAGCAGAAATTCTAAAGCATAGACTACTTTACTTCCGCTGCAGCAATAGGAATTCTTTAAAACCAGCTTGCAGCCAGCAGCTTTTAACAAATATAGAGACTACAAGTGTCATTAGAACTGAAGTGAAGACATGAAATGTTTGAACTAAAATTACGAGCAATCAGGGAAATAGAGATACTCGTACAAACACGCAACAAGCAGGAAATCTTAAAAATGAGAAAGACAAAAAAAATAAAGGCACAAGAAAGACTTCCTTGCCAATAGCATCATTGTAATTATAAAGATATTTAACACTTGAACGAAAAACAATTCTATGAAAATTACAAAAAGAAAGAGAAAAGAAAAGGAAAGAAGACATACTTAACAGTTACAGCAAGCAAGCAATCGTGCGTACATACGAGTGTATGTACAGTTCATTTGTAGTGTATGTATGTACGAGTATGTCTGTCTGTATGTACGTATGTATGTAGTGTTAGAGACCTTGTTTTGGGTACTTAGGCCTGCCTCACTATTAATCACTTCCTATAACTTCCGTTTATAAAAGACGTTTAGTTTTAACATCAAGCAACAACAATTACGAGTACTCGTACGTATTTATTTATTTATGAAATGTATTAACATGCAAATGGGGTTTATTTCATTTTTCTTTTTTTTTTTGCCACAGAACTAGTTAAAGCTTAAATTGCTTTTAATAAGAAACCACATTCTTTTAAATAAATTCTGTCTTTTTTTCTTTTCAACTCTTCTACACTAGATATTTTTTCGGCTTTAAAAACTTATTTATACTTGGCTTGTTAATTCATTGAGGCTTGAATAGCGGAGATAAAGCAACAAACAACATTTTGGCTTGTAACAGCAGCCAACCGGTTACAGTATCCGGTGATATAAAGGAAAAAATTTAAAATTCTTTTTATTTATTTAACTTTTTCATGCTGTGGTTTTAAAAATGCTAATTTATGAAAAAAAAAAATTTAGCTTTTCATTAGAATTCCAAAAAAAGATTCAATTTTAAGGGTAATAGTTCAAATATATCTGCTCTCCTATAAATTCTGGGCGGGGCTGTGATGTCTTTAATTTATGGGACAGACAAATAATAACTTCGACAGAATTTCGAACTTTCGAGTTCAATTTTATTATTGTAAAATAAAATTTTCTTTTAATTTCCCACCACTTTAACATGCAACTGGGAGATTGTTTCCAAAGAATTCTTACAGAGAAAGTAAGCATTATAATTATCTTGTAGTAGGAGGATTTCAACTTAAAATACATACTTCAAACAAACGAAAGTAACTTCACAGTTTGTGTTTTTTTTTAACTAAAGGTTTGGCAAATTTAAGACTAGGAAGTAAATTTTTTTTTTTTTTTTTGACAAATTTAGTTTTATTGATACCAATGTAAAGTAGAGATATTGGTATTAATAATGGAATATGATGTCGGGAAAGTGTTCTGCCACAGCACGTCGTCAGACAGCCGCTCTTTTCACAAAATTTTGAACCACATTTTGCAAAAAAAAAAAAGTTTCGCTTAACCCGTCAACGCAGCATCGAATTTCATCTTTCAGAGCTGGTTTGTTTACGTAAATCTGGTCTTTCTAAATTAAAATTCATAAATTTCACAATGAAAATTATTTTTCAAGAGCGTAGCGTTCCATGGTTAAAATGTCACAACTTTTAAATATCACCATGCCAGCCAATTTACTTCCTGACCTCAAACTTGCCCTCCCTTTATAATCTTAATTTCAAATAGATTTTATGTTAAATGATCAATTAAATTATATTAAAGTAAAATTTTTAATTCGTTATGGTACAGTTTACCCCGTTTAATTACCCATCGCTTAAATATTTAAGCGTTTTATCATAATTACCTCTATGAGTTAATTAAACGTTTTCGCTTGAAAACCTTTCTCATATAATTACCCCAAAAATCATGACATTTTTGATGAGGTAATTAACTGAGGTTTACTGCAGTTATTTAGTGTATATCTAAAGCATATATAAGGTTGTTGTGACTGTGGCCGTAAGCGCTTTGACTACCACACCGTGCGTTCGAGCTTAACTGTTGCTCGAAAAAGTTAACTACGTACAACAAACATACATTTTCCTGATGCCTACACACAAAAAAATTCATAGGTTTTATTTCCTAAAATTGTGGTATAATTTTAACTAAGTGAAAGGGTAGAATGGCATTTACAAAGTCTTTTAGATAATTTAACAAAAATTTTGGTTGATTTCTATGTTCGAAAAATCAACTAAAATTTTAGTTAAAACTCCTTGATGACTAGGTAAATTACCTAAGTAGCAAAGTAAATTTATACATATATAATGCGGGAAATTATCATGGATTTGAGTTAAAATAACTATTTATAATTCGATAATTTTTCTAATAATATTCAAAGAATTTTTGCATTTGAGAATAATATATTATTTATTAATTTATATTTGTATGCATGTACATATACATATCGCTCATTTACTTCAATAGTGGCATAACTCAAAAAATGAGTTTTTTGAGTTAATAATACAGAAAGATGCGGCATTTCGTATTTTATCTTGTGTAAAAATTTCATATAAATAGCTTGTACCATCACCTCTTGAGAGAAGAATTTTTTTTAATTTCTCCATTGAGTTGTATGCAAATTGAAAACTTAAAACGCGTTTTCTGCAAAACTGTTTTTTTTGAGTTGTGCCACTATTGAAGTAAATGAGCGATATATATAATCAGTGTTTATGTCTGCTATTGACCTAACCGGCTATTAGACGGTCATACTTGGTATGTGAACATGATGTGATGATATATACTCGTTTAAAAGATCTGATAGTCTTACACAGAGGGAAGCAAAAGGCCGCCCGTGGACACTTAGTTATTCTCTTATTTACACGTGCATTCGTACAAGCATGCATTTTACTTTCTTTTATATTATACATATACATATATATGTATGTGTTTGGTTGACTTTGGTCTAACAACACAACAGTCTCTCTGATAACACCATGTTCACATACCAAAATAATACCATCCCATAACCACTAGATCTTGGTCCAACAACATTTAAACATTTATATAGGTTTGATCATAGGTTTGTGCCTAAAATGAACGACTGAACGATTTGGACCCAGCTGTAATAGCCGCTTCTATTTGATTACACAGTGAGCACTCCTACATAACAAAAATGCATAATTTTCTTCTTCTTTTGCATTTGTATACATACAAACACAAACACATCAAAGATAAAGATAAGACAACGTTTGCCGGGCTTAGCTGGTTTATCTTTAATAATTAAAAAATAATAAATTTACACAAATATAAAACTTTAAATTTCATGTTACATACCTTTTTGCTCAAAAATTTTCTTTTGACAAGAAAATAGAAAATAGTTCAATAAAAATAATTTCGAAGAAGATACCTTATTGTAATAGGTATATTAACTTGGATTTTAGGTAAATTGTAATGTACAAATTACCTAACTGCATAGTTAATAAAACCCAAGATTTTTACTTTCATATAAAAAAAGTTACCTATTCAAGCTTAGTTAATATTACCTCTTATATTTTTTTTGTATGTATAAGTGAAATAATTGATAAAATAATATAATTGCATTAAAATAAAATCATGTTGTTTCAACTTGAAACAACTTTGATTTAACATTATTCTTCATATTATTTTCCTATGAAATTCACGTTTTTTCAACTTATAATAACGTTGATTTAATATGATTTTTCATTTTGATTTAATAGTAGATATTGGAGTATTAAATCAACCTGAAATAAAGTTGTTTAAAAAATTAAAAATTTTATTATTTTAAGATTATTGTAAATCATGTTAAATTAATATGAAACACATATGAATCAAAAACATTGCGCCGAAAAATAATAAATGAACCTTGTTTTCGTAGATTGTAATACTTAATTTTTCTGTTGGTATGTGTTAGTATTCAAGGGGCGTGGCACCGTCAAATTTTCCAAAAAAGAAATTGTCTTATTACATACAGGGTGGGCCAAAAGAAACCAAGTTGTGTAAAAGTTTAATAACTTTTTGTTTATTAACTTTTTTTTATTTTTTCTTTCAGATTATATAATATACAAAATGGAAATTTTTTTACACTAAGTATGAAAAATGATGTCTCTTAAATGACCACCGTTTTCAGCTTCGCACTGATGGGCTCTTTTTAGAGCATTTTCCATAACATCTTTCAAAACTTGTGGCTGTAGCGTTCGAATTTCTGCAACAATGTTTGCCTTGAGTTCAAGGATTGTCTCTGGCTTGTTCACATACACTCGCTCCTTCAAAAAACCCCAAAGAAAATAGTCGGGTGCTGTCAAATCTGGCGATCGCGCTGGCCAAATAATTTCCGAATTTCGAGAAATTATTCGCTCTCAAAAAATTTGACTTAAAAGTGCCATTGTGTCTCGGGCAGTATGGGCAGTGGCTCCGTCCTGCTGAAACCACATACCAGGTCTGTTTTCAAGAGCAGGACGCAAAAATTTTTCTATCATAAACCGATACCGCTCTCCATTTACGGTTACAGCACTTCCATCTTCATTCTCGAAGAAGTAGGGCCCAATGACATTTTCAGATGTGATCCCACACGATACGGTACACCTGATGGGGTGCAATTGGCGTTGATGAATGGCTCTTGGATTTTGAGAACCCCAGAACCTACAGTTCTGCTTATTAACAAAGCCATTCAAATGAAAATGATCTTCATCACTCATAATCAAATTTTCAATAAAGTTGATTTCATTTCTGGCCAACTCTTGAAATTTAACTGCAAAATTTAGACGTTGCCGATGATCTGCGGGTTTTAATTCTTGGACCAATTGCACCTTATATGGGTATAACTGTAAATCTTTTTTTTAAATGCGCCGTAGTGACGTACGAGACATTTCTAGCTGAGCAGAACGCCTTCTGCCAGATGCTTCTGGTGCTTCGTTAACACTTTGCTGTACTCGTTCAATATTTTCCGCAGTGCGACTTAAACGTGGTCTACCGGTTCGAGGCAAATCTCTTACGCTGCCATGTTGGTGATGACGATTAACTAAGCAACGAATCATCGCTTCAGAGGGCGAAATTCTGACGTTAAAATGTCGACGATATGCTCTTTGCGTTAAAATAATTGATCTCTGGTTTAAATAATAAAATTCTATTGTTCTGGTTCTCTGTTCAGTTGTGAACCTCTCCATTATAAATTCTCCAAGTGTTGTCTATATAATCTGAAAGAAAAAATAAAAAAAAAATTAATAAACAAAAAAGTTATTAAACTTTTACACCCCTTGGTTTCTTTTGGCCCACCCTGTATAAGAGAGATGTGTGCCAAGTTTCTAAAGTGTGCATTGAGCTAGTTATATGTTAAAATATTATACTTCAATGGGCATGGGGCAACGCCCAATTTCGATACAAAAAACCAAACAGAGAAGAGTTAGAGGTTTAAAATATTTCACAAAATTTTTATTCCAAGAATTTTATATTCAAGTGCTGAAGACATCCTTTTCGCAAAATGCGATTGTGAAAAATTCTGAAATTAAACTTTAAACGTATTTTAAGTTTGGAGTTATATCAAGCTGATTTTAGATTTATTTAGAAACTTAAAGCCTTCAAGGGCTTATAATTAATTTGAGTGAAGAAAAATGTTGTAGAAAATTTTAACTCGTTAAATGTTCGTTTTAATTCAATTATTGAAGCCTATTTTAAGAAGCCACATAACTGAGTTTGAGGACTAAAATAATGTCCAAAGATATTCCAAGAAGAATTGTACATAAAACAGCTGCTAAAGATATTTCAGGTTAAACATAGATGTGTGAATAAGTAGCAAATTAACCCTTAAACTCATTTGAAGCTTAGATCTTTTTCTGTTATTGAAATGTTATTTCCAGCTTTGGTAAAACCTTATGACATATAATTCTCTAGAATATGTCAACTAATTATATAATTTTCTTTTTTTAAACAGTTATTTCACCTCATTTTATGAAAAGTACAAAATCGACCCATACATCAAAGAGTTAG
The DNA here is from genome assembly GCA_949987645.1 of Tachina grossa. NCBI lineage: Eukaryota > Metazoa > Arthropoda > Insecta > Diptera > Tachinidae > Tachina > Tachina grossa. The sequence goes on from OX465275.1 coordinate 157,974,283, forward strand.
AGGGTTAAAATGTTTTACAAAAAATTTTCCTCAAAATTAATACATACTTGTGTATTTTTTTTTGTTTTTTTTTTTATAGAGGGGATCTGCAGATGAAAATGCAAGCAAAAAGCACTCTGCATAAAAGTTAAAAAAGTATGTAATCAGGGCTGCCAGATAAAATTATTGAAAAATCGTCGAAATCCTGATAAACTATAAAATAATCGTCATTATATACTCAAACAATCGTCAAAAAAAACCGGACAAATCAAAATGAATTTTTTAACGAGTATACTTCCGGGTCGATTAGTATGGATACAAAATCGTATAGCAAAAACGAAATCTACATATCGCTACCTTAATATAGAAATGACCTAACTCATAATTTTTTTGAAATCGTGATTTTTACATTTTTCGATACATTTCTTCTATCGATTTCTTCTATCGAAAAATAAAAAAACTCGATTTCTAAAAATTAATTCTAAGAAAATTTTGCAAAGAAACCATGGGTGTAAAATCAAACCCTATACAGCGCATCTCGACATGAAAATTTATAAAATAAATAAATTCATAAGTAACAAGTAAATTTGCCTTATTTCTCAACTAATTGAAATATAATTACATAACTGTACTACACTGCATTAGTAATAAAGCCATATATACTTATTCAAGAATTAATTAAGTAATAATGTCATTTTGGCTTATTACTTATGACTCTATCGCAGTGAGCCGACGAAAATTGGTACATTGTGCCAATCGTGTGACCCCAGCTTTAGACATAATGTTTGGTTAAAGTCAATGCGCATAGTCATAGTTATAAACAAAGTACACTTTAAGAGTTTAAAACCAGTATGCCATACAAAATACTGGTTTTAAAGTCATAAAGTATACTTTGTTTTGACTATGACTATGCGCCAATAGGCAGGGAGTAGCCAAACAAGAAGCTCATGAAGAGGAAATAAATTTTCATTTTGGTTTGATTTTACACCCATGGTTTCTTTGCAAAATTTTCTTACAATTATTTTTTAGAAATCGAGTTTTTTTTTTTATTTTTCGATAGAAGAAATCGAATGTATCGAAAAATGTAAAAATCAATCAATCAATATAAAATAAAGAGTGGGCAAAATTACACTAAAATCTTTTAGAAGATAAGTAATACATGAATTGAAATAGTCGCTTTTTTATAAAAGTTTTTATAAAAGCTTTTATGAAAGTTTTTATAAAAGAACTGCAATATTTTGACTTCTAAAAAATCGTAAATTTTGAGGGAAAAATCGTCAAATCGTCATTTTGCTATTTTCGGCACCAAAAATTGTCAAAATGACATTAAATCGTCAAATCTGGCAGCCGTGTATGTAATTGAAATTACTACAGCGGAATTAAAACCATATTGCTTCGAATATTTCCCAAGCTTAATGAAATTCCAGCCGAAAGTGGATTTTAAATTTGTTACTTTACGCATGTTTGCCTTTCAATTTTTTTCTCTTTGATTTGATTTTTTCATTCATTTGAACATTTGTAAAGCAACATTAAACCATCTTAAGTGTATTGAATTTGATAAGAGACACTCCTCTTTACATAGATATATTTTACGTAAGACATTTCATTAATAATCTTTTTTTTTTGTCTTTTCTTAAATAAAATACATAATTGGAGATTTAGTCAAGGTAAGAATGAAACATGAACCTCTCTACACAATTGGGTGTGTGTGGATTTTTATTTTTAAATCATACTCGCTCCATTTCCTGTTTTTTTTTTAATTTTTTATTTTCACAAATAAATTTAATATTGTTGCGCATTTTCTTGGTGGTGGGGGTTTTCTTTAAAGGGGGAGCTTAAATAATTGATGAATTGCAAAAAAAAGAGATTAAATTAAAGCTTTTAAAACAATATAATAAATAAAATTAATTTATACGATTTTTGGCAAATTGAATATAAAAACTAAAGCATACTTAAAGGATTTCTTTTTTGCAAACTGTTTCATTTAATGCTTTTAATGGTTTCAGCTAAATGTATTTATATAACTTTTTTTATAAATAATTATCATTGCATAACTAAATTGTTGTGTTATACTTTTATAACAACATGTTAACAAAGTTATTAAAATCAACTCGTCACAACAAAACGTTAATTATTATGCATAGTTTGCCAATAAGAACGTGTTAATGTCGATAATGTCACATGTCAAATTTTTAGCAAAATAAAAAAACTTGAGAGTTTAGTTCTAAGGGAGACCTTGCTAAATAGTTTTGAGCATTAAATACATACACCGCAGCAGGCTCCCGACCACAATCTGTAATCGATAGAGACAGATTTCAATTGTAGACATCGATGTCACTTTAAGACAATACCAAAAAATTGGAGCTTGTGCAACCGTTGTCGAAAACAACATACTCCATACTTTTGGCAGGTTTGTGCTATTTTCTAGACCAGTGATCTTCAAAACCTTGCACGCGTGCGAGTGCTCTCACAATAATGAAGAGAGCAATAAAAAATCGTTACTATAATCAGGTCTACCACTTTAATATTAGACTATTCATATCTGCCGGTTGTGTAGTCACATATTACCAGACACCAATAGATTCTTTTTGAATTAGTTTAATTTCAAGGTTTTCTATTTTTTAGAACTGTATTAATCATATCTGAAAGTGAGTTCTTAAGTACTATTTTAAATACATCAAATGAGAATTAATCTGATTTTGAACACGAGAAATTGACTCGAATTAGAGTTTCACAAATATGTCTTGGCAGCCCTGCCATAAAAAGAGGAAAATATATTACGCTCAAAAATAAAGCACCAACACAAACATAAGTGTGAATGTATATGTGTGGGCATCACTGTACCAGCAAGCAAACGAGCCCTACAATACCAAAAGCATTGTGTAAAAGTTACGTCGATGTCGACAACTCGGATAAGGGTGATTATTTTAATGACATCGCAACTACACAACTTTTTTTTGGTCGCTGTCACCAACTTAGACTAATTTATATTTATGTAAAGAACAATGAACATTAGATCTGGATCGAAATCGTTCACTATTTCATTTATGTCAGGTTTTTGTAAAAATCAACTAGTGAGTGAGTTCGACCCAATTGCAATAAACAGGTAACTTATTATAAAACTTATTCAGTAGCTCATTTTACGCACAAATCGATAATCAAACCCATTCAAACTGTATGGGTTTGATTATAGGTTTGTATCTAAGGCAGCCCATACACGATTCAATTCAAATTTCAATTGAGTCGGTTGTTGTCCAAATCAAAGCGTGTATGGCTTTGTCAATTGATTAGTTTGGCAGTTGTCGAGCTGGTTGAAGAAAAATTAAAAGATTTTGATTTTTCATGTTGACTAGTAAATCTTTCAATTCGATTGTGCTGTATGTGCCCTAGTCTCTTGATTTGCTGTTGTCAGTTTATAAAATGTGTGGCCAAGAATCAATTCAATTGAAAGACTCAATTCACAATCGAATTGAAACGTGTATGGGATGCTTAAGACCAACTACTCAAAAAGTTCGATACAAATCTAAAAGGGTTTGATAAAAGGTTTCCGTCTTATGCTAGGAGCACAACTGGGACGAACGACGAATTTCGTCCACGTCGACGAGTTCGTCCATAAAAGTTGGCTGCGTAAATTCGTCGTGTGAAACACAACAACGACAAATTTACTCAGCGAATACCTCTCTAATATTTTATAAACGCTATTTATGGGGAAAAAAATTTAAACTTATTTTATAAAGTTGTTTGTTCTGTGAACAAAGACAGAGAGAGTGAGAGAGGAATTTGTTTTTTGTCGTTCGTCGGCGTAGAAAATAGAAATAAATCTATATCAGAGTTCGTCACGCACGACGAATTTCGTTCGACGGCAGTGTTGTGTTCATTTTCATATGCACAAATGTGTTTTATTTTTTATGACGAAAGTACGCACCAAAAAATTCGTCGTCCGTCCCAGTTGTGTTCGTAGCATTAAGATGACTTAAGACTGAACGAATTTGACGCAACTATACAGCAGGTGTGGACTATATGCATTCACCAGTATTAAGGTTTTCTAGAGTTTAATATCAAACAATCTGAAGCTATCCCTTAGACTTCTTATGTGCATTACAACAACAAACTTATGATCCAACCCATTAAACTTCTGATCTGACTCATTCAGCCAATCGATCGGGTTTGAAATAAACCTATGATCAAACCGATTTAAATAGCATGGGTCCTAGACTTGTATCGAACTGTTTCAGTAGCTCGCTTCAGATACAAACCTATAATCAAGCCCATTTAAATTATATGGGTTTGATTAAAGAGGCTTGTGTCTAAAATGAGCTACTGAAAAACTTCGATGCAAGTCTAATGGATTTGATCATAGGTTTGTGTCAAAACGACCAACTAAATGAGTTCGAACCAACTAGAGCTGTGCCCAACTCGTTCAATCGTTCAGTTTAGACACAAATCTATGGTCAAACCCATTTAAATTACATAGCTTTGACATTGGTTTTTTGTCTAATTGGAACGAATAAACGAGTTGAACCCAGCTCTAACATGCTATGTCACCATTCTCTCAGATTTCATACAAAATATCATCATATAAATAAAAGACAAAATTTCACTTAACTATTTTTAACAAATTGTTAATTTCTTTCACCCGTTTGGAAAACCCCTTTACTTTAATGCTCATTGAAGGCAATGTTTGTAGATATAATCCGCAATTGTTATTTTTGCTTATGCTTTGATTGCACAATCAACAAACAACAAAAACTTACAACACATGTTTAAATTAAGTAGAAATTTTAACTGCAATATTGAATTAGGATAGTTTTGTTATTGCTTTAAAAATGAACATGACACTTTTGTATACAAAAACTACTGCATGCAGCCCTCCATTCCCTTGTCCCTTTCACATGCAGACACATCCTTCAACCACAAAAAAAAAAACAGATGACAATGCATTTAGTGTCACGAGCGATTTTGGAACAAACATTTAAGTTTATTAAAAAAAAAGTATGCAGCAATTTTTGTATCGGAATGGAATTTTATGAAATTATTTTTGGTTGATGTATTTAGTTTGGTCTGAAAATGACATGTTACATGCTGTTAATACAACCACTAAAAACTGCCAAACATTATCTACCTGCAGACGTACTTATGTGTGAGGCACACACGCACACATACGTACATATCGCTCATTTACACAAACATTGTCGTAACTCAAAAGACGGGATTTTAGAGTTAATAATGTAAAATAGTTTGCCATATTGCACCCTCACACTCAGCTCTTGAGAGAAGCCTACATTTAATTGATTCAAAAACAAATAGCAATTAAAAAAATCAAAAAACTCAACTGCGACCAACTTTGAACCGTTAAATGTCCTAAATGGTCATTAGAAATTAAAAATCAGAAGAGAAACCTAAGGATGATTCTAAGATGCCTGACGAATGATATCCATTTTGATATAGTTCGCCGTCATTTGTTTTTTTTTGTGTATACAAAATGGCGTCTGTGGGCTGCCATATTGAGTTTTACTACTGTCATATCTCTAGCGACACTCACAGGATTAAAACAAATCGAACATACACACAGACATATAGGCACTATTCTCCTGCACAAGATATCTTATAAGAACTTTTAAGACATGAGGGATTTTTCAAATGCTTTGCTACAGCGAAATCTTATAAAACAAACGTTAACAACACTGTTTGCAAGAAATTTATTTCAGTATTGTAGGTATAAGAGTAAAGAAGAAAACACTTCGTCACGGAATAATTTGTGATACTAGCTTCTTTCTACGCATAAGCGCGTGTACAAACGTCATGCATGTATGTGTGTATGATCTTTTATTTTTCTGCGCACATGCAAAGGCACACACATGCATTAACATTAGTTGTATGCGGTTAATCACATAATAGCTTACCACCCTGTCGGAGAATGTGTGGTTGACTACAAAAATAGTTAACTTATAGTTAACTTTTCTTAGACTGAGTAAAAGCTAGCTGCAAAGTCATCCAGAACAAACCCAAAATTAATTCTAAAGTTGAATCGAATAATCGAATTTGGTGAGAGCCAACAAATTTATTCTCAGCTACTTTAAAACTCATTTCAGTTTTATATTAACATTTTGCTGTTGTTATTTTAGATGGCAGCTTAGCCGAGTGGTAGTGCGTTGAGTACACAACGTGTGATGTTACATGTTCGATCTACAGAATTTTTTTTTTTAATTTACTGACTACTAGGTGAGTTAAAAAATCAATTTTAAGTTAGCTTAAAGTAGGGCCTAGTGAGACAATTGACTACCGCCAAGGACATCGCAATGTTAAAATAGTCAGTTTTTACATTTCAAGATTGTTTAGGGAGCTCTCTAATAGGCACACACACATACATGCATACATACTAGTGTTTTTCATACGGCATTTCCCGGGAAAAATTTCCCGGGATCCCGCACATTTTCCGGGGAAGAAATCCCGGGAAATTTGTGCGGGAAGAACTTTTTGGTTTCCCGGGAATTGCCGGGAACTCCCGCCCAATGCAAACTAATACAAAATATTTTTTAATTTAATCTATTTCAACAAAAAACCAATTATAATTCATGAATCGATTAAATAATAACGTATTATAAACATTCAGCCTTATTTATAAAAGCTTAAAAAGTCTTTATAAAGAGTTTTTCAAATCAATTTTAATACAAAATTTTTCTTAAAAAGCCTTTATAAAGCCTTTTTAAGTTTTATAAATAAGGCTGAATGCTTATAATACGTTACTATTTAATCGATTCATGAATTATAATTGGTTTTTTGTTGAAATAGATTAAATTAAAAAATATTTTGTATTAGTTTGCATTGGGCGGGAGTTCCCGGCAATTCCCGGGAAACCAAAAAGTCCTTCCCACTTTGCCGGGAAATGAAAAAGTCCGGGAAAAGAAAAACTCTAATACATACATATATAGACTGGTAAACACAATACCATTTGAGTCGCGCAGTCGGGCAAAAATACGTTTTTATTTGCTAATGTCGCTGCTGTTGAGTGCCATTGTCAAAAATATGGGCGGGGCCATATCCTCCAACTTGTATTTCATTATTTTCTATAATCCTACTCATCCGGATCTTTCGAAATTGGCACACGTTTTTAAGAGGTTGGACGCAGTCTAATGTTTTAAGAAGTGGCCGAGGCAACGCCCTTTCAAATCTAGTAGCAAGTCCTACAAAACGATTGCATGCAATGAATCGTCGATATAGTCGGACTATGCTTATACTCAGACTATGGATATTTATTCGGGTAAAAAAAATACGCATAATACTCGGGATATTTAATCATCATACGCCACCCTATACACACATTTGTAGTATATAATATGAAATGTAAAATGTATGCAGGTATGTGTGGCTGTTTGAAAATATGCTTTTTGCGTGTGTGTGTGTGTAAATAAAGTAGCCCTGCATATACGCATGTGGAGTTGATTAATATTCAGAGTACTTTTATACTCATGCGTATGATTGTAGGTCACACAGTCTGTAAAATTTAGCTATAGTTGCTTGTGCTGCGTAATTTAAAAAAATGTGAACAAAAAATAGTTGTATTCGCTTAAAATTAATGCTTGTGTTTGCATATATGAGCGTGTTTTTTATTTCAAAATAATTTTAAAATAATACTTTTGTCATTCTCTGGTCTGTAGTTACACTATTCCTTTCCTATTCTCAGGTAACATAAAGGGACACTCTTTACCAGTTTTCTTTTATTTAAAAAAAAAATATATAAAAGTTAAGAAAAATCTGGACTTCCTTTTTTCTGCTGTTAAAAATTTTATTTGATTTTGTCAAAACAAGAAATTAACTGTATTGTTGTGTGTTTATGACAAGTAGAAATCATATCAAAAAATACAAGAAAGTGATTTACAGAACAGCTCAAAATCACGGCATATGATTTAAAATCCACAGACTTTCAAAACCAGCCCGGTCAATTAATTTTAACTTTTTAGCATGTATAGCTGAAGTTAGTTAAATTTTTGCTAATTTGCTGTAAAAATAGCTTTTTTTTGAGTTATGATGTTGTCGAAGTAAATGAGCTGCGCTTTTTTTTATTTGGAAGCCCCTTTTAGAGTATGCAATACGGAATTTATAAATATGTTAACGGATTAAATGAGCTCCAGCTGTGCCATAATGACTATGTTGCATCACTTAAAAAAGAAAGGGTAAAAAATATAGAAAAAAAGATGAGAGAGAGAGAGAGAGAGAGAGAGAGTTAAACTCAGGGTTATGGTTGACATTGCTGATATATTTCCGTATATAAGATTTTTTGTGCATATTTTCCCATGAAATTTAGCTGATATTAAAGCTCTTTTTGACCCACAATCACATAATGTTGTGGGAGTAATATTTTCTATTCTCTTGCCTCTAAGCTGGCGCTTGTCGGCTGCAATGCAGTTTGCTGAGTAAATTTTAATGAGCTGTAGGAAAAAGAGATTAAAGAGCAGAAATATTACAAAATATAGTCTTTGAAATTAATGACAATTTAACAAAGTTTTCTAGGAAAATGTATGTGCAGAATTTAATTAAAAGAATTTTTTTCCATTTAAAGAAAATTCTGAGAAATTAATCTACAAAGTGCTTATTTCTTGTTAATTTCATACTAAGTCTTGTATAACTTTTGTTCAATGGAGGGCAGTTTGAGGTCATTATTCAGGTTTTAAATTTTTTTTTTGGAGTGATAAACATTAGTATGAGTTATTTTCTGCATTTTACCCATTTCAGTTTTAAGCCTCTTCCGGCTTATTTATATTATTATATGGATTAGGAATCATGTTCTGTAATTCTATAATGCCAGCAAAATTTAAAACTTTGTAGCAATAACTAATTCTTAATAAAACATTTAAAAAAATTATTTTTTTTTATGAATTTAAAGACATAAAATATTTTTATATGCCGTTAGGAGTTTTATAAATTGAAATTAAATTAAATAACTAAAAAATACCCTAATTTTCTTATTTTATATTTTATTCCCTATCAAGTTATTCAAGCCTTAATTCTATTAATTTTACTATTGCCTATATTAAGGGGCAAAATATTCTATATTTTCATTAAATGTCTAAGCTAATCTATTTACTGCAAATAAAATTTTATTGGCTTTGATTTATTTATAAAATGAAAAAAAATTAAAAAAAATTAATTGATTATCAATTTATTTTACTTTAAACAAATAACCAAGTATTTATTTTAGTTAAATAAACACGCCCATAACTCTTATAAAACACTTGATATTATATACCATTGAAATAATAACGCAAGTTGTAATATTTAAATAAATTATAAAAAAAACAATGTGCTAATATTTTTATTCAGCTGTTTCTAAAAAAGTTGTATATTAAATTGAAATAAGCAAAAAAACAATCGTTATTACTTTTTATAGATTCATTAAAATGTTTTATTTTTAAGGGCCCTAAAGTATACTATGGATTTTGTAATATGCGAAAAACTAATTTTTTGCTACAAAAATTTATTATTTAATTAAATCATTTTATTATAAATATATCGACGGCTCCATTCTAAGACATGCTAAGTCAAAAAATCCAGCTTTGATATAAACGCCTTCAAAGTTTATTGATGATATCTCAGGAATGTTATGAGATAGAAACTTGAGGCTTTTTGTAATCATACAATAATTGAAATAGAAGTTTAGCTTATTTTAGCTTATTTTAACTTAATAAATTTGTTGTAGGTCATAGTTAAAAGTATCTTTGAGTACTCAAGATTGTACTCAAATCTATTACCTAGTCCTCTGAGTAGACTTGGCATCTTTCTGGTGGTCCTTTCTCACTTACAATGGTCACCTAAGCATGTTTTAGTTTAAAGAAAAATGTAAATAAATTTTTTTTTGACCTTTCCATTTTAAACTAAATCATGCTAAGTGTACTTAAAATATTTAAAAAAGGAGGTTATCTTAAACTTGACAAATTATGCTAAGTACATTTTTGCTCATAACTTTTGGTGGAATGGATTACTATCAAAATTTATTAGAACCTAAATTAATAAAAGTTGAAAGATGCTGCATATCGAGCCATAACCGCCACAAAAAAAACTTAAGCGACATAGTTTTTGAACTTCCCTTTTTGATGAAAATATATAATCTTCGATGAGAAATAATCGATTTGCCTAAAATAAAAAAATAAATCTCGAAAATCATGTCGCTTAAGATTTTTTGACGTTCATATAACGATGTGGAGCAGATTTTATAGTGTTTTAATGCTGCTACTTTTAGCCATGAATATACATACAGTATGTCAACAAAAAATGTTCACTTAAGAAAAAAATAAGCGTTTCAATTTGCTTTTTTTCATTAAAAAAGTTGTTTAATAAAAAGTATTTTTTTAAAAGAGGCTATTCATAAAAAATACTTATGACTTAAGGTACTTTTTGTATAACGTACTTTTTCTAACCTTTCTTTATGTAAAAGGTAATCCTTGTAACAGATAGTTTTTCTAAAAGCTACTACTTATTTAAGATACTTTTTGTCAAAGATACTTTTTGCAAAACGTACTTTTTGTCAATTTTACTTTTCGCAAAAGGTAGTTTTTGTGAATGGTAATTTTTTTAAAAGTACTTTTTGTAAAAGGTACTTATCGTAAAAACTGATTATCGTAAAAAGTACTTATTTTTTAATTTATTTACTTTTTTCAGTTATTATTTAAAGGTACTTTTTTAAAAGGTACTTTTTAAAGAGGTACTTTTTTAAAGGTGCTTATTGCAAAAGGTACTTTCCTTAAAATGCATTTTTTAAAGGATCCTTTTTTAAGGGTTACTCTTTTTAGAAGGTACTTATTGTGCAAGGCACTTTTTGTAAAATCTGCTTTTCGCAAAAAAATCCTTTTTTTAAAGGTAGTTTTTTATACGTACTTCTTTTAAGAGGTTTTTGTTTTAAAAGGTACTTTTTGTAAATAGTACTTTCCTAGAAGGTATTTTTTGTCACAGGTACTTTTTTAAAGTGTTACTTAAATATAAAAAAGCTTTTGTAAAATATCCTTTCTTTTACGTACTTTTTATAAAAGTTATTTTTTGTAAAAGTCACTCTTGAATAAAGGTTTTTTTTATTAAAAAGTACCTTTTCATAAAAGGCGTTTTTAATCAGATGAAGTAATTTTGACGAAAAGTTCTTTTTACAAGGTACTTTTTATGGGAAGTACTTTTCACAAAAAATACTTTTTGTATTAGAGTTATTTTATTTTGTAAAAGGAATTTTTTCATAAAAAGTACTTTTTTTATCACAATTATCGAAAGCTAACGAACTGTAATGGCCTCTTTCAGTATGTTAAACTATTTTAAGCAAACAATTTTCGTTTTGAAGAGAATTATGGAATAACTTTGCTTAAATTCAATTTGTTGTTTAGTTTTAGTTATTTTTTTTATTTACATTTACATAAATTCCTTGCATCACCATCCCTTTTATAATCATTTTCCCAAAAGTTTTTCAAACCACTACTCAAACCAATTTTGTCTGGGGCTATTAGTTTCAAATATAAAACCTTAACGTCGTTGAAAGAAAAAAAAAGAGAACAAATATTATTGGAATTATTTTACAATTATTGTGGATAATGTCTTAAAAAGGGATAATGTCTGCAGGACATTATGAATTCCAAATGAGCATGCCGACCATTTTCTATGTTAAATTTTTAACTTGTTTTCGTGTTTTATTTATATTTTTTACTCGATGCTGCCTTTAAAATACTTAGTAATTCATGGTGTTTTAAGCGCCTAAGGATATGCTATGGTAATTTTTTTTCTTCACACAAACAAAGTTTTGGTGTTAACTTATAAATGCGTCAGTGAACTTTATTGTATAAGTTCTTTTTTTTTGGGAAATTAAAGTCTTTTTATATAATTTTTTAGCTTTAGAGTAAGTTATTTAGCAAGCATACACATACATATATACTGCTGCCTAGTTTTAGGGCGGCTCAGTATTTTTCTGTGGTGCATTTAAAGCTAAAAACTACACAGCAATAAATGTTTAGTGTGCCTGTAGGGGCTTTACCCCTGCTGTGTTTTATATTTAGTCTAATTTTTTCTGTGTTTGCTACATCAAAATGCATATTTGTTAAAAGGCTTATTTTTTTCATTATTTTCAAATAACATTTCCATTTCTGTTAGCACTCTCTGCTGTCCTTTTCTTAAATCGCACTATTTTAAGGTATCTTTGTAGTTTTTATATAAGCAAAGGAATGCAAAGTTGTTAACATTTGGAACATGAGTGTTGATTTCAACACAACTGCATACTGCTAATTTATGCAAATTAACAGGAAAACTAAAAATGTAAATTTAAATTGTGAATGAGACAAAAAAATTAAGTAATTTTTTCTTATTTAAATAAATTCCTTTAAACTTCTTTGTTATAAAATAAAAACAAAACACAGTTTATATTGTAACTTTTCCTAAAAGTATGCTTTAAGTGAAGTTTAATTAATTCCCCTAAAAGATATGCCTTATGTATGGAATTGTATGAAGTTGTCAATATTTGAGAGTTTATGCAGCACCTTGAGCTATGCAAGTAATATTTTTGTAATAAATATCAAGTTCATATATCTATGACTAGTGGATTCACACTTCAATAGGAAAATGGTACTATTCCCACCAGTTTTTTTTCTATTCATTTCCTTTCTTATATGTATTTCCCTTTCAATTGCTAAAGAAATTGTTTTAAAATTTACTGTGACTTCAAGTGAAATATTATTGAAGCATTGAAATTGATATGCTGCAAATTGAATTTTTTTTACAAATATCTTTTTCTTTCAACTTTCTTAGGTATTTAATATCTGATTGGTAAGATTTTTCCTTAAGATATGCTTTAAACTTTTAATCTTGTTATCTTTGAGTAAGTATGCATGTATGTGTGTATGGAAATTTTATATTATATTTGATGAGTGTTTCTACACAGAATTTTTTGTTTGAAAATTCTTTGTTTCTTGTTTTTTAATTTATACCAAAAGTATAAATAATAATAATATTAAACACAATCTTGTTTTCTTTTTTTGGGGTTTATTCTCTTGTTGAAATGTAAATTTGAATTTGTTTGTTCATTCGTGTAGGGTTTTATATGTAAGTAGTTTTGATTTGGTTCGGTAGCCTTAAGATAAGTATTGATTTTTTTTTTATTACAGTTTATTGCCTTTTGACAGCATATCTGGCATGCCTTAAAGCCCGGTACGGAGTTCATACAGAATTTCACGCTTTCACATTTACACGGAAAAATAATCGTGTAGCCTTTTTTGTAGAATTTCTGTTTGCACACACACAAATTCATTTATTTTTAAATTTACAACACACAAAAACACTAAGAATTAACTACAATTTGATTATAATTGGAAATGTCATACATTACGTGACCAAACAATTGCATAAATGTTAATTTTTATTTCAGTTGACTGAAAAGAGTCTCCACTTACACTTATAACATCCCTAAGATAGGCAATAGATTTAAAAAATTCCTTGCAAACTTCTTTTGAAAGTTCGTACTAGCAAATGAAAATTTATTTATGAAACTTTATGAATTTCAGTAAGTTTTTTTTTTACACACAATTTGTATGAGAACCTGAAATTTCGTATGAACTCCGTACCATATGTATGTATGTAAAAAAAATTACGGAAATTCAGGTCGGTAAATTTCATAAAGAAATTTTCATTTGTTAGTACGAACTTTCAAAAGGAAAATACACGGAATTTTTTAAATCTATTGCCTATCATAGGGAGCTATAAATATAAATGGAGACTTTTTCAGTCAACTGAAACAAAAATTAATGTTCAAACAATTGGAATTTTTGACATTTCTAATTTTCAACAATTTGTGATTAATTTTAATTGTTTTTGTGTGCTTTAAATTGAAAAATAAATTAATTTGTTTGTATGCAAACATAATTCTCCACAAAAGCCTACACGAGTATTTTTCCGTGTAGAAATAAATGTAAATTAAAAAACGTGAAATTCCGTAAAACTCCTTACCGTTCTTTAATAAAGATAAAAAAAATTTTTTAAAAGAGACAAATGACATGTTACAATGTTTAACAAAATTATATTACATTATATATTATATAGAATTTTTGTAAAGCTTGAAAATTAATTGAAAATCGGACAAATTTAAGTTTAATAAAAAAATCACACACATTTTATGTTATAAATTAAACTTATTTAACTGTAAAGTTGTACTCATGGAGGTGCTTCTGTTGATTTAGCTATTTTTTCATTAAGTATACCACCGTGGTGCACCACCATGAAATTTACTGTGTGTGAACCGAAGAGATACATACTCTATGACAAAATGTGTTTTAGGAAATTATTGTCCTAAAAATAAATAATTTTAACTTTTAATATACAATTCGAAGAAAAATATCGAAACTATTCGATGTAATAATTCAGTTCGCCTGCAAAAATAAAGTGAACAAAACCAAGGGAAAAGTGAAAAAATTCACGTGAAAAATATTCTGCCTTATCGTGGTTATCTACTACGACTGTTTGGTAATAGATTAAAGAAGACAGTTTTTCTTTAATCTATTGCCAAACAGTCGTAGTCGTATTTGAAATACACCAATCACGATAAGACAGATTATTCATGATAAGGAGAACCAAAAAAGTGAAAATATTTCTGGGAAAAATTGTTCGAGAGAAAAAATAGTTACTATAGGGGTGAAAGAGCTTCTCTAATTTGTATTCAACTCAGGAACATTTATTAGTGAGTATTTGTATAAAAAACTTAAGAATAAAAGATTTATATTTAATTATCCAAGTATTAAGATTTCAGAAACGTTAAAGCGTTCAATGTATTGTCGTTTAAACGAAATCTTATTTTTGTGCAGAATTTACCAGCGACAGAAAACACTTCGTGTAAAGAATTGTTATAATTTTCTTAAAATTTTAAAATTTTTTTACCTTTCATTGTTACAGAATGCTTAGTAATGTATAAGTCTTCAATGTAAAGTACATTTGCTGTATTTTTAAACAAGATATTAATGTTACAGTAAAACTTAAAAACCGACGCTTTTTTGTCGGTTTCGGTTTCGGTTTTTATGGGTTAAAAACCGTGGTTTCGGTTTCGGTTACAACCGAACGGCAATCCCTAATATCGATCCATAACCGCTAAAATAGCTTGAGCGACATATATTTTGAACTTCGTTTTTTTACGATCGCAAATAGTCAATTTTGCAAAAAAAAAATTTTGTTTGAAAATTATGTCGCTTAAGCTATTTGGCAGTAATGGCACGATATCTTCAAATAGTTTTAAGTATAACTTTACAAGAGACATTTGAAACCTCACTTTTTCTAGTTTTTCGACATTTGCTCGCCTAATTGCGTGCTTTTGATTTTCTTAAAGATTTTTCCTAAAAATAGGCAATATTTTTTTTAATATTTCATTTGATATAAAAACTAATAATTCACTACCTGGATCCAGTAACTTCTTACGAACCGAAGTTTTTAATATTTATTAGGGTCGTAACGAATGTTCGCATTCGCTTTTGCATTCGCAAATTGTTCGCTTACTTTTGCTATTTGCATTCGCTAAAATATGCGAATATTTCAAGCGAATACTAAAGACAAAAACAATTTTGTACTTCTTTTACGAAAATAGCTTGCGATTAACAAACGTCAAAAAGACGAAAATTTGTTTAAGCCAGCATGAAAAAGATACATATACATACTTACAAGTAAAGCATTCTAATCAAAGCTTTAAAGCTTTTAGTGGAAAACATTTCTATAAATAAGTTCTCATAGGTATAAAAATGAAACCAAAATCCAGCGGTGTTTAGAAATATTTTTCAGTTTCATTTTCTACTTAAGACTACTCTGTTCAAAGTTTTGAAAAATGTTGAAGACCATTCATTACTTCGTACAAAAAAATTTGAAATGCAAACAATATTAACTAGTCCCTGTTGGTTGTAAATTCCACGCGAAATAAGTGCCACTCATAGTATTTCCCGTGAAACTTAAAATGTTGAAGACACACATGTTTCATATGTTTTTCCCAAGATGAACAATTCATTCATGAACAATTCATTCCAATTTTTCTTAATACACGCAAAGAAAAGATATGGTTGTAAAATGGTTGAGAAAATAATATTATGCTCTCTGAAACAAATGTGTGGTCATAGAAAACTAGTTATTGTTATTTTAAACATTTATTTCGTTACGAGAAAACAGAGTAATGTTTGAATTTAATAATTATATTAATAATTAATAATTATATTAATATATAATAATTATATTATTATATTATATATATTATTATTCATAGAAAGTGCAATATGGTTAGAGTATAACAATATAGTTTTGTTAAAAATTTATGTCTACAACATAATTTGTATTATTATTTAAAAATAATATGATGTAAATAACAATATAATATTATCCAAAATCATACTGTGTTAAGTTTTTAAAAAAGTCTTTTTCAGAAACATCTGTCAATTCAGTATTTCGTTTGTAAGCTATCGGTAGTGCACGTTTGGTCTTAAATAAATAAATATATAAAAAAAGTGTAAACAAACGGCTAGAACAATAAAAATATATAAGCATTTATGTGTCTTCTTATACAGACATGTCTGTATGTCGTGTGAGTATATTTTCTATATATCGCACACTAAATCATAAAGAGTCACAACTCGAAAAAAAAAATTTTAAGATGCTGAGTAGTTGCAAACAACTGTTGATACTGTAAAAATGACGCAAGTATGTAACATAAAAACAATACAAACGGTATCATATATTCTTCAAGAAGACCTTATTGCAATAGAAATCATTGCGGTCGTTAGAGTTTTGTTCAGGTAAATGATTTTTAAAAAAGCAAAACCACTTTGATAATTTTGAGTTGTGACTGTTTATGATTTAGTGTGCGATATGCATTTTATTTCAACAATATTAATTTATTAATTTATTTTTATTTCGAATTTAACGCACAGCTGTCTCTACAATAAATATATGATTAAAAAACAAAATAGTATTATTATATTAAATAATACTGTGGTCGTATTTAACAATATTAATATAATATTAGAACATGGTATGGTGAGTCTCAATTATATTTTAGTCACATCTTACAATAGTGTTGGCATATTTACAATACTAAGATTATGTGTAACAAAGTTCATTGTTATTGTAGATAATATTATTATTAACTCAGATAATAATATTATTAAAGTTTGCTTTTCTATTAACAATAATATAATTTGACTGCAACCATAAAATTCAATCATAGTATGTTGCTGTTTGATTATGGTTATCTCAACCATATTTTTTCTTTGCGTGTATGACAGCATTTCACATGAAATGTTGAAAAGAGTATCACGCTTTAGGGCCAAAGTACAAATTGGTTGATTGTCTAACATTTTTAATTATTATCTATACTTATTAACCCCCGACCAAAAAAGGGGTGTTATAAGTTTGTACACAGAAAGAAA
Source organism: Tachina grossa (assembly GCA_949987645.1). NCBI lineage: Eukaryota > Metazoa > Arthropoda > Insecta > Diptera > Tachinidae > Tachina > Tachina grossa. The sequence goes on from OX465275.1 coordinate 157,991,670, forward strand.
AAAGCCGTACTAAATTCAAGTTTTTTCTACTTACTTTTAATACGAATCGTACTTAAAAATTTGAGTACGATTAGCACTAACATTTACTCAAAACAAACCAAAAACGGGATTACTTTGGAAAACCAATCCTGGAGTTTCTTAAATTGAGTACGAAGTGCTTAAATTATGTAATAAAATATGAATCAAGTAAAAAGTTCTTAAATTGAGTAAAAAGAACTTATTTAAAGTACGGCTGTGTACTTACTTTATACACATATGAAAAGAAAAATAAAAATACTTTTGAACAAAAAAATTTCAAGTTCATTAGTGTGCTTGTGATTGAAATTCAATATAATGGGAAAATCAATACATTAAAATAAAAATTATTATATAATATTTGTATTTCTAACAGAAAATATTTTATTTAAAAGTGACTAGGCACGGTTGATTTTTAATACTCGTGTGAAAAAGTTTGTTTTTAATAATATAAACGTGAAAAAAATAAAACTATATATAATATATAAATAAATAAAATAAAAAATGAAAGCAAAGGAAAACTACTAAAGGTTCTGAGGGGCTTAGGTTACGGAGCTGTTTCTCAATATTTAAGGCGTAAGTAAAAATATGAGTTTTTTTTAAATCGATTATGCGTGTTGTATTTAACAAGTGCCGTTGCACACACTGCAATTTTAGTTGAGCAACTTTTTAGTTCATCGGCGAGAGAGGAAAATATGATACTTCCCATCTTCATTATCTTCTCTTTCATCTTCCATAATCCCAAAATTTGCTCAACTGAAATTGTCGTCTGTGAACCCAATATATAATTGCTATCGCTTCAGTCCTTGCAAATAATAAAAAAACAAAATACACACTTTGCTAACATTATGAAAATGTCCGTAAAAGATGTATATATAGAAGTATATTTTAATGTGTAGTTTTTTTATATTTTATAAATATACATACATACATATTAATAAAAAAATAGTAGTAGGTACGAAAACTTTATGTATACGCATGCCTCATAATTTCTCATTGATAATTATTTTTTTTTTTTGCTCAACTCGCTGTAAGACCGGACTCAGAAATATGTTATCGCTCTAGATGCCCAAGAACCCCTAGTTTCTTAATGACATAGTTTCCCTTAGAGCACTGATGGAGTTGCACTTTTGGAGCGATAACGATTATAAATGTAATCAACTTAGAAACGTGGGCTTTAGTTGAGAGCAAAATATATAATTATTTATTGATGACAAAGAGGCAGTATCTTGCAGGTAAAGTGCCTATTATTATTTAGTAAAAAAATCATTCAATTAACTGCTAAGAGAACCTATGTATATAAATTTAAAATCTATAATTTTTTCCTTTCGTAGAACTTTAATTTTGGTCTCATTTAGCATTCTTCCATAAAAATTTTCTGCCGAAACATGTAACAGAGCGACGTAAAGGAAGCAATGCTAGTTTTTGGTCTTCGCATGGAGTTTGGTGAAAACCTTTTCAAGTGGAATAAACTAATTAAAACAAATAAAATATTAATATGGACAGTAAAAAGTTAATTACAAAATATACAAATTTTATTTAAGCTTTAGGTCCTTTTTATAAATAGTTGATAACAATACTTATTATTTTATCGATAGCTTCTACACAACGTTGCAGCGAAATATCGATAAAATAATAAATATTGTTATCAACTATTTACAAAAAGGACCTAAAGCTTAAATAAAACTTGTGTATATTAAACTAAAAGGTCGAATAAATTATTATAACGTTAATTTAAAAATAAATTAAATCTTTTTATTCAATAAATCAAGTTAGGATTTCTTAAAACAGGTGCATTTAGAGATTAATTCAATCTAATTTTTTCTTAAATGAATCTCGTTTTTGGATTATTTCAAGTACGGATTCGGCACTAAATCAACGCCATTTTTAGATTAATTCAATCTGTGATTTTCCTTAATCAATCTCGTTTTAGGATTATTTCAAGTACGGATTCGCGACTAAATACACTAGAAAATTCTTGAATCAAGCGCATTTTGAATTTGATTCAATCTCAGGTTTTCTGAAATCAATCCTGTTTTGGGTTTATTTCAATTACGGATTCAGGATTAGATATGGATAAAATTAAGTATTTAGCACTTGAATTATCCGCACTTGAATCAAGCCTTCTGTACTTGATTTAAGTAAATCCGTACTTACCGTACCTATGACACCGCTTTGGATTGATTTAAGTACGGGTGGATTGATTTTTATTTTGAGTGTAGTGTATGTCTGCGTAACTGTGTGTCTGTACAAGTCCACGTACAGACCAAACGGCTTTACCGATTTTGATTTATAGTATTCTATTTGACTAAGTGACCTTCACTTAGTCGAGAGGGTTCCTAGATATGTTTTAAGAAAAGTGATGCAGCCGTTTAGAAAATATCACATCTTTTCTAGACGTTTTCATGTTCTTATATAAATTTATTTTCATGTGATATTTTAACGTATTGCAATATTTGCATTCGCTTGCGCATTCGCATTCGCTTTCGCAGAAATTAAAATGTATTACTCGACCTCGCATTCGCATTCGCTAAACTGGTATTCGTTACTTCCCTAATATTTATCGATATATTTATTTGCTTACGGTAACGATAATGTGATTCTGTAATTTCTTTTTTACGATGGCGTACATCTTTGTTTTACTCGACATTTAATTGTATACCGTGTGGCATTCCTGCATACAAAATATCAAAATAAGCGAAAAGCACTAAGAAAAATTAAAGGACAACTAAATGAATTTGAGCTTTTTATTTTACTTTATTTACTTCAACTGACAGCGAAAATCGTATAAATATATTACTGAATAGGAAAAGTCGATAAATTTTCGTAATATTAATTAAAACGATACGATTATCATAACAAAAGTTGCGAAATGCAGGTACAGGTGTTTGATGGAAAACGATTTAGATACCAGAACGGTTTACAACGAGAACAGCCCCCGTATTCTGCAACTCGCTAAAGCTAAATCTCTATTGCTAAAATTCGATTTATCGATTTTCGGCTACGAATGCAATTTTCAAACGTATATTGCTAAATCAGGCAATGGCTCAAAAATTTTATCCGCCGAAATTTTATTGTTTTGTGTCATCGCCAAAAATGTTGAATTTTTTATTTGTTCTGCATTTTAGCGATCGAATTTAGCTTTGGTTTTAGCGAGTTACAGAATACGGGGGCAGGTGTGAACTATTTATTTGAATCGTTCTTAGGTACTTTACTTTTAATTTTTAAATTTACGTTCAGGGGCCTCTCAAAACTACAAATTACAAATCTACAAATAAAATACACAAAAAAAATAATAATATTTTTAAAAGTGTTGTTGTTTTGTGTGTATTTTACTTGTAGATTTGTAATTTGTAGCTTTGAGAAACGGGCCTCAGATATTCTTTTTGTTATTCATATTTGAAATTCTCTAATTAATTCTTTTTCTTTTAACTAAAATATAAAGTTTCAGAGCTAAATATGAAATAAAATTTATGTGTTATTCTGTTTAAAAGCAAAAACTTTTGCCAAACAATATTTTCTACCAAAATTTCTTAAAGTAATAAATTTCATACTCTAAAAATTTAATTTTTGCCATGAACTCTTTTTGCCATATACAATGAGTTGAATTTACTTTATCTACATTTCGGTCGGCGCGTTTTCCTCCCTATTGACTTGCTGGTCAGATAATGTGCTTTAACTCTTAAAAAAAAAACATTACACACACGCACAAGAGTCATACAATTTTATTATATTTTCTTGTATAGAAGCTTATCTGCTTTAGATTTGCCTATGTTCAGGTCCTTTTAAGTATGCAAAAGATTTGTTTTGTGTGTCCTTTGTATGCTAAATATTCCAAACCAAAAAAAAAAAACTTTCTCAGAAAAAAAACATTATTCCCTTATATACATATCTATTGACCTTTTCTAATTGAAAATTCCTATTTAATTTGCTTTTGTTAAGAAATTTTTCTAACAAAAACATAGTTCATAGTCCGGCAAGCATAAAAACAAATTGTTCTTTTCAAAGTTAGAAAAACAAATTAGGCTTAAAATAGACTAAAAGTTTTTATTACTTTTTATTACATTTAAGAAATTTATTATTATACAACGCTGAACAACTAGCAAATAAATTTCAAATTACTTTTATTACGAGTATTATTATTAAATTATTTGTTTGGTCAAAGTAAAGGAAACTAAACCACCTTAAAGCAACATATTATTCAAAGAAAATATTTGCAAATATATAAAAATCTGTAACTGAATTTTTACAGAATTGAATGACCGAGAACATTATTAACTAGAAAAATTTTTAAATATTAACGGTCTAATTCATAAATGCTTATTAACAGTTCAATAACACATTAATAGTCAAAAATCGCTAAATGTGTATTCATAAATGATTAATAGCCTATTAGACGTTTAATAAACGTTTCATAACTCAGAGATTTTTAATGTAGCCTCTATGCTACTTTAAGCGTTTGATAAACAATTATAATTAATATTTTCTTGATTTTTTTATACCTTATGTGAGATTTTCTGTGGTTTCTCACTTTTATGTATCTTGTTTATTCTTATGCATGTCTCCTGAATAATGTTCTTGGACAAATGTATTAGTTTATGTAAGTCGGTATGCATAATTGTACAAAAAGAAAAATACATACATATAAACATCGTTAAAAATTAAAGAAATCCAATTCATTGGCAAAAAGAAAAATAGAATTATATACATACATAAGGGCATATGTAAGTACAAGCATACGTATGTTTGTATGGTACTGCATGCTTACATATGTATGTATGTATGTACAATAACATTTTAAAATTAAAACAAAATAGTGATGCATAATCGACTGCAATAAAATGGGTATTTGCCTACCCCTGTACTCAGCCGAATATAAATGTGTTTAAATACAATTTTTTGTAATAAAAAAAAATAGATGCTTGTTTTGTAAAGATTTTTGTTTGCGGTTTTCAAACTTATTATGTTTGTATATTGTGATTCTCAATATAGTATTAAGAGTCTTACTATAAACATACGGAGTTTGTTAACTGAATTCAAAACTTTTTTGGGTTGAAGTCTACTGACGAGTTCCACAAGCGGGAACGAAATGCATATATACAATTGCTTAACCATAAAAACAAGCCAATTTTTTGAAATTAAATAAAGACATTATTATGTCAAATAAATATACTTCAGTATTTTTTGTAATATATAAATTTTTTTTTGGTTTATTTATTAATAAAAAGTGAAACGCCTACTTTTTAAGTTATTTTTTAATAACATTATGCCCAATGATTTACTTATTTTTCGACTCAAACAGACTACCTAGTTAATCGATTCGTCGTTGTATGCATCACTAAACATAAAATGAGAGCGAAAGTAGCACGATGTTGCCAACATAAAATTACAAAAGAAGCAAAATCGTTTAAAAGCTAATTCACTGATATTAATCAGTTATGAATACAAATTTTTATTAGAGCTTAATAAAGCAAAATCTGTTTTATAAGTAATGTACAGATTAAAGCTGAAATAAGGAATTTTTATGAATGAGACCGTAAAACTATATTATATGAATTCATACGGAATTTCAGCTTCTCATACAAACCGTATTTAAAAAAAAAAATATGGAAATTCAGGATAGTTAATTTCGTCCATTCGCTAGTATGGACTTTCAAGAGGAAACTACACGGAATTTTTTAAATTTATTGCCTATCTTAGGCATGTTATAGATATAAGTGGAGACTTTTTTCAGTCAACTGAAACAAAACTTACTGCCTGTCCCACGATGTCACTCGCAAACGTTCGAATGACAACTTATATTGAAAACAACAACAAATTTTCTAATGTTATTGTTGTTTGCAATACAAGTTGTCGATCGAACGTTTGCGAGTGACATCGTGGGACAGGCAGTTAATGTTTATAAAATTACAATTGTAAAATATGTAACTTAAGCACGGTTCCGGAGTTCTTCAGGAAATTTCACGTTTGTAAATTTACATTTATTTCTACACGGAAAAGTAATCGTGTAGCCTTCTGTGTAGAATTATATTTGCATACACACAAATTCGTTTATTTTTGAATTTACAACACACAAAAAAAAAATTAAAAATTAATTACAATTTTATGAAAATTAGAAATGTCAAAAATTCCGTGAACAAATAATTGTATGAACATTAAAAAAAAAGTCTCCAATTATACTTATAACATCCCTAAGATAGGCAATAAATTTAAAAATTCCGTGTACTTTTCCTTTGAAATGGAAATTTGTCTATGAAATTTACCAACCTGAATTTCCGTAATTTTTTTTACATAAAGTTTGTATGAGAACGAGGGTCGTATTACTCTTTTTATCACTTTCATGATATGGGTATCAAATAAAAGGGATTTTCGAGGAGATGAGCAAAAATGCAATGGAAAGTGGCTTAGGCGCCAAAAAGTGGACATTTGTGTCCATTTATCACTTTCATGATATGGGTATCAGAAATTGATTTTTATTTGTGCTCAAAAAAATAAAAATCATAAAATAACAATTGTTACTGCTCGAAAAAATAAAAATCAATAAATAACTAGTATATTCTGATTTTTATTATAAAATACATAACAGTTACGGTCCCTGATGAGAACATGAAATTCCGTATGAACTCCGTACCAGACTTCATAAAAAAAAAGAACAAAAAAATCTACAATATAAAAGAGTATTAAATTATTAGTTATGCGCTTTAGTGGTTCTTTTCAACAATCCAATTTTTTTTTTATAAAATTCCAAACAACAGTAATATCAAATCAATTGCGCCCTTTTTTTGTTGGTTCACCAAAATGTTGTTGTTGTAATTATTTCCGCTTATAGTTTTTTTTTCAAAATTAAATTGCATAAGTATTTACATATTTATCTAAAAATAAAGTTATATGTATTTTAAACAAAACATTTATAATAGAGTATCTATTATCTAAAAACAAGCCCAGCCATGCAAAACGCCCCTTTAGTTCAAGTGTAACTGCTAATTTATGGTTTATTTCACTTTCTTTTTACTCTTTTGCTTTTCATGTACTCAAGCAGAGACAAAATAAAAGTGCACGTGATGTGGAACAGAAGTTTGGGATAAAAAATATGTTATCCAATAAATTCAATTTGAGAAATAGCAGCAACAGGGCATTTTGTGTTTTAGTGCTAGGATAGGAAATAAATTTTGAAACTAGAATGTGTGTTATTTTGTTGTTGTTGCTTTAATCAACATTTTAGTGCTCGGTTTGTTTTTTTTTTTTTAATTGTAGGAAAGATATTCTTTTAATATTTCAAGCGATGAAGTTCGTCTTTTTGTATAATTGCTATTCAATCACTTCAAAAGTTTAGATTGGCTTTAGGTAAAACTATGCATATAGATAATTTGTTTTTCGGCCAACAATTTTACGTGAAGTACAAATTAAAAATTTCAATGGACTGATGACTGCAGAATATGAGAAATGCTGTTGCCATGAAGCATTCACTTTTACACGTGAAATATGTTCCCTTTCTCTAAAATCGTGATCGCCCATGTTTGCCTTGTTGTTGTTTCAGTATACTATTTTCTAAGTTTATTCACCGTTTTTTTGTTCACGGGCAATAATACTTCAAGTAAGCAAAATTGTTTCACCTTTTATTCCAGATAAAGTTTGGTACGGACTTTTAGGTTCTCATAGAAACTGTATGTAAAAAAAAATACGGAAATTCAGGTTGGTAAATTTCATAAAGGAATTTCCATTTGCTGGTACGGACTTTCAAAAGAAAAGTACTTACACGGAATTTTCGAAATTTATTGCCTATCTTAGGGATGTTATGAATAAAAGTGGAGACTTTTTTCAGTCAACTGAAACAAACATTAATGTTCAAACAATTGTTTGGTCACGGAATTTTTGACATTTCTAATTTTCATAAATTTTTGATTAATCCTTAGTGCTTTTGTGTGTTTTAAATTGAAAAATAAATGAATTTGTGTGTATGCAAATATAATTCTATATAAAAGGCTACATGATTATTTTTCCGTGTAAAAATAAATGTAAATTTACAAGCGTGCAATTCCGTAAGAACTCCATACCGGGCTTAAAGCCCGGTTTACGATACAAAAAAACACTTAAATTTAATTACAATTTGATGGAAATTAGAAATGTCAAAAAATCCGTGACCAAACAATTGTTTGAACATTAATTTTTTTTTTTCTTTTTTTTTTAAGAGAAGTAACACTTAGGCAATTAATGCCTACTACTAGAGCTGCAAAACTATCGAAGTCGCTCCACTCGATAGTTTCGATAGTTTTATATAAAACTATCGATACTATCGATAGTATCGAATAGTTTTATAAAAGTTGCCACATAAACTACATTTGACTCGAAAAAAATCCAAAGTCCTCAACATTTTCACTAGTATATAAAAATATATCAAGCCTTTTTTTCGATTTTATCGTAAGCGGCACATTATCGAAAATATACATTTTTATTGAACTTATAATTTTATGGGCCTACCCATGGTTTAGAATTATCAAAACGCGAAAATTGTTGATAACTTTTAAGACACTAACTGTAAAGTTTTATCGTAAGCGACAATTTTAACCTTCTTCTAAAAATTTAATTTTTATCGCATACGATTACATCGAAGATTAGGCTGGATATGTAGGTATGTAGGTACAATTAAAAAAAATTTTGTAGGGAAACACGCTAGGGTATGTCAAAATAAATCAGAGACGATTGGCGGCCGTCGCGATATCAGTACCACCAAAATTTATCTTTGTGTCGACGATGTTGAATTTATTAAGATACTTGTGACTACTATTTGTCGAATAATACTTGGACTTATAAATAAATTCATATACATATGCACATATGTATGTATTTAAGTACTTATGTATACAGGAGCAGGGATGCGATGTCATATTTACAAATTGTACTAACTTTCGAAAAAAAAATTTTAATTTTTTCAGTACGATTGTACCTAATTCCTTATTTATGTTTTTTTAATACTTGTACTTTTTAATTAACTAAAAATCAATTAACAAAACGCCAGAAGGTGCACAAAGAATATTGGTTGCTGGGATCTGAATATAAAAGTAACATTTACGATATACTACGTTTATAACCTTTTTTTTATTCGATTGTTCACAGTCGATGCAAATAGTCGGCTTCTCCCTTTGGTACGAAAATAAAATTTCCACATTTGCAGATGAATTTGGAATAAATAACATTCCTCCAGCAATTCTTTAAGTACCGGAAAACATCGTTTGATTTACATAATTTTCTAATACCTTCGAACTAAAGATTAACACCCTTGTGCAAAAAAATATGTAAGTGAATGTCAAAACCGGTTTTTCTATGGAAATTTTTTTTAATGTACACTTCAAGCACGCATTATTTTTTGCATAAGGGGGTTAATATATTTTAATGCTATTTTTGGCATGTAATAAATATAAAGAGATTCCAGTAGTGCTAAATGGGTCATTGCGGTGCTACGGTACTTTTGGCATTCAAATAGCGCTAAAATTATACAATTGTACCAACTTTTGCATCGCTGTACAAAAGCTTAAATCAACGACGGATAATTTGCTTCAAAGCTGCCGGCCGGCTACTGTTTACTGACTTCGATTATTTTTACCCTTTTAATTACTTCTTTTTTTTACCGATAGTATCGATAGTGGAGAAAACTATCGATATTTCATTTACAACAAAACTATCGATACTATCGATAGTACTATCGATAGTTTTGCAGCTCTACCTACTACTTTTACTAGGTGTTACCTTCTTTAGGAAAGGGATAGTGATAGAAGACAGGTGGTGAAGGAAGAGATAGAAGAAAGCTTCATTCTTTTACAACTCTGCTTTTTGCACGCTTTTTTAATAATGCAGTGTTGCAGCGCCTTCTGGTGTTAATTGAGGCGTATGAATTTTTGAAGCTGTGTTTAGTAGCCATTTTATTGGTTATTTTACTTCGCCGATGATTTTTGCTACACAATACCGACGAAGGAGGGCGCTCTGATGTTACATTAGGATTAGCATCTGCTGAAGTCGGTATAGTTCAGTGACCAGTGACTATGCCTTCATCACTTGAACTTTTCCCACAATAACTGATACAAAGGACACTAATGCACATCAGAAAAATGCGTGGTGTTGTTATTTTGATGACTGTCGGATACAGGGATTGAACCCAGGATCTTCAGTTTTGTAGTCAACGTGCTAACTACTTCAGCCAACGCCACCCTCTGACTGAAAAAAGTCTCCACTTATATTTATAACATCCCTAGGATAGGCATTAAATTTCAAAAATTCCGTATACTTTTCCTTTGAAAGTCCGTATTAGCAAATGGAAATTTCGTTATGAAATTTACCAACCTGAATTTTCGTAATTTTTTTTACATACAGTTTGTATGAGAACCTGAAATTCCGTATGAACTCCGTACCAGGCTTTAAGAGTGAATATCTAACTGCAAACGTTTTATTTTTCTTGAAATAGACATTTTATCTGTTTTTTTGTTGTTGTTATTGCTCGAAACAATATTTAAAGTCTAATTTTAGGAGGTATTCTTTTAAGCACATGCTTTTCTTAGCAAAAGTCTTTTAAATCCATTTTATATTTCATTGTTACTACAACTCATTTACTTAACTTGAGAGCAGAAAAATATTATTTTCAATTACCACAACTTTAACTTGGTAACATTAGTTGTGTTTATTTTTTTGTAGTTATTCTTACAATAAAACTTTTTTAATATATTTCTGCAAAAATATTTTCAGCTTCTTGTGCTTATGTAAACAAAAAAATTATAACAAATGTTACAGATCTTAACTCCAGTTTTCAAAAAAGCTGTTGTAAGTCTTAAAAATAAAACAAACAAAAAATGTTTGCCTACATTTAGGCATTACGTAAGAATGATTTATATATTATTTTAGCAATGTAATCAGCCTTATATGCCAGCAAAAGGCGTTCGTGGAAAATAAAAATAATAAATTTTTTGCCATTTAAAATGTAAGGAATTGCAAATAAAATATCTCAGATACATATAAATATGTTAAAACGAAAAATACGTATTTGGAATTGCTTAAAATTTCTTTAAAGTTTCATTGGTATATTTAATGTTTTTTTCTATTCCTTCTTTTTTTCTAAGAAATTATATTAATGGATAATAACATTCAAGAAACAGCTCTACTAAATATATACTTGAAACTTTTATAGTTTCTTTGCAAATAAAAAAATGTAGCCTATTTTACGGATAATAAATATTATGGTCGGTATATTAACATTTATTGTCTTGATGCAAATGGAACTCCAAGTTCATGCAAAAGCAAAACATTAGAGTCTATTTAAAGGAAGTTGTAATAAAGAACTTTGTATGAAAAGCAATCCTTAGACTCATTTAAATAGCACATGTAAGATTAATAAAGTCAGCTTAAGCAGTTAAAATCATTTAAATATAGAACAATTTTTTCAGAGTAATAAAATGGTTTTTCTAAGCAACTTAAACACACAAAATCATGAATTATTCATTCATTTTAATTCTATAATATATAAAGCCAACAGACAAACGTTTAAAATCAGCAAATATTTTCAATAGCGAAAAAGTTGCCTACTAAAAGGGGCTTTAGCTTTAATATGTTTAAAAAAAATGTATATCCAAGGGAACATTTCATATAGGCCATACATATATACATATGTATGTATGCATATTACTGCTTACTACGGCTGTTAAATTAAATAAATTAAAACAGTGTTTGCTAAGTTTTTTTTTTTTTGTTTGTTTAAAACCCCAGTATGAAATCATAAAGCAAAGCATACTTTTGGGAATTCCAAGTATGTAATTTTTATAGATTATAAATTCAAAATTCATGTTTTTGTTTACATAGTTGGGCTTAGTGAAAAAAATATGAATTTTGAATCTATTAAAAATAATTTATTTTTGAAATTCCCAAAAGCATACTTTAGGGAATAAGAAAATATTATTATACAAAATATTGTTCGCAAAGCAAATATGACAACTTGATTTCAGGGAAACATTTCTTAAAGCTTAAAATGTAAAACTTAGCAAAGAAAAAGTAAAGTAAAGTAATTATTTAGAAGCGTTAATGTTCGTTTATGTTTTCAGAAGTACCAAGGCAAAGTATAAATTAAGAGGTTTAAAAATTCATTATGCAAATTATGTTTTTCATGGAAATGAGTTTTTTTTGTACGAAAGGATTAAAAGCTTTGAAAAGAAAACATTAATAAAGTGAATTCTTTTTTTTTTTTTTGACGCCTAAAAGATCGTTTCTTATGCGGGAACTTTTTTCAATTTAAAAAATTAATCATAATAATCAGGGCATTATTAAGACTGGTACGGAGTTCATACGGAATTTCACGTTTGTAAACTTACATTTATTTCTACAAGGAAAAATATTCCTGTAGCATTTTGTGTAGAATTATGTTTGCATAAACACAAATTCATTTATTTTTGAATTTACAACACACAAAAATACTTAAAATTAATTACAATTTGATGAAAAATTGAGTGACCAAACTGTGACCAAATTGTTTAATCATTAACAGCCTTATTTATAAAACTTAAAAAGGCTTTATAAGGACTTTTTAAGAAAAACTTTGTATATATTTTTTTTTTTAATGCATGTATTTATTTATTGTATCTTCAAATATGAACTAACAATAAGTATTCAAATCTTAAATCTAGAATATAATTATTAGGCCCGACCACTGTCGGACATAAACTTAGTGATAGTTATAAATAATACATAAGTAGTGAATCAAAAAGGAAAAAAAAATATTTTCAAGTAGTCCCATCTGGAGTGTTGAGTATAAGAGCCCTTGTATCCCTCTTTTTAAGGCGGATGTGTCCAGTAAAGTTCAAAATATTACGATCAAGCGGATTAGGATATGATTCGAGTTTTGTTAAATATTTGCCTGCGTATTCTGCAATTTCTTCAATCACTAGTGGCATATTCAAATCACGATGTATATTTGAATTTTTGATGTACCATGTAAAATTTTGTTTTGCCTTCGTTGGATTCTCTCGACATTGGAAGCTGAAGCAGTGCCCCATAGTTGAATTCCGTAGCACCATATAGGTTTCAAAAGTGACTTGTATATCAAAAGTTTGCAATCTAGACTGAGAGTTGAATTTCTACCAATCAGCCAATGTACCTGAGCTAATTTTAGTTTCATTTGTGTTAGTTTAGAATCAATGGCGCATAGTCATAGTCAAAACAAAGTATACTTTATGAGTTTAAAACCAGTATTTTGTATGGCAATACTGGTTTTAAAATCTTAAAGTGTACTTTGTTTATGACTATGACTATGCGCCAATGTGTTGTTTCCATGTAAGCCGTCGATCAAGGTGTATACCAAGGTATTTTACATGTGAATGTTGAGCAACAATTTGATTATTAATTCTAATGGGGGAACAAGTATCTTTTCGTAGAGTAAATGTTACCTGCGCACACTTCTGCTCATTTACTTTAATTCTCCATAACTTTAACCATAGTTCCAGTTGGGTAATATGTTCCTGAAGATATCGGGATGCCTCGTGAGGGTTTTCGTGCATGCTAAAGAAGGCTGTATCATCGCCAAAAGTAGATGTATGGATTTTAGTGCTAACAGGCATATCACAAGTATAAATCAAATACAAAACTGGTCCCAGTATACTCCCCTGTGGCACACCGGCAGGTATAGATTCGGGAACACTCATGAAGTCTCCTTCCACAACAATGAATTTCCGGGATAGAATATAACTTTCCAATTTTAAAATTAGGCCTTCATGCCATACTTTATCAAATGCCTGAGAAACATCAATAAAGAGAGTAGAACAATACTTCTTTTCTTCAAATGTTCTTCTTATAACTTGAACCAATCTATGCGTTTGTTCAATGGTACTATGCTGACTTCTAAAACCAAATTGATGGTCCGATATGCACCCACTATCAGTTAGAATTGGGGATAATTTTGTCATGAGCAGCTTTTCGAAAAACTTTGATATTGTTGATAGTAAACTTATTGGACTGTAAGACTCAGCTTTAGTAAGATCTTTGCCCGGCTTTGGAATCATTTTGACCTTGGCAAGCTTCCAGCTGTGTGGATAATACTCTAGTCGTAATATGGCATTAAAAATAAATAGTAAGATTCTAGTTGCAGTGCGAGGCAGATTCATCAGCATATTGTTACTAATACCATTAATACCTGGAGCTTTCTTCTGGTTGAACTCAGCAATTAGTTTATGTACATCACGCATCTTAAACTTTAAGGGTCGAGGGGGTAGAGCAACTACACTCGGCAAATCAGCAACACCAGTACATGTATTTGGGGTAAATACGGATTTTAAATGCTCGGCAAATATTTTACCTTTTTCAGAATCGCTTCTTGCCCAATCACCGGTTGAAGTGCGCAGAGGTGGTTTAAACTCAACGGGTCTTTTAAGCTTTTTAGCAGCGCGCCACAAAGAGAAATTAGATGCTGGTGTGACATCAAGACCTTCCAGATAATTTTTAAAAGATGCAGTTTTCTCAGAAAATGTATGAAAATTTGTCTTAATTTGAAATTTATTTGCTGGTGGTTCAGCGTTGTCTATATATTTCATTGTTGCTGTAACAAATCATCAGTAGACTTCAACCACACATTCTGAATAGTCACAACAACGCTGAACCACCAGCAAATAAATTTCAAATTAAAATAAACTTCTGACAATATGTCGAATAATAAATTTCTTAAATGAAAATTTGTCTTAAAAAACCTTTATAAAGACTTTTTAAGTTTTATAAATAAGGCTGTAAGTTTTGTTTCAGTTGACTGAAAAAGTCTCCACTTATATTTATAACATCCCTAAGATAGGCAATGAATTTAAAAAATTCCGTGTACTTTTCCTTTGAAAGTCCGTACTAGCAAATGGAAATTTCTTTATGAAATATACCAACCTGAATTTCCGTAATTTTTACAGTTCGTATGGGAACCTGAAATTCCGTGAGAACGTCGTACTAGGCTTAGATATTAAAAAATAATCTTAATAATCATGGAAGTCTTTTTTGTAGAATGATCTTTGCATACAAGCAAATTCATTAATTTTTGAATTTACAACACTCAATAAAAACGAATTACAATTTAAAACCCGGTACGGAGTTCTTACGGAATTTCGCGTTTGTTAATTTACATTTATTTCTACACGGAAAAATATTTGCGTATGCTGTTGTGGAGAATTATGTTTGCATGCACAGGAATTCATTTATTTTTCAATTTAAAACACACAAAAACACTACAAATTAATCAAAAAATTATGAAAATTAAAAATGTCAAAAATTCCGTGACCAAACAATTGTTCGAACATTAATTTTTGTTTCAGTTGACTGAAAAAGTATCCTTTTATATATATAAAATCCCTAAGATAGGCAATAAATTTTAAAAATTCCGTGTATTTTCCTTTTGAAAGTCCGTACTAGCAAATGGAAATTTGTTTATGAAATTTGCCAACCTGAATTTTCGTAATTTTTTTTACATACAGCTTATATGAGAACCTGAAATTCCGTGTGAACTCCGTACCAGACTTTATCTGTAATAAAAGGCGAAAATTTTGTTCGCGTGAAGTATTGCCCGTGAAGAAAAAACGGTGAACAAAAAAGCCAAGTCGAAGTCGAAACAAGCAAATCTCGAGAAATGTGTAGCTTAGTCTTAAGGCTTCATTAGTCTTTACCTTCTGTTGCTGTTCTGTGCTGTGCTGTTCTGCATCTAAATTTTAGTATTTATTTTTTCTGTAGTAACTTATCAGCTATTTCTGGCCAGAAGGGTTACAGTTTTCCACTAAATTGATGAGTTTTGCATCGACCATTGTTATATTCCAATATAATTTCATGTTTTTCTTTTTAAAATTAAATTTCTTAAACTGTAAACACAAGTTCACAATTTATTTCAACATTTTTTAATTTAATTTATGCTGTCACTTATAATTATTTAACAATTTTTAGATTTTCACAGGTTGAACCGAAAGAGAACAGAAAAAAAACAGAAAAACTAATGATTTGTACATATTACATTTCTATAAACAAAAAAGAGTCAGCTGATTCGTAACAGAACAGAAAGTAAAAATTAATTATGCTTTTAGGCGCATTATCTACTACATATATTAGCTTGCTTTTAGGCTTCAAAAATTATAATTTTTAAGTTTGAAATTAAAAATTCAATTACAATCATAACAAGCAAAGGTCTGTCTGACTGCTCTAATCATTCGAGTGTAACTTGAATTTAGAGCTTATAATAATAGTAAAATTAAAATTATAAATAAATAATAGCTTTTCGTATTAATTTCCTATAGCTACGCACCTTTAACAGCCCTCTTGTATGATTTCCGGTAATTGTGTCTCTAAATTAATGTTTCCACCAAAAACCATTTCATGCATAATTATGACTGCATTAAACTTATTGAATTCAAACATTATAACGACAGAAGCCCTTCCATGCAAGTCTTTGTCACAATGTATGCAGACCATTACGCTGGCTGGTATAATTAACATACAAACCATGAATGTGTATGTATTTATGTACTCATATAGAACTGTAGTATGCTGTGAATTGATCATTAGATTTTATTAGTTCCTCCTGCCTGTCATATGCAACATCCAAGTAGCATGTCTTCACATAACAATAGTACAGGCGACTACACACAGAAATACAATTGATTATTTGTGTTTTTTTTTCATAAGCTCAGCTTTAATTGTGGGGAATTGTATAATTTTACTTGTGTATTTATGTACAAGTCTGTATATTGTACGAGTACATACATTTATTTGTATGTTTAATTCTTTTTTTTCGTTGTAAGTTTTTATTTAATTGTTTTTATTGTTTGTTTAAATTTTTTTGTTATTTGTTGAACATAATTTCGCATTGCCGCTGCTGTACGTGTATATGCAGCGTGTGAAGAATTTTTTTTTTTGAAAATTTTTTGTATTGTTTTCATGTGCCTGTCATAATTAATGAAGATGATGATGTAAACAGAGAAGAAGAAACAATTTTAGATGAAATATGAAACAGAAATAAAAAATTTTTTAAATGAATTCAATGGAAAATTGTGTGAAAAAATTGAGGTCGATTAAGTAAATTTTGTAGTTGAAATGGTGTTTGTTATAAATTGAAAATTAAATGAACCGCGGGGAATTAGGGGGAGTTCTACCAAATAGACACTTATTTAGTTTGAAAAATGAGCTGCAATATCTATTACAATTTTTTTAGCTCTGGTTCGAGTGGTTCATAACTGCCAAGGAATTGGGAGATATTTTTGCGAAGAACCTAAAGGACTTTTTTTTAGTTAATTTTAATTATTATTCGAACTCCATTTGTTTCTATATTTATGATTTGAACAGGCTAAAGTTCGTAATGCTTTTTAAGCCAAATTACATGTGATAATTATTAATGAACAACTAACACCAAAGTTAGTTGTAAACATTCTGACAACACATAGTTGAACGGAACAGCTAGCCGTTTTCGAAGGCCACTAAACCTTCATCATCAGCGTTCTTTTGTGTTTGGTCCACTGTGTGTGGTGTCAGTTGATGTAGATTTCTGCTTTATATACTTAGCATTATTGCAAAGGGAATATGTGAATTGTTTTGATTCATCGTATTTCAATTTGCTGAAAGCTTTTTTGTATTGTAAGCTCAATTTTAGCATCTCTATATTTACAACAGTATTACCATTGTCGTTTTGTTCTTTTACTAATTATACACATGTTAGTTAATTTGCTTTTTTTTTTTTTTTGTTTTTTTCTTTTGTTTTGTTCTACTTAAGACAAACTTTTTTGGTTTGTTACTATTAAGTATATTTTTATTTAATTTTTGCCACAGGCCCATGGCTATTAATTTTACTTAATTTTAATTATTATTCGAACTCCATATTTAGACTGTATGACAGTTATACCTAATTTACATTAAGCATTTTTTTCATGAAATTAGTTGCATGAAAATTTTTTATTTGTCAATAGGAGGCCTGGAGGAGCAACTCATATCAAAAAAGTTGTCAAAAATGCATCAGAGATTCACTCTACACCGTTTTTTATATAAAATTCTCTTTTATAGCGCTGCAATTAGCAAACGGAAAAAGTTGCGTGCAACAAAATTCATGAAAATTCATGAAAAAATGCTCAATGTAAATCAGGTATTATTCTAAAAATATTAAATATAAGAATTGCTCTATTATGAGTTCCCAATATTGCATTAGACTTACGACTCGATAATGAATGGTAATCGAACTTCAGTTGCGTTGTTAACTGGCGACGCAACTGAAATAAATTTTGTTTTTACATATGGCAACTTTCTCCAGTTGCCTAAAAGTTGTCGACAATATGATCATGACAGATCTGCATTTGAAAATAATGTCAACAAGGCTTCTTCCTTTTAAAAGTTTCTATAATATATTCTTAACAGCTATAATTATGAAAATTTGGAGCTTACAAACAAAATTATTTGTATAAATATTAGCAGGGATATACCATGCATGAAATTTTTTTATTTTTTTAGTATAATTTTTGAGTAATTAATTAGACCGAATTAAATTATTACTTGGCCAGAAGTTACTACTATTCCAAAGCAATACTTTAATATATTATCATACAATTATTTTACACAAATCAGGTAGTCTACTCTATAATTCTAAACGAAAGAGTAGCCTTTCGAATTTGCATGTAGCTTACAAACAATTTCGAAAGTGTTTTCTTTCGTTTCGAATTACTGAGTTGACCTCATGGAAGAAACTGCTAGGAAATTTTTCTCTTTCACTAGCCAAATTAAAAGTACAAAATGAAAATAATGGGTCTTACGAGTATCGTATTTTGATTTTGAATACGACAATTTCATACTAGACTAAAAAAAATGCATTAATTTATTTATTTTTTTTTTTTTTAAATAAAATTAACAATATTTATTTATGAACAATATTTCAACACGCCTTCATGCGTCTTCTTCAGTTCAAAACTTTTTTGCTTTGATATAAAATTTATAGTTTACAAAAAGGATGTTAATCTTAAAAATATTTCAGAATTTCATAATAGATAAACACTAAAAAGTCATGATTTCAGATTAAAATGGCTAACAGAAGGCTGTGACGGGTGTGATCTGACAAATATCAGTTTTTTTTTACAGAACTATTAATATTTTGAATATATTCTTTAAAATCTTCCTCAGAACACACATACTATTGGGGTGTAGTAAATTGTTCAAAGTCTTTTAGATTGTATTAAATAGTTACTTCCTAGAAAAAACAAATTTTTCTTTAAAAAAAAGTTTGTCGAAAATGTGACGGGTGTGTGAATGTCAGCAGCCGAAATTTTGATTTTACTGCTGATTGGAGGCACCAGATATATTGGGAAGATAACCGCTTTATAAAGTTGTAATTCTGGATTATGAGGATGGTTAACCTTTAAACTTAGTGACTGTCTTTTTTTTAACATTTCTTTACCCATCATAATTTTCTTAGAATTTTTTACTGTTTTTATAATTCTAAAGCTTAATGCAGGTCATTTATTTCCTTATTTTCTTTAAGTTGACTCCTCTGTTGCCATTGCTTATTTTTCACAGGTCTTCTTGATGTGACGGGTGTGGCCAAATATTCCCTTTAACTAATTACCGGACTTTGAAATTTTAGGATCACAAAGTTTTATGATATGTAACAGGGACATACAAATTGTTTGATAAAATGTATCTAGTTTTACTTTTTTGGTGATTCTTATAGTAAATAAGACGTTCTTTCTAATGCAATAAACCGCAGCTTTCTAACTACATTAGTTTTTTCATAAATAAGCTTCAAAATATACCTTTTACAAAAAAAGTAAAAAAATTCTTCAAAGTCGTTTTTATCCAAAACTTATTATCTGAGCTGTGCCACATACTATTAATTGCGCTTATATTCTCTTCTAATGCTTTTGCACACATTATTTTTTATTTATTTTCTTCTTAGCAACCACTGTGCTTTATTTTTATTAAGTTTGCATAAAGAAAATCGTGCTCTTGTATTTTAGTTTTTATTGCCATTTGATTTTCAATGCCTTAAGTTTCAAGTGATTCTATTATATTGCACTTATGTTGTTAAACGTTTTACATACTTAACACGTACTAAGAGAGAAAATATGATTTATAGGCAAATAGCCATAAATGTAACAAAAATATTATAAAAAAAAGAAATAAAATGCGGTTAAAAAAGAATTCTCAACATAAGCGTAAGAATTTACATACTCGTACTAATTATATAACTTTAGCTACATTTTGTTCTAAAATATATTTACAGCCTTATTTATAAAAATTATTAAGGCTTTCTTTATAAAGGCTTTTTAAGAAAAAATTTTGTGTGAAATGCCTTAAAAAAGCCTAAATAAGTTTTATAAATGAGGCTGTTAGTTTCTTCCAGTATAGTGAGTGCAATATTAAACTTTTCACAATAAATCCATTGCAGCTTCTTAATATTTGTTACGTAATGGCGACATTAACGGCCTGTCCCACCATGTCACTAGAAATCGTTTAATCGAGTACTTATATTGAAAACAACAACAAATTTTCTAATGTTATTGTGGTTTGCAATACAAGTTGTCAATCGAACGTTTGCTGGTGACATTGTGGGACAAGCCTTTAATTATTAATATTTCCTATTCTTTGATACTTAAAATTATTCTTATGCAAAGTTAAACATATTTGAATATATCATATGCTTTAACACTTAAAAAAATTAAGCTGAAAACCTTTTTATATTTATACTAAAGTTGATCGTAGACTTTTGCCATCAAACGTGCTCCTAAAGGTATGCCTTATAAAATATATTTTTTACTAACCTCAGCTCACGCCTTTTCTAGACACCTTTTTGGTGCAGGGCAAACGTTAAAAAATCAAATTTCTTAGCAAAAGAGCTCAATTTAAATTTTAAAACAATAAAATATAAAATAGTCTGACAAATGTCGAGCGAGTGCCATAAGAAAACCTCTGGAGAAAATGTATAAGAAATATTTAAATAATTTAATATCTGCAAAGGATTTTTTCGCGTCACAAATAAGAAGGCAGAATATAAAGACGAAAATTTAAAACTTTACGTGAGCAGCCTTTAGTTTAAAAATTAAATTTTCTTAGAGCCGTGATAAAAAGTTATTCTATACAAAACGTGTAAAACAACAACAAAGAACTACTCTTTGGTAAAAAAAAAGTTTAATTTGGGGAAGGATATAGTAACTTTTTGTAAAAAAGGATATAAATATAATGAAATGAAACTTATTTTATGTGTGTAAGAAAGAAACTTTTTCTAGCAAATAAACTGTGAATTGACCTTGTTTTGAGTTTTTGTTAAGCCTAAAAGTCGACAATGACTTTTGATTATTTAACGTTACAGTGTGGCAAGGCAGCTTTTGAAAAAACGTTAAATAATTTGTTGCAAAGGTGGTTAAATTATATTTGAATACAACCAGGGGGCAAATTACGGCACTCGTTATCGAACGAAATTACGAAGTATTTCAATAGAGTTTATATGGAAATATTTCGTAATTTCGTTCGATAACGAGTGCCGTAATTTGCCCCCAGAGCTGTTAAATTTCGATTACGATTACGAATCATTTAGAATACATTTTAAAAAGAATTGTACTGATTATATAATCCCTTTAAAAAAAATTCTGATAAATAATTGATTACGATTACTAATAATCGAAAAGTAATCGGAATTACTAGAAATTACAACAAAAAATCAAAAAGAATCAGAAGTAATCAAAAAATAGTCCGACTACTTTCAAAGATTACTTTTGATTATTAATAAATAATCAAAAATAATTAAAAGTAATATTTAAAAGTAATCGGATTATTTTTTAATAATTTTTAATTATTTTTGATTATTTTTTGTAATTTCAAGTAATTACGATTACTTTTCCAATATTAGTAATCGTAATCAATTAGTAATCGTGCGAAACTGAATATAATCGTAATTTATTCATTACTTCACCTTTCAAAAAGAAGTAATCAAATTAGTAATCAGTACGATTACTAATCATTACTTAACAGCTATGAATAAAACACAAATTATATAGAAAATTATTGCCATTTCTTTTTACTATGATAATACGGTATGGTTGAAATGGGCGCCGCGACCTCGGAGGCACACCTCTATGCAATGGTCCAAATTTTCGATGACGCTGAGGCAGAATTGAGGTTCTATGCCGTTAGTATGTCGAATTACGTCATCCTGTAGCTCTTGAATTGTTGCTGGCTTATCGACGTACACTTCTTCTTTCAAATAACCCTAAAGAAGGAAGTCCAATGGCGTAAAATCACATGATCTTGTCAGCCCATTGATATCGCCACCAAGAGAGGTAACAGGGCCATTGAATTTGTCTCGCAAAAGAGCCATTGTTTCGTTAGCTGTGTGGCAAGTGGCACCGTCCTGTTGAAACGACATATCGTCCACATCCATATCTTTCACTTCGGACCATAAAAAGTTCGTTATCATCTCACTATAATGAATACCATTCACAGTAACTGCTGGACCGGCCTCATTTTGGAAAAAATACGGCCCAAAGATGCCGCCGCCAGCCCATAAAACGCACCAAACAGTCACTCTTTGTGGGTACATTTGCTTTTCGATAATCACTCTTGGATTATCATTCGCCCAAATGCGGTAATTCTGCTTATTGACGAATCCACTGCGATGACAATGTACTTCATAACTGTAGATGATTTTCTCCGAAAATTGATCATCCGCTGTTGCCATTTCTTGCCACCATTCTGACCATTGACGATGTTTGGAGTGGTCAGTCAAGAGGCTTTAGTTCTTGAGTCAATTTCACCTTGTAAGCATGTAAATGCAAGTCTTTATGCATAATGTTCATCAACGACGAGCATGAGAGGTGCAATTGTCGGCCTCGACGACGAGTTGAGGTGGATGCCTCTCCAGCCACACTATCGCGGACAGCAGCAATATTTTCTGCAGTACGAGCTGTGCGGGCATGCACTAGTGTTGTCACATCTCCTACAGATACTCACATTTGGTCGATAGTACTGACCGAAAAAATCACGAAGTGCACGTTATGCATTTTGCAATTTTCATAATAAGCCTGAATAACTTTAAAGCGTTGCTCGATTGTGTTTCTTTCCATGGTTCAAATTAAGTTAGTCTGAAACTGAGAAATGTCAAATGAAATGCAGAAAAACAACCTAACGTTTAGGTAAGGTTCACATTCAACATCAATTTAACTAACCTTTATATCGTTAACTTAATACGAAAAGGCCCTACAGAAGGAGGAAAAAACTAACTAAAAATATATGCAATATTGATACAAAATTTTTTTAATCGCAATATTATGTGCTTATGTAAAGTGTTTTTAATAAAAATTACAATAACATTTTCTTATAACAATTATACGATTTGAAATCATGGTGAAAAAAAGAAACTACATTTTAAACCATTTTAAATATGAAAATATTTTACTATTATATCAAGAGTTTGAATTTTTAAAAATTATATTTATTTTTGGGTATACTAATTAATAGTTAAATAAAGAAATAATTAAAACTGGAATAAAACTAGTTCTTCCCAGATGCTTTATAGTACGTTTCCACTATGAGCAAAACAAGTTGGTTTTCTCAAAACTCTTCGAAGTGTTTCCATTATGCATTTTTGTGTTTTGGGTATATGAATTTTCGAAATTATTTTGATCTTATTATCAAGGCCACAAACCTTATTATTTAGATTAGGAAATGTTTCACTCTTTTACATATAAACAGCATATAAATACAACTGATGTGGTTTATGCAATTGCTTAAAAAATTTAATATTCTGTATTAGTGCCATCTTTTATCAGCATATTGCGGCTTTTTTTTCGAAGTTTCAGCTAGCAACGCAGTGTTGCACTAGCAAATTTGTTCATGTTTTCAAGGAAAATAACTTATTTGATGTGTTTTGCAGATGTAAAAAATGTATGGGAAAATATGTAGCAAAACATTGGTTTTTGAGCAAAACAGGTTTTCTGCTCCAAAACATGTATGTATATGGAAAATTACTATTAAAGAGAATCCTCGCGTGCCATGGTTGCCGAACTTTTTACCATTTAAGCTTAGGGTATCTAGATTTTGAATATAGTTCGGACCAAGTCAATAGATTAGGCATTGTTTTTTTGCGGGGACGTTTTCCGATCTTTCTCAGCTGACGTTCATTGAAAATAGTCCAGAAAGTGGCATCCTCGCGTGCCAGGGTTGGTGGACTTTTTTCAATTGTGAATCTTATAATGTCTAGATGTCGAGTGTAGTTTCTAGCAAAGCGGAAAATGACGCTTTTTTCAGCGACGTTTTTCAATTCTTCGCAAATAAAGTGTATTGAAAATTTAAAAAAAAGTTGAATTCTAACAAAATATAAGAATAAAACTTTTGTTGATTTAACCCGTTTCGTAGAAAATTAAAAATAATTATAAGTCAAGTTTTTATAAAACGAAAATTTGCCTTAAACTAAATATAAGAGAAACTTTAAGAAAAACAATTAAGCAAAATTAAGTTATTTATACAAAAAAAAACACGCCTTTTTCAGAAAACAATAGTTGGCACCGTTTATGGCCTCTTGTGTGTTGGTTATGCACATAATCATAATAGTTTTTCCTTAATTTAGCTTTATATATACATATGTATATTTAAAAGCATTTGCCATGCTTTCTTTTCTTTTACAAGACCCCTTCACTATGTTGA
This sequence comes from Tachina grossa, assembly GCA_949987645.1. Lineage (NCBI taxonomy): Eukaryota > Metazoa > Arthropoda > Insecta > Diptera > Tachinidae > Tachina > Tachina grossa. The sequence continues at coordinate 158,016,339 of OX465275.1, forward strand.
AAATTCTCTCCTCCCCCCGCCCCTCCCCCCATCAAACCAAGAACTTAAGTTTTTTAAACTGTGACTTTATGTATTAAATATTTACTTCCCTTTTATTGTGCCATTCCACAAACTATATTTATGAATATTATATTAATGTAGGAATATGTTTATTTTTTATTGCACTTAGTTGTTCTTATGCAAATGCGTAAAGACATGATGGCATGTGGAAACACGTACTTATTTATGAAAGTACCTTAGCATTGCATTATGTTTTTTGTGTGAATAAAGAATTTATGAAGTTAATATGTATATTGTGGCAAAGTAATAATTTTATCTACATTGTTGAGAGAAAAAAATAGAAATAAAAGAAAGGTGCGTAAGAATACTGCTAAAATATATATATATATATATATATATATTTTTAACATGTATTGATAATTTTTTAGGGATCTTTCCCATAAAATTCCTCAAGAGTTAATAAAATATATGCTATATATAACAAAAGCAGAAAAATAGCAGGTATTTTTCATAATTAAATGGAAGACTCCTGCGCTGCTGACTTCATTACAAATTCTGTATTGTCCATACATTTTGGCTAAGCTAATTAATTTAGTCAATTTTGATTATTTTCTTTGTTCCTATTTTATTTATTTTCAATTGTTAACATTTATCAGCTGTTCATTTTGCAGTAGATCCATCAAACCGTTTCTAAAAAGTAACTGTTGGGGCCAACAGTTGCACAATAGTTGAGCTCCACAGCTACGTCTTATGAATGAATGCGCCCATTGAAAACCGTAAGGGGCCAACTGTTGAAATTTTCAAAAACTGTAAAACTAAAGAATCCTTAAATAAGAAAATTGCCAAAAAAAAGTTGGCAAAACGGAAACGTGCCAAAACTAAAAAGGATCACTGAAACTTAAATAAATGGCCAGAAACCGAAAAAAACGCCAAAAACAGAAAAAACGTCAACTCTAAAAAACTGTCAAAACCGAAGAAAATTCCAGTAGTGTTCTGTCCTCGGTTACATTCACACGTGTCTATTTGATGTGTTTCGTGTTTAATTATGTTAAAATTTAGTTAATTTAACTATTATTTTTCGAACTTCATTTGTTTCTATATTTATGATTTGAACAGGCTAAAGTTCGTGTGTGATAATTATTAATGAACAAATAACACCAAAGTTAGTTGTAAATATTCTGAAAACACATAGTTGAACGGAGCAGCTAGCCGTTTTCGAAGGCCACTAAACCTTCATCATCAGCGTTCTTCTGTGTTTGGTCCACTGTGTGTGGTGTCAGTAGATGTAGATTTCTGCTTTATATACGAAACTTTTTTGCAAATGGAATATGTGAATTGTTTTGATTCATCGTATTTCAATTTGCTGAAAGATGTTTTGTAATGAAAAGCTCACCTTACCATCTCTAAATTTACAACAGTCTTACCATTGTCGTTTGTTCTTTACTAATTATACACATGTTAGTTAATTTGCTTATTTTTGTTCTACATAAGACAAACTTTTTTTTTCGGTTTGTTGCTATTAAGTATATTTATTTAATTTTTGCCACAAGCCAATGGCTATTAATTTTGTTAATTTAATTATTATTTTTTTTTTGTGTTATTTGTTCATTAATAATTGTCACATGTAATTTGGCTTAAAAAGCGATACGAACTTTAGCCTGTTCAAATCATAAATAATGTTAAAATTTGTTACAGTGCGCTTGTTAAATTAAATATTAAATATAGATATTCATACATAGATACTAGAGGCCTGCGTAAACAGTCTTGAAATGCAAAAACGTCATGATTTTTAAATGTATTCACGTCGCATGTATTATACTAAACCAATAATAAATGCTGCCGTGCTATAAGCGAAGCACGATGGATGTATTGGTGTATGTGTATACCAGTGTTAACAAGCGATGACGTCAAGACAGCTTGTCTGTAACAAACACTCAAAAGAAGTACTGTTGATTAGTGTATGCTTGTTATTTTTCATATTGTACGTTTGAGTGTGTGTGTAATATGTAGATGGTAAGCTCCCGATCGGAAATTTGGCTAACTTTAAACCAACTATTTCGCAACTAGTACTGACTACACTTGGATTACTTTGCAATGTAATCAACTGACTATTTTAACATTGCGATGTCCTTGGCGGTAGTCAATTGTCTCACTAGGCCCTACTTTAAGCTAACTTAAAATTGATTTTTTAACTCACCTAGTAGTCTGTAAATTAAAAAAAAAAATTCTGTAGATCGAACATGTAACATCACACGTTGTGTACTCAACGCACTACCACTCGGCTAAGCTGCCATCTAAAATAACAACAGCAAAATGTTAATATAAAACTGAAATGAGTTTTAAAGTAGCTGAGAATAAATTTGTTGGCTCTCACCAAATTTGATTATTCGATTCAACTTTAGAATTAATTTTGGGTTTGTTCTGGATAACTTTGCAGCTAGCTTTTACTCAGTCTAAGAAAAGTTAACTATAAGTTAACTATTTTTGTAGTCAACCACACATTCTCCGACAGGGTGGTAAGCTATTATGTGATTAACCGAAAAGAAAAACAATTAAGCAAAATTAAGTTATTTATACAAAAAAAAACACGCCTTTTTCAGAAAACAATAGTTGGCACCGTTTATGGCCTCTTGTGTGTTGGTTATGCACATAATCATAATAGTTTTTCCTTAATTTAGCTTTATATATACATATGTATATTTAAAAGCATTTGCCATGCTTTCTTTTCTTTTACAAGACCCCTTCACTATGTTGAAAATTCTCTCCTCCCCCCGCCCCTCCCCCCATCAAACCAAGAACTTAAGTTTTTTAAACTGTGACTTTATGTATTAAATATTTACTTCCCTTTTATTGTGCCATTCCACAAACTATATTTATGAATATTATATTAATGTAGGAATATGTTTATTTTTTATTGCACTTAGTTGTTCTTATGCAAATGCGTAAAGACATGATGGCATGTGGAAACACGTACTTATTTATGAAAGTACCTTAGCATTGCATTATGTTTTTTGTGTGAATAAAGAATTTATGAAGTTAATATGTATATTGTGGCAAAGTAATAATTTTATCTACATTGTTGAGAGAAAAAAATAGAAATAAAAGAAAGGTGCGTAAGAATACTGCTAAAATATATATATATATATATATATATATTTTTAACATGTATTGATAATTTTTTAGGGATCTTTCCCATAAAATTCCTCAAGAGTTAATAAAATATATGCTATATATAACAAAAGCAGAAAAATAGCAGGTATTTTTCATAATTAAATGGAAGACTCCTGCGCTGCTGACTTCATTACAAATTCTGTATTGTCCATACATTTTGGCTAAGCTAATTAATTTAGTCAATTTTGATTATTTTCTTTGTTCCTATTTTATTTATTTTCAATTGTTAACATTTATCAGCTGTTCATTTTGCAGTAGATCCATCAAACCGTTTCTAAAAAGTAACTGTTGGGGCCAACAGTTGCACAATAGTTGAGCTCCACAGCTACGTCTTATGAATGAATGCGCCCATTGAAAACCGTAAGGGGCCAACTGTTGAAATTTTCAAAAACTGTAAAACTAAAGAATCCTTAAATAAGAAAATTGCCAAAAAAAAGTTGGCAAAACGGAAACGTGCCAAAACTAAAAAGGATCACTGAAACTTAAATAAATGGCCAGAAACCGAAAAAAACGCCAAAAACAGAAAAAACGTCAACTCTAAAAAACTGTCAAAACCGAAGAAAATTCCAGTAGTGTTCTGTCCTCGGTTACATTCACACGTGTCTATTTGATGTGTTTCGTGTTTAATTATGTTAAAATTTAGTTAATTTAACTATTATTTTTCGAACTTCATTTGTTTCTATATTTATGATTTGAACAGGCTAAAGTTCGTGTGTGATAATTATTAATGAACAAATAACACCAAAGTTAGTTGTAAATATTCTGAAAACACATAGTTGAACGGAGCAGCTAGCCGTTTTCGAAGGCCACTAAACCTTCATCATCAGCGTTCTTCTGTGTTTGGTCCACTGTGTGTGGTGTCAGTAGATGTAGATTTCTGCTTTATATACGAAACTTTTTTGCAAATGGAATATGTGAATTGTTTTGATTCATCGTATTTCAATTTGCTGAAAGATGTTTTGTAATGAAAAGCTCACCTTACCATCTCTAAATTTACAACAGTCTTACCATTGTCGTTTGTTCTTTACTAATTATACACATGTTAGTTAATTTGCTTATTTTTGTTCTACATAAGACAAACTTTTTTTTTCGGTTTGTTGCTATTAAGTATATTTATTTAATTTTTGCCACAAGCCAATGGCTATTAATTTTGTTAATTTAATTATTATTTTTTTTTTGTGTTATTTGTTCATTAATAATTGTCACATGTAATTTGGCTTAAAAAGCGATACGAACTTTAGCCTGTTCAAATCATAAATAATGTTAAAATTTGTTACAGTGCGCTTGTTAAATTAAATATTAAATATAGATATTCATACATAGATACTAGAGGCCTGCGTAAACAGTCTTGAAATGCAAAAACGTCATGATTTTTAAATGTATTCACGTCGCATGTATTATACTAAACCAATAATAAATGCTGCCGTGCTATAAGCGAAGCACGATGGATGTATTGGTGTATGTGTATACCAGTGTTAACAAGCGATGACGTCAAGACAGCTTGTCTGTAACAAACACTCAAAAGAAGTACTGTTGATTAGTGTATGCTTGTTATTTTTCATATTGTACGTTTGAGTGTGTGTGTAATATGTAGATGGTAAGCTCCCGATCGGAAATTTGGCTAACTTTAAACCAACTATTTCGCAACTAGTACTGACTACACTTGGATTACTTTGCAATGTAATCAACTGACTATTTTAACATTGCGATGTCCTTGGCGGTAGTCAATTGTCTCACTAGGCCCTACTTTAAGCTAACTTAAAATTGATTTTTTAACTCACCTAGTAGTCTGTAAATTAAAAAAAAAAATTCTGTAGATCGAACATGTAACATCACACGTTGTGTACTCAACGCACTACCACTCGGCTAAGCTGCCATCTAAAATAACAACAGCAAAATGTTAATATAAAACTGAAATGAGTTTTAAAGTAGCTGAGAATAAATTTGTTGGCTCTCACCAAATTTGATTATTCGATTCAACTTTAGAATTAATTTTGGGTTTGTTCTGGATAACTTTGCAGCTAGCTTTTACTCAGTCTAAGAAAAGTTAACTATAAGTTAACTATTTTTGTAGTCAACCACACATTCTCCGACAGGGTGGTAAGCTATTATGTGATTAACCGCATACAACTAATGTTAATGCATGTGTGTGCCTTTGCATGTGCGCAGAAAAATAAAAGATCATACACACATACATGCATGACGTTTGTACACGCGCTTATGCGTAGAAAGAAGCTAGTATCACAAATTCTTCCGTCACGAAGTGTTTTCTTCTTTACTCTTATACCTACAATACTCAAATAAATTTTTTGCAAACAGTGTTGTTAACGTTTGTTTTATAAGATTTCGCTGTAGCAAAGCATTTGAGAAATCCCTCATGTCTTAAAAGTTCTTATAAGATATCTTGTGCAGGAGACTAATACATACAATCGTACAAACAGAGCAGGGAAAAACCAAAAATAGAACCGTTGTTAACAAAAACAAAACATTCAATCCAGAAACTAAAATATAAATAAAAGCAATTTAAATTTAAATAATTGGAAATAAAAGAAACAAAAAAAAACAATAACAATAAAACAATAACATACATACTTACAATCACTACTTGCATGCATTTACTTGGGAGCCACACGTTCAATTTTTGACTTTCAATTCCATTCAATTTTCAATACACTCACACTTTTTTCACTAACACAATCAAACTTTTTGAATTGAAAACTAGATTGATATCAAATTCACCTATCCATTTATATGGCAATTTAGTTTTCAATTTGAACGGCTGGTCACAGCACACATTGATTGAAGCTACAAATTTGAGTTGTTTCTTCGTCGGTGGTATTTAAAAAATGAAATTGATTAGCAATTTGTTTCACAGCTATCAATTTCAAAGAATTTTGACACACAATATGTGTGATGGAATTGAAAGTGATTTATTGAACGTGTGGCTGCAGTGTTATAAAGGGTGTTTTTTATTGAGGTATAGAACTTTAAGTTGGCATCACTTTTTTAACTGGCGGCCATTTTGTCAGCTGTCAAGTGATTAATATTTTGTTTGGTTTGCCATTTCATCATGAACAGGTTGACAAAAGAACAACGCTTGCAAATCGTGCAAATTTATTTCGAAAATAATGGTTCAGTTCGCGAAGTTTACCGCAAGCTCCGTCTATTTTATGGTCGACATAATCGTCCATCAGAGCAATTAATTCGGTTAACCATGGATCGTTTTCGCACTACGTTTACTCTATGTGATAATACGCATCCGCAGAGACGTCGAACAGTGCGCACCGAAGAAACAATTGCCGCTGTAGAGCAAAGTGTTGAAGAGGACCCGAATGAATCGATTCGCCACCGTGCACAGCAATTGGAGCCGACTAACCGACTATTTTGTTCCCGAATTGGATGGCATGAATGTGGATGAGTTGTGGTTCCAACAAGACGGCGCTAAATGCCACACAGCGCACGTCACAATCGATTTATTGAAGGAAACATTCGATGAGCGCATAATTTCGCGGAATGGACCTGTCAATTGGCCACCAAGATCGTGTGATTTGACACCATTGGATTATTTTCTTTGGGGATATGTGAAGTCGCTCGTCTACGCCAACAAACCAGAAACGTTAGGGGACTTGAAAGCCAACATTCGTGGCGTTATTGCCAACATACGGCCCCATATGCTCGAAAAAGTGGTTGAAAATTGGACCTGTAGAATTGGCTTTATTCGAGCCAGCCGCGGCGGCCACATGCCTGAAATCATATTTAAACATTAATGGCATAAAATTATCCTTCCAATAAAGCCAAATTGATGGACATTAAAACGATTTTCTTGTGTTTTATTTCAATTCAAAGTTCTATACCTCTGAAAAAAACACCCTATACAAAACAATAAAATATAAAAAATATACCAGTGTTGGCACTATGTATCAGTGCTGCCACAGTGTTGCCGTTCCCGCTGGGATGACCAGATCAGGGCTTTTATAACCTTTTTATGTCATTGTGTTTTCCTCTCCCATTCTCCCTCATATCCTAACGCAATCTAATTCTGTGGTACTGGCGCCTTTCCGTTAGCTGCTGGTAGACTGTTTAGTGATGAAGGTATAACACTGATCACTATGCAGTCATCAATAAAACAGTGGTTAACGTGACTGGATTCAATACCGCAGATAAAACATTTGATTTGAATTTTCTCACGTTGCTATGTCTGACAAATTCAAAATAGACTTCTGCAACATACGGGGCCTAAGATCGAATTTTTTCTCTGTATATGCACACATTTGTCTCCATCGATCGCTTTTTAACTTTCATCGGGGACTTGCAATGTACATTCGCAACACAGTTGTGTACCAATGCCAGCAATCACTAGGCATATCTGATGCTGAATTTAGCTGTCTCTGGGTTAAATTCCAAATCAGGGCACACTGTTTGCATTTCGGATTTGTCTACAGAAGTCCAAACGCAGAAAGGGATACTACCATTTCTGGCTTCGATGCCCTTTCTGACTCCATATCGAAGATCCTAGAGAGTTGTCCGAACAGTGAAATCGTTATTGCTGGTGATTTCAATGTTCACAATTCAACTTGGCTTCGCCATTCGAGCCGTACAACTGCGGAAGGCCAATATGTTGAGTTATTCGCAGCGCATAACCACCTAGTGCAACTTGTGAATAAACCAACACACATTCCGTGTGTTGAAGGGCACCAACAAAATACACTCGACCTCTTTCTCACTTCACACCCTGATAAGTATGAAGTAAGTGTTAATGCACCTCTCGGTAATTCAGATCACTGTACCATTTCGGCCTCCTTTTCGTTCTCAGCACTTCATAGCGTTTCACCTACAGCTACGAAACGACTACGACGAATTTTTTCGGCATTTTAATTGGAAGCTATGTTTCCTAGACAATGATGTCAATGCCATGGCCAAAATGGTCGAAAGTATAATTTTGATGGGCATGAAACCTTTCATACCATCAAAAAAAATTTTGATTAAGCACAAAGAGAAACTCTGGTTTAATCAGACATGCAAAAACGCAGTCAGATCTATAGAGGAAGCATTCAGTATTTGGCGAAGTAATCAAAATGACGATACTGATTTGCTACGCAAAAGGGCGAGATCTTCGTGTGCCAAAGTACTGAGGCGTGAAAAAGCTCTTTACGAGAATCGTCTCCGTGCTAAAGTTCTTGCTGCCCCTCGGGGTAGTAAGAGCTTCTGGTCATTCGTTAAAAGAGTAAATAATAATGCTAGTTCTTCAATTCCGACTCTTTTAAAAGATGACTTAATATTCACTGACCTTCTATCGAAATGTACAAGAAACTCGATTAAAAAAATAAATATAAAAATAAGTTAGGTCCTTTCTACATTAAGGTAACGATATGTGGTGTCCGTACGAAACCCTTTGTGAGCGAGCAAAGTGCCTTTTTACTGAGTTTATTAATCGATTCACTGAATGTAGACCTTTTTTTGAAACCATAGCTGTTAAGTAATGATTAGTAATCGTACTGATTACTAATTTGATTACTTCTTTTTGAAAGGCGAAGTAATGATTAAATTACGATTATATTCAGTTTCGCACGATTGCAAATTGATTACGATTACTAATATTGGAGAATAATAATAATCCGATTACTTTTAAATATTACTTTTAATTACTTTTGATTATTTATTAATAATCAAAAGTAAGCTTTGAAAGTGGTCGGATTATTTTTTGATTACTTTTGATTCTTTTTGATTATTTGTTGTAATTTCTAGTAATTCCGATTACTGTTCGATTATTGGCAATCGTAATCAATTATTTATCAGAAATTCATTTAAAGGGATTATATAATCAGTCAATTCTTTTTAAAGTGTAATCTAATTGATTAGTAACCGTAATCGAAATTTAACTGCTCTGTTTAAAACACCCTGCAGTAACCGAATAAACATCAAAAAGAATCTGGTATTGGGTGAGCAGGGGCAAAATTTAGAGGCCGTGTAAATTAACGACTAATGCCGAGTACACACTATGGCATTTTGTGACATCGGAATAGTGTGTACTAGTGGCAACAGTGGTCATTTCCGATATGCTTCGTTGTGTGGGATTGCTTTCCATATAAAAAACTTAAAGTGAAATGTATTGCACACATTTTGAAAATGACAGTTCTAAATTAAGTTAAGTTCTATTTTCATTTGTATTATGTTTGTCTATCCCTACTCCAACATTTAACTAATTAGATCACTATGCCAGCTTTACTATTTACCTTACCCAAAAATGTTTTTTTTTTTTTAACAATAAATCACTCGTGAATGAACCAGAACCTTTAAATTTTCCTCATTAATTAGCAATTTTAGTTGTAAAAAGCTTGAGCTTGACTGCTCTATTTAAACTTCTTTATTTTTGGCAACAATATGTAGCTCTTCTAATTTTAATATGCAGAGTTATGGGTGTGGGTGTATTTTCGTTTAACTTCGCTTTACAAAGGTATCAATTAAATTTTTTATTTTTTTTGAAATGAAAGCAAACTTTCTTCTATAACAAATTGTTTCCAAACTTCATTTGTAAACAGAAAACATTTTGCTAATAAAAAAAGGTATGCGTATAAATGTATTGAAAAAAAAATCATTATTGTTGTGTGTGTTCTGCTTGAATGAACCGGATACATCTCCTTGAGTTCAGTTTAATATGCATAGAACATACTTATACACATTTCTATATATTAAACTTACATATGTTATGTACATACAACATACAACAATTATATATATATATATATTATTTTTAATATTGAACTTTTTACATTTTTTTTATTTTATTATAATCAATTGCTTGGAACAATGACATTTTTGATTTCTTTTGTTTTCCCCGAAAAAATCCTCCGCAAAGAAACAAGAAACAAGCAAAGAATTTAAAATAATACTTACTGCATACCAATATGAGGCAAACAGTAATTCCCAGAATTTACCAGTTCACACAAAATATAATAATTAAAAAACAAAAGTGCTGTAAACTTTTTTTTCTAAAAACATTTTGTAATTAACCCCCTTTATTTTTAATGTTTTTTTTTTTTTTGCAGATGCTCAAACACGTACAAATATCACCCCTACGCAATCGTTCGGATTCAGTTTCAATGCGTTCAAGTACTTCTTGTGCCTCCTCAATGTGCGGTAGTCCCGAGCCACCCAGTGATTTACCGAGAACGCCCTCCAGAGCATCCAGTTATTCCAGCCTCAATGAACAATTGCCTCAGGTAAGACGAATTTCCGAAGATACTTAAAAATAATACAGGAAGTTTTTTTTTCTTTCTACGAATTTTAGACAACAATTAAAGTATTTACCAGCTGTTTGAAAATAGATATTGAATACAAAACATTGGGCATACAATGGGACACTACCAGTAAGGAGGTTATTATGCAGCTACTTAGACGGTAAGTGAACTTTTATAAATCAAATGCAATTTATAACTGCTTTGACATAAATTCACAATGTTTTTCATAGTAATTCTAGAAAATATAACTTCTTTGAAAGTATTTAAAAAAAAATACTTATTAAAAGCACCTTTTAAAAAAGACTTTTTAAAAAATATCTTTTAAAAAGTACCTGTTAAAATAGTACCTTCACAAAATATTCTTTTAAAATAAGCCTCTATTAAATAATTATATATTAAAAAGTACGTTTTAAAAGGACCTTTTAAAAAGAAGCATTCAAAAGAATATTTTTAAAAAAGTACTTTTTAAAATACTACCTTCACAAAATGTTCTTTTAAAATAAGCCCCTATTAAAAAAAGGAAATTAAAAAAGTACGTTTTATATAAAAGGACCTTTTGAAAAATCGCCTTTAAAAGAGGTAACTGTAAAAAAAAAAATTGCGAAAAGTTACGTTTTAAAGTAAGCACTACCTTTTAAAGAATTACAGAAATAAGATATACCTTTTCAAAAAAAAACCTTTTTTAAAAATACTTTAAGTAAAAGTACCTTTAAAAAATACGCTCTTAAAAAGCATTTTTATACAAAAAGTCCATTTTTGAAAAAGTACTTAAAAAAAATCCTTGTAAAAAAGTGCATGAAATAAAAGGTGCTTTAAAAAAGTACCTTTGCTAAAGAAAAAAAAATATAAGTAAAAAAGTACTTTTTTAGAAAGTACCTAAAAAGTATTATAGAAGAAAGCACATCAAATAAAAAGTGAAGCACTTTGGAAAAAAGCACATTTCGAATAAAGTTTCTTTAAAAGTTCCTTTTGAAAATCGGAACTATTTAAAATAGTACTTTTTAAGAAATTATGTTTCCAAAATAATGCCTTTCCAAAAACGCACCTTGAAAGTACATAATAAAGAAAGTATGTTCCTTTGATATACATACCTACATTTATAAAAAATACCAAAACATGTAAAATATTTAATATATGTTCCTTTCACTCTTCGAGGTAGCATAAGGCCATAACATAATATTTAATAGGTGATTCAAAAAAAAATTATTTGAACTTTCTTTTCTTTTGTCAAAATTTGTATGGAAATTTTGTTTTAACATACACTTCGAGCAGTTTTTTTTTTGAATACGGCTAATAGTCTTTAAAATTTCCTTTTTTGAGAAGTATTATTTTAAAAAGTACATGCAACAAAAAGTACCTTAACTAAATGAACTTATTTTAAAAGCGTACCTTTTTAAAAGAAATACCTTTTGAATAAAATATTTATGTATAAAATAAAAAGTGCCATAAGTATCTTTTACAAAAGTACCTTTTAAAAGTGGTACTTTTTGAGAAAAGTACATTTTAAAAAAAAGTACCTTTAAGAAAAGTACATTTTAAGAAAAGTACCTTCAAAAAACTATATTTTAAGGAAGGTACCTTTTAAGAAAAGTTTCTTTCAATAAAAGTACCTTTGAATAACTACCTCTAAAAAAAAGTACCTAATAATATTTTTAACAAAAGTACCTTTTAAAAAAGTTTCTTTTAAAAAAAGTACCTTTTGAATAATTACCTATTAAAAAAGTACATTTCTAACAAAAGTAAATTTTAAAAAGTTTCTTTTAAAAAAGTACAATCTAAAAAGTGTCTATAAAAAAGTATATTTTTAATAAAAGTACCTTTTAAAGAAGTACCTTTTAAGAAAATAACCTATTAAAAAAGTTCCTTTTAAAAAAAATATTTTAAATAAAAAGTATCTATTAAAAAAATTACCTTTTAAAAACGTACCTATTGAAAAAGTACCTTTTAAAAAAGTATTTTAAAAAAGTACCTATTAAAAAAGTAAATTTTTAACAAAAGTACCTTTTAAAAAAGTTTCTTTAAAAAAAGTACCTTTTAAAAAAGTACCTATTAAAAAAAGCACATTTTTATCAAAAGTACATTTTGAAAAATTTCTTTTAAAAAAAGTACCTTTTAAAAAAAGTACCCTTTAAAAAATTATTTTAAAAAATACCTTTTAAAAAAATTACCTTTTAAAAAAAGTACTTATTAAAAAAAGTACCTATTTAAAAAAAAGTTCCTTTAAAAAAACATTTGAACAAGTTTCCTTGAAGAAAGCACCTGTTTAAAAATGTATTTCTTATTACAAAAACGTTACTAATTTTGAATAAATTTATCTTAAAAAAGCTTAAAAATGCGCCACCGTGATCCCCGCCTCTTTTATTTATCCATGGAGGTCTCAGTGAGACGTGCTGGTGTAAAAACGATATTAGTTTTGGATGAAGACACCAGACCGGCCATATTGCAAGCATGTCATCCTAAAGGAGAATCACGATTTTGTCTGCAACTAAAACCGGGAGGCTTGATAAGAGTGCACACATCGGCTTTGCAACCTTCCTCGCAGTATAAATCACTGGTCATTTCGGAAGAAACTACTTCAGATGAGCTTTTGCAGCTGCTTTTATCCAGCTACAGTTCCATGGAACCTGTGGAACAGTTTTCTATATACGAGGTAAACTTTTCAATTACATCATAATTTGTAATATTAAAGTGAATACCAAACTTAACTTTTTCAATATTAAAGGTCTGTCCTGGTCAAGAATATCAGCGTAAGCTACATCCCGACGATATACCTTTACGGGCCCAGGCCGAACGTGCCAAACGGGGCGAAACTTGCCATTTTTTGGTAAGACGTAATCCCATTTATGCTAGACGTCGCCAAATTTTGAGCGCCTTAGATGAGGTGGTCAAAACGTACAGTCCCTCAGCAACGAACTCAGCACAGAATCTCAATAAATCTTATGATCCTGACAGTAGCATATGTTCCTTGGACGATGGCTCCAGCTTGTTGGATGTTTCCATGGACTCCTTGTCAGATGATTTACAAAGTCTCATTACCAGCGATGACGAAAGTGCCTCCTCGACATCTGGCTCTTCAGATACCTCATCGGAATGCTCTAGCAGTATTAGGAGAACTCCCTCTACCCTAACAATTGTCAAGCAGCCCTTGGATGTGTGCATTCACTGTCAAAACAATTATAAGACATGTGATTTTTGTCAGAAAAATTCTCATATGAATGTCTTACTAAGAAGTCCCTCTAATCACAACACCAAAAGTATTAGCTTCAGCCCAACTGCCATTGCCACCACTCCACCCAGCTACAGTCCAGTTTATAATATACGTGAAATTAGGACAACCTCCCATTCCTTTTCGTTTTTGGGTAATGACAAAAAGTTGCTGGACATTGAGTTGAACAGTCGCTTCGACAATCCAGCCTGCCGTTTAAGACCACAAAGTATGTATTTGGGCCGCACAGTGCCACGCATGATTTTGGATGCTACCAGCGCTTATGAAACAACTTCGGCCGATGAACTGCTTGCACAGGATGTCAATGGCAATCATAAAGTTAGTGTTACGAAGGAAAGTACAAACGTAGCTGGGGAGGCGGTGAATAATAATCCAGCCAAGGGCTTAGGACATTTTGTGTATATATAGATATTTTTCGTTGGAACAAAAGGTTTGTTTTAAGTTTTTTGTTCGGCAGAAAAATATGGCAAAAAGAAGCTTAAAAAAGAAAATATTAAAAAAATTCTGATTTATGAATATAAACATTTTAAAGGATTAGTTTAGTCGCAGAAAGTAATACTTGTCTTAAAGTGAAAAATTTTACATGATTTTTTTTTTTGGCAAAGAAGAGTGTTAAGGAAGTATTAATTAGCGATTGTTAATGTTATCGTATTTTCGATTATTAATGTTATCGTACTCTTTTATTATACTATATAATATAATAAAAATATAACAAAAATTAAAAATTTTAAAAACCCCCGACTTTTTTCAGAAAAGATGTTATATCTTCTAAACGGCTAGACCGATTTTTTTCAAACATGGCTAAGAACCCTCTCGATCAAGTCATCTTTCAAACAGAAAAAACTAAATGAAAATCGGTCCAGCTGTTTGGCCTGTACGTGGACACAGACAGACACACAGATACACAGATACACAGATACACAGACACAAAGACACACACTACAAACTTATAACACTCATTTTTTTAGTCGGGGGTTAAAAATAATTTAATTTATCGTTCATTAATATTAAAATAATCTTAAAATGTGTTTATAAAAATTATATAATTGATATTATCAATTAATTCAAATTTATCGAAAATACAAGAAGGAAACTATAATAAAAATTTGTCGAAAAATTTATTATAGTAGTTATTTATTTAATGTAGTCATAATAAAAATTTTAAATTTATAAATGGTTCACAAAAAACTTAATTCGATAAATTATTGAATACTCGACCAAATATTAAGCTTATCCCTCAACATATTGATTAGATTTTATCACCAAATGTATTTGATATATTTAAAAAATCATTAATTTTAAATTGTCTTATAAAAATTTCAAAATCTCAAAATTCTTATAATATATACATATCTGCAAGAGGCATGTTCTAGTTTAAGTTTAATTTTTAATTAAATACCAAATAATTTGTTTAAAGAAAAATTATTTTTGTCTACTATTACCAAAACATGCAAAAATAAAATCAAGTGCCCTTTATGATTGCAATTAATTATTTAGTTAATTTAAATAATATTAATAAGCGTGTATAAAGTTTTATTATATGTAACAATTTTTCCTCCATTACGATTATAATTGTTATTACTCATTTTACTCAAGCACAAACTTTGTAATTTAAAAATATTTCTGTGGCAAAAAGAAAGAAAAAAGTGCTTAAGTCGAGATAAGCTTATTTTTATTTAATGTGGTACGTCCGTAATCTACATATTCGAAAGTATCCCTGATCAAAATCCTAGTTATTTTGTGGGATTTTTCAGGAAGTTATAGCACTATGACTTCAGACTTATCTTTTTTAGACTTCTAGGCTCATTTGGAATAATAGCTTAATTTAGGTTAAACTTTGTTATATTTGAAGTTAAATGTATTACTTATAGTGTGTTTGCTTTAAAAAAATTAAGGTTAACAAAGAATCTTACAAATTAAATTTTAAAATAAATACATTTTTGAAATTCGACTTGGAAGCGTAAAAATGCTCTCCTGCAAAACAGTATAATATGACTTAAGCACTTTTTCCTTATTGCCACAGATTTAAATCAGGCAACCTCAAAACATCGCACAGAAGAATTGCTCTCAATAGTTTTTCTCAATTTGTAAATAATGCTAGGAACACAACTGGGACGAACAACGAATTTCATCCACGTCGACGATAGGAATTCGCTGAGTAAATTCGTTAAGCACAATAACGACGAATTTACTCAGCGAATTCAACTCTTATAATTGCTAAAGTTGCAAAGATAGATAGAGACAAAATTATTTTTTTCGTCGTTCGTCGGCGTACAAAAAAAGAAATGGGTTTTATTTTTTATGAGTAAAGTTCTCACCGAAAACTTCGTCGTTCGTCTCAATTGTGATCCTAACATAATCCTGGTAACAGAAATGGTATGAATGACGAATTTTCCGAACGTTTTTTGCGAACATTCGTCACTCAACTCACGAAATACCGCTGTTAAACGAAATCCGTCGTGCATGATGAACTCGCCGATACATTTATTTCTAATTTCTATGCCGAAGAACGACGAAAAAACAATTTTCTTTCTCTTCGCACAAACAATAATTAAATTTATCAATTATAAAGGGCTTTGGACACGATCAAAATGCTTGCTGCCAAGTTCGTGTAGGTGTGCTTGTCGGCTTGATGCTACCATGCTTGATGGCCCACCAAGCATTCATTTTTATTTTGATTTTGTGGTGTTCGTTTGGTTGAAAAAAATATATAAAAATGTCTAAATAAAGAAATTCAATAGCAATAATGGCAGCACTGTTTACAAAAAAATGAGAAAAGCAAAATAAGAAAGATCTCTTCTCTTCTCTTCTTTTTTCTTCACTAGTCAAATTTATGTTTTTCTTCCTCTAATTCCGATGTTTTGGACAACCGTTCACAATGAAAATATAATTATAATGAAAATTTGTTCGTGCTTGACGGGTTAATACATACACATATATAACAATTGACAGCAAGCATGCCAAAAATCAAAATTTTTTGATTTTCCATCAAGCATCGTTGGTGTCACACATACTAACAAATTTTCACTAATACCATAACCAATCTCAGCAAGCATTTTGACCGTGTCTAAACCCCTTAAGAGCTGTTATTTATTCGTCGTTGTTCTGCATCACACCACGAATTTACTCTACGAATTCTTATCGAGGAATTCTGCTACGTAAACAAGCGACGACTTTTCGGCCGTGAATAATTGTCGCAAGAAATAAATGTATACAAAAAGAAACGCAATTGTGTCGTCGGTCGATTTTTATTTCTATTTCTTAACCCGGTGAACTTTAAAGTTTTACTGTTTCTTTGCACAAACAGGAAAATACTTTATCATTTGTAACAGCTGTTATTTTGTCGCCATTGTTTTACTTCACACACAACGAATTTACACAGCGAATTCTTAACGACAAATTCATCGTCGTGAGTAAAATTCCTCATTTCCTTCAGTTGTTTTCCTCGCATAATTTTTATATGAAGGGAAGCAGTAGCAAGAGAGTATAAAGTGATTTGGCAATGCCTGTCTTAAAGGTTAGATTATATTATTCCATCTTCTGTCTCCTTCTATAGTTATTCAAATCTCTCTCGCTCTCTCTCTCTCTCTTTCCATCTCTTAGCAAGTAGTCTGTAATCCAAGACCAAAGAAAAACTTTAACACAAATTAGTTGATAGTAATCCTTGTATGTAACTTTTTTTAACCTTAATGTAAATTTTGAAATAAAGTTTTAAATAAATGGCTTGATACAAAGGTTGCATTTGTAATTTTTTTTAAAATAATTTGAAGTATATTTAATAATATGGGGAACTGACTCTGTTAGATGTCTTGCAGCACATATTATTAGATTTTATGGTGTACACTGTAAAAATTATTTCCTGACTTGGGTGAATTTTAAAATTAAAAAATTAAATAAATCTGCAACGTCAGTAAAAATTGCTGTTAAATTAATAAAGCCCAAAAATGTTCTCTAATTTTTGTTTTAATTTTTCCTTGTACTTTTCTTTACAAAATGTATGAAATTTATTGAAAGTATGACAGCATTGTTGAAAGAATGAGTTTATGTGAGGGCATAAGAAAAAAACATTGTCAAAGCAAAAATTATATTTTTTGGCGTTCTACAATAATATTTTCCCTGGCTAAAAATGGTAAAAAAAATTTCCCACAAACTAGACTACACCATTTCCAGCTGTATTTCAGAAGTTTCCAATTGTTTTTCAGAAATTTCTAAATGTTTCAGAAGTTTCTAATTATAGTTCAGAAGTTTCTAATTATATTTCAGAAATTTCTAAATATGTTTCAGAAGTTTCTAACTATCGTTCAGAAGTTTCTAATTATATTTTAGAAATTTCTATTTGTATTTCAGAAATTTCTAAATATGTTTCAGAAGTTTCTAATTATAGTTCAGAAGTTTCTAATTACACTTCAGAAGTTTCCAATTATGTTTTAGAATTTTCTTATTGCATTTCAGAAAATTCTAATTGCTTTTCAGAAATTTCTAATTGCTTTTCAGAAATATCTAATTGTTTTTTAGAATTTTCAAATTACATTTCAGAAACTTCCAATTGTATTTCAGAATTTTCCATTTTTTTTTCAGATATTTATATATATATTATTCTGTATAAAATTTTGAAATTTTTTTAAATAAACAATTGCTTAATTCACAAAACCTCTTGTATCTCTGTATCGATTGTATTATCATATTAAATACAAGAGTCTTAACATTTGTTGTATGAAATTTTCATATAAAAATGAAATACACTATTACACTTTTATTTCATATGTTTTTAAAATGTTGTATTCAAAGAGAGGTCTCTGAGAGAATTTGTATGTAGCTTGTTCTTCTTTTTCCATTAAAAATACGAAATGCATTAATACACAACACAGAGGGTGTTCACAATTAAAAAACCAAAAGTGTATTTGATACTAGTTTTGCCATATTTATTTGTTCAAGAATCTTCAAGTCGAGCAAAAAAAAAAAACTTTTTTTGTCACCAAAAATCTTTCTTGTTATTTTATTGAATGAAAATGAGTTCAAATTATAAATATAGAGTTAAAATTTATTTTGTTTCTTGTGAACTATTAAAAATAAAGCCATATAACATAAAATATTTAATGTATAGAATATGTGTAAGATCATTATGAGGCAAATCAGAAAATTTGCAAGTAGTTTGGTCTAAAAATCCCTCAATAATATATTAAAAGTACCAAAAGTAAAATTTTTAAAAATCTTATTTTAAGATAAAAAATCTTTTTTACCGTTTTAACATGTCTAAAAACTTCAAAAATAAGATAAATCTTCACATATGGTAACACTGTTTGATGCACAAATACACGATAAAGATTGTTGTGAATTAAGCAAATATGTGTAGGAATTATACCACATTCATAGGTAAAAATTTACATACATGCATGTATGTATGTACATATGTATATGCAGAAGATTGACCAAATCAATTAATCTGATTTGAAATGTTAAATGTATTTATGTGTTTTTACATAGTGTTAGAAATCAAGAGAAGAAAATACTGTATTACTCTCAAAAAAGTATAGGTTCTTGGTTTTCGCACAATATACATACGTATATATACATCTAGGAGCACGGTAGTGCGCCAGGCCAAGTTCCGGCCAATGCACGCAGTGTGTGTATTTACAGGAAGCCATTCGAGCTGTTTTTATCCCCCGCATAACTTTGTTCCCCGCGTAACCTAACATGTAAAGTTTGAAAGTTTTACAATGAAAGGTTCCGGAGATATGAAGGTGCAAAAAGTGCATATTTTAAGACATACTCACTGACTCACTGATCACTCATCAAATTGATGAAGCACTTCCGCTATAGCTAGAGAGCTAAGATTTGGTACACGAGTAGATCTAGGTGAGCAATGAACCAGAAAAATCTGAGAACCTAAACATTTTAAACAAGGGGGCGGGGCTACGCCCATAAAAATTAAAATCTGTGCTAGTGAGCTGGAATTTGGTACAGAGCTAGGTCTAGGTGCAATAAACTAAAAAATAAAAGTTTTAAAACCCGCAAATTTTGGCCAGGAGGGCGGGGCTACGCCCATAAAGGTTAGAATTAAAAAAGCAAATCTAAGGCGCTTAATGGAAGCTATTTTATTGAAATTTTTTTTCATTAAAAAAGTGGGCGTTGACACGCCCATATAATTTCAACCTCATTTTCGTATACTACGGCTCAGCATATTTAGATATACTATTTCTGTATGTATTATTATCCGTTTGCAACGAAACTTGACAGGAATAATTAACAGTGACCGAAAAAAAAATCTTAAGTTTGGAAAAGTGGGCGGGGTTACACCCATTAAAATTATAAATAAAAAGTTGTCCTAAGGAGCTGAAATTTGATACACGAAAACCTGAAAACCCGAAAATTTTAGTTAGAGGGGCGGGGCCCATAAAAATTAAAAATTAAAAGTTGCTTTTATGAGCTGAAATTTTATACACAAGTAGGTCTAGGTGAGAAACGAACTAGAGAAATCTGAAAAACAAAAAATTTTTACCAGAATGGGTAGGGCCACGCTACTATTTTTTGAACCTGAAAACTTACAGCCTTATTTATAGAACTTATTAAGACTTTTTAAGAAAATTTTTTTATGAAAATTTGTCTTAAAACCCCTTTATAAAGCTTTAAAAAGTTAAATAAATAAGGCTGTTAATATACAGCTTTTAACTTAAGCCATTTTAGTGAAACTTTCCATATACGTTACACGTATACAATACTTTAAACTATAATCTAAAAAGGTGGGCGTGATCACTCCCATAAAATTTTAGCCTTGTGTTTAATCTACTTTGGTCTAGCATATTTTAGAAGAAAATTAGCATGAATTATAAGCGCGGCTCACAACAATATTGTGAGTTTAAAATAGTGGGAGCGATAATGTTCATAAAATTATAAGGTAAAGTTCACGCTAAAGAGCTGAAATTTTATACACAAGCAAGTTTAGATGAGTAAACCAATGTAAAAATCTTAAAACAAAGAAGTTTGATCCGCTAAAACGCCAATTCGCAGTAGAGTGCTGAAATTTGGTACACAAATTAATCTAGATCAGAGATCACTTATAAAAATCTAAGAAACCAGAACTTTCAATCAGCGGTTGGGAACAAGCACTGTTAACTTAAAATTAAGTTCAATATTATTGAAACTTTTCATCCACATTGCACTTATCCAAAGTAAAAATTTCCTGTTTTGAAAAGTGGACGTGACTACACCCATTAATCGTAGCTTTTTCTTTCATATACTTCGACTTAGCAGTTTTGAGTCTATTACTCATGTATTTCTCAATAGATTTTTCATACAAAACTTTATATGCATCATAAGCACTTACAGATATAAAAGTCGGCGGGGCCAGGCCCATAAAATTTTTAAGCAATATTATACTGTAGAAAGCTGACATTTTGTAGACAAATAGTCCTAATTGATTTACTCAGTCGGAAAATCCAAAAATTAACGCACCACCCACCCTATTGAAACTTTGTATGCATATTGGGAATATTCTTTTTAGTTTATGTACTTCGGCTAAGCAGACTTTAATATGTAGATATATTGAGAAAATAGGCGGGATCACTCCCACTAGAATTGACGCTGTATTTTACATATTTCTTTTTAGACGACTCTTAACAAATTGCGTACACACTGGCGACCCGTTGTAATAGCACAATAATTCATTTTTAAGGTGTACTCATCATGCTCTAATTCATTATTTTATGTAACTATACCATTGTTAACTGGCACAGTGATCATGAATAGAAATAAAACACCCCAGAAACCTTAAGTTTAAAAAGTGTTATAATAGAAAATTTTTCAAAAAGTAGTCAGATCCTCACAAAAACATCAATGTGAAAAAAGGCCAAGTTCCTATCAAAAATTCGGCCATCAAAAGCAGTGAGATATGAATTTTGACCAAGTTCTTGTTTGGCATAACACCTATCGCTGACATATGCTATGCATTATATACATTTGTAATCGTAAGGGTGTCATATAATTTCTTGATAATCTGCTAACTTGACAACATTTTTACCGATATAAAGAAATGAACATTATTCTCTCTTTTTTTGCCAAGTTAGCAGATTATCTAAAAATTATATGACACCCTTACGATTACAAATGTATATAATGCATAGCATATGTCAGCGATAGGTGTTGTGCCAAACAAGAACTTGGTCAAAATTTATATCTCACTGCTTTTGATGGCCGAAATTTTTGATAGGAACTTGTCCTTTTTTCACATTGATGTTTTTGTGAGGATTAGAAACTACGAATAATAACACACATTTTTAGACTTGCCAGACGCACATTTCTTAGCTTAAAAATCAGTCTTGTTACCATCAGTTTTAAAAAATCCGCTGAAATTTGGTTATTTATTATCTTAGAAATGATTAGATTTTATAAAATGTAGGTGCACAAAAATAATATATCCACATAACCGTCTAAAATACATTTACAAAAGAAATTTCTGAAATACAAATGGAAAATTCTAAAATACAATTGTAAGTTTCTGAAATGTAATTTTAAAATTCGGAAATGCAATTAGAAATATCTGAAAAGCAACTAGAAATTTCTGAAAAGCAATTAGAATTTTCTGAAATCCAATTAGAAAATTCTAAAATATAATTGGAAACTTCTGAACTATAATTACAAACTTCTGAAACATATTTAGAAATTTCTGAAATATAAATAGAAATTTCTGAAATACAACTGGAAATGGTGTAGTCTAGTTTTTGTTTAGTTTTGTTTTTGTGATTTCCACAGATTAAGTTTACTTAATTTTTTTTTGTCTTTAGAAAAGCATACGAATTAATAAAAATAATTAATCCTTTTCAAATTTTAAATACTGAATTTAATCCCGATTAAGAAATTATTCCTGATTAAAAAATTTGTTGTTCTCTCTACCCAATAATCAATTTTGCTTGAAATCAAGTGTAAAACAATTATTATTCAAGTCACATATTCAATTGTCAAGGATTGAAATATGCTTGATTTACACTTTATTTCAATAGCATTCCCCAATGAAATGGGAACTTGAATTCAATGCGAACATTTCAATTGTATTACAGTTCAATTCAAGCCTCGAATTATACTGTAATTTAACATTGTATTACAATTGAATTCAAGTATATTTGAAGCTTCAAAAACAATAATTTTAAAATAGAAAGGAAAATGCAATCGACAAGTTTTATTATAATTATTTTCTGTATAATTACCTTCACTATTGTTTTCACGATTTAAATAAAATTTTGTTTTTTAAAAAATCACTTTTTTATTTATCTTTGATATTTTTCACCACAATTTGAATTTTATTAAAAAATAAATTACTTATTTGACAATGTTTGAACATGTTGTTTGATTTTTATATCAAAATATTTTTTTAAACTTGAATATAACTTGAAAAAATTTTTGAATTCAACTTTGTTTCCAGTTAAATTTCAATTACTTGAATTTTATTTTTTTAGAGTGCTTATTGGGTAGTGTTCAATATATATACAACAAATTTGTTTGAAATTTTTACAAAATATGAATAATGATGTAAGGATTAATTCTGTATTATTTTCTCAAAAATCACATTTTTTTGTTCGTTACAAAGTTGTTGTATGTTTGATTGTATGCAGTTTTCTATTTGATAAAATACAATCTACAATAGCTTAAGTACTGTGCAAATCCGTCTTTAATTGAAAAAAAGCAATGTGAGACCGATCACAGAGGACATGTGTAAACATCTAGTAATGAAAAATTTTTTTTAAGTTGGAAGTACTTATGCTTTTAGTATCTTTTTTTAAATTAATTAATTAAAAGTATCAAAACTTTCAATATTGTAAATACATATGAATTTGTTGGTTTTTGTTTGTTTTATTAAACTTATTTGGTTAGTAAATGGGCACACTGCAGTATATGTATATGAACTGCATTCAAAAGCTAATGAAATTCAATTTGCATTACCAGTAAAATCGTAGGGCCGTAATCATAATAAAATTGTAGCAAGTGGCAAAGTTTTTTCATTCAAATTTTGAAACTTTTGTATGAAAAACATTTAGCCACTTGGTAGAATTTCATTATGAATACGGGCATTACTGATTACTGAAAATTCAATGCACCTTATCATATAATAAATCATTTAAGCAATTTATAAAAATTGTAGAAAAAAATTTTAGTAATCAGTAAAAATTTACTTGTTAAACATTTTTTATTGTTTTTACTGAAACTTTAGTGGTACTGCAGTGCTCATCTATGGTAAATGCCTTTACTTTTACTTTTTAATTTTTAATTCCTGTTGTTCATCGTTTAGTTGTTGCTGTTCTTGTTTTTGTGTACGCATTGCAATTAAAATAAATTCAGTAAAGTGCGACTTTGACTCGCGCACATTCGCGTTTGATAATTTTTTTTTTGATTTAGCTTTCTTCCTTTTTTAAGTTTTTTCAGTTTAAACGATTTTTTTCAGTTTTATCGCTTTTTTCTCGTTTTGTAGTTTTTTTCTTTTTTTGGATTTTTTTTTTAATTTCCGCAATTTTTTCATTTTGGCGATTTTTTTTTCTATTTTTTTTGGTGTTTTTTTTCATTTTGGCGATTTTTTTTCTGTTTTTGGGGTTTTTTTATTTAGGCTATTTTTTTATTTTGGCGATTTTTTCATATTGGCGACTTTTTTGTTTAAGGATTTTTTTCATTTTGGCGATTTTTCCGGTTTTTCGCGATTTATTTTAGTCCTAGAGATTTTTTTTAAATTTGGTGCTTTTTTCGTTTTGGCGATTTTTTTTTGTTTTTGGCGATTTTTTTATATTTGGCGATTTTATATTTTATTAAACTTTTAGTTTTGCTGTTTTTGAAAATTTCAAGAGTTTTGCTCTTACGGTTTCCAAGATACAGCAAGTTTTCAAAATTACAAAGTCAAAATTGCATTAACTGATGGAACACCCATTGATTTAAATTTTTTAAATTTAGTGTTAATTGTAGTCTGTATAAAAATACACTAACTTTTAAAATTTCAAGTGTATATATGTACATACAATTGTATGTATATTAAGGTGGAAGCACATAACACGCGTTCAATGCGCTAATGCGATACACACGGCTGTCAAAAAAGTTGAAATAGTGTGTTTTCATAAGGCAAGTTACATAGAGAAGTTCGCGACGCGCGTACCTCGCAAAAAATTGAACATTCTTCAACTTTCACGCGTTGTATACAAAATGAAAGCTAGTGTTGCCAGATTCATAAGCTAACATACACAAAAATTATTAGAAATTAATTTTTCATTGAACAATGGATAAAAAAATGCATTAAAGATTTAAAGAAATATTAAACGTAAGTGCTAGACAAAAAAATAACCGACAAAGGCTTTAAATTTTACAACTAAAAAAACCTCAAAAGCGTGTTGTGTAGCTTTCCATTTGTATAGCGTTAAACGTTTAACAAGCCAGAAAAGCGTTGCCGCGTAACGCGTGGTATGTATTTACTTCTACCTTTACATGGGATTTTAACATTTTTCGTTGTTCGTTTTGGAACACGCTTTAATTTTTAACTCTCATGTATTTGTTGTTGTAGTGGCCAAATGTCTACACATTGTGTCCAAATTTCAAGTCCGTAGCTCTTACGGTTCATTTTCACCTTTGGTCTACGGAAATATACAGAAAAATAACCGGCGGCGGCGCACCGTCGGCCTCGAGCCGGTCGACTTGTTTCTCTGCTTGGTATTGCTTCTTTCAAGCACTAATACACTCATACATAGCTCACACCGATTTGACAGTGCTGTGAAAGAAAAGCAAAGAAATCAAAGTCAAAAGGTTTTTTCCCCCTAGCGTATAGATGTTTACACATCAAAAATCGTTTCCTTATATTCAATTTAAACCATTTTGTACTTAATGCCTCAAATTTTGTGTTAAATTGAAATCACATTATTTATTTATCAAATTAGAGTTTTCTCATAACTCCCTCCAGCTCCCTCCACTTATTTTGCTGTGTCAAAGCTATTATTCGAACTGACATATGTACATACATACATAATACATACATACGTCCCGAATGTATTGAACTAAAATACTTATGTATATATATGTAAATTGTTATCAATAAATGCTCTTGAAAAAAAAAGCAGAAAAAATCAATTTAAATTTTGCAACGAATATCAGTTTCAGTTTATGTCAAAGTTAAAGCCAAACCTTATCAGCAAAAGACACCACACACAACAATTGGATGATGAAAAACAAATTTTCACATAATCTTCTAACAACACAATCATTCTAGATTTCCCAAAAATCCCACTGAGTTGCTGTTAGTTGAAGAAAATTTTGACAGGGAGTTATTCTTGGATAATGGATATTGAGATTTAGCTTCTTTTAAAATAATGTTTGAATAATTTACGTAAATCCTTCAGACAGGTAAGCATGATTTTTTTAAATATTCATTGGCATGATTTTGGCAGGAACATGCAGACATGTTTACATACCTATATATATGTATGTATACTTCCACATGTGTATGTATGTATGTATGTATATGTCACATTGAATTAGAAGTGTTAAAGAAATTTATTACTTCCATACTTCACCATGTCGTATATACATGCATACATATGTACATATGTACATTAGGGGTATAACCAATGTTTTGGAATAGTGCCACGAGGTCAACCTTGTCCTGGTAACCACGAAAATTATAATCTTTTGTCCCAAATCACACTGTGCAAGTCTTATTGCTAAGCTGATTAGTTTCAGGGAGAGAGAGGCGAGGGGAACAGAAACGTTTCTTTTCCCCCGTCTCTCTCTCCTAATAAGCTAATCAGCTTAGCAATAAGATTTGCATAGTGTAAATAGGGGCTTTATAATTTTTCTCAAAAAAGTGCACGCATCAATTGGTTTTTCTAAACAGGTGTATAAAAAATAGTTTAAAAATTTATTATTTTTTTAATTACTCAAAGTTACAGATATACATATCAGAGCTGTAAGAGAATGATTCTTTTTTGAATGAATCTGCGAATCATTCAGCCAATGAGCTATCACTTTTTTAATGCATTCATTTTAACCAAAATATGAATTGAATTAATATTTATATAAATGCATTCATCATGAATTGAAAACTTTTAAATGAATTCATTTCACGAAAAAAAAATGATTTGAGTTAAAATTTATTTAATTATTTAAATGCATTCATTTGAGCCAACATAAATAATTGATTTAAAATTTGATACATTCATCAATAATATAATGGAAATGAATTTTAATTAATTTCTTCCTTCATCATTTCCATTTTCATTTCTTCATTATGAATGAATTGTTCCTCAAACGTTATTGTGCGATTTTAGTAATGAAAAAACTATTCAATTTATTGCTTAGGCAATAATATGTCAAAACAATCGATCTAGATAGGTATTGTGTTATATGAATAAAAAATACCTGTCAAACGATTGAATAAAATAAATTAAAGGATTTGGTTGATTAATTTGATTTAGTTTTGAAATACAAACGTGAAAAATGTGCATAATATCGCAAAATTTATTCACAAAAACGATATTGATAAAACCGAAATTTTTTTCATAACTTTGGACGCAAACGTTTGTATATGAACTTATAAATGACGATGAGTTATCCATTTCTAAAAACTGGAAATCAGAATTAGCACACACGGACGTCGGCAAATTTCCAACTCGGCCAATGTGGTTTGAGAAATATTTTACTATCATGGAAGAGGTTAGTTTTCATTAGGGCCAAGAAATAATTGCCTAAAATCAGTAAGACATCTTTATATAAATGCAGCTGTTTGAATTCCTAAAGCAAGAGTATCCAGAAAAGAAAACTAAACCAAAAAAAGGGAAAATATATCTGCGAAATTCCTTTATTGTAACAAAGTGTTGACTGGAACAGCATATGTAACATCGAATTTTCTTCGTCGTTTGTGAAAGCAACATTTAAAAAAATACAATGCATGCGTAGAGCTGAAATAAGAATAACTCCAACAAAACAAGAGAATCTTTGAAACTGTTATGTTTTTTACTAAACTGAGCGACAGATGAATTTTTATTCAATTTGTTTTTCATTGTTTAATCGAACAAAATGCTCGAGATACATACATTGGAAGGCAATATCATAAACGAAATTCTTAATTAAATGGATATTTATTATTATTTGTATAAATTTGTAATTTGTTTACAGAGTCTATGATGCCAATTTTTTAGTTTCTTAAAACTTCAAACCCTTTTTTGATTTATGATCTTCATCCCAATTAAAAAAAAAGTGAATGAAAAATTACTCATAATTCCTTTCCTGTAGATTATCAATGAATTTATTCAAATTTTAATTCAATTCTTTTTTGTGGATAACATTCATTGAAACTTTAATCCAATTCATATTTCTAGTAATACGAATGCATTCAAGAATTTTTAATTCTATTAGGAATGCATTTAAATTTTAATTCAATTCACATTTTCAGCAAAATGAATCAAGTTAATTTTTTTAATTCATTGTGAATTAAATATCAAATATGAATCATTCATTTACAGCTCTGATACATATGTATAACAAAAACAAGAAAAACTATGAGTTAGTTATTGAAAGATAAAAATTTAAGATTTAAAGTTCGAGTTGATTTAGAGGACAAATATCCTGAACAACTTTAATGGAAACTTTTCTTGAAAGACATTTTTGAGCACTCAGAGCACGGACTTGAACTAACAAAAATAATATTATACGTAATCGACCTTCTTAATGCAATATTGAATATTCATAATTTTACAGGGTGTTTTTATTTATTTTTTGTTTATATTAAAAAGAAAATTAGAAATTTTCAAAACTCCATTGCCGTTGGTGTGTGAACTTTTTTATACCTTAGCGAAAAAGTAAATATACGTCCACTTATATTTTTTATGCTCTATCGGACTGTGCTATGCCAATTTTGATATTTTAAAAAATTGTTAAAAAGTTATGTCCCTAATGTACATACGTACGTAGATGCGTAAATGCAAATATTTCTTTTTGTTTTATTTTTTTTAATCGAATCAGGTATTTGTTACATACATACATATATTTACTTTTTTATTACAAAAAAAAAAGAAAAAAAAACAATAAATAAATGTCAGCATATGACAGCTGACTTTTACATTTTCACACACATTTAAAATTATATATTTGGAATGTGTTGAGGGTGTGTAATATTTCACGCAAAATAAATGGCGTGAAAATCATATACATATGTAGATATTTCATTCCTAATTATGTTTAAAATTTGAAAATCTAAATCATTCTAATGGGGAACAACTAAATTTGAGCTGAGGGAGTTTATTTTTTTTTTTACCAAATATGTATTTGTGTATTGCAAAGAAAATTTTAAATTTATAGATTTTTATCTAATGAATGGAAAAATTGCTGAAATAAAATTTTGCTTATGATCCTTTAGACTAAATTCTTGCTGCTTTATATGTAATTTTCCGTCGTATTCTATTCACCTGATGTCCTTCGATGCGGATTCTTTTAACTGCTCAATATATGTTCAGTAAGTGTAATAAGGGATCCTTGGTGTATAACAAGAGTTGATTTCAGCTGCCGATAGCATTTTTTATGGTACATTAAATTAGATTCTTGTTGCTTAATATTTGAATTTCCCTCTTATCATCACTAAAAGTAGAGCGCCCTTTAACTAATATTCTAAATAAATAACAGCTGGTCATATCACTGATGTATGACTATATCCAGAGAATATGTAATTCTATTCAACTGAAGCAATTGTATCTAACTCGTACCAAATTCTCTTATTTTCAAGCAATAATTGAAAACTGATAGCGCTGTGACCAGAATCCAAATCAAAGTACCAGAAAGAACTTATTAACACTAATTTTAACGAAAATTAATGAATCCTTTTCATCAACTAAATAAATAAAAAAAAAAGCTCGTGATAAGCTATCAAAACTAGCCATTACAGCTACTTCATGGTCTTTCGAACCGTATTATAGTTGCAACATGCTTAATTCTAAGAAGGGTTCCATGGCTATTTGTATTTCCACATCAGTAACTTTGAATACAATACTGCTCCCGTTTATTGTTACACAGAATAAAGTATTCATTAATTAATTTTTTCATTTAAGATTTTAATTGATCCAATTAAAAGTTTAATTGTATTAATTAATTTGAGGGGAAAAACTTAATTGATATTATCAAATTGTTTATAGGTAAAAACTTAATTAATTTTTTAATTGATATTACAAATATTTTAATTGATATTACAAAATCATTTATTATACTTTTTTGTGTGTTGCCTATCACCAGACTACTCTCAAGCTTGGAAAATAAACTACATCCATTAGTTTGCTATTGATAGCCATTCACACAGCACACTCTCGTTAATTTTTACAGAAATCTTCACACAAAAAAGTAATATGAGTTATTTTGTAATAATAATTAAAATATTTCTAATATCAATTGAAAATTTAATTAAATTTTCAACTATGAACAATTTGATAATATGAATTAAGTTTTTCCACTCAAATTAATTAAAACAATTTAAAATTTAATTGAATTAATTAAATTGTTAATTGAAAATATTAATTGGTGAATACTTTTTTCTGTGTTTTTCTAGTTAAATATTATTTTTTAAATAAAAAATTATTACCGAAACTAAAAACCGGTTGGATATATACAATGGAGACTGTAGTCCATCAATTTTACTTGTTAAAAAGATATTTTATTGCACCAAACATTCAAATCGCCCAAAAAGAGGTCGGTCTGGTTACTCCAGTAAGAGGCAATAAAATCCATGGAGTGATATTGTACTATCGATGAATTAAATTAGGTAAAACATCACATTTTGCTCGAATATTTGAATACGAAAAAGCTAACCGCACGATGGGTGCCACGATTTCTCACATTGTAGTGTAAGAGCAACCGTGTGACCAATTCAAAGGATTGTTTGGTAGTGTTTAGAAAAAGTCCCAATGAGCTTGAAAATGTGCACATGGATGCGCTATAATACTCTAGAAATCCATGAGCAATCAAACCATTGGAGTTCATTTAATTTTTTGCATAAAATATGCGTGCAAAATGCTCGATGTATAGCCCATTTAATTTTTTGCGACAAAAAAGGACGATGGCCATATATTTTTTTACATGAAAAATGGACGATGTTAAGTCCCTTATATTTTTCTGCATGAAAAATGGACGATGTATATATGGTCTACATCTTTTTTACATGAAATAATTTTTTTGCATGAAAAATGCACTGTATATAGCCCATTTAATTTTTTGTATGAAAAATTCACGACGTAAGTGCACCAAATTTTTTGCATGCAAAATGGACGGTTCATTATATTTTTTTGTGTGAAATAATTTTTTTTATACAAAATTAGTAATGCTTTGTGTAGTTTTACCGTTGGCTAGGATAGCTAAGCCGTGTCGGGGACTTACTTACGGATCGACAAAATTTAAGTTATAACTCTATTTATATCCCTTTCTGGGGGTTAAAATATATTTTTATCCTTATTTACAATTTGAATGAAGTTCGATATAATTTTATCGAACAATAGCTACAATGAAGAACAGATTCAATCGATGGTAATCGTAATTAATACTTGCTTTTTGTTTTGGTTATCCTCGTCAGGATAGTAGCAGCAAGTGGTTATAATTTCGGTTACGTTGTTTCGGTGTAGTGCTGGCACCTACGATAATGCTGGAAGTCAGTCAGTGGCACGCGAGATTAATCAGATGGCCAGCGTTATTCAGCCTTTAGCTTTACGATGCTTAAATCTATATATCCGTATGCTAAAACCGCTTTGGAACATAAGCAGCCGAAGTCGCTGTGGAAAAGAGTGAGCCAAACTCGTTGTGCGTGGTGGTATATAATATACCAACGACGCAATATATATACTCTCTAAAAAACCCCACAACACACAAACGGCAAATTTTTGCCTTGTTTGAATCGCCATGATTGCATTGAAACTTTGTATACTCATGGAAATAATGTTTCGTACTAACCCTGCGTTTACACATGCAAGTGCCTTGCATGCAAGCTCTGTGTACGTATTATCAACGAAAATTTCGCACAAATGTCAGACTGTCTTGCAACTTGCATGTTTGCCTTTTAGTGCAGAGTTGTCCATAATATAAAAAAGTTTAATTTTAAGGAAACCAGATAGTGTTGAACTTTATTCGTATTGTTTCAATGTTATTTATGTCTAAAAAATTAATAAACTGCTCGATTTATGAATATTTAAAAAAACAAATATTAAATTAGCTTTTAAATGTATTTAAAATGAGTAAAAACTCATATAACATTACACTGAAATCCAGTTAATTTGTGCTAAACTATTAATAGGGCAACACTGTTAGCTAACTTTCCATTTACTTGCCACAAGTTCAACAAGTCACTGTCTTGTAAAATTCCTTGGCAGTTTAGTTGAAAGTAGACTGCAAGTGCCGAAAGTGTAGATGAATAGTCCAAATTATGTTTTGTATAAAAAAAGGAATATACATCTATTTAATTTTTTGTATAATTGACGATGTATAGTCCATTTACATAAGTATATGTATAGCCCAAGTAATATTTTGTATGAAAAATGGGTAGCATATTTAATTTTTTGGTACAAGAAATGTTCGATGCCCATTTAACTTTTTGCATAAAAAAAATAAATATATAAAATATTAAAATATTAAAGCTCTTCAGCCAGCAAATGTAGGCATATCTTTAGATAATTTCAATTAATAGCCTGATCCACAATGGCAACAGACAATTTAGGATCGATATCTTATATTATATTAAATGGCAAAATTACTTAATTAACTCTGCAATAAGTATATATATATGGCCTTATTTCCAACGCAGCGTGGTGTAATGATGTACTTATTTTTCAATTAGTTCAGAAATAAGTCAAATTTAGCGCATTACTTATGACTTTATTTCATTGAGCTGACGAAAATTGGTACGCTGTGCCGATAGTGTGATCCAGGCTTAACAGTTGTTACAAATTATCTGAGATTTTCTATAATTATTTGTTCCAAAAAGAAAATAATAAAATAACAACCTACTTATGAGTAATTTTGTGGGGAATCGTAACTAGCAAAGATATACAGGGTGGGCCAAAAGAAACCAAGGGATGTAAAAGTTTAATAACTTTTTTGTTTATTAATTTTTTTTTATTTTTTCTTTCAGATTATATAGACAACACTTGGAGAATTTATAATGGAGCGGTTCACAACTGAACAGAGAACCAGAACAATAGAATTTTATTATTTAAACCAGAGATCAATTATTTTAACGCAAAGAGCATATCGTCGACATTTCAACGTCAGAATTTCTGGGGTTCTGGGGTTCTCAAAATCCAAGAGCCATTCATCAACGCCAATTGCACTCCATCAGGTGTACAGTATGGTGTAGGATCACATGTGAAAATGTCATTGGGCCCTACTTCTTCGAGAATAAAGATGGAAGTGCTGTAACCGTAAATGGAGAGCGGTATCGGTTTATGATAGAAAATTTTTTACGTCCTGCTCTTGAAAACAGACCTGGTATGTGGTTTCAGCAGGACGGAGCCACTGCCCATACTGCCCGAGACACAATGGCACTTTTAAGTCAAATTTTTGGAGAGCGAATAATTTCTCGAAATTCGGAAATTATTTGGCCAGCGCGATCGCCAGATTTGACAGCACCCGACTATTTTCTTTGGGGTTTTTTGAAGGAGCGAGTGTATGTGAACAAGCCAGAGACAATCCTTGAACTCAAGGCAAACATTGTTGCAGAAATTCGAACGCTACAGCCACAAGTTTTGAAAGATGTTATGGAAAATGCTCTAAAAAGAACCCATCAGTGCGAAGCTGAAAACGGTGGTCATTTAAGAGACATAATTTTTCATACTTAGTGTAAAAAAATTTCCATTTTGTATATTATATAATCTGAAAGAAAAAATAAAAAAAAGTTAATAAACAAAAAAGTTATTAAACTTTTACACCCCTTGGTTTCTTTTGGCCCACCCTGTACCAATAAAAATAAAGTGTATTTTAAAAAAAGCTCCGAAAAATTAGCTTTGTTGTTATTTAACTTCAAGGCTTTTTAAAATATGTTTGTATACTTGCACATCCTGTTGAAGCTCTTTTACAAATCTCATAAAATTTAATTTCTTTCAATGTCATTTCTCTTGTCCCTTATCATTTTTCATTGGAAGTAATTTGAATAATATAAAACCATATGTATGTATGAATATGGTTTCTTTAAGAAAGAAAGAAAGTGTAAATATACTATATATCCTTTTTATGTGTATGTGTGTATGTACGTATGTTAACAAACATATAAATATATACGAAAGCCATTCCAGAATTTTGCACGATCTAGCAATATTAGAGAAGCAAACTTATTTGCTAAGAGTCCTTTGTACAACAACACTTAATACATAGCTTGAAAATTCATATATTGATTTTCATACTGCTCACATTGACAACTTATTTTTATTATCAGGAAATTTTTATCACCCGTGGGACGTGCCTTTAAGTCAGTGGAAGCAAATATTAGAGACAAGCAGAATAACCATTATTTTTGACAAATATTTATGTCACAGTATGAATGTAATTTTACGCTGAAATGATTAATGATCAATATATGAGACAATACGGAATAGTATTAACCCTTTTACCACTTTTGTAAACTAAATTAAATGAATATTAATGGGAGCATGAAAACATTATTTTACAAATGGTTAATGACTGTAATATGAAACTAAAATAACGCTATATTGAAGAAATTATAACAGTAGTATGGAGACACAGAATTATTCTACAAAAAGTAAACTAAACTATTGATGCACAGTTTGTCAAGTATTTGTTTTCAAGGTTAAAATTGTTGGTTTTATTGAAGTTGATAAAAATTTGCGTTTAATTCATTTAACACTTCATCAATAAAAAAAAGTGTCTGTGAAATTAAATGTTTAAAAAGTCGAAAAGCGTACCTATCGCCCTTGTTCCTCTAAAAGGGTAAACTAAAAATTTTGCAATTTTCACGTTTTGCAAGAAAACGATATACAGTGATCATATTCTATCCATTGTAAAAATCTTACATCAAAAAATATAGTTGTATACCTATTTAAGATATAAGAGTATTAAAACGAAATACAGGGTGGGCCAAAAGAAACCAAGGGGTGTAAAAGTTAAATAACTTGTTTGTTTATTAACTTTTTTTTATTTTTTCTTTCAGATTATATAATATACAAAATGGAAATTTTTTTACACTAAGTATGAAAAATGATGTCTCTTAAATGACCACCGTTTTCTGCTTCGCACTGATGGGCTCTTTTTAGAGCATTTTCCATAACATCTTTCAAAACTTGTGGCTGTAGCGTTCGAATTTCTGCAACAATGTTTGCCTTGAGTTCAAGGATTGTCTCTGGCTTGTTCACATACACTCGCTCCTTCAAAAAACCCCAAAGAAAATAGTCGGGTGCTGTCAAATCTGGCGATCGCGCTGGCCAAATAATTTCCGAATTTCGAGAAATTATTCGCTCTCCAAAAATTTGACTTAAAAGTGCCATTGTGTCTCGGGCAGTATGGGCAGTGGCTCCGTCCTGCTGAAACCACATACCAAGTCTGTTTTCAAGAGCAGGACGTAAAAAATTTTCTTTCATAAACCGATACCGCTCTCCATTTACGGTTACAGCACTTCCATCTTCATTCTCGAAGAAGTAGGGCCCAATGACATTTTCAGATGTGATCCCACACCATACTGTACACCTGATGGGGTGCAATTGGCGTTGATGAATGGCTCTTGGATTTTGAGGACCCCAGAACCTACAGTTCTGCTTATTAACAAAGCCATTCAAATGAAAATGAGCTTCATCACTCATAATCAAATTTTCAATAAAGTTGATTTCATTTATTTATTTCTTATTTTCTGATTTTTATTTATTATTTTCATTCATTATAAATTCTCCAAGTGTTGTCTATATAATCTGAAAGAAAAAATAAAAAAAAATTAATAAACAAAAAAGTTATTAAACTTTTACACCCCTTGGTTTCTTTTGGCCCACCCTGTAGTTTTCGGCCTCTATCAACTCCCTTAAGAGGAAAAAATGCAATATATTGATAACAAAATTGACTTTAATTAACAAGATAGCACTGTGCTTAGGACCAATTCTGGCTGAAGAGTCCTGAACTAAGTATATACAAATACATCGGAACTTTTAAGCTTTACCCCTGCATATTACTTAAGGGGGACTGAGTTACCCTCTGCTTTGCAGAGTTTTGCATTTAATAGGCATTGGAAGTGTTGCATTTCACACATGAGCTTGGTTCGAATTTTGATAAAAACTGTTACACTTTAACCATTTAACTCTTATCCGTATGAGTGTTGTTTGATACTTTTGACGAGAGCGCCGATATGTATCATTAAATGGACATACGTGAAAAAATATTAGCAATAAAAATCAACTGGAGGTCTTGGAATAAATATCATAAATAAATAAAACTTTGAAATCAGTTTTAGGGTTAATTGCGTCTTTATTCGCATAGTCGCTATTCACACTATGCCTTTTTAGCCTGCCTTGTATTGACAATTTTCTTTTGAAACCCCTACGAAAAGTCACACACATTTACATTAAGCCTTTTTTATTCATGCCTTTTTAGCATTTATATACACGTTTAATGCTGAGAATACGAAAGAGGCAAAGAGAAATGTCATAAATCCCCTCGAATTTTCATTTCGTGCCTTTTGTTCTACACCGCAAGCTTCTCACCCCCTCTCACCAATAAACTAAAAAAGCCTGCCTGCACAGGCAAGCAGAAAAGGCATAGTGTAAATTGTGTCATAGGTGAACATATTTGTGAAGCATGTTAACCCTTTAACTTTTTTTCCTATTAATCTTGTCGATTCATTTCGAAAGAGAAATGAATGAATGCTCAAATATTTAAAGAGTCTTCCATTAAGCGCTTCCTTTTTTGAATTAATGAAAATAAAGTATGTGAGATGTCATTGAAATTTTTTATTCATTTGAAAAGATAATCGATGCCAGCACTATTTATGGAATATAACGTTGACCAAACATCTAATACGTTTTTGCTACGTGGCAGGCATTTCAAATGTCCAGTTCCACGAGAGGTGTTATGAGAGTGTGATTGAGATTGTAAATAGTGGCGGTATTCGGTGGTGGCCGCAAATGGTCTTGCAAGAAACTTTCGAGTGAATATGAGTCATAGACAACATTGCAATAGGTATGATTGCACATAAGTACAAGAAATTACAAATCATGATTCAACTCTGATGGGTATACTATGAACAACCTTGCGCAGCGACTTCAGTTGACTGTTTCAGTCACAGCGACTTTGGCTGACTGTTTACAGCCAGCATAAGATTATATTGATTTACGTGCTACTGACCGATTTCCGACACTATCGCAGGTGTCATCAATATCCAGAAATGCTATAACCGATTGCTCCCACTACTATGACAAGGTAATTATACGGCTAATCACGAGTGCCATCGACTGACTTCCGTGGGTTAATAGTTATCACGATTACAACCGATTGAATGTCATGTTCGTTGCAGCTATTGTTAAATGTAAATAAAGACAATGATATATTTTATCTCTCAGAAAGGGCAAATAAATAGAGCTATTACTTAAGGTTTGTGGACCCATAAGTTAGCATTGGTCGCATACAAGTCGTCGATAAAACCACGTTACAAATGGCATCCTAGCTAATGAAACAGTTTGACCGCTTTCAACTGTAAAACCTCTTAAAACTTTATTGGGTGACACTTTATCTTTAAATATTTATGTATGTAATTGGTTCGGTGCTTTACATTTTGAAATTAACCCTTGAACGAATTTTGTTTTTTCACAAATTTTTTACAAATAATTTATTTATATTAGGTTGTCACAGAGCTTACAAGGCATTTTTAGTGCTTGAGTAGAATTTTGAGCTGAGGCTTATTCAAGCACTTATAATAGGGTTTTATATGCAATATTGTTGTAAACCATTTTAAGCCGTTATATGCCCATTTGTGGGTACTTTTTTCAGCAAAAAAAAAAAAAAAAAAAAAAAAACCTGAAAAAAGAATCACATAGAGAAGACTTATATGCAGTGATTCCAGAATTCCTTCACCAAAAATGGCTAAATGTAGACAAAAAAATGGTTAAAAACTAGCTAAAAAATGGCTAAGCGAAATCGATAGCAAAAATCATGAACTTTAGCAAAAACCAGAAGGTATTTCATATATTATTATTTTTAAAGCAAATCGGGAACTTTTTTAAAGTAAATAAAAACAATAAATTGAAGTGATAAATCAAATAATTTTTCTTCAGATAATCAAACTTACAATACTTGCATTACGCCTTCTATTCATTTGTACATTCTGCTATTCAGTCTTTAAATTTTTGGGTTACTAATCCATTTCTTGCGAAATTTTTGTTTATACTTTTTATTAATTTTCTATTTTTTAAACATTCATTTAAACTTTAATTTATTTTTTATTTTCACTCGTGTAAAACAAAAATTACCCTTGTTTGATTGATATCATAAACCACCAATTACAGTGAAACCTCTCATAACCGGACATCACCGTTGCAATGTTTTTGTCTGTTTATTAGAGGTGTCCGCTTATGAGAGAGTTACACATTTTTTGGATTTTATTGTAGTTGAAAAATTATTTTAAGAGTAGACTGCTTCAAATTAGATTGGATAATTTCAGCTTTTGGGTCTCAAAATGACTTTTAATAATTTTATTTGTTGGAATACAACAAAGTCGCCTCTAGAAAAATGATTTGAAAGGGCAATTTGTATAAGCAATGTAGCAATATGAATTGTTAAAATACACAAGAAACTTTACATCTTCACAAGTTCGTGCCCCGAATATATTCCTTCTTCAAACTCGTTTAAAATATAAAATTTTTCTGTAATTGATAAAAACAATTTTTTCTCCGCCATTTTGGGACACGAGCTAAGCAAACAACTTCTTCAAATAAACAGCAATTTACATTTGCGTTAACCAGGGAATCACCAATATCATTGACACTAATATAAATATGAATCAGAGTTGAATAAAGAAAGACCTACTATTTAAATGCAACTTTTGTTGCCGTGTTTCACCGCTTCTCTCCGTTTGTGAGAGTGTCCGTTTATGAGAGTGTCCGGTTATGTGAGTGCATTTTGTATGGAAGAACTAATGAACGTGTTGGATCTACAAAAATTGTCCGGTTATTAGAGGTGTCCGGTTATAGGAGGTGTCCGTTATGAGAGGTTTCACTGTAGACCCGACAACTTATAAACACCTTGCAACGATTATAAGAAAGCAGTAGCAAATCTCATTATTGCCAACTGAGCAATCTCTTTCATATAAGCGCTTTTAGACTGCTGCAACAAAAATGGCAAGTTTGAACTTGGATTTATAAATATCAATGCGAAAACAATAACATATTACTCTCTTGTGTAGTTGTTGCGAGTTTAAATTTTTTGTGAAAAGTCACAAACAAATTTCATGTTTGGAAAAATAGCTAAAAAATAGCTAGATTAAAATAAAAATGGCTCAAAAAAAAATAGCTAATAGCTAAACTCACTTTTCTTCCGGCTAAATGGGATGAAGAATAGCTAAATTTAGCCAGAAAATGGCTAAATTGGCATCACTGCTTATATAGTTAAGATATGCCACGAAAATTTTGCTCGTAAGATTTTAAATAAAAGAGGAAAATAATTTTATATCCAAATGCACGCATTTTTTAGTTTCGTATGCTGATTTTGCTTAACAAGAAAAAAGAATGGTTGGGAGTGTAACTCAACTCACCTTTCAAAATAGGTTCAAACTTAAGCTTCTCGAGTGTGCCTTTATTATCTTCAATATTAATGCTCTCATATGAAGTAATTTATGCTAGTCATGTTTCTTTTTTAAAATTTTCTGCCAACACCAAATGACTGGTCGAATTGTCGTGTGACTGTCTCCTTATGTTTTCAAATTTTTTGAGTGTGTAACATTATTCTCTTTTAAAAATGCCCTAACTCACATATTTGTAACTTTATAGGAAACTGTAATGATTGAAATGTAGATTTTTTTTTAAATACACGTTGCAAGTAAAATCCAAAACAAATTTGGTGTTTGGATTGTTTTTCTTAATTTTTTATATATCTTTATTATAATAAAGCGATAAAGGCCTTATTGTGGTCGGGTTTCCGAACTTAAATGAAGGTTAGGGTTTTTGAATAGTGTTCAAAACATAATGGCGGTATTTGGCGTTTGATGCAAATGGTCTTGCGTTAGGTTAACCCTCTAGTGCGCCGTGATGCAAATTTGAATCATACCGAAAATCTCTCCGTAGTTTCAAAATTTGAGAACAGTTTTGTGTAAATCTTCGTTATATATTGTCTCCATTTAATAGGCGTCGTTTTCTCTGCTTTTGAAGTACCGTTATAGCAGCATTGAATTATTGTGCAATTTTGAAGTGTCTGCTCATTCGTTTGTTGTGCGTAGAGGAAACAGTGTTTTTTTTCTGACCTTTTTATTTAATTTAATTAATTTCAACAAGTTTATAAACAGTTGTGATTTTTTACATAAGTTACACTCTTTTTTATTAAAATCTTATAGTGTTTATTGTTTTTTTATGGTAAGTATTTTGGTGTGTATAAAAATTGTTTGATGCGGATTTTCAGAATATGTCAAAAAAAAAACTTTTAGAGGAGGATATTATCCGTATTTTGCTTGATCCTGCTGCAAGTGAAGATGGATTAGACGACTCCGATGATGAAGATGAAATTATGGAAGATAAGCTTCTAAATAATGAAGATCTAGAGTGACGAAAATATTGTGGATCTCATGAACGACTTGAATAGTGAAGATGAAAATGTAACTGAAAATTTAGCTCCAGAAATTCCGGAAAATCTACTTGGTGCCACAAATTTCTTAACACGAGAGGATTGCAGACATACTGTCTGGAAAAAAACTAAATTTTCTGTCACTGAAGACGAAATAAAATTTGGAGGAAATACCGATTTGCCGGAATTCATAAAGAACTTTCAGACTCCATCCCAATTTTTCAACTACTTCTTTGGTGAAGACATTTTACAACATATAGTTGAGGAATCTAATTTGTATGCGAAGCAAAAAAATATTGAAGAGAGCTTTATTTTGGAAAAAACTGATATTTACCAATTTATGGGAATTCTAATTTTGTCATCAATAGTGAATTACTCCAATATTCGCCTTCTATGGGACAGCCAAATTGGTTTGGACTGTGTAAAGGAACGCATGCCTCAAAAAAAATTTGAAAAGATACGATCAATATTTCATTTGAACAATAATGAAAATTTCATTTCCGATCAAACAGATCCTTGTTACGACAAATTATACAAGATTCGGCCACTGGTAGACTGTTTAAATGAAAAATTTTCATCCATTCCGTTAGAAGAACGCTTATCTGTTGATGAACAAATGTGCGCAAGTAAAGCCTCGCATCATTTGAAACAATATATGCCTGCAAAGCCACACAAGTGGGGTTACAAATTATTTGTACTTTCCGGAGTATCAGGTTTTGCATATAATTTCGAAATATATACGGGCCAAGACAATTTGCCGCATAAACGTTTGCCAAGTGAGCCTGATCTAGGAGCTTCTGCCAACGTTGCTGTACGACTATTACGAAATGTCCCAAATGGATGTAACTATAAAGTTTACTTCGACAATTATTACACTGCCATCCCGTTGCTTGTTTATTTAGGAAAAAAGGGCATACATACAGTTGGAACAGTCAGACGAAATAGGATACAAAATTGTAAATTACCAACTGATCAAGAAATAAAAAAAATGTCCTAGCGGATCATCATTTCAATTCGTTGCTGACTTTGAAGGTTTAGAGCTCGCAAACGTCTTGTGGAAAGATAATAAGAACGTAACTCTTCTGTCCTCATTCGTTGGCGTGGAACTAGAAAATGATATTAGCAGATTCGACCGTCGGGAACGCAAGTCGATCAAGGTTAAGTGTCCAGCGATTGTCAAAGACTACAACCGTCATATGGGCGGTGTTGATCTCTTAGACAGCATGATGGGGCGGAACCGAATCAAAATGAAAACTAGAAAATGGTATATGCGTTTAGTTTACCATCTAATGGACCTAGCAGTTACAAATGCTTGGTTTTTGTATAAGCGAGCAACAGGGAATACGACTCTGACACTATTAAAATTTCGTAAAGATCTGGCATTGACACTTCTAAAAATAAACAGAAAACAGAAACGTCCAAGAACCAACGATTCATCTTCTGTCGAAAGATTGCTTGTCCAAAAGCAAAAACGAGATCCAGCATCAGCTATACCATCCGAAGATATCAGGCACGATCATGTGGACCACTTACCGGAATTCCAAGAAAATAGGGTAAGATGCAAGCTGACGGGCTGTAAGGGCCAAAGTCAACTGATTTGTAGCAAGTGTAACATAGCTTTATGTCTAACAAAAACCAAAAACTGCTTTGTAAAATTTCATAAAAAATTAACAAAATTAAAATGTTATTTTTTTTTAAATGTAAAATTTCATAAACAATAAATAAATAATGCGTTGGTTTTTTTAAAAGAAACAAATATTTACATTGTCCATTTAAATAACTATTGAAGTATAAACATTTTAGCTAAATGCGCAATATTTAGATTTTGAATTTACAGCTAAATGCGCAATGATGCAAGTTTGCATCAAAAGATTTTTCGCCTCCTGCGCCCTTATAAACGAAAATTATACAAACTGCTAGAACAAAAGTTTGTTTTTTAACCATTTCCTTTCGTTTAAGTGGTATTTTATTTAATTTGGTTTTCTTGCGCAATAGAGGGTTAAATACAAAATATCGTAGGTTTTATTTGGTTTGTGTGTGTAATTTTTTTTTTTTTTTTTTTTTTGATTTTAAAGAAAAGCTACAATATCTTGCATTTACACTTACGCAAGACCATTTGTGTCTAAGACCATTATATTAATATAAAATTTTTTATATTTATGATTTGATCAAAGTTCGTATCGCTTTGCAATCCAAATTACATGTGATAAGCAATAACACCAAAGTTAATTGTAAATATTGTGACAAAGACTTAGTATAACGGAAAAACAAGCTATTTCCGAATGCCACTAAACCTTCATCATCAGCGTTATTTTGCGTTTAGTCCACTGAGTGTGGTATCAGTTGATGTAGAATTCTCCTTTTTTATATTCAGCCTGAAGGACCGAACGCTAGCTCTTCTTCCTAAAATTTATATTATAATTTAAATTCAAATCTAATTAGCAAATGTACAAAAACTGTAAACGCATTTTTATATTTATCTTAAGTTAAATTATGCCATTTGATATAATTCAATTTCAATATGTACAATGCATATATTTGGCTTCTTGCTAGAATATACTTCATACAGGAATTTGATAACATTTATTTCTAAAAATTTGAGGCTTATAAGAAATACATTTGCCAGCATCTCACAAAAATATAATAAAGCATGAAAGAATTTAATAGATTTCGACATACACGTGCGCAAGGATCTCTTTTTTTTAACAAGAAGGAACATAAATTAGTAACTTAAGGTAAGTAAGGATATAAATTTAAACTTTAAATGTACGAGTAAAGTTTTGGCTTAAACTTGCTTGAAAGCTTAAGTTTTTCTAAAGAGTTTTGTTGATCAAATTTATTTCGTCTCCAGTTTAGGTAAACTTGTGCACTTTTAGCATTTCAATTTGATTCGAAATATAAAATAGAGTGTTTGAGAATCAAAGAAATATAGTTAGGTGCA
This sequence comes from Tachina grossa, assembly GCA_949987645.1. Taxonomy (NCBI): domain Eukaryota; kingdom Metazoa; phylum Arthropoda; class Insecta; order Diptera; family Tachinidae; genus Tachina; species Tachina grossa. The sequence continues at coordinate 158,059,657 of OX465275.1, forward strand.
ACAATCAAAAATTAATACTACAAAGCTTAGACTTATTTGTTGATCTCAAGCTGTATTAATTATATTAAGAGTGCTACTAGCGAAAATCAACTTGTCCATATTAGATTGGTATTGAAAATCAGCAAAATCGAAAACAGAGCTGGAAAATTTCAACTTTATTTTGCCATGTAAAAGCAACTAACTAAAACCAATTTTTGTTTGGGTTTTTGCTGTAAAATAAACACATTTTATATTTTAGTAAGAATTAAATTGGTATTAAAAACTAAAAAAAAATCGATTCCAGGGTTGGAAAATTGATTTTTTTGGGTATATAAAAGTAACCTACTAAATAAAATATTTTTTTTCATTTTCTCTATAACATATTTCACATTATTATAATAAAACACAAAAAACTTAAAGGATGATTCCAGAGTTGGAAAAATTGGAACTTTTTTATAAGGGGTGTTTTTTTTAGAGTTATAGAACTTCGAATTGAAATAAAACACAAGAAAATCGTTTTAATGTCCATCAATTTGGCTTTATTGGAAGGATAATTTTATGCCATTAATGTTTAAATATGATTTCGGGCATGTGGCCGCCGCGGCTGGATCGAATAAAGCCAATTCTACAGATCCAATTTTCAACCACTTTTTCGAGCATATGGGGCCGTATGTTGGCAATAACGCCACGAATGTTGGCTTCCAAGTCCCCTAACGTTTCTGATTTGTTGGCGTAGACGAGCGACTTCACATATCCCCAAAGAAAATAATCCAATGGTGTCAAATCACACGATCTTGGTGGCCAATTGACAGGTCCATTCCGCGAAATTATGCGCTCATCGAATGTTTCCTTCAATAAATCGATTGTGACGTGCGCTGTGTGGCATGTAGCGCCGTCTTGTTGGAACCACAACTCATCCACATTCATGCCATCCAATTCGGGAACAAAATAGTCGGTTAGTCGGCTCCAATTGCTGTGCACGGTGGCGAATCGATTCATTCGGGTCCTCTTCAACACTTTGCTCTACAGCGGCAATTGTTTCTTCGGTGCGCACTCTTCGACGTCTCTGCGGATGCGTATTATCACATAGAGTAAACGTAGTGCGAAAACGATCCATGGTTAACCGAATTAATTGCTCTGATGGACGATTATGTCGACCATAAAATGGACGGAGCTTGCGGTAAACTTCGCGAACTGAACCATTATTTTCGAAATAAATTTGCACGATTTGCAAGCGTTGTTCTTTTGTCCACCTGTTCATGATGAAATGGCAAACCAAACTAAATATTAATCACTTGACAGCTGACAAAATGGCCGCCAGTTAAAAAAGTGATGCCAACTTAAGGTTCTATACCTCAATAAAAAACACCCTTTATAAAAGTAATTGAGATAAATAAATTTTTTCTTTTTCTTTATAAATTAAACATATTTTATATTTTGGATGGAAAGAGTTTGGTACAAAAAACTTCGAAAATATATAGCAGCTTCGGAGCTGGAAAGTTTTTATTTTAATTTTTTTTGGTCGAATAGTAGAAGTAACTACATAAAATATTTTTTTTCTTTGTTAATTAAACTTATTTTATATTTTATAACAAAATAAATTAGTATTAAAATCAGCAAAATGAAAAATAGGATACCAGGTTTGGAAAACTTAATTTTTTTTTTTTTTTTTTTTGGTAAAAATTATGCTCTGAGCACAATTATGTTTCAAATCGATGGGAATTGAGATAACATACTAGTAACATATACTATATAGCTAAAGAACTGTCATAACTACAAAATAATTAAAGAACATATTCCTTCCTTCTTTGGGAATAAATATTTTGTATATGTATGTGAACATGCAATTTTGACAGTAGGAACTGAATTGAAACACTAAATAGTTTTGTAGTATTAAGTTTTATTAAATACCAAAAAATATGAGCTGTAAAACAAATTTTTAAAATTTTTAAAAATTTTCGCTGTTGTATTATTTCATAATGGACACACCAAAATCAAGCAATACCATTTACTGAAAAATAATTGTCTAAAACTTTTTTTTTCAATATATAAAAATTGTACTATCTGCCCTGTAGAAGACAGCAACTTATTGGGAATCTACAAAAATAAAGCTTTTTAAAAGCTAACAATATTTTTTTCTGTGTAGTGAAAAGTATGTTTCATAAAAAATATGCTTTTGTTAGTTCTGTCTAATATAAGAATGCTAATTTGTTGTTGTACTCCATATTAATATCTGTGGCAATAAATAGTAATGGCTTAAGTTGACATAAGTGCTTTTTCATTTTATTACATACTCTTATTCTCTTCTTCAAGATATATCACTCAACTAAATTTCAATTAAAAAATGTCATTATTAATAAAACTATACGTATCTATATTTTAAATTAAGTCTTCTTGGAAAATAATACGTAAGCCATAACATCTTACCTCAACTTAATTTTATTTTTTCGGTAGCTACATCAACATTAAAATATTTGAGCATAAAAACTTGTATACACTTAAGTTCAATAACTAACATCGCATCCATATTATTCTTCATTAAAAAAAACTTATATTTAACTAAGCTTTTAAAAAATTATCTTATCTCAGGTTTTCCGCAATTTTCAATTTAACCTAAAGCACTTATCTTGACTTACCATCAATAAAAATTATTTTGCTTTTCAATATAATAGTTTAAGTGCACTTTAATTTTTATTTTTCTAACAAGGGATTTTTTCATAACATCTTAACTAAAAAACAGCGAATATCAACTAATAAAACGTTTTCTTTTTTTTATAAAATTAACAGTTTTATTATTTATTTAGAATAAATGTGCATCTTTTTCGGAGGCTAAAAATTTTATATAAAAACCAAACACAATTAATTTTAGATAAAACCCTTAATATCTCAAAACATGAAATTTCGACTTAAGCCATTATTATTTATTGGCACAGATATAAACAAATTAAAATTTAAAATAATTTACTGAATCTCATAATATATTCAAAAATATCTATTTACTACAAGTGAATTTTGTTAAACAAAGCAGGTCATAACACAAAAAAAAATTTACATTTTACTTTTGTTTTTCATTGCAAATAATACCTTGAAATAAAACATTTAATGAATCAGACCAACTTTTTATTAAATTCAAAAACAAACTTCAAAGAAACGCTTGTCTGAAATAAAATATTTGAATATTGTTTTTCCTCTAAACTTTGAAGCTTAATTATTTACTTAGAATTTGGTTGTACACTTGCTCTTCCTGTATCTCTTTGGTATAACAAAAAAAAAAAATCCACGATAAAATATTTCAAAAATTTAATATGTAATATTACTTTTATTTTCCCAAGAATTCTTATATAAAATGTATGAAAATATTTTAGGTATGTGTTGTGTGCACTGGAAAAAATTAATGAAGCAAAAATATTAGCAACATATTTTTGTAGTATATTTTAATGTATTATCCTTGCCAAGGCATATTAACTGGCATGTGATGGAAACACATGTTAAAAGTTCTTAAGAATTCAAAACCATACACGAATAGCAGAAACAAAGTAAAATATAAAAAATTCCAATAATGAATCAAGTTGAACGCCTTTAAATATACAGGGTGGGCCAAAAGAAACCAAGGGGTGTAAAAGTTTAATAACTTTTTTGTTTATTAATTTTTTTTATTTTTTCTTTCAGATTATATAGACAACACTTGGAGAATTTATAATGGAGAGGTTCACAACTGAACAGAGAACCAGAACAATAGAATTTTATTATTTAAACCAGAGATCAATTATTATGAAAATTTGATTATGAGTGATGAAGCTCATTTTGATTTGAATGGCTTTGTTAATAAGCACAACTGTAGGTTCTGGGGTTCTCAAAATCCAAGAGCCATTCATCAACGCCAATTGCACCCCATCAGGTGTACAGTATGGTGTGGGATCACATCTGAAAATGTCATTGGGCCTTACTTCTTCGAGAATGAAGATGGAAGTGCTGTAACCGTAAATGGAGAGCGGTATCGGTTTATGATAGAAAATTTTTTACGTTCTGCTCTTGAAAACAGACCTGGTATGTGGTTTCAGCAGGACGGAGGCACTGCCCATACTTCCCGAGACACAATGGCACTTTTAAGTCAAATTTTTGGAGAGCGAATAATTTCTCGAAATTCGGAAATTATTTGGCCAGCGCTTATTCTTGCAGGTCTCTTGTTTTTAGTTAATATTCCTAAGCAGATTGCAGCAGAAAATCTATAAATAAATAAAAAAAGTTCTGGCGCGCTATAAACGATATTTATTTGCGAAAAATCATATTTGATTTTTTTTTTGCTGATAACCCCTCATAAACACATCCGTCTTCCTTTTATGGTTTTAATTTTATACACTGTACGAATATTTTTTCATGTTTTATTTTCTTTACATACACATACACACACACACACACACACACGCGCGCGCACTCCCATACGTACTTATGAATGCAAATAGCAGGAAACATGATTTGCATTTTTAAATGGAAATGTAGGCGCTATCGGAAGCTCAAAGTCTTCCTGTTTGTTATTCAACTCCTATTTTGTTATTGTAATTTTCTTTCATTTTTTATATTTATTTCCCTTGCAAATTTTCTGCCATTTGCGACAGCTATTTACACAATATTATCAGGCTAATGATTTATAAGACCCAAGTAAGGAAATGCTTTCAATTCTGTTTAGATATGAAAGAAATTTCTAACAAATAGGATTTAGCAATAGATGGGAAAAATAAAATAATCTTTAGTTAGAAAATCTTGTTAACCAAATTACAGTAGAGTTTGGTTATAACAAACCACGAAGGACCTGTCAGAATAAATACAAAATTCATAAAAAAGTAACAAAACAAAAATATATTTTATGTTAATTTAAAGCACCCCATACACGTTTCAATTCAATTGTCAATTGAGTCTTTCAATTGAATTGATTTTTGGCTACACACTTCATAAACTGAATTGAAAGATTTTCATCCAACTGTCAAATTTATATATTGATCACAATTACAAATTTAAATACAAAAAAACTTCTTTTAAATTCATTCATTAATTTTGTTATTGGAATTTCAATGAAAATAAATACAGTTTTAAAAATAATTAACGTTTTCGTTATAAAATAAAACTGCAAACATAAATTTTTACAGCTGGTCAAGAGACCCGAACACACAGTACAATCGAATTTAAAGCTTTACTAGTCAACTTGAAGAATCAAAATCTGTTTATTTTTTTTTTCAACCAACTCTACAATTGCCAAACTTATCAATTGACAGTGCCACACACGACTTGATTTGGGCAACAAGCGACTCAGTTGCCAATTGGATTGAAACGTGTATGGGGTGCATCAGAAATACTAAAGTATATTTATTTGACATTGTTTTGTTAAGAAGCTTTTAAGTTTTTAAGAAATTTATTATTCGACATATTATCATAAGTATATTTATTAATTTCATCATCAGTAGACTTCAACCAGACATTTTAAATAGTCACAGACATTTTAATTATCTTATGCACAGACTTTCAAGAAAAATGTGAGAATTCACAAATAATATATTTTTGAAAATCACAAAAGAAAAACAAGTAAGAGTGCTATATTCGGCTGTGCCGAATCTTATATATCCTTTACCAAAGTGTTTTTATGTAGTATAGAGATACATACATAAGCACATACATAAAGTATAAACAAAAAGAAAAAAATAATTTGACCTAGTTACTTTTATGTACAAAACAATAAATTTACAAACCCTAGAATCATTATATTAGATTTTTCTGATTCCTTATATCAATCTAGTAGTCCTTAAAAAAATATAGAAAGTGTGTTAAGTAAAAAAAGAAAAAAGGAAATTAAAAAAAATGTTTTATTTAGTTACTTTAATATCCAGAAAAAAAGGTCAAAATTTCCAGCTCTGGAGCTGTGGTTTTTATTTTTATAATATTTTACACCAAACTTTTCTTTCCAAAACGTAAAATATGTATAATCTATAAAGGAAAAGATAAAAATTAATTAGACTTAGTTACTTTTATATATCACAAAAAGTGTAAGTTTCCCAACCCTGAGATCATTCTTTTTGATTTTTCTGATTTCTTACACCAATCTCTTTCTTTTAAGAATTTAAGAAATGTTTAATTTATAAAAAAAGGAAAAATTTGATTTAGTAAGTTACTTTTGTACAAAAAAAGTTAAAGTTTTCCATCCCTGGAATCGTATTTTTAGTTTTTTTAATTGTTTTTTTTATTTTAAATACCATTTTTTTCGTACTCAAGCATAAAATAAGTTTATTTAATAAAAAATAAAAAAATTAATTTTCGGTAGTTAATTTTTTATATCACAAAGAGTGTAAGTTTCCCAACCCTGGAATCCCCCTTTCTGATTTTTCTGTATTCTTAAAAACAATCTTTTTTTTTAAGAATGTAAGGTATGTTTAATTTATATTAAAAAATGGAAAAATTTGTTTTACTAAGTTACTTTTGTATAAAAAATAAGGTTTTCGAACCCTGGAAACTTCGGTTTAATTTTTTTTTAATTTTAAATACCAAATTCATTCGTACTGAAGTATAAAATAAGTTTATTTTATAAAAAAAAATAAAAATAAGTTTTCGGTAGTTAATTTTATATATCACAAAAGTGTAAGTTTTCTAGCCCTGGAACCGTTCTTTTTGATTTTTCAGATTTCGTACACCAATATGTTTCTTTTAAGAATATAAGCTATGTTTAATATATAGAGAAAAAGAAAAAATTTGTTTTAGTAAGTTACTTTTGTATAAGAAAAAAGTTTAAGTTTTCCAACCCTGGAAATGTCTTGTTCATGTATTAAACTTCTTTTTTATTTATAATATCAATTTAATGTGTACTGCAGTATAAAATAAGTTAATTTAATAAAAAAAATAAAAATAGTAAGACCTAGTTACTTTTATATATTACAAAAAGTGTAAGTTTCCCAACCCTGGAATCATCCTTTTTTATTTTTCTGATTTATTACACCAATGTCTTTCTTTTAAGAGTCTAAGATATGTTTAATTTATAGAGAAAAAGAAAAAAATTTGTTTTAGTAAGTTACTTTTGTATATGAAAAAAATTAAAGTTTTTCAACCCTGGAAACGTCTTTTTAATTTTTTTAAATTTCTTTTTTAATTTGAAACACTAATCTAATTTGTACTGAAGTATAAAATAAGCTAATTTAATAAAAAAAATATATAAAAATTAGTTTACGGTAGTTAATTTTTTATATCACAAAAATTTTAAGTTTTCCAACCGTGGAATTATCCTTTTTGATTTTTCTGATTTTTTAAGCCAATCTCATTCTTCTTAGAATATACGATATATTTAATTTATAGAAAAAAGAAAAATTTTCTTTTAGTAAATTAATTTTGTATAATTTTGTATAATTTTGTATAAAAAAGTTAAAGTTTTCCAACCTTCCAAGGTATATTTAATTTTTTTAATTTTTTTTTAATATATTTTTTTTATTAAGAAATATTAATTTTATTCATACTGAAGTATAAAATAAGTTTATTTAATAAAAAATTATTAAAAACTAGTTTTCGGTAGTTATTTTGTATGGCAAAATTAAGTTTAAGCTACCCAGCTCTGAAACCGTCTGCTCGATTTTGCTGATTTTCAATACCAATCTTATTTCGACCATTTCTGACACACCAGTTCAAGAACGAAGTCTCTAGCTTTTCTGGGAGCTTCGGAAAACCGATTTCACGTACAGACAGACGGACAGACGAACATCGCTTATTCGTCTTCTCTATGCATAAGGATCCAGAATATATATATACTTTATGGCTCGCTTATTAATATTCTAGAAATTACAAACGGAATGACAAACCTATATATACCCTTTTACCATTTTTTGGTAAAGGGTATAATAAGCGTAGTATGCTTAGAAACTTATACAAAACCCAGCAAATAATTTATATTCGATATGTATCAATCAAGTCGGCCGTAGGAGTTGTGAAACTAAGGGGTGAAGTAAATTTTTTTTCCTATGAGGAAAATACAATTTTGAATTTTTTTGTTAGTTATGTGGTTTTACATTTCAGCTGACGAAATGTGATTCTCAATAACTAATTAAGAGTCGAACTAGTTATAAGCACATGAGGTTTTTTTAAAGCTTATTGCAAAACCTTGGATTGAGGTCTACTGATGAATTCCTTAAGCAGCAGCGAAATGCATATAGACGCTGCTTAACCTCCAAAGCAACTAAAAATTCCTTATGCCTTTTATTTAAAAGATATATATACATATGAGGTATTCAAACCAGTGTCTTGAGTGTCATAATGTGTTAATATTTTGACATAGATTACAAAAATTTTTGTTCAGGTTCCAACAAAATAAAATATTAAAAAAAATACGTGTGGCACTTGGGGACTGCCGCGGTAAATTGTGTTTTCCTACATGTAAAAATATGTTCTAGCAATACTGTATGCTAATGAAATCAGTAGCATACTTTAGGGGTTAACATACACTGGGCTATTCAAATAAAAATAGTCTTAGGTTTTTTTTCGTTACGGAATTTCTGGATTCGGTCGACACCCTCAAAGCCTGTGATAAAAGCTATGCAATAGCTTGAATTTATATATGAAAATGCTTAAATATAATGTTTAAATTCTGGAATAATCTTTTACTAATCATATTGTTATGATTACTACTAAATACTTCATTTTATTTGAATAAAATAAACAAAATTGATTCAAAAATAAAAACAACAACTTGTTCCTGAATTATTGTTTTCATACAATTGCTGAATTCGTAAAACCTTTTGTATCTTTGTGTGATCGTTTTAAATATACTAGTATAACATTTGTTGTTGTTAATCTTCATATAAAAATGAAATACACAAAATAATTTTAAAAATTTTTTATATAAGTTTTTAATGCATTAATATGCCTGCAATCAACATAATGTGAAAGACAGTTAAAAATACACTTTTGCATTAAAAAATTAATTAACTGCCACTTCCACTATGTCGAAAGAAAAACTTTGCGAAAGAAACATATTCGCTCGAATTCTAATACATTTTCATTCCAGTATATCGTCAGCTTTCTTTCGCTTGTGATTACGTGTGTCATTTTTTTGTTTTACGTGTTTATAAATTAAAGTAGTACCAATTTGTATATTTCAAGTATTTCTAGCGATTTTTTAAACTTACTAACATTTACATGAAAATAAATACAACCATATTGAACAACGAAAAAGAATTCAACAAAATAGTCGCACAGCAACAGCATGTTATTACTGTTTTGCTTTACAACTACATTCGTTCTGTTTAAAATGTGCGAGTACTTTTTATAATGAACATAAAACAATAATCAAAACAAAAGTGTTCAATAATATTCATGGTGTAATTATACAGGTGACTGCGTAAGGATTTTTTATACAAAAATACGGCAACCATAGCTGTATAAAGAACCGAAGAATGTCAAGAGCACAAAAATAATTGTACTAAAACCAAAACAAAATCGAAGTTTTTGACATTCTTCAGCTACAAAGCACATAGAGCAAATAATTATCAGCTGAAGTAGTGCTGCCACCTAGTTAGATACACCTTGATAATATTTTTATGAATATTTTATGACTTTTCTCCACAAATAAAAAATAAATTGAAGAAATAGAAATAAAAAAAATTATATTGTGATAAATTAATAATTTTACAAACTTTATTGAATTCTTTGCGAATAAATTTTATGACACGAAAGCAAAATAGCAAGTGAGTGATTTTGGCATAGTGTTCGCTTTATTGGCGACTCGTGGAAGTTAGTGGTATGAAAATCTGCATGAAAACACTTACGTTTTCTTGCGACTTGTCGTTCGAGTCAATGTTCGTACAGAAGTAAGATAGAGAAATGAATATCAGTTTTCTTTCGCTTAGAAAGCGAATGAAGACCTTCTTTCGAAATAGTGGAAGAGGCAGTAGTTTAATGTTTCAGTTCTATTTTTCTATTCGTCTAACTGGAAGCCAGTGATGCCAACTTTTTTGGCTCTAAAGGCACATCAAAATTAAAAAAAGCACTAAAAAGCCAAATTTTGCGATCTAAAAAGCGTAAAAAGCAGTAACGTTAAAACGAGTGAAACCCCAAACAAGTTAGTTTTAGTAACCCAGCAAAAAATTTCAAAAAAGTTTATCGAGTTTGGAACTAAGCATTTTTGTTGGGAAGCTATTCCTTACTGGTTTACTAACTTAATGATTTTAATAAGGCGTGAGACTAAAATAATCGATTCTGGAGAAGTAATTAGTTTGTTTATTGTAGGAATTAATTTTTTTTTCGTTTCCGTGTCTGTATTGTCACATATAAATAGTATATTTAGAAAAATATCAATTACTTTTATTGATGAACTTTTATTAAAACCGAAAATGAATAAAAATTATTTGGGACTACTTATATTTAAATAATAATTTTCCAAAATGTAAGTACTTATTTTTTAGTTTAAAATAAATAAGTAGACAATTTAGTAATATATATAATTTATTTAAAATAACTAAATACTTATTTTGGCAATATTTTCACATCATCTTTTAAAACTCAAAGTATATGTTCAACTTCTGCTTCCTATTTTTTTTTTTTTTTTTTTAATTTTACGTAATGTGTTTTGTAAGCGAGTATTTCAATTTGGCAATCAAAAAAATAAGTCAAGGGCAAGTAGTTCAGATGGTAATGTGTAATTTTTTGCTGGGAATGTTTAAAACTTTCTAAGCTATTCTCTATTTAATAAAATATATCAGACGAAAAAGGTACGCTTTTTACACTGAAAGAAATAAGTATGCCAAATTTTAATTAAAGTAATTTTAAGAAATATACAAATGAGACATTTTTAGATTTAGTTGAACTGTAGTGAATTTTTAATTAGAAATAATTTCTTATTCGGGCTTAAGTTCAGTAATTTCAATTCTTATTGAATGAAATATTTTATTAAATAATGTGAGTTTCAAAAGAAGAGAAGAAAAATTAAATTAGACTTTTTAGATGCTGATGAAGTGTGTTGCTGCACAGAAAAATATCGGTATTTCCCCCAGCTAAAAAGTCTAGTTTAATTTTTCTACCAATTTCTTAAAAGCACTACCGTTCAAAATTTGGCGTTTTGAGACTTCAAAAAGCACTAAAAATAGTGCCTAAAGTACTAATTTGGTAAGGGAGAGAGAGAGCACAACTATCACTTGGTAGCTCTCCAGGTATGAGCTTCTGAATGCATTAGGATGTGCAGAAAGAAGCTCATATATCATAAATTTTTTTATATGTAAGTAATTAAAAATAATTATAGATCAGAATTTTATATCTACTCTAATGCCTGAGTATATAAACAGCAATCGACATCAACTGATACCACGCACAGTGGACCAAACATAAAGAAAGTGTAGTGGCTTTCGAAAGCAGCTAGTTGTTTCGTTCAGCTGTGTGTTGTCAGAATATTTATAACTAATGCTAGGAACACAATTGGGACGAACGACGAATTTCGTACACGTCGGCGAATTCGTCGATAAGAATTCGCTGCATAAATTCGTCGTGTGGAGCACAGTAACGACGAATTTACTTAGCCAATTGCCAGTGTGACCATATTAGCCTATTTCGGATTAAATTTAGCTCATTTCTGGATTTAGCCTTAAAATGTTCATTTAGCTCTGAGCTTATTTTTTAGCTTTTTTTAAAAACTTATTTAGCTTTTTTAGCCTTTTTCAATCCAAATTGCGTATTCTCTAAAAATGTATTAAAGACATAAGTGATTTAGCTTAATTTTATTTTAAAATCTGGTCACACTGCTTATTGTGTATGTAAAGAGAGAAGGAGAGAATATTCCCAGCAAAAAAATTCAAAAAAGGTAATCGAGTTTTAAATTAAGCATTTTTGATGGAAGCCCTTCCCTACTGGATTACCAACTTAATGATTTTAACAAGGCGTGAGACTAAAATAATCGATTCTTGAGAAGTAGTTATGTTGTTTATTGTAGGAACTAGTTATTTTTTTCCTTTTTGGGAAATACTTATTTTTTTCTTGATGGAACTACTTTTTTTTGTCGAAAAATTATTATTATTTTTTTTAATATTGCGTTGTTTGAGTTAATGGGAGATCTTGATTAAAATCTCAGTTTGATTAAGTAAATAATAATTTTTTAAGAATAATATAAATAAATTTAAAAAAACGATTGTTTACTTTTGTAAACTTTCTTTTATAAACTCAATTGAAATGGGTTATATTTTATTCATATCCGTGTCTGTATTGTTACTTATAAATACTATATTTAGAAAAATTTCAATTGTTTTGATTGGTGAACTTTTATTAAAACCGAAAATGAAAGAAATTATTTGGAACTACTTATATTTAAATAATAATTTTCCAAAATGTAAGTACTTATTTTTTAGTTTAAAATAAATAAATAGACAATTTAGAAATAAATATAATTTATTTAAAATAACTAAATACTTATTTTGGCAATATTTTCACATCATCTTTCAAAACCCAAAGAATATGTCCAACTTCTGATTCCTATTTTTTAAATTTTACGTTATGTGTTGTGTAAGTGAGTACTTCAATTTGACAATTAAGAAAGTAAGTAATTATATGGCAAGTAGTTCAGATGGTAATGTCTAATTTTTTGCTGGGTTGTTTTTCGTCGTTCGTCGGCGTACAAAATAGAAATAAATCTATCTCAGAGTTCTACGGCGATGTTGTGTTCATTTTCATATGAACAAATGTGTTTTATTTTTTAAGGCGAAAGTTCGCACCGAAAAATTCGTCGTTCGTCCCAATTGTGTTCCTAGCATAACTTTGGTTTTATTTGCTAATCAATAATTATCGCATGTAATTTGGCTGACAAAGCAATACGAACCTTAGCCTGTTCAAATACTTTTTGTTCGCGCGTTTAGTCATGAGACAATCCCAGGATCTCCGTTTGTTAGGTTAAAACACTATCTACTAAACTACTGCAGCACATATTTATTTTCGTACACAATTCAACTAAAAAATAAAAAATAAAAACTACAAGTAAAATTTTGATTCGCATTCAAGTTTGTATCCAGGTAAGCGATTGAAGATGTCCTATTAAAAACTTTTTTAGAATTTGAGTATAAACAGCCGACCAACTTCGTAGTGTTTGTGTTAAATTTCATCATTCCATTACGTTATTGAAGCCTTGTAATCCTTGTCATAGAGCTTACTTGTACCAAAATTTATTTTTGCTGGGACATTAAATAAATTCTGTACATAATACAAAATAATTTAAAAAAAAACATGCGATTTAGTTTCAGGCAATACTCGTAATGAGCTAACTGATTAAAATTAAACATATTTTCATATTTTATTTGGTATAATCAGCCAATTAGTTTCAACAAAACGAGTTTAATCCCATTCGTTTGTATCTAGAAGTGAACTATTTGAGTAGTAAAATACCAACTTTGAAAGGTACTTGTTTGCCTTATTATTACGTTGGCTTACTTGGAAAGATTAATTGTATTGCCTTGGATGGCAAAACCTATTTGCTTAGGCGGTTTCTAAAGTCAATCCTGGTATTTCGCTCCAATTATCTATAATTTTTTTTTTTTTTTTTTTGAAATAAAATCAAATACCTTCTCTGTTCTGTGTTATCTCAAATATGACAAAGTATTACTTGTAAAATAACAAACTGAAATAAATGTTGCTTTATTTTGCCTCATTTTTACAATTTATGCGCAGTTTGTTTTTGTTTATCTCATAGACAAGTTATTCGGGAATGATTATGCCAAATTTTTATTTTCCTTTGAAGTAGAAAAAAATAAAGTCATTTTTTATTCATAAATTTTAATTTAAGACATTGACGTTAGAAATTGTGGCGTTTTTTTTTGTAATAGATTTCCATTGTCAACATCTTACACAAACTGGCTGTAAGCATAATTTGAAAAAAATATGGTTTTATATCACAAACTTCTTAAGTGTGTTAAACAAAATATTTTTACACTGCAAAAAAGGGGAACAAAACCGATTTCGCTGTAAAAATGTAAGGAAGCCACAATTTATTTCAAAGAAGTGGGGAAAATAAACAAAATATTTATTTACATGTTGCCAAGCATTTCTTTATCCTGAAGAAAATAATATTTGCAAATTAAGGCCAGACAAAGTAAAATAACAGGTGTATTTTTCTTAACAAACAACAATTTAACAATAGCCATTCATTTTTTAGTATGGTTATTTTGATATCAGATTTGTTTAATATAGATTTTGTTTATTTCTTTTGGTTTCCTTGCCATAGTTACGATAGATAGTCAATAAATAAGCCTTTGGGAAAAGAAACAGATACTTTTTTTTAATAATTACCTGTTTCTATTGAAAATTGTCATGACAAAAATAATATTTATTCGATGTACATAATACACTTTACTAAGAATGATATGCTGAGTAAACATTATGGCATTTTGCTATAAATGTTAAATGTGTACTTAGCAAAACATAAAATACCATGGCATCTCAATTAGGTACCAACACAAGCTCAGCTGTTTAATGGATGCAATACAGAAATATCCCAGTTGGCCAACTAGAAGACACTTTCATAAACGATCACTTAGAGAAGTTCAAACATTTTTCATGAGCGTTATTTGTCGATTATAGTTTCCTTTAAGACAATCTAACAGAAACCATAGTCAAAGACTTGGTATAAGGAAAACTACTCAACAGGTCATACATTAAACTAGTTTGTGGATATTGTCTGCAAGCTAGTCTTGCAACGTTTAATTTGAAATTGTGTATCATCATTTCATTAATGAAAATATTATGGAAATTGTCAATTCTGCAGGGACAAGGAAAATAATAGCGAAAGTGTTGCTTTTATTGTCATGTTTGACCTACGCTACAATTAAAACTTACAGTCTGATCAAGTTTATACTCAAGCTATGAATATTTAATCGTACAAAAAATCCATAATACTCGGGGTATTTATTCATCATTAGCCACCATCTACAAAAATTTGTGCATATAAAATGGAATGGAAAAGGTACGGGTGCGTGTGTGTCTGTTTTAAAACAAGCTTTATGCATGTGTTTGAGTGTAAATAAAGTAGCCCTATATATACGCATGTGGAGACGATTAATAGTCAGAGTATTCTCATACTCATGCATATGATTGTAGCTCATGTATTTAAAAATTTTTAGTTATAGTTGTTATGTGCTGCGTTATTTAAAATATGTGTATAAACATGTCCCAGCAAAAAAATAATCGAGGTTTCGAAGCAATTGCTTCTAAATTGCTTATTAATAAGTCTCTTTTTCATTCTTATAGCTTCTTTTTCTGTTTTTTGTGTGTTTTCTTTTGCAGTTTCTTATATCCCTTCCATAAAAACATCTCGGAAGGTGTAGTTTAATATAGCACACAGAGCATCCTCTCTGCCTTACGAGGATGCAATAACGTAAGCGAATGACGAAATTTAAGACAAACACTACGAAGTCAGTCGGCTTTTTATATTCAAACTCTAAAAATTTTTTTATAGATTATCCTCTCGCTTACTGGATACAAATTCGAATGCGAATGAAATTTTTATTTCGAGTTTTTATTTTTTTATTGAATTGTGTTGAATAATAAATATGTGCTTCGGTAGTTCAGTGGATAGTATTCCAGCCTAACATACAGAAGTTCTGCGATCGACTCCTGATTCAACGCGCGAACAAAAAGTAAAAATATAAAGAATAAATTTTTTAATTATATATCGTACATATGAAAAAAGACATGCTTCCAGGTAGACGAATATTTTTGCTGAATTCAGGTCACTCCGGCAGGCATGAAAGAAGCACATTTTAGATCGACGTGGCAGAGCTTCTATGCGAGGAATCCCATATAAAAATCATGGAAAATTTCATGCATCGGGTAAACGCTTGCATACCAAAAGAATAAGTGCTCTTTTGGTATGCTTCCAGCGAACCACCATTTTTTGCTGGGGTTTGTTAGATATTTATAGTTATACGCTTTCGGTTTAAAATTATTGCGGGTGTTTGCATATGACCGTCGTTGTTATTTTTCAGCTGTGAGCATTCACAGTTGTTTGACGGTCAATACTCAAAGAGTACTTAATATCATAATTTTGTCATTCTCTGATACACAAAAAAATTACGTATATTTTTTGGTGTTGTAATTTTGTTGTAGAACTGATTAATTGTACCATGATAAAAAACGAAAGAACAAAACGAAAACTGTGGCCTTATTGGCTGATAGTTTTAAGACATAAACAAACAAAATCAAGAAGTTATTTTGATGGCAGAATTGCCAACTTTTACGCAAGTATGTATGTAATATGATCCCACTTGGGAACAAAAACCTGAATATCATACCAAAATTTTATATTTATAATGTTCATAATTTATTAGGAAAATTAAAAAAAAAACTGATTAAAGTAATGAAGCATTTGATATAAATGCAATATTTGTAATAAAATTTTTTTTTTTGAAGGAAAATGAGTTTGGAAAATGACTATCAGAAATCTGTAAAAACGTAAAAGTTGAAAAACATTGAGATATTTCTTTTCTATATTAAGCCAATGATATGGATGCCTCATTTATCAAATCGATTAACTCCATTCTATAATTAAAGTTAAAAGTTGAAATGGATAGAAATCATTCAGTTCATAGATTTGTCAAAAATGAGCTACTGAATGACTTCGATTCAAGTCTAAAATATACTTTCGTTGTGAGTTATTCAATTTGACAAATAAAGCTAAAACACAACACAAAAGCAAGACTATTGCAAATTAAAGATGGTAAATTTGAGCTTTCATTACATGAATAAATCAAAACAATTCAATTCCCACATAATATTTTTGCATTGGAATATCCTTTTAAAATATTATAAATGATAAAGCTTGTAATGGGTGTTTTTTATTGAGGTATAGAACTTTAAGTTGGCATCACTTTTTTAACTGGCAGCCATTTTGTCAGTTGTCAAGTGATTAATATTTAGTTTGGTTTGCCATTTCATCATGAACAGGTTGACAAAAGAACAACGCTTGCAAATCGTGCAAATTTATTTCGAAAATAATGGTTCAGTTCGCGAAGTTTACCGCAAGCTCCGTCCATTTTATGGTCGACATAATCGTCCATCAGAGCAATTAATTCGGTTAACCATGGATCGTTTCCGCACTACGTTTACTCTATGTGATAATACGCATCCGCAGAGACGTCGAACAGTGCGCACCGAAGAAACAATTGCCGCTGTAGAGCAAAGTGTTGAAGAGGACCCGAATGAATCGATTCGCCACCGTGCACAGCAATTGGAGCTTTGTCCATCAACTTTATGGAAGATTTTGCGCAAATATCATGGCTTGCGACCTTACAAGATCCAGCTTGTGCAAGAATTAAAGCCGCGAGACCATGCAATGCGTCGTGATTTTGGTGTATGGGCCGAAAATGAGATTGATCTCGATGCTGATTTTCATCGCAAAATTTTGTTCAGTGATGAGGCTCATTTTTGGTTGAATGGCTACGTCAACAAGCAAAATTGCCGCATTTGGAGTGAAGAGAATCCACATGAGACCCTTGAGACGCCATTACATCCACAAAAACTGACTGTTTGGTGTGCTCTATGGGCTGGTGGAGTCATTGGGCCATACTTCTTCCGAAGTATGCTGGAGAGTCAGTTACCGTTAATGGAGACCGGTATAGAGCCATGATAACCGACTATTTTGTTCCCGAATTGGATGGCATGAATGTGGATGAGTTGTGGTTCCCACAAGACGGCGCTACATGCCACACAGCGCACGTCACAATCGATTTATTGAAGGAAACATTCGATGAGCGCATAATTTCGCGGAATGGACCTGTCAATTGGCCACCAAGATCGTGTGATTTGACACCATTGGATTATTTTCTTTGGGGATATGTGAAGTCGCTCGTCTACGCCAATAAACCAGAAACGTTAGGGGACTTGGAAGCCAACATTCGTGGCGTTATTGCCAACATACGGCCCCATATGCTCGAAAAAGTGGTTGAAAATTGGACCTGTAGAATTGGCTTTATTCGAGCCAGCCGCGGCGGCCACATGCCCGAAATCATATTTAAACATTAATGGCATAAAATTATCCTTCCAATAAAGCCAAATTAATGGACATTAAAACGATTTTCTTGTGTTTTATTTCAATTCGAAGTTCTATACCTCTAAAAAACACCCTTTATGTTTGCTACGTGAGTAAAGCACCCCATACACGTTTCAATTCAATTGTGAATTGAGTCTTACAATTGAATTGATTCTTGCCCACACACTTCATAAACTGAATTGAAAGATTTTCGTTCAACTGTCAAATTTATATTTTTTTTTCACAATTACAAATTTAAAAATTTAAAACTTCTATTGCATTCATTCATTCATTTATATATTTTTTATTTAAAATTCAATGAAATCAAATACAATTTTAAAAATACTCAACTTTTTCTATACAAAATAAAGCTACAAACATAAATTTTGACAACTAATGAAGAGACTCTAGCACACATAGCACAATTGAATTGAAAGATTTACTAGTCAACATGAAAAATCAAAATCTTTTGATTTTTCTTCAACCAACTCGACAACTGCCAAACTAATCAATTGACAAAGCCATACACGCTTTGATTTGGACAGCAACCGACTCAATTGAAAATTGAATTGAATCGTGTATAGGGTGCTTAAGTTATTAAGATCATGAACTTGTGATCTAGAAATAGTGTAAAATTTTATTAACTTCTTATGGTTTAAACATATCGTTGCTATTGTAAGAATCTCTCTTTTTTGATCCATATTCAGTGAGTATAAAGTCATGTTCATAATATTGAGTAAAACTGATTAAATAAAATAACAAAAAAGACATATAAAAAGTATTTCCAAAAACTGCATGGTGTCTTCGATTTAACATACACAGAAAAAAATAATTTGTAAGTACAATTAATTTTTTTGTTATATTAATTAAATAATTAATTGATTTTGAACCTACAACGATTTTTGTAAATACAATTAACGAAATTGTAAGTTGAAGGAAAATCTTAAAAATATTTTCAATTAAATATATCAACAAATAATTTGTTGAAATTTATTTTTTTTTTTTCAACATTTATTTTTGTTAAATTTCAAAGTTATTTCAATTAAAGTTATTGTTATATTAACAATGTGAATTGTTGAATTTCTGTATCATAATTTTTATATTAACAAGCTTTTTATACACAATCACAATCCTCGAAATAATTTTTTGCTTGTTTGCGAAAAACACTAAACGTCTTTGGGCGGAGTTGAACCGGCAACATCAACACTAATAAACTGACTCACTTACCTCTCAGCTAAAGAGCAATCAACACTTTAGTAAATACGCAAATGATGAATACACACAAAATATGATTTCTTGTTAATTTAACAAATAATTTTGTTGAGTAATTTAATTGACTACAAAAATTTAAATTTGTTATATAAACAATGATGATTGTTAATTTTAAATTAAATGTTAACAATTTGTTTTGTTGGTTGCATTTCGATGATATTTTTTTCTGTGTAAGTGAAATAGCTTTTTAATTAAATATCTGGATATTATTAATAACCGATTCCCAAAAAGTAAAAAATACACACATGATGATATTTTGGAAGTAGAGAAAAAGTAGTTCCAGAAGAATGACATAAGGACAAAAAGTACTTTATCTTGTGAAATTAACACATCTTAACCCACTAACGGCCTGCATTTTTCTTTAAGATATTAAAAATTTCAGTCAAGGACATATTATTGGTAACAGAGTGAAAATTATTATTGGGGAAAAAGTTTAAAAATTTTTGTCGCAAATTAATCCATTACTGACCAGTAATGTAATACAAAAGAACTTCATAACATTAACAGAATAAAATGATCATTGAAAAAAAGTAAGATTTTTGAGATAAATTAACCCTTTGCTGGCCAATAATATAGTACTAAGGAATTTTTTAAATTATTCTATAAAGTAGTTATTTTAATTTTTCTTATTTATTTTAACTATTCAGATTATTTCAATTTCTTTTTGAATGCGAATCAAGTCGAAGCTTTAGGTCTTACCAACAATTGAGAGCATACACAGTGGACTAAAAACCAGGACGTTGATGATGAAGGTACGGTGGCCTTCGAAAACAGCATGTTGTTCCGCTAGTGTTTGCCATAAAATTTTACAATTGCTTTTAGTGCAATTTGTTATTTAAAAATTATCTCAGAGAGATACAACTTTTAGCTTTATCGAATTATAAACAGAGAAACAAATAAGTTCGAACTAAAGCTTATAAACTAAATAAAATTTTTCATATTAATACATAACAGACTTAACGGCAAATAAATATATGAATGTATGTATTTTGTTACTTACTTACAGACTTTTGCTTTCCTCTTTTAATCTTAATTTACATTGCAAGAGCTTTTCATGTTCACACTTTTAGTCTCTGACAGCCCAGAATGTGCTAAAATGTGTGTCTAAGTGTTGAAATGTTATTGCCTGAATGTCTCAACATAATTTTTCAAACAGCTTTAGGCGATATTTGTTGTAAGTTCTTGTGTATTGCACGATATTAGAATTTATAAATTTTGTCGTAGTGACACATTTTTTTTTGTATTTGCTTTCCTGTGCCAAAAACTTTTGCTTCATTCAACCTGTTATTAATGCTAGTAACACTTGTAATTACCCAGCGAAAAATTACACATTACCATTAGAACTACTTGCCATATAATGACTTACTTTTCTGATTGCCAATTTTCATTACTCGCTTACAAATCATATTACCTAAAATTACAAAAAATGGCGTGCAAGTTGCTAAATGATGAGAATGATTTTTTTAGATTAAATAGATTACGTGAAATGTTGACAAATAAAAAAATGTAAGTACTTCTCAAGAATTGATTATTTTAGTCTCACGCCTTGTTAAAATCATTAAGTTGGTAATCCAGTAGGGAAGTGTTTCCACCAAAAATGCTTAATTCCAAACTCGATTACCTTTTTTGAAATTTTTTGCTGGGTAGTGTCACTGCCACATGTCTAAGTTGTGGTGGCATTTGTAAAGGATTTAATTTGTACAAAATTTGTGAGTGTGCCACAACTAATTTAATTGAAAAGTTTTGCCTTTGTTTGAGTTTTAGGAAATTTTCAAGTCATATGCTTACATATTTATTTGATAATATACATAATTAGTAATATAATGTTTTAGTTGCTATTTTTATTTTCAATCATAATTAGAACTTTTTACTTTTGAAACTTTGTTAAGTGTCTTACTTAAGTGAATAAGGATTTAGTTAAGATGATTATTATAATTAGTTAAATAAGTTGTGCCCAAAACTATATATGGATTTTTTTCTCCACAATGTAAAAGAGTTTCTTCTTTTTGACAACTTACACACAGAAAAAAAAAGAATTGTAAATACAACTAATTTATTTGTGAATACAAATAAAATATTATTTAAAAAGGCACCTACAACGATTTTTGTAAATACAAACACACATTTGTAACATAAGAAAACAAAATCAACTCAATTATTTCCAATTAAAATTATTGTGTTATTCACAACTGAGTTGTTAACAGAAAACAAAAATTTTTAATGAATTTTGTTTTTTAAATTCTAATGTGTTGTTTCGTTGTTTTTTTAATTTTTGTTTAAACTTGGTTTTTTATTAAATTTTAATTTAAAGATGTTTGAGATGAGTCGAACCGGCAACCTCTTGACTAATAGACTAACGTACGTACCAATCAGCTAAAGAGCAAATCGTTATTACACGCAAAGAACAAATATGGTTGAAGCAACCATAATCAAACAGCAACATACTATGATTGAATTATATGGTTGCAGTCAAATCATATTATTGTTAATAGAAAAGTAACCTATAATAATATTATTATCTGAGTTAATAATAATATTATCTACAAGAACAATTGACTTTGTTGTACCTAATCTTATTATTGTTAATATGACAACACTATTGTAAGATGTGACTAAAATATAATTGAGACTCACCATACCACGATCTAATATTATATTAATATTGTTAAATACGACCACAGTATTATTTAATGCAATAATACTATTTTGTTTTTTAATCATATTTTTATTGTAGAAACAGCTGTGCGTTGAATTCGAAATAAAAATAAATTAATATTGTTGAAATAAAATGTATATGTAGAAATGTATACTTACACGACATACAGATATGTCTGTATAAAGACATACACAAATGTTTATATATTTTTATTAGTCTACCCTTTTGTTTATATTTTATTTATTTATTCATTTATTTAACACCACCCGTACACTACCGATAGCTTACAAACGAAATACTGAACTGACAGATGTTTCTAAAAAAAAAAAAAAATTTTAAGTTAAAATAGTATGGTTTGGGATAACATTATATTGTTATTTACATTATATTATTTTTAAATAATAATACAAATTATGTTGTAGTCATAAATTTTTAACAAAACTATATTGTTAAACTCTAACCATATCACACTTTTTTATGGATGTGATAATGTAATTACTAAATTCAAACATTACTCTGTTTATCGTAACGAAATATGTAAGTGGTTAAAATAACAGTAACTAGTTTTCAACGACCAGACATTTGTTTCAGAGAACATAATATTGTTTTCTCAACCATTCTACAACCATATTTTTTCTTTGCGTGTAGTTATGCAAATAATGAATAGACGCAAAACATGATTTCTTATGTTTCTTCTGCATGGCGCATTTCGTTGATATTATCTAAAAATAACTTTGTTGATTAAAAGAAAACAAGCCACGACGTTTTTCGGCTTCTTGTCGGAACAATCAAACAAAACAGCAACATCAGCACATGACCACGTTGAGTCAATCACTAAGCAAGATAAACACCAACACAAACAAAGTAATTTAAATGATATTTTAAAATACGCGGTATTGATAAATATAATATTTAAGTTAATGCCAAATATTATTGAAATTAAAAATTTTATTCAAAACACAGTTTTGTTGAACATAAATCTTGTATATTTTTTTCTGTGCAGGTGTTAAACAGGCAGCATCATGATCAAATATACAAATTAGATCTTAAGACCGAATTTGTATCAGTTATAAGCATCAAGTTTATTTTAAGCTATCGTCAATGAGGAAAGCCACAAGGCATATTCACATAAGGTAGATTCGTCTCAAGTAGCTTTGAAAAATTCATAATTGAAATTGAAACAAATTTACTGAGATATGTGTGCTGAAATATATATGAAGGATGCACAAATCACAAGCGCCAACTTGGCAGTTCAGAGCACACGCAAACACGGAAAAAATATCGATGTAAAATCAACATGATAAAATTTTGAATTGAAATCAGATTAAATTTGTTAGAAATAATATAAATATAATATAAATATAATTTTTTGTGTTAATGATGCAGAATTAATCCTCATATCTTTGTTCAAATGGTTTAAAAATTTCACACCAATTTCTTGTTTACTCAGCTCTTCAGAGAAAAATAGAATTTTCTTTCTCCATTAAGTTGTGTGTAAATTGAAAACTTTATACTCGTTTTCTGGAGGACTACTTTTTTGAATTGATCAGGCTAAATTTCGTATCGCTTTGCAGGCCAAATTATATGTGATAATTACTAGGATTAATGAACAAATAAGCTAAGCTAATATTGTAATAATTTTGCCAAACAAGTAGTAGAATGGAACAACTAGCTGTTTTCGAAGGCCACTAAACTTCCATCATCAGCGTTCTTTGTGTTTTTGTGTCAGTTGATGTAGATTTCTGCTTTATATATGCAACTTTTATTGCAAATGGAATATGTGAATTGTTTTGATTCATCGTATTACAATTTGCTGAAATTTTTTTTTTTTTTTGTAATGAAAGCTCAATTTTGCCATCTCTAAATTTACAACAGTCTTGCCATTGTTTAATATGTTGGTGCTTATTTGATCCGTTTGTGCTTAGTTGTAAGACTTGTTCTTGTCTAGTTGTGTTTTTTTTTATCTTCGTGATGGGTAAGCAGCTGACAAACTTCGCATTAATAACGAAACTTTCTGCTGCTGGCTGGTAGGCAGCGTACTAGTTTTGTTGTCATAGGGTCGCAGGTGCTTCTGCACAGAAGCCAAAGTAGCTTAGCAGTATGTGTTTTTTCTAATAAAATTAAAATATGACTTCTATTTGAAATTCAAGTTAAATAATTTTGAATTAAAATTTAATTAACTCAAAATCTTTTTGAAGGAACACAGGCTTTTATATAAAAAGTTATTTTATTTTTAAACAAAGTTCCTTTTGAGTTATATACACTCAGTCCAACGTTTCTATAATTTCTTATCCCTTCCAAAATATATGATTTGTCGAGGTCGTCATCAATCAATAGGCATTTGTTTGTGAGATGATTTTTCCTTGGAGTGACATCTCTTTCCGCCGAGCAATTGCTTCAAGTTTGGGGACAAGAAATATTTACTCGGGGCTAAGTTTAGAGAATAGGGTGGCTGAGGGAGCAGTTCGTATCCCAATTTATGGATTTTTTCAAACGCAAATGCGGCACCTCATACCCAAGTGATCATTCAAAATTGAAACCACTGAGCCATGTGAGATGCCTATGGCTTTCACTATCTATCCCACTTTCAATATTTGGTCGGCTTAAACCATATCGTTAATTTTTTAAATTGTTTCGGATTGTGTGAAGAGTCCCCATAATATTTTCCAATCCTAGTCTTAGTTTCACTGATGGTTTTTCCGCAAAAAATAATGCGTAATGAGCACATGAGAATCCCTTTTTTTATTCTCTTCTCAACGGCTGCCAATCACTGACAGTTTTCTGTTGAAGGGAACAATGGTGCCACTTTAATTAAGACAAAAGATATTCAAAAAGACACTAAAATAATGATCCTTGAAGCCCTGTGCAACTTCACACGATCATGTTATTTAAATACTTGATCAAATAAAATAATGACTATATTAAATTAAATTCATGTTGTTTCAACTTGAAATGACTTTGATTTTACATTATATTTCATGTTATTTGAGTATCAAATACACATGGTTTCAACTTGTAATAACTTTGTTTCAAATTACATTTTAGTTTTATATAACAGCACTGGAATATTAAATTAACATGATACAAAGTTATTTCAATGGAAAAACTCTCTTTGCACATTACTGTAAATCGTGTTGAAGTAACATGAACACACACATGAAGCAAAATCACTACCAGAACATTTTAAATTAAACTTGTTTTCGTAAATTTTCAGGTAAAATTTTTCTGTATGCATGGCTGATTTCCAGAATGTATCAATACAAATTTGGTATACATTTCTCATGCGGTAGTAATATAGTGTACAGATATTAAGATGCAAAACATTGTAACCATGGGCATCTGCTTTGAAACTGATGCGTTTTTTGTTTGCTTGCGGCGTTTCTGAGTACTTGTCGATGACGTTTTGAAAGGTTTTGCATTGTCAACATTTTGTACTGCGACTTTATGAAACACTACTACACCTTGTTTGAAGACAAAGCACATGACCTTTTGAAATTCAGTTAATGATATGAAATCGCTTTGCTATATATATGCCTTGATCCAAACTATAAAAACAATAAATTTTTAAAAAATTTTCTATAAAAATGGTAAATTTTGTTCGATTTTTTCATAACAATATATATATATATATATATATATATATATATATATATATATATATATTTTAATAGCAAAATTATAAAAAAGTTTTTTCCCTGCCATAGAGGCTTTTAATACACGTATTAGTCTTTATTTTTTTTTTTAAAGCAGCTAAAAAAATCCTGCTGAGCTTTTCCAAGAATTGAAAGCAAAGTCGACAATTTTTCCAAACAATGACAAGCTGTTAAAGACAAAAAAATCCATCAATAAGTTGTTGTTTATATTTAAAGAAGCAACGGTCTATTTATTTTGTGTGTTATTGAAAATTGAAAAATAAAAGATTTTATGCTGAAAACAAATTCCACTACTGGAAAAGTTAAGCACCATGAACATTGTAAAATCTAAGATAATTTCGTGGAAAATCCCCGCAGCCAGTAAATTTAAATAAGGCTGTACAATTTTAACTGGCGCAGCTCCAGTGTAATGCGTTCATTTCTTCTTTTATTATTCTTTCAAGTGTTCGTTTTTTGTTAAGATTTACCAAAATTAATAGTAAGGCCTTTTGTTTGATTTTAATTAAGCTAAGGAAAAAATTGCAACAAATACAAATATCATTGAGGGACTTTTAAGCAAAAGGGTGCAAGTGCCAAAAGTGAAAAAATTATTATTTTTAATTTATTTGAACTAGAATAAATTTTAAATCATGGAATAATTAAGTAATCGCGCTTAAGTTCAGTATTTTCAATTCTTATTGAATGAGATATTTTTAGTAATTAATGTGAGTTTCTGAAGAAGATAAGACAATTGAAAGTAGACTTTATTAGCTCTTCGGGTGGTGGGGGAGGGGGGGGGGGATACCTATATTTTTCTATGCAGCCATGCACTTTATCAGTACGCATGTCTATCTACTTGGGTAGAGATTGTTATTAAACTCAGCTGGTTAACGTAAATTTTTAATGAAATGGAATATGAGAAATGATTATATTTGGGGCATTCACACGGTAGTGTTAAACTCATAACGTCATAATCTTCTAAACTTTTAAACTAGTTTAAAATGCGACTGCTGTGAGCAACCCCTCATATTTTAGTGTGTTCGTTGAAACATAAACAATATGATACAAAACAAATGAGAAAAAATATTACAAAAATTAAATTATATTTGATACGAATATGCAAAATTATGAGAAAATTATTTAACGGCTTCTATCTGTTTCCGATAATTATTTGCGAATTTTTGCAATATGTAAAACAAAATTTTTTCGAGCATTTGACCTTTTAAAATTTTAAAGCTTTGGAATTTATTTGCAAATTTTCTTAAGTTTTGCGATCAGCTAATTTTTGATAAAGCTTATTGCTCTTGTGTGTAATTTTAACAAAATAGGATTGAATCAAGCCACATCATTGTCTGATTGAATTATTTTTGTTGTTGCAGTTTTTTACACATTTGACGACTTTGCAAGTTTTTGCAAATTTTCATTTTCGCGAATTTTTCCGATTTTTGGAATTTCTTATACCTTTAAGTATTTATGTGTTATTTTAGGGCTTGCATTTTTACCATTTTACCGATTTTTAATACATCTATCTATTTGTGCGAATTTTCATAATTTTGCCAATTTTCTGCGATTTTTGGAATTTCTTAGATCTTTAGGTATTTCTAAGTATTTTTGGAGCTTGTTTACAATTTTTGCAATTCGTTGCAAATTTTTGCAATAACAGTGATTGTTCCCAATTCTTTATTTTTTTTTAACAGTTTTAAACTTTTTTTTATTAAGTATCAGACTTTAATATATTTTTGATGTCATCAAGTTTTTGCGAATTTTCGTAATTGCGGATTTTTAAAAGTTTTCTGCATTCCTTACAATTTAAGCATTTTTTTAAATAAATTTTAAGTTTTTTTTTCAATTAAAAAATTATTCGCGAATTTTCGCAAATTTTTTGCACCTGAGATAATTTTTGATTCATAAAATCTACTGAGTTTGCTCGTTTACAGTTTTTGAGGCTTTGGAAATGTTTAGAAGATATTCGCATTTTTGCAAGTTTTCGCGATTTATATGCAGTAAATATATACTCAAGTTATTACTTTTTTTGTCGGTCTATATAATTAGCTTTGGGATATTGTTTCCATTATTTTAATCCCTTGCGAATTTTTATATTTTTTGCAATATATAATGATTTGAGTAGAAATTTGCTTGAGAAAAACGCCACGTATTTAAACGTAAATGGACATTTTGTCGAAAAAGAAAACTAAAAAGTAAAATAATTAATTATGACAGTAACAAATACATAGAGTGAAGAATTGTATTAATATAGTACTCCTTTTATATGAAAGAAAATAAAAATAGTTTTAAACTGGTTTAAAATGTTAGGACTTTATGACTTTATGACACTTAAGACACCCTTGTGAATACCCCAATTGTGTATATTTGTAAATAAATTGTAAATATCACTATTAATTTTCTGTTTTTAAATTTTTTCATTTTCTATTCAAGTTAGCACGAAGTTATATTACTCTACTTAAACCTGATAAAGAAATTACTCCTGATTAAAAAAAAAATAGTTAGATGAAGCAATCAACACTGACATGTCTGATAAACTCAAATAGAAAACAAAAACTTTGATGCCAATTATTTAGTAGTTTTGCATCCTTTGCTCTTAAGTCCTAAAGTATTCTGACAAATACTGGCAGAACGGAACAACATGCTGTTTTATGTACTGTCTTTGTATTTGCTTCACTGTGTGCAAGCCTTAAATACTTATTTTTGACTACAAATGGAATATATAAGTTCATTTGATTTAGCACAATTACAAAATATATTGTATGGCCCATTTTAAGGCTAAATTATATCGATAAAGTACATGTTAATGTTATTATTATGCCACAGTTACATTTTTGTGTTTAACAATTTAAATGAAAGATTAATTTTGTTATCTCTAGCATATGTTGCCTGACTCTAACACTAAACTCTCAACTTACTTAATGTTTCTTTATCCATGAAAATATTTACTCTTAATAAATTGGAATTATTTGTATTATGAGTTTTTACAGTGATAAATGAAAACCCATTTACGGCCACATACTAAATTCTAGACGACCTTATTTTTTCTTTTCTTTTTTGTTTAACTTGCAAACATTATAATATTCATAAAATATGAAGAAGCAATTTGAAAAGAGCCTAAAAAATAAAATAAAAAAATAAAACAAATTATAATGCCTTTATTGTTTTCAGGATATTAAGCAGTCTTCTTGTATATTAAAAACAACAATAAAATCCACCCCTTATAGAAACAAAAGGTCAAGAAATATTGTCAAAATATATGTATATATATGTACATAAATAATCTGACAATTTTATTTTATTTTCCATAGCAAGAAGATGAAATGCTTTATGTTTTAACTGCCGAAAATGATAACAAAAAAGAAAGACATTGTACTTAAATTAAATGGGTCAAAATATTTTTGTAATCTTGTGTTAATGCTAGAGATTTTTTTTTTCTAAGTAAGAGGATATAATTTCCATGCATAAATTATATAAACTAATTGGATTTTATTTCGTTTCAAATATTGAAGTAATGGTCCAAGCTTACAGCCTATTAGCAGGCTCCAAAGTATATAATACATGATGCCTAGTTTTAGGCGCGATCGTGAAATAAGCAGATTGCTGAGAAAAGAAAATAAGTTTTTTGCTTACTTAGGTCCAAATAATAAGTTCTGGAGTTTTAAAACTACTTGGTTAATGAACTAAGAAATCATTTAATTGTCTTATTTCTGATTTAACAAATTTTAAAATGATGCATACACACTTATTTTGGCTGAGGAACTTTTGAGTTTAAA
Organism: Tachina grossa; assembly: GCA_949987645.1. NCBI lineage: Eukaryota > Metazoa > Arthropoda > Insecta > Diptera > Tachinidae > Tachina > Tachina grossa. The sequence continues at coordinate 158,088,994 of OX465275.1, forward strand.
GGCCTGAGAGGAAAATATGAAAAGCATTTTTAAATTTGTCAAAGCAAAAATAAAACAACTTAATGAACTTCAAGCTCATTAGCCAAGTTGTTTTTAAACATTAAATTCCACTTCATGTAATTTGAATTACTGTTATGCCTTAATTAAAGGCTTATTGTTTCACCCCCGTACTAATAGTACGTAAAACAAAATTATATGAAAACTTTTTTTTTTATCTCTAAAAATAATATGAACCATATGTTCTATGTTCTATCTAATAAGTGTTTGTCTTTCAACTTGGAATATTTTTTTTTAATATTTTATCTTCCATAAAAATGTTTAGTTTAGTACTTTGATATTGTTTTTGTTAAGAGTTTTTGTATGAAGATTAATTAAAACTCACTTCATTTCATTAAGCGTTCGTTCAACAACTTGAGAGTTTGCCATTTAATATCCTTCCTTAATGCTAAAAGTTTTTGTTGTTCTTTAATTGAATTCATTAAGTACGTTGCAGTAATTATGAATTCTTTTGTTGTTATAATAAAGGTAAAGAGAATATATTATGCTGTAGCAAAACAGCTTGTTTCAATTTATTTTTCTACTAACAATCGTGTTAGAAGGGAAGACCTTAAGGTTTCCGGTTAACGAACTGTAATAATCAATTTTGGCATAGAAACTAATTCTATTCTAAATAAAAAACTAGAAAATTATGCTATTTCCAGTGAAAGCTGGTAGAGATTCCATTAAAAGAAATATGATGGGCATACTTTTAGGAGCGAAACAAATACAAGGGATCTTTTTTATTAATTCAAATACATATCGTCGGCCTAAAACGTCAGTTAGCCGACTGTAATGTAACGTAACTGCAACGGTAGGAAACAGCTGATTGATACTGTAATGTGAAAAGTAATGAAAATGGTTATAGAGATGCCACCGGGATGCAAGAATCTGTACATTACCTTTCACATAACAATATCGATCAGCTGTTTCCTACCGCTGCAGTTACATTACATTACAGTCGTCTAACTGAGCTCTTAGAGTGTAAATCTGCTAACTCAAAAGTTTTGAAATTTTTCAAAAATCTAAAATTAAGAAATTTCAAAATAAAAAAAATCGCTGAAAACCGAAAAAATCGCCGAAACTAAATAAATCGTTTAAACTATAATAAATCGAAAAAAACGAAAAAATCTATAAAAAAATCGCCAAAACGACAAAACGCCAAACTCGAAAACAAATCCCAAAAACGCCAAAAAGCGCCAAAACTAAGAAAAAATCAAAAACTAAACAAATCGGCAATAAACCGAAAAAATGTTTACCGTGTACTTAAATTTTGTTTAAAAAAGTTTCTTCATCAGGTAAGATATTTCATTCTATAGGCTAAAGTATTTCATATGTAGTGTGTGTAGCGAACCCTCCCTGTGCGAGTCAAAGTCACATTTTACTGAATCATTTTAATATCAAGATTTCAGCCGGAGTTTTTAATAAGACTGCACTAGCCGCTAATTAATGGTAAAAAATCAAACGCTTTCAAAATACAAATCATGATTGACGTATTTATTTGTACGTCTCCTTTTAAGCGACAAGCATTTTACACTCACACATAGACATTAATTGACGGACTTATTTGATCGTCTCCAGGATCCGTAATATTATAGTTGTTATTATGCGGGAAACAAGAACTAAAGAATCGACATATTTTTTATTTTCTTCCTTTACCATTGCTACATTGGTAGACTTTCTTCAGCGCGAATTGTAGTTGTACGAAGTATGTAAAGAAAATAAATGTAGAGTGTTGCCACACAATTTTTTTTTTTTGGCCTGGTGCAGTCAAGTTAAGAATTAGTGTTTTTTTTTTGGGAATTGTTCCAATTAAAGTTTAACATTTATCAACTTTGTTATTTGTTAAACATCTCATTTGTTTAAATAAAAGTTTAGCATAATAACTCTAGTTGTTCTAAGAAATATTTGGGTAAATGTTCCCTGATGATCTGTATTAGCAACAGTGAAATGCGCATAGGATCCAGCTAAGCTCCTCAATAATCAATTTCAATGTATTTTTAATTAAAAAAAAAATATTTTACTTAATAAGTAAAACAATATAAGTGCGTTAAAAAATTTTAAACTTAAATTGTAACAATTCCCATAAAAAACACTAGTTATTTAATTAACAGTGCCCCGCGGCTGAGTGGTAGCGATGCTAGCCTCTCAGTCCAGAGGTCGTGGGTTCGATTCCCACCATAGACCCTGGGTGTTTTTTGCAGACAAGCTAATTGCTTTGCGAGTTGTGTTTGTATTTGTTAAAAAAAATAACCCCTTATGTTTGCTGGGTTATATCAACTGACCATTTATTTGCGTCTTACATTAGGCCCCATTTCCCTCGTAATGTTTTATACTTCAGCAAATCTGAAAGAAAATCATTATTAGCGACGACAAGCAATGAAACATAAAAAATCGCAAGTATAAACGGGAATAAAAAAAAATTTAAAAGATTGATGATGTTCATAAAGCCAGAATATGAAAATCCCCAATAAATAACTCAGAGCTTAAAAAAAAGCAGAAAATATTAAAATCACTCAAAAGCACAACAATGGTTTAATGTGAAAAATTACAGCAAATAATGAAATGCAAAAAGAGACAAACTGTCGCAAACAGGAAAAATTATAAATTTATGAAAACAATTTTTAAATTCAGCGGGTGTTGTAACTTTTGCCATTTTAAAGGCTGGCCAGCAATTTTTTACAATAAATAGAAAAAAAAAACTCAACACAAACACATTTAAATAAATAAATACGTTTATATTTATGTAGACATACAAAAAAAAAATCTCCTGCTGCAAACCACAAACAATATGAAAGGCGCCAAAACTTTATTTATCGATAATTCATTCAACTATTCACAGTTTACTTTGATTTAATTCAGCAGATGTTTTGCGGCAGGCATTTTTGTATGCAGGAAATTTATTTTAGGGCATAAATTTATGCACATTAACCTTAATGATAAATAAAGTCATTATTGTAAGAAATACTAACATATCAAATCACAAACACACACACAAACACACATACAGACATACACAAAATTACACACTTCAATTAAAAAACCACATTATGATTTTCATTTAAAACTAACAACATCAGCAAATTTGTCCAGTAAACATGGCAGAAAACCCTTGAATTTATAATCATATCCAAAATAAAGTGCTTGCGTAAATTTTGTACACTCAAATATTCTAAACAAACAGTGTTTTGAAACATCCCCTACCCCTTTCAAAATCTCTAATACGGGATTTACACTATGACTTTTTACTGTGACTTTTCTAGAGTTTAAAGACAAACAGAGTACAAGGGCGATCAAAAGGGTAGCAATACAAAAGAGAATTCAAGAAAAAGGCAGGGGAAAAAGCCATCGTGCAAATCCCGTATAAGTACAATTTTCTTTTGGTTTTCATGTGTCATATGAGCAAAATTAGGGGAGTTACAATAGATAAATAAAAATGTATGGTACAAAACAGCAGCTTAATATTAAGTTAAATTACAAGTTTAAGCAAAATTGCTGCAGTTGCATGATCAGGCATCCTTAATTTAAGGAGAAGTGAATTTTAATTTTTATTTATTTCATTTGATCATAATCTAAGAAAAATATTTGATTACTATTTGTAAAACTCCACAACAAATTTGTTTGCTGAGTTTCAACAAAATCCAGGCAAGAACGTGCATGCTTGCCATATATCATTTATTTTCAAAATTAATTATCATCCAAGATTGCAACAAGAATGCACTGAAAATCAGTAGATATTTCTATTATCAAATATAAAATATTAACTATTCTAGTTCTAGACTTAAAATTTTTTAAATTATTTCACTTGCAGCAAGAATATGCCCATTTCTCATTTATCCTTAATTTTTACAACAAAAGGCCAGCTTCAATTATAATCACAATACTATGGAAATTATTAAACATATATGAATATATGTATATACAATTCAAATCTCTGGTAATTATCAAGGAAATTGTTGTTCTATTATATTTAGGTCCTTTATATCCTTAATATTAAATAATTCCACTTCAGCTACAGTTTTTCAAATAACTTACTGAAGATTTAAAAATATTTCTTAAATGAATAAATAATAAATTAATTTTATTAGATAAATTTATTTTCATGAACCAAGGGATACACACAAAAAGCTTATATGAATGATTTTGTGATATTAATTAAAATATTTGTAATACCAATTAAAAAATTAATTAAATTTTCAATCAGAAATAGTTTTTAGTCAGGCTTAAGTTCAGTAATTTCAATTCTTTTTATTGAATGAAATATTTTATTAATTAATGTGAATTTCTAAAGAAGAGAAGAAAAATTAAATTAGACTTTTAAGCTGGGGAAATACCGATATTTTTCTGTGCAGCAACGCACTTCATCAGCACCCTAGTCTATCTACTTGAGTAGAGATTGTTATTAACATCAGCTATTTAACGTAAATTCTAATGAAACGGAATGTGAGAAATTATTGTTGTGTACAATTATTGATTTACCTTTGGTAAATACATATGTAAGTATCACTATTTATTTCCCCTGTTTTTCCATTTTTTCATTTTTCTATTTAGGTTAGCACGAAGTTATATTACTCTACCTACGTAAGTTTAACTATTTCCACCTATAAGCAATTTGATAATATCAATTAAGTTTTTTCACTCAAATTAATTAATACAATTAAAAATTTAATTGAATTAATTAAATTCTTCATTGAAAATGTTAATTTGTGAATACTTTTTTCTTTGAACACCTATTTAATATCCTTTACAATAAAAATTGCAATTTATCAACATTCTTGATTAGAATTCAGCAAAAAAAATAAGTAACTATAACTAAAACTAAACGATAAAAATCAATAATACGAGTAAATTGCATTCTGATATGTGCAAGGATATTTTAAGCCGCCATTTGTCCTTTATTATAAAGATTTAAGTTCAGCTAGAATTATCAACAGAATATGCAAAAAATTAATAAAATTCTCCTAGAATACACTAAATTTCACTACAATCATTATAAAGTTATACATATTCCCCACATATCCATAATAAAAAAAATAGTTCTGAAATTTGTCCTAAACTCCAATAAAATGTGCTTAATATTTGCAAAAGTAAACATTTTAGTTCCTGGACCAATATCCATGCAATTGGTGCAAGTATATACCTCCTTCTCATATATCCTTTTTAGTCAAACTTTGATAACAGCTACAATTATATGCAGAGTACACGAAAAATTGGAATATACCAGCAGAATTCAATATTAAAGTATTTCTGAAAATGTTATTGCAATCGACCGAGAAACAACCTTGGCTCCCATATATCCTTTACATTAGAAATTGAATAACTGTCATCATAAATACCATTAATTAATTGAAAATTAGCCAGTGGTACTAAAGTTACACGACTAAGCTTTGCAATTGACGTCATAAAAATAATTTGAAGGATATGCCAATCCATAATGTATCCTTTATAATAAAACTTCAATAAAAGCTACAATTATGTGCAGAATGCATGGAAAATTGGCATATACAAGCAAAATTAAATAGTTAAGTGTGCTGGAAAATTTTATTGTAATTGGCCTAAGAATTTTGCTTTGCTATCATATATCCTTTATATTGGAAATTGAATAACAGCCATCATAAGCACCATCAATGAATTGAAAATTAACCAGTGCTACAAATATTACACTTTTAAGGTTTGCAGTTAATGCCATCAAATAAGTTGAAGAATATGCCAACTCACCATATATCCTTTATAATAGAACTTAAAGAAAAGCAACAATTATGAGCATAATGCACGGAAAATTGGCATATACAAGCAAAATTCAATACTAAAGCATGCCTGAAAATTTTATTGCAATCGGCCTCAGAACTTGCATGGCTCCCATATATCCTTTATATTCGAAATGGAATAGCTGACATCATTGATACCATTTCCGAGTCAAAAATTAAGCAGTGCTACTAAAATTACATGGTTAAGCTTTGCAATTAATGTCATCAAAATAAGTTGAGGGATATGCCAGTCTACCATATATCCTTTATAACAAAACTTGAATAAAATCTACAGTTGTGTGCAGAGTACACGGAAAATTTATATATACAAGCAAAATTTAATAACAAAAGCATGCTGGAAAATTTCATTGTGATCGGCCTAAGAATTTTCTTTGCTCCCATATATCCTTTATATTAGTAGTTGAATAACTCGCATCATAAATAACATTGATGAATTGGATACTAAACCGTGCTATTAGAATTGCACGATTAAGATTTGCATTTAGTGCCATCAAAATAAGTTGAAGGATATTGCAACCCACCATATATCCTTTATAGCAAAACTTGAACAAAAACTAAAACTATATGCACGTAAAATTTACATATATAAGCAAAAATCAATACCAAAGGAAGCCTAAGGATTTCATAGCAAATGGCCATTGGAACTTGCTTGGCTCCCATAATTCCTTTATATTAGAAATGTGAAAAACAGCTTTAATTATGTCATTAATGCATTGAAAAGTAGCCAGTGCTTCTACGATTAAAGGTAAAGGTTTAACTTTAGTTTCATTCCGTAGACGAAACAAACAACAAACTTTTTAAACTATTTTCTGGAAGTGTAGCAAAACCAGAGAGAAAATGGGTGCACTCCATACTGCGGAATATTTTAGAATATTTTCATTTGAATCCTCTCAAAATATCTTAAAATTTTTCTCAGGTACCGAAGACCATAATTTGATAAAGATTTATTATAAATTCCTTGAATATTGTTAAAAAAAAAGTCTCTTGAATTTTTTGCGACAAAATAGAATGTGTACAGCTAGCTCATTACAATTCGAATACTTAATTGTATTTTTGTGTTAAAAAAGGCATTGACTTACCACAAAAATAACAAACCAAACAAAACAAACAATCATTAATATTGAGTTTTAAATTCAATAATAATAATACGTTATGATGGCCATTAACAGTAGGGAGTGGGAAAGGGTTTGGTTAGAGTTTAACAAAATGCCTTACCCTTATCATCAATAAAAGCCTTTAATAATTTAATAAAATATACATCTTGTTTCTTGGTTCCAAAAACTTTGACACTTTAAAACAAAAGTAAAGGAATTTAAAAGCTGAAACAATATAAAAATAAAGTTAACTTTTGAGATTTGATTTTCTTAAGTCACACGTTTTTACTTTTATTGTGAAAATAAAAATTCTCCCCAAATGAATGGAACAATCGTTGTGGTTTTTTGGTTGGTAAACGTTCTTGCCTTTTAAGACTTTTGCCCAACACCACTGGCTGTGTAGATATTAGGGTAGTTCTTCTTTAGTTACGAGTATGAAAGTAGTATGCTTATGTTATATAAAAAAACTTGTATGTACTTATTTTTTTTATATAAAAATATGTGCAAGGAAAATTTAAAATATTTCTTATATTTGCTTTTCGGACCTTATAAAATTACTTATAATGAAATGGAAGACATCATAATGTATACATACAAATATTTATTAACCATTTTTCTTTGAAAATATAATTTTATAAAATGAATATCAAACATTTCTTCTTCTACAAGGAAACTAGTAGTGTCTTTGGTAGTGTTGAGATACTCTCGATATTTTCCGCTATTTTTTTTTTAACTTTTAAAACCATCAATAAACTGTTTGACAAGCTGGAAAAACAAAAGTTTTGGAAAAATTGCAAAAAAAAGAATTGCAATGTTTAATGTTGAATAATGAAAGCTTAATAAAAACTAAAACTTTCAACAAAATTTTGCAATTTATTATAATTTTTCATATAAGCTTCATAAGTAAGTATCTCATGTTTTTTAGAACAGAGATTTTGTTGAGAAATTTTCAAAGAAAAGCCACTAACAATTTCATTGGTTTCAATTGACGTAAGCGTAAAAATATAACTTTATTGCTTTTTACATTATCGATTATGGGTTTTCTGGTGAAATTTTAACATAATATTCTTAGATAAAACACACAGATATCAATGTTTATAAAAAAAAATACACATGTGTATATATTAACAAAACTGCCCTAGAGCTTTAAAGCCCAATCAAGATTTATGTTTAATAAAAATCAAACTTTAAACTGCTTGATGTTTTTTATAATTATGGCAAACGGCTTCTACGACCTTAGAGTCACACATCTGTGGTATGTGTGTGTGTGTGTGTGTGTGTGTGTGTGTGTCTGTGTGCTTAGAAAGCCGTATTTGCTTGGCACTTAAAGGATATGAGTGATGATGTTTGCCAGTGACCAGCACGAGTTCATCGCAACCATAAGTACACCACATATATATCCAAAGTTTTTCACACCCGCTGCCTTAAACACCGCAAGAAAATTTTTGCTTTATTTACAGGGTGCTGGAAGTGAGTGACAAACGATTCCACACACAAAATATTCAAACAAAAATAACAAAAATATTGACTAGCAATTAGCTTTCCTTTGTCACTAATATAATCCCACTTCAAAAAACAAAAACTACGGCAACACTGACAGAACAGATATATGTTTACACAGTGTTAAATTTGTTCCTGATCTTACAGATAAAAAACATTAACTGCCGTATTCAGAAAAAATTATTTTGATTTACAAAATGTTTACAAAACAAATTTTATATGGAAATTTGTTTATTAAACGTTTTGTAAACCAAAATTGTTTTATTCTGAATAAGGCCTTCAATCTGCAATAAACAAATTACAATTCTTACAAAACAATAAGTGCAATATTTTCTAACAAAAAAAAACCTATAAGAGGCCGTTTAGATGAAGGGTGGCCTAGCTGCGACCAGCGTTGCCACGACCAAAAAATTTTGTAACCACAATACAAAAAAAAAGTAACCAAATGCAGAAAAAAGTAACCAAAATTTTTATGTATTTAAAATACTGTTTTATTTGTACTTCAGTTGAAAAATATACATACATATATTAATATATGAAATGGTATAATATAAATGGACCATTACATTTAAATTTGTACTTCACGTATGTATGTATGTATGTATGTATGTATGTATAGTTTATTAACTTAATGTAGTTAATAACACATGTGATATTTTTTGCTTGAATTATTGAATTTGCTAAATATTGTAAAATAGATTGCAAATAAAAGTGGAACAAAAAAACAAGTTTTAAATGTATATCTTATTATAATTAACAATCAATAAAATCAATTTTGTAAAAAAATACTTCAGGTAAATTATTAGAAATTTCAAAAATTGGCTTGTTTTTATGGTCAAGCAATTGTCTATATGCATTTTGTTCCCGCTTGTAGAACTCGTCAACCCAAAAAAATTTTTGAATTTAGTTAACAAACTCCGTATGTTTATAGTAAGACTCTTAATACTATATTGAGAATCACAATATACAAACATAATAAGTTTAAAAACCTCATACAAAAATCTTTACAAAACAAGCATCTATTTTATTTATTAGAAATTCCAAACCAAAATATTTTTAGTAACAACAAATAATATGTAATTTAACTACATTCGTTATCAAAACACAAGACTGTATAGATGAAGTATTCATTAAATTTTACATTAAATTAATTAAATCATAAAAACATTTTTCGTTCAATCCATTTGTATGTTTTGAAACCGCGTCCCAAAATTCAACTATGTCCATATCATCACTTACTTCTAATTTAGAAATCTTGGCAGCTGCGGGTGTTAGCCGACTCACAGATCGGTCGGCTTCGTTCCCTGCTTGTTACGCTTTCAAATAAAAAAATTAGCTTTTAACTTTTTACATAGTGTTTGATGTTTAAAGATTTTGCAACCATGAATGCATCTGATTTTTGAAACCAGGCTTGTTATGTTCAGAGACAGACATGTATTTTTATAAAAGCTATGTTGATTATCCAGTATTGTCTTTACAACGTAGTAAAAATGCTTAAGTTGTGATCTTTTATCAAGATAATTAGTTATGTGCAAATTTTTCATACCACATATGTACATATATGCATAAAAATGGTTATTTTTGTGTTGAAAAAAGTAACCAAAATGGAAAAAAAGTACACAAGTACACATTGGAAAAAAAAGTAACCAATTTTGGTTACAAGTAACCAAAACGGCAACGCTTGCGGGGTAGCAAAAGTCGTACGTACTGGGAATTGAAGCGACAATTTCAAATCTCTTCTCTCACATGCTTCTTTCTCCCGTATTTTTTGTATGCCTTTTTCAAGCAGTGTTGCCAGTTAGACCAATTTTTAACAACATGCATGAAATAAACAGTTATAATATAAAAATATTAAGCCAATAAAGTAAGGAAAGAAAAGGAATTCTTATATTTTGAAAAAGAAAAAAAAAAAATGATGGAAAAAGAAAATAAAAATGATGGACATGTCAAGTCTACATTTCCCAAACTAACAATTAGTTCCTTTGCGGCAACACTGCTACGAATGAACGAATAAAAAGCATTAATATCAAAAAGTAGCCTGACTATAGCGACAAAAAAGTCTTCATGTAAACGAGCGTTAAATGATCTCTTGTCCATGATCTTTAAAAAATTTGTCTAATGTGGGAGGCATGCAAAATCATAGTTTCCATAGTATTTATAAGAAAAAATTTGTTTAATGTGAATTTTTTTACTCAAATGTAATTTTGGCATCTAAAAAAGGGCTTAAGGTCACTTCATCGTAAATTAAGAATAAAATAATAAAATCAGAGTGATTTTCTTAATATATTTGATAATACGCATATTTATGCTTTGACTTATTTATGGGGCAATTTCTTATAAAAAGTTCGGCTTTTGGGCGAAAATGGAAAGTTTATTCAGTGTTTGTTTCTAAACCAAATCAAATTCAATTACTTAATAAGGTGCTGAACACATTTCATATATTTTAAAAGAAATTAATTTTAAAACAACTAATAATACCACTGTAACTTTAGAGAATAGAGTAATGTGACCAAAGTACTTGCAATATGCAGAGATTTAATAAATAAATAAAGAAATTTAAACCTTAAAGCTAATATATACCTTATGCATAAACTATTATTAAGAGAAATTTAAGGATTAAAAAAAATGCGAAATCAGCATTTACATTTACATTTAATTTATAAATTTAAGCAATTCTAAGGGGGAAAAATTCATGTTTATATACTGATACATAAACATGTATGTATATGTTATATTAATGAGTATGTGAAGCAAACCAGAAAAACCCTTTAGCAATATTACAAACATTTTATTGTTTCTTGTTTTCTCTTGCCAGACAAATTGTATTCCTATTTTGAAAACCTTTGAACAATTCAAATGATCCATCCTTAAACCCGTCCTTTTTCGTACACCTTAATTTGCCACAATTTGCCCATTCTATAATGGTTCATGTGTGCGTGCGCGTATGTGTACGTTTAAGATATATCAAACAAAAGTTTTAAAATGTGCTTATCTTTGTTTGTATCGAAATTAATAAAATTGTTACAAAAGTTTTTATTTAATATTTTCTGTAAACAATTTTCATAAATGACTGGTGCAAAATTTGGAAAAAAATAATCAATAGCCCAATGTAGTCCGATAGGAAGAAAAATTTTAAATTTGATTCATACAGTGGGACAAAATAATGTATTTGCACAAATCATCTCCATTAGTTTTTATTTCTCAAGTATATAATTTTGATTATTATATTAATTGGTGAGCATTAAAAAAAAATTAAAACCAAATAAACTTAAAGTGAATTTTGTAAATTCTTTATGAATAAAGAAAATTGTGGCCTGAAACCTTTTCTCTTTCATAATAAAAATCAAAAAGAAAAACAGTAAGTATGAATAACAATTTGATGCATTTTCAGCTACTTTTTGGATTCCGTACACCAAAAGTGAAAAGGAACTCCATTGTTTTCACTACGATGTCCGCCTGTCCGCCCATTCAACTGCCTCTCTGTCTGGCTGTCTTTCACAGAATCGTAAGAGCGAAAAAGAGAAACTCTTGACATTTTCAAAAACGCTTAAGCTAAAAAATTGCAAAATTAAAAAATTGCGAAACAAAAAATCGCCAAAATCAAAAAGCACTTATACGAAAAATTATAACAAAAGTAAAATAAATCGTTAGAATGCAAGAAAATTACCATAAATAAGAAGGTCATCAAAAAACTAAAACTATCGCCAAAAAAATAACCAAAAACCGAAAAAAGGTCTAGAATTAAAAAAAAAATTGCTTCAACTAAAAAACAACCGCAAAAAAATTGCCAAAAATCAAAAAAAAAGGTCTAAAGCAAAAAAAAAATACCAAAACTGACAAAAATCACTAAAACTTTAAAATCCCAATATCAAAAAAATACCGAAACGAAAAAATGCCAAAATGAAAAAATAAGAATGCAACAAAATTACCAAAAATAAAAAGGTCGAAAGAAAGCTAAAAAATTGCTCAACACCGCTTAAACTAAAAAAACCGAAAAAATCGCTGAAACACACAGAAAAATCGCCATATCGAAAAAGCAACAAGCTAAAAAATTAAAAAAATGCCGAAACGAAAAATCGCTAAAATACAAAAAAATCGCTTAAAAGAAATATATCACCAAAAATAAAATTAATCGCTCAAATGCAAAAAAAATCACCAAAAGTCAAAATGTCGCCAAAAAAAAAACATCGCCAAAAACTGAAACAAATTTCCCAAAACCGAAAAAAGTGCCACAACTAAAAATTCGCTTAAACTAAAAAAAACCGAAAAAATCACCAAAAACACACAAAATAGCCATGACGAAAAAAAAGCACCATAACTGAAAAAAATTGCTAAAGCAAAATAATTCCAAAATTAAAAAAAAATCCGAAAAAATAGCCAAAATATGAAAAAAAATCGCTTAAACGAAAAATATCACTAAAAATAAAATAAATTGTTAAATGCAAAAAAATTACCAAATCACCAAAAAAACTAGAAATATCCCCAAAAACCGAACAAAAAATCGCCAAACGAAATAAGCGTTAAAACTAAAAAACATCTAAAACTACAAAACAACCAAAAAAAAAAATTGCCAAAACCCTCAAAAAAATCGCCACAATGAAAAAAGCACAAAAACTAAAAAAATCGCTAAAATTAACAAATCCCAAAATAGAAAGAAATGCCAAAACGAAAAATAGCAAACATTTGAAAAAAAAATAAACAAATCGCTAAATTGCAAAAAAAAATCAGCTTAAGTTCCAAGGTCGCCAAAAATTAAAAAAATCGCCAAAACGAAAGAAAGCGCTAAAACTAAAAAATCGCTACGACTAAAAAATCGCTAAAATTAAAGTTAAAAATATAATTATATTGTAAAAAATTAAAAAAAAATCGGCAAAACCGAAAAAATCGCCAAAACTAAAATATTGGTAATATAAAAAAATCACCAAAACCCAAAAATTTTTACTTCAATAAATATGCAAATGAAGAAAATTTCATGCAACTATTGTCAGAAAAAAAAACTCATTGTATAAATTCCGTCGTAATTGCAATTGAAAGTTTCTTAAATTTAATCTAAAGCCATCTGTCAGACGTTAAAAACATGGCACGAAAATGTTGTCGATGTTATCTTTAGAAAATCAGCCGTACAAGAAATGAATGAGTGAGACTATCACATACAAAGTTTTGCTATAAATTGTGCTGGTGAAAAATTATATTAAAGAGTTGGTGGTTTGCTGGCAGCAGGAAGCGTTGTGATGTAGGAAAAAGTTTTCTGTATAAGCAATTAGGTTGCCTAGACCTGATATATTCTCAAAAGCTGTCCAAGTTTACCGTAGCTATAACTTTGCCAAATGCTGTTAGCAAAAAATTAGGAGTCTCTGTTAGTTGTTCTGAAGAAAGTGAAAAAAAATTTGTTATCCTTGTGAATAAGATTTCTTTGGTAGACTCCTAGCTACATTATTGCCATACATAGTTAAGCGCTATCACCAAGTTTTAATTAGCTGTTGGCCAAAAACTGATGACACCAATATTAGAAGCCGCACCGATTTTCAAAATCTTTGGAGGCCCTTAAAAGAAATTGGCCAACAAAATCGCCAAACTGAGTATAGGATTGTATTACCCTGTGGTAGTACTATATAGCCTTTACTGTAAAAGGCGGTGTGGATTTTTCACTGTTGTACAGTATTATTAATATGCTGAAAATTTTATTTTTGCTCAATTTCTATATGAATATAAATATTTATTTATATAGGAAAAATTATTTTTTCAATCAACACCTTTAATTGAAAAATTAAAAATCAATCGAAAATGTAATCGAGTCAATTAAACTTTTTAATTTAATAAATTTAAGTTTAAATTAAAGTTCTATTCAAACTTTTAATAAATTCAGTTTAACCGACATAATCACATCTTAAATATTTTTTTCAATTAAATGTATCAATTGGAAGCAATTTTTTTTTCTGAGTGCCATAAAACGCATTTTGAGATTAGGAAAAATATCTGCTGCTTGCAACATCTCTTTTATATTTTGCTGAAAATAATTAATTTTCATTTATTTCAATAAAGATTTCAAGAAATTTATGATCCTTTTTCTTCACTGTGTGTATGTGATAGCTGTAAATAAGGACTCACTTACTTACTCAACTACTCAACTTTTCATTAGGAAAAAAGGATGAGAAACCTTTTTTTTAAGTAACCAATGCCTTTGTATCACAATCTTATGGTATTAGAACAACAAAGTGAAATTAACAAGCAGATAAATGGGCACAAAACTTTTAGGATTTCTATTAGTATTCATTCCCTTTATTATATGGTTTGAAGTTGGAAAAACTACCATCAATAATATAATTTAAGCTACAGCTTAAAAATATATTATTTCATAAGTCTGCCTAACAATTGATTATGAAAGCAGGCCTTTTAAAGTATTACAAATGCCAACATAATAACAACAAAGTTGTAATAAAAAAAGTTTTTCTTTTAAGTGAAATCCTGCCCAAAATCAATATTTTACAATATTATCATATTTAATAATAAGTTTTGTATGAGAGATTTGCTAAAATGTTTAAGGAAAGAACAGTGAGTAAGCAATACAAAAAGGCAAAAATCATACTCAGCCATTTTCAAAATAAGAGATTTTATCTCATACAAAATTTGTTCAATAAAGATTTTCTGAGGAAATATTACTTTTTTTTACAAAGTAGTTTATGTTCAGATACCGTCTGTCAGGTTTATGTTTGCCAAATGATTCTCCTTTTGGTAAACAATTTTTATACAGTCGAATTATTTTGTTATATAAAAAAACCTTTATAGAGAAGCCGATCATTTATGAATAAATTTGTTTATATACACAGAAAAAACTAAATTTAGTTTTCAGTAACCAAATTCATTGAATCAGTATATATTTGGTATGAGATTCTGATAACAATTTTGTAAAAATTTAACTGGAAAAAAATTTTATTTTTAATTAACTTATTATGGCATTAGAGAAAAGAGTTAACTGAAACTCAAAATATTTTCAGTCAAATGCATTAATAGGAACAGAAAAATATTTATGTTGATTTTTTTGTGTTATTCAACAAATTTATTTTTTTTTATAATTTACAAGCACCTTCACTAAAATTTTTTCGTATTATCAGAAAATAAATTAACTGATTCAGTTCAATTCTTACCTATTTTTCTAAAAAAAAATAGTAAAAGTTTCATTTGATACTGCAAAAATTACTTTAAATATTTCAGAAAAAAATAACTGAATCGAATAAAAGGTTCAACTAATTTTGTTATATATTAAATACAAATAAATTTAACTAAAAAATAACAAATTTAAACATAAAAATAAATCGAAAAAATTTTGTTAAAAATTTTACTTTATATAGATTATATGAATAAAGCTACGGTCACGCTTGTCAAACATTTGCCCAAAAAAGCGTAATCAACAAACAATTATGAAAAAGTTTTGATCCAGGCACTTGTTTATCAAATTAAACATTTTCGAACACAACTAATAGAGAATGTCATAGAACCCAACATTATTGGATACTCTTTAACTTGACAAAACTTTCTCTGAATTTAGGGATTTTTCATTAGCATTTAGTGGTTACGCTTTTTGGGGCAAATGTTTGACAGGTGTGACCGTACCTTAATAATTTTCACTCTATACAGTTTTTTTTTTTTTTTTTTTTTAATAAAATAAGATTGGAAGAAATAATTTACTGCAGCAGTAAAAAATATTTACTGAAACTAAATTTTATTTGAAAACACACGTTTGTTTGAAAATTTTTTTGGAATAATTTTTTCTGTGTATGCATGTACAAATATTAGAGCTGTGCCAAATCGTTCATTCAATTGACCGCTCATTTTCGTTCATTTTCTAAAATATAACGAGTTCGTTCATTTCGTTCATCCGTTCTTTTCAAGAAATGGAACGAAATAAAAACCAGCAAACAGTTGATTTGTCAAATAAAAAGGAACAAATGCAGTGAGTTTGTTATGAATTGTTTAGCAAAATAAGCAAAACAAATAATAGAAATATAAGAAACAAGAAAATTAGGAAATAAAAACTTTTAAAATAATAAAGTATTTTATATTCTTAGGAATAAGAAATCAAAAGATTCATATTGCCAAAAGAGCCACATATAAAGAATAAAAATAAACTGTTTATAATATCTAGGTATCTATGTATATCAAATTTGTTTAAAAAAACTCTTAATATGCTCAAAAACCTTAAGAAATATTAATAAAAACAAAAAATCTCTCATGAATAAAGAAAAAGTAAACAAAACAACACAAAAACATCCAAGTGCGTTCGTTCGTTCATTTTATTCAATTGTACTTTTTATTAGTATTGCTGAGCCAAAACAGCTCAGTAAAGTGACCGGCTCACTTCGTTCATTTTACTGATTCATTCAATTGTACTCGTTCGTTCATGAACGACACAACTCTAACTAGTATTCGTACCTACATGCGTATTCGAACTCCTCAATATTCCGCCATTTTTAGTTATAGCTGTTGAGGAATAGAGCTGGGTCCAACTCGTTCATTCGTTCATTTTTGCCACAAACATATGATCAAACCCATTTAAATTGCACGGGTTTGATCATAGGTTTGTGGCAAAAGTTAACGAAGTGCATGGTGGCTTAGAAAAATGTTCAATTATTAATTAATTAATTATGTCAATATTTAGGGTGCTAATAAATATGTTTATACAAAAAAAAAATTAAATTATTATAATAACACCTACAGTAGCAAAAATATTCAAAAAAAGTCTATATACAGGCATAAAATACATAAAAAATTACGTGCAAAATGTGTGATGTCGTCAACTTGTTTGAAAATTCTGTGATTTCCGGTACCAAACCGTCAACAAATGGCATCCAAATATTGTCTAATATCTTGTTGTTATTGTAATTATTTTTTTCATTTTTTATTTTTTGTATAAACATATTTATTAGCATCCTAAATATTGGCATAACTAATTTTTTTAATTTCTTCCCAAGTTTTCTCAAACCCCAAAAATTATGGGCTTATGTAGAGTTTATTCCTTAATGGTATATATGTACATATGAATGTATGGACAAGGTGGATATCTACCTCTATATAAAATATGAAGCAAAATGTCAACAAAACTAAAAAACACTTTTTGCAACTGTATTTTGACATACATTGCACACCATAAGACCAATTAAATTCGCCTCTGCTATAATAATTTAGCTTTAATTTTTATGTTTAAGTAAGTGTCGCCATGATCAAAATATTATTAGAACTTTTGTACTGCAAAAAAAATACTTAGGATAACAAAAATTAAAAATTTTAAAACCCCGATTTTTTAAGAAAAGATGTTATATCTTCTAACCGGCTGGACCGATTTTCTTTAAACATAGCTAAGAACACTCTCGATCAAGTCACCTTTCAAACATAAAAGACTAATTTAAAATCGGTTCAGCCGTATGGTCTGTATTAGTGATGTAACGAAAGTCAATTTTTGATACGAATATGAATACAAATATTTGAAACGATATTCGCGAATACGAATACGAATGTTATATGCAATATGAAATATTAAAAAATTGTTATGAAAAAGGACTTCACACTCTTGTTGGCGTACTTTAAAATTAATAAATAGTACCCAAAATTTTAATGATCGTCATTAAATAATATTTGAAAATGATACGAATACATTCATATTCGCCTGAAAATGGCCGAATATTCGACAATTCGAATACGAATATTCGTGCATCACTAGTCTGTATGAGTACTTGTACAGACACACAGATACACAGAGTCACATATACACAGACACACACTACAAACTTATAACACCCCTTTTTTGGTCGGGGGTTAAAAATCAACTGAACACATTGGTCTAAGTTACACAGAAAATAAAATTTGTAAATACAATTAATTTTTTTCTTATATTAATTAAATAATTAATTGATTTTGAACCTACAACGATTTTTGTAAATACAATTAACGAAATTGTAAGTTTGAAGGAAAATCTTAAAAATATTTTCAATTAAATATATCATCAATAAATAATTTGTTGAAATTTATTTTTTTTTCAACATTTATTTTTGTTAAATTTCAAAGTTATTTCATTCAATTGAAGTTATTGTTATATTAACAATTTGAATTGTTGAATTTCTGTATCATAATTTTTATATTAACAAGCTTTTTATACACAATCACAATCCTCGAAATAATTTTTTGCTTGTTTGCGAAAAACACTAAACGTCTTTGGGCGGAGTTGAACCGGCAACATCATCAACACTAATAAACTGACTCACTTACCTCTCAGCTAAAGAGCAACCAACACTTTAGTAAATACGCAAATGATGAATACACACAAAATATGATTTCTTGTTAATTTAACAAATAATTTTGTTGAGTAATTTAATTGACTACAAAAATTTAAATTTGTTATATAAACAATGATGATTGTTAATTTTAAAATTAAATGTTAACAATTTATTTTGTTGGTTGCATTTCGATATTTTTTTCTGTGTAGTAAAAACTAATTTTTTTTTGCAAAATTTACAAATCGAAAAGTATTCGACTAATCCGGTTTTTAATTTGTAAAAAAACCAGACTATTCGACATTCGAAAAATCAATATTTTGAAAAAACCGGCAACCGTATTGTGAAAAAACCGGGTTTAAAAACCGGGTGAAAAACCGAGGTGATCACCCTAGTTCCAATGCAAAAAAAAATTTCATAACAGAGTTCCTTTGTATAAATATGCCATTAGATTTATGTGATCCTTTTGTATAAATAAGCTATTAGATTTTGTTGAATTTTATTGTGTAATTTCTATGGCCGCATCCATAAATAAAATGTTTTGAATGATTACATACATTATAATTACATACGTTAATTGCTAACAATTAGTTATAGCTGTAAGATTTGTATTTATGTATGTATGCATATAGTGTATGTAATTACATACACGATATTAAGTCACCAACATTACACATATTCCATTTGTTGCTAATGAGTGGCTTCAAAGACAGAGAAGCAAGCAAAAATGCAAATTAGTATTTTATTGACAAATATTAGAACTTTGTTTCTAAGCTAGCTGGTTTTAATTGAAATTTATTTATTTGGTGGTTAAGCACTGTCTATATATATTTCATTGGTGCTTTGCCAAATCATCAATAGATTTCAAGCACATATTTAAAACAGACACTACACAGAAAAATTATTCCCAAAACATTTTTAAACAAACGTGTGTTTTGAAATATAATTTAGTTTCAGTAAATATTTTTTACTGTTCCAGTAAATTATTTGTTCCAATTTTACTTTATGTAAAAAAAACTGTATGGAATGAAAATCATCTATATAAAGTAAAATTTGTAAAAAAAAATTTTAGATTTATTTTTTTTATATTTCAATTTGTTATTTTCAGTTAAATTTATTTTTATATACTGTAAAAAAATTTGTCTGATTTTTTTTAATTTCTTCAGTTAAATTTATTTTTATATACTGTAAAAAAAATTGTCTCATTGTTTTAAATTATTTTATAGATATAAAAAAAATTTTATTTTTTTTTAAGATTTTTGTTTGCAGTTTTCAAACTTATTATGTTTGTATATTGTGATTCTCAAATATTGTGCTTAACCATAAAAACAAGCAAATTTTTGAAAGTAAAAAAAAATAGTGGAACCTTCCATTTGATTCAGTTATTTTTTTTTTTTTCAAATAAAACTTTTACTAATTTTTTTAAAAAAATTTTTTTAGAATTGTTATTGATGCAGTTCATTCTTAATTCTGATAATACGAAAAATTTTAGTGAATATGTTTGTAAATTATAAAAAAAAATTAACTGAATAATACAAAAAAAAAAAAAAAAAAAAAATCTGCAAAAATATTTTTCTGTTCCTATTAATAAATTTGACTGAAAATATTTTGAGTTTCAGTTAACTTTTTTCTCTAATGCCATAAATAAGTTAACTAAAAATAAATTTTTTTTCAGTTAAATTTTTACAAAAATGTTACAAATTTCTTTGCAGGTCCGAATTCACACAAACAATTTACTGATTGAATTAATTTGGTTACTGAAAACGAAATTTAGTTTTTTCTGTGTAACATTTTATATTATGCACACACTTTCCAAGGATTCGAGCCCGGTATCCAACAGTCATTAAAAATAACAACACCAATTATTTTTCTGATTGCACTAGTTTATCAGTTGTTATAGGAAAGGTTTAAGTGATGAAGGTGTAGTCACTGGTCTTTGAACTACTCCTGCTTCAGTGGATGCTAATCATGATGCAATATCAGAGCGCTCTCTTTCGTTGTCAATATAATCGCTGCTAAGTAGCGCTAAAAGAAAATCTAATAAGTCTCATTTAATACCAGAGGCGCTGCAACACTGCATTATTAAAAACGTGCAAAAGGCAGAGTTGTAAAATAATGAAGCTTTCCCCTATCTCTTCCTTCCCCACCTACCTCCTTCCTCTATCACTAGCCCTTTCACCCTAAAGAAGGTAACATTTGTTAATAGTAGTAGCCATTAATTGCCTGAGTCTTACTTCTCTTTAAAAAAAAATTGTTTCAAATCAAAGCAAATTAACACACAAAACAATTAACCAAACGTTTCTTTCCTTTTCTTACTCTAGTCAAGTCATGGAATCTTTTAAGTCATGAGGAATCAATCCACAGCAGGCAGCATTGAGTGATTCTTATGCACTGACATTCACCGATATAGATATAAATAAGTTGTCTACAGTTTCCTAGATTTCTGGAAAATATGAGATCTTACTTTGTTTTTGATTTCTATTTATATGATTCTAATTTAGCAAAATGTTTAACTTTTTCATAATACTTTTTTCATTAATTATTGCATCTTAATTTTGTTCCAAATTTCAATAATTTCTTTAGAAAATTTCCGAGAAAATCTTTCACACGATTGTTTCCTTTTTCCTTTTTCCCACAGCTCGCAATAATTGGTCTCTCTCGTGCTTGTTGTCAGAAAAAATAAACACTCGTCTACTGACACTATGCGACACTGTAGCGAAAAAAAACCTCAAACTTCGTTCTTCTTTGGCTTGCTCTTCGCTCAACCAACGACCGTTTTTGTTCGATCGCTCGACTCATGTGTTCACTCAAGACCCTTTATTTTATAAATATCTCTGCAAACGGTCTTTTGAGCATGTATGTGTGTTGCGAGTGTGGGTAGGTAAACATTTACATACATACTATGTACGTCATGGAGATTTGTTGTTTTTATTATTTCATTTTATAAACATTATTGAACATAACAAAAATTAAAAATTTAAAAACCACCGATTTATTCAGAAAAGATGTTATATCTTCTAAGCGGCTGAACCGATTTTCTTTAAACATAGCTAAGAACACTCTCAATTTCAAACATAAAAAACTTATTTAAAATCGGTTCAGCCGTTTGGTCTGTACGTGTACTTGTACAGACACACAGGTACACAGATAAACAGACACACACTACAAACTTAAAACAACCCTTTTTTGGTCGGGGGTTAAAAATACATGAGGATTAATTTTGTATTTGTTGTACACTAAACGTCTGCAACGAGTAACATTTTTGTTCATACGTGAAACTCGCTGTCGAGTATAGTACATATTTGTTCTCCGTCTCAGAGCACAAGTGAAGAGATTGTTTGTTTGGCAAATACCAACAAGCAGTAGCCGAAGATTAAATAAGTACCGAAAAAAATTAACATAGCAAAATGTAGGCTACCAAAAAGAAGTACCTCAAAAATTATGTTCACTTCAGGTGGTACTTCAAGTATTTTAGTGCAGAAAGGTTGAAATGGAAATAGTAATGCCGGTGATGGCATTTACATTCGTATGTGTATAGGCATTCAATTATCAAAAAAATGCAATGAGTTTTAAAAATAATGACTTTTATAAAATAAAATAAAATCAATTTAATATTTAATTTTTATATTAACTACCTAATTCATAAAAAAAATTTCTGTTTTATAAGAGGTTAATAATCTAAATTTTCAATGGAAATTTTTATTTACAATCCTTTTATAAAACCGACATATTTTTTATGAGTTAGGCCGTAAATATCTTACGTTCGCAATTAACACAGAACATTTACATTTGAAATAACAACCAAATTTTAATTTTGGTTGTATTTAAAATTTTAATTTTGTTTTTGTTTTAAATGAAATTGTACAAAACTAAATTTTCTTTCGTTATTGTGAAACAGTTAAAGCTTACCGCAATTCTGCATACAACATACATATCGATGGCTTAATATAAAAAGGTTGCATCTCAATGTTTTTCGAAATCACGTTTTTAATGTTTTCTGGGAGACAACGTATAATTGCATTCTCCTTGAAGATTTTAGTACGTTATAGTTTAAAATCAAGGACTTATGGCCACTTAAAAAATTATCTCTGCATGTAAATGCTTTCGTTTTTCTTCAGTTTTTTGCTTCTCCTATAAAATATCGAAAATTCGAATTCCGCCTTTCTTATATTAAGCCATCGATATGTATAATAATATACAAGTTTGTATATTATTTACGAAGTAAATTACATACATCGTACTAATTACCAAAAAGTGAAATGCAAATTAAAAATAAAACACAGCAGTATTCACGCGTATCGACAAAAATTAATTTTCATTAAAAAAGCGGATATATTTTTCTATATATATTTTCTAGTTATATTTATTCATATACATAAGTATTTAACAAAAGATGATATGATAATCCTCCTTATCTTGGTTGCCATATTTAATAGAATAAGGAACATCACATGTTTTGTTTAATCTAAAACCAAAATGTCGTACTCGAAGTCGAAATACGTCAAACAGGACCAAAATGTCCTAGTGAAAGTCGAAATACGCAAACCAGGATAAACATATGTATATATTTACTACGTAACCCTTATTTCTGCACCTTTTACAGTTGTAATTTAGAAAGCATTAATAGTAATTTAGATTCGTCAATTTGAAATTTAGAAAGTGTCAATTGTAATTTTGATTTATCAATTGTAATTCAGAAAATAATACAGTTAAAGGAAATAATCGGCAATCCCAGGAATGTATGTAATACAAATCTTTTATCAAATGTAAGGATGTAGTTTGAATGGAAATTATACAACTCTTGAATCTTCAGTAGGAAAGTGGTATTTATTTATGTAAGTATATATTAATTCATGTTGTTCTTATAAGGAGCATAAAGCCGTAAATATATACATACATATGCATGCATGTTATGTACATATGTATGTACCCAGCGGGAACTAGAAGGAGTAGGGATGCCTTCTAGAAGGCCTCTGTATGCCTTCTTTTGGATGTAGAAGGCCTGCTCGCTCCATTCCATACTCATATCTTTTTTACACGCATTGTCATTGCGCAGCAGGCCTTCTGTTCTTGCTTCATTCGCCAGAGATTCTGGAAGGCCTTCAAACTAATAGATTTTGTTTTTGCTTTGGTAAAAAAACAAAAAAAAAACATGTTACTCCTTCCCTTCTCCCTTCTCATAAAAGCGAGTGTGGAATGTGTATCGTATATTTTATGCGAAAGAGTCGTTTAATAAGGCCTGCACCAAGAAGGTCTTCTGAGTTTTACCGCTGGGTATATTTCTTTGGTCCAGATATTTAGTTGATTACATTTGAATAAATCAAAAAAATATTTTTATATATGCATATAAACTCATCTTTATATCAATTTTAATAAATAACAAACTTTTTTAAATAATTAAAATTATAAACTTACCTCATTTATATCCATTTTTGGTTTGCATCAATCTGCGGTTAAATAGCGATTATTTTTTTTTTTGCCAAACTTCACCTAGTACTGCAAGTACCTAGTGAAGTTTGGCTGTCGCATGGTACTTGCCATAT
The DNA here is from genome assembly GCA_949987645.1 of Tachina grossa. Classification (NCBI taxonomy): domain Eukaryota; kingdom Metazoa; phylum Arthropoda; class Insecta; order Diptera; family Tachinidae; genus Tachina; species Tachina grossa. Next base: position 158,113,200 of record OX465275.1, read on the forward strand.
TCGCTTTATGAATGTTCAAGTCAGAGCGAAAAATTAACAAGTACTTAACTAACACACACACAGTCGAGTAGCAATCAATAATTATTCTCTCATTTTGTTGTTCTCAAAAACATGTACATAGTTTTTTAATATTGGTCGAGTAAGTGTTCATGCTTAGCTAGATTATATGTACTTCTTAAGTATAAATCCATTTGTGCTGGGGTTTATTGTACACATATCTGTCTTTTATTTTACATTTACACTTGGTTGACAAATAGTTTGACACAGTGATGGGAAAGTTGGTACGATCGTACTTTTTTTGATACTATTTGACATGAAAAAATACCGTCGTACTCCCGCAACACGTTTGATACTCTCACGGCCAGCTTAGAAATATAGTCGGAAGATGCGCGTATGCATATATTTTTGCGAAGAATTAAATTTCTTTTTCGACAACTCGCACGAAACTTTATTAGTAAAGACATTTCGAAAAGTGTACCCAACCAATCACAATTAAATATAAATGAAAATTATATTTAATTCAATGATATTTTCTGTGGCACAGAAGTTCATCTCTATGTAAACAGAAATCATATTGAAACAACTGTTTCAGTTTAAAGAAAATTGTAAAAAGTTTATATTACATTCTGTCAAGTTCTTAGAGCAAAATTGGACTTTGACAGTTTAGTTTAGTAAGTATCCCTCTGAAAATGTTTTATTTGGTAATTATACTACTTTCAATTAAAATGTTTCCCAGCGAAAATCAAAATTTTTAAAATATTAACAACCAATATAGAGCATACTATGGAAGAACTGAAGCCATTAACAACAGAAAATATATGTATGCAGTTTCTGGACTTCCGTGGCTATAACTAAAAACGCATTGGGCGAATACATGTTTCCTGGTAAATCGAGAGTTGTTTACGGAATTTTGTCCATACCTCACTGCTCTGAAAATATCGAAAGGATTTTCTCTTACCACAATATCAGGAAAACAAAACAAAGGAATAGAATTTATGTTCCAACAGTATAGTCTTATCCAGGCAAAAGATTTATTGAAGTCTAAAAACTGTTTTTGTTATAACTTTAATCAAGGCTATCATGAATAAAATTCCGCGTGAATTTTTTCCCGGGGAACAATTCCAATTAATAGCAAGTAATAGGGAAAACAAAAAATTCTAATTGGAAAAGGGAGAAATTTCACGCGGAATTTTATTCATGATAGCCGTGAATATTTATACCCACCCAGACAGAAAAAGGTAATCAGCACGATGTTGTTACGATGGTCTGCGGGTACAACTAGCATCAGTATAACATCTGTTTACCAATATTTTAAGGAACTCATAACATTAAAATGGTAACTCCGAATGACCGTCCTCCAACTGTTGTTTTTAATGTTGGTGCAATACTCTAAATACAAATTTATAAGGTCGTCACAATGGAAATTTTCAAATTTAAGTCAACTTTTTGTATTTACGGTGTTGTTGTGGTATAGGATTACTAAGAACACGGTATTTGAAAACACAAACTAATATTTTTGTGTTTGTACTGTGGTGGTACAAAATTTTTGGAAGAGTCGTAATTTTGTATTTACAGTGTTGTGAAGGCACATACTTTTTGCGCAAAATCACAATTTCTGTCTGGTTATGTACATATGTATATGCTTTTTGTTCATTTTCTTAATTATTTGTAATAAATTTTATATAATTTTTTGATAATAATATTTAAATAAAAAAATAGTTTTTGGTACTCTCGGGATCAAAAAAGTACTCCAAAAAATTTTTTTTTGGTACCGAAATGCAAATCTCATTTCCCATCACTGGTTTGACTTATAGATATTTTTATTGTTATTTATTATTATCTTCTCCCTTCCTCTTTAATGCTTTGCCTGTGACGAAATATCTAAGGCAACAACATAAAGCAAACGCAACAACAAAAATAAAGACACATGTAATTTGGCTTAAAAAGCGATACGAACTTTAGCCTGTTAAAATCATAAATATAGAAACAAATGGAGTTCGAATAATAATTAAAAAATTAACTAAAATTAATAGCCATGGGCCTGTGGCAAAAATTAAATAAAAATATACTTAATAGTAGGAAACCAAAAAAGTTTGTCTTAAGTAGAACAAAAAAATAAGCAAATTAACTAACGTGTGTATAATTAGTAAAAGAACAAAACGACAATGGTAAGACTGTTGTAAATATAGAGATGCTAAAATTGAGCTTACAATACAAAAAAGCTTTCAGCAAATTGAAATACAATGAATCAAAACAATTCACATATTCCCTTTGCAATAGTGCTAAGTATATAAAGCAGAAATTTACATCTGAACAGCGCTGATGATGAAGGTTTAGTGGCCTTCGAAAACGGCTAGCTGTTTCGTTCAACTATGTGTTGTCAGAATATTTACAACAGACTTTGGTGTTATTTGTTCATTAATAATTATCACATGTAATTTGGCTTAAAAAGCGATACGAACTTTAGCCTGTTAAAATCATAAATATAGAAACAAATGGAGTTCGAATAATAATTAAAAAATTAACTAAAAATAAAGACCTTTTTTGCGAACACTTTGCTTGTTTGGCTCACTTATATCCCTTTTAAACACGCAAAGTTTACTTTGCAAAGTCTTAATTCAGCTGTGTGAAAGACAGAGAGAGGAGCACTATCTCTTTCTGTCGTTCTCCCAGCTAAATGAAGACTTTGCAAAGTAAAATTTCCCTGTCTAAAAGCGGTGTTACTGACCCTCAGTAGCTGAGCAAATAACGATTCTGTTCGTATCATGCGGTCAGTAAGAGACCGTTTCGTTTTTTTAGGTCTTTTGAGTGAGAAGACCGCACAGAGAAATTTGGTTGAGCATATTTTGCGAGCTCTGCTTTTTCCACATGCTTACTTAACAGTAATTAAATGAAATTCACTTAAATCACTTGGCACGCCGAAAGCAGAAAAGATCTGAATAGGCAGGAAAATTTATCAGAAAAAATTTTCGAATCAGAAGAATCGAAGTGACGACATTGCTGATGCTTCCATTATTACGTTTTATATATTTTAAAAATCAGTTGGGAAACTCTGAACATAAATCAATCAAAGCAGAAAAATTTAGAGGAAGGCACGTGGTACTTTTTTTTTTTTTTTTTTTTTGTTCAAAGACCATTTTTTGCAACAAACACGCATGTGAAAAAAAATTGTTTTAAATATTATTCTATGTTTATTAAAAAGGATCCCATTATACATTTCTTTAGCATGTATTGGATAATATTAGTCTGATTTAAAAAAAAAATCAATCGTTTCTGAATCGTCAATCAATGCCCTATTTAATAAATCAACTGTGATTTGCTAAACATTTTAAAAGCCAAATCGATTTATAACAATTAAAAACGTATTATTAAAGCTTCATTCCTCTGCATGTTAATGCCCTTGTGCATATTACCAGCATCCTCTTGTACACATAAATAAAGCAAAAGTTAAATGAAACCCGAACAAAAAAAAATGTCAACAACATTTCTTACTTATCTAACATGAAAATTGTTGAAATTCCAATTCAACTTGCTAATGTATGCCTTTGGGCAAAAAAAAAACTTTAACTTTTAATTTGTGTACAAATCAAGAATATTCGAAAAATCTCCTGCAACAATATTGTCCTTGTCAGCATCATAATCATTTCATTATTTCAAACACATCATAGCAACAAAACAAGATTAAACATTCGTTTTATACGCATCCATTTACAAATGCTAGAAGAAATATTAAGATATAAAAAAAGATGAAGAAAAAATAACTCATGCTTTAAATGAAAGCAGAAATTTTATTTGGCAAGCAGACATTTAATTTAAATAAAAAAAGAAGAATTTCAAGAAGAAGTTTGTTACTTATACGCCACGAAGGGCTAAAGCAACGAACAAATGCTGTAAATAGTCCTTCCCATCCCCATTCACCTTCAACAGCTTTGTATATTTGATAGAATATCGAAGATAGACAATTGAATATTATCATAATAAGGATTATTGAATTTCGATGGCTTGACAAAAATGTAAGAGACAGTTGTAGCTGGTCTAAGGAAGAGTGTAGGTATCTTGGCAAGCAAAATATAAAAAATAAACGTTTCGAAAACGTTTCCTGCAAAAGAAAATTAATGTTTCTTGAAACTCTTTTATAAGTGAGCAAAATTTAAGACATAAACTCCATATGACATGCATGGATATAAATTTTATGTAGCTTTTAAACTATTCGTTAACTTTGGCATTATTATTAGCATAAACTAAACCAATTTTGAATAAAAAGGACAAACAAAAATGGGGCAAAGCTAGAAAAATGTGAATTCAGTTCTGTTTTTCAGTGCGTTACGCATAATTTTTAAAGTTATTTCAAAACATTTAAAGCCTGACCCACGATATCGAAAACGTTCGACTTGTCGCACACTTACACTCAAAAAATTATGTAGGTAAATTTAAATGAAAAATCGTTTGGAATAAGTAAAATGTCACTTAAAAACCCTTTCGCTTACATTTCATTTGAATCAAACGATTTTTTCAGTTATTTTTTAATGTTAATTTTTTAACATAAAACTGTAGTAAAAACAAACGTTGTTTTCATTTATTTTAAACTGCATAAAGCAACTTACATATCATTTAAAACAACTGTTTTTTTAAATTTTTAACAGCCTGAAAACAACTCACAAAAACAGTAAAAATTACTGTGTTTTCCAATTGCTTTAGCTTCATAAATTTACTGTCCAAAACTGTAAGAACTGTTGTTTTTTTCACTTATTTTGACTGACAAAAAGTAACCTACCGAATCAATTCAGACTACTGTCTCATACATTATTTTTTACTACAATAATTTAACCCCCAAAAATACAAGGCTTTTTAAAAGATGTTTTCTTACAAAAAATTTTTATTGCTTATATGTATACGATGTTATTGATCGAACTCCGTCACACAAAACTCTTCTCTTCCAAGATCTCGTATATGCTTACTGATGGATATTTTTGCTGGTTAAACGTAATGTTTTTCTGTAAGAAGATAATGCATTGAAATATTAAAAACTTGCACTACATAGATACATATGATTTCAGAAATTGATATTAATATTGGAAGGCGGCAATATAAATATTATATAAAATTGTTTTCAGCACTAGAAGCGCCGAAAGTTCGCATGTAACTATGATAGTCCATAATCTTATATTTTTTTAAGTCCGATAAACTTTAGACTATTTTTTAATTTTTCATAATAGCGGATTAAAAGCAAAGGGGCTTGAAACTATTTTTTCCTGTTAAATTCTTGCTAGAAGTAAAATTTTCGGTCATACATAATTTTTTTTTCAGTTTTGGCACTGGCACCCCTTTGTTAAATTACAATTGTATTACAGTTTGTAATACGCAGATTTAATGAAAAAAATTCAACTTATATCAAACTGCTAATGCTACTGCTACTAAGAATTGAGTGGAGATAAGTTTGCCATAATCTCCAAAGTTTGGTGTGAATTCACTACGAGTGTGTTAAGTACTCGCCGCATAAATAACGATCTTCTGAGCTCAAAATCACACAAATATGGTAAAAAATTTTAAGAGCTTTCAAAGGTATTTACCTCAAATGCAAATATCAGAGCATGTGTTTGGACGTAGCTGGTCTAGAATCTAGGATCTCTATCAATACTGGCCACAGAGAGAAATGTATTTGCGTGTGTAGATTCATTTGTAAATATAAGAAGCCGATTGATGTTCGGCACTCTGGTGCTACTTTGACCAGCCGTGCTCTAGATGTTGGCGAGTGCACACACTTTTAGTTCCTTATACACACAAATGAATATATATGTATATTTAGCTGCTATAAACTCATGAGTATTATATAAGCATATCGCTCGTTTACTGAAACAACGTCAAAACTAAAAAAATTAAACTTTTAAGTTAATAATCCTTATATCGTTCTTCATGTTGTGTAATTTTATACAAATGTCTTGTTTACTAAAATCTTAAAATCAAAATAAAACTTTCTTTTTCCATTAAGTTGTGTCTAAATTGAAACTTTAAACTAATTTTTTGGCATATTAGTTTTTTTTTGAATTATGACGTTATTTGAGTAAATGAGCGACATAAATAACAGCAAAATTAAAAGCAGAGATTTTATATTGCAACTGGGAGACTATTTGGATACATGTTCTGAAAACCATTTCGTTTTGAAATCGCAAAATTTCAAAAACGGAAAACGGTGTTCTCTTTATCGGATAATTTATTGTATGTATTCGAAATTAACTCAAGCATATGAAATCTTAAAAACAAATAAAAAAATTCATAAGTGCGCTCTCTTGTTGGTTTTTTTCTGGAATTTGTCGATTAAAAAACAAAATTGTTTTCAGAACCTGGCCGTATATAAATAGTAAAAAGAAACAATACCTGTAAAAATCCCGGAACACATACCAGAAGTATCAGAAAGCCAGTCTTCTTGAACAATAAAAAATACCGTTCTGCCCTTTTTAATGTTACATACTTGCGTCATTTGCCACTCCTGAGCACCTAGAATTTTTTAAGTTCTCACTGTTTATAATTTAGTGTGCGATATGTATATATGTATGCATCTTCATACATACATATGTATGTATGTACATAAATACTATGTAACAAATTTACTACTTACCAATTTAATTTTTGTGGTATTTGGCAATATTGAACCTTTTACGCATATGTTTAAATATACGTATGTACATATGTATGTAAGAATATTAGTGATTTTACTTAAACTATTCGCATACATAATTTTTCGACGTTTTGGCTTTATGATTTTTGATTTTTTTAATATTTTTGAAGTTTATTGTGATAAAAACCTCAATAAAAATTAAATGAAAATACTTTCAGAACGAATTTATTATTTAAGTTTTACTGAATACATGTCTATTGTAAATAACTGATTATATTAACTGCACAGAAAAACATTATTATGTTGTAGTTTGTTTATTAAACAACATACACAAAAAGTTAAAATATAAATAGTTTGGTAAAATAACTAAATTTTACCTTAAATTTAACTTCACGGAAAACCTACATACAGTTAATGTAAAACTTTTTTGAGTGTACATTTGAAACAACAACAAAATATTAAAATTTGTTTTTCTTTTGAATGTTAGTGTGCGACAAGTCGAACGTTGTCGATATCGTGGGTTTGACCCTTACAGTATAATGAAAACACTTTTGGCTAATTTTGGTTTACAAAAAAAAAAAAAAAAATATTGGTGCTAAGTTAGGAATTAAGTTACTGAAATGGTCTAGTTCAACAGCCATGCACAATTGCTTACGTTTCTTTTAAGCTAGTGCATAGCTCACTTTAAAACGTTCCAAGTACTCTGAGAATACTGTAGATTAATTTCGAATTAAAAAGTATATAAAGTTCTTACAAACTTAGAAAAATTGCAATTCGAAATTTCCACTTACGGTTTTGAGGTGGAAAGGAATTTACATTGAACTTTTGAAAATCGTTTTTCCAATTTCTTACAGAATAAGGATAACATCTGAGACTGAGTTCGTAAACAAAAGGCTCAAATTAGAAAATTTTAATACAAATAGGCTATTTCTGGTTTTGTAGTGTCTAACATATCGTCGGTTGGTTATTGGTTTGCGGCACAGTATATTCAAATAAAAAAAATCTTAATATTTTTTTTTTTTTTATATTTTACAGTATAATTAGAGCACCCTGTACTAATTTTGGTACAAAAAACTGGCTCCGTAAAAAATCGCCCAAAACCGAATCGTCCAAAAATAAAAATGAAAAATCGCCCAAAAATTTTAAAATGAAAAGTGAAAAATCACCCAAAAATACAAATGAAAAATCGTCCAAAATTTTCAAAATGAAAAATCGCTCAAAAAAAATTAAATATCGACAAAAATTAAAAAACAACAAAAAAATATTCAAAATTAAAGTAATTTCATTTTTATATTAAAAAAAAAAACAAAAGTTAAAGAGAAGCGTAAAAAATATTCGTTCCTTCCCGAATTTTCTACACCATGGTGTTTTCCGACACGGAGCTGCCTAATTAAGATTTTCTGCCTTGCAAAGTTTTTCTGTTTAATAACATTTTCCTGCACTGCCGGCCTTAAGAATTTTCTCCACCATGGTATTTGGGTGTATTTTTCCCTTTAATTTTAAAATGTTTGAAAAATTTTGGACGATTTTTTATATGAAAAATTACTTAAAATTTGTATGAAAGAAATTTTGGGCGATTTTTCATTTTTATTTTTGGGCCTTTTGGTTTTGGGTGATTTTTCATTGAAACATTTTTCATATCAAAAATGAAACATCACCCAAAAAAATTTAAAATTGCCCAAAATTTCTGGCCAATTTTTCATATGAAAAATCACCCGAATTTTGTATGGAAAAATTCTGGGCGGTTTTTTATTTTTATTTTTGGGCGATTTGGTTTTGGTCGATATTTCATGGAGCCCAAAAAACTTAGAGTAAAGTGTTGAAGTTAGAAAAATTTTAATGTGAACTGGTCATTTCTGGTTTTTCTTAAGAAATTTTTTTAATTAATTTTTTTTTTAGATCCGATGATTTCTAGAAGTATGACTTTTTTAAATTTATGTTTTTTGGGTTCGAAACAATAATTTAAAAAAACTTTGAAAAAATCATACAAAAATAATAACTAAAGTGATCGATTGATGCATTAAACCCATTCACAGCAACAGACTACACGAGCACACGACTTCAAATGTCGCTGACTGCACTTGTCGCCTTGTAGCCAGCTAATTAACTCTGTTGGAGGCGGCAGCAGCACCATCAGCGCCTGTTTCAAGTACGAAAACAAATATCAGTATTTCTATCATCAAATATTTTGAAATTTATACAAATTAAAAATTACTCTTTTAAATGTGCTTATACCACGTAAAAATATAAAAATGAGTCAATTTAATCTTTACATCAATATCGAAATATTATTTCTGTTAAATAAAACTAGTAATTATATCGTTCATTGTAACAGTAATTAAATTTCAAGAAAATGAGCCTTTTAAAAATCATTATGTAGGAAAAAAATAAAAAAGTAACGACATCTATGGGGTTTTGGTGCAAGTATTGCAGTTGCTTCAGTGCTACTACGAAAGATATGACTAAATGTAATACTATTCTATAAAAATATGTGTTTATTAAAAATATGGAGTTACACCACTTTTACAATAAACGAAACAATTGTAAGATATTGTTCATTCAACATTTTGTATTATACTGGCAACACTGAATTTGTTCATTGTCGCCAAAGAAATAGATATTAGACTCCTGTAGAAGAACACTTACAAGAAGTTTTAGACATGAGGGATTTTTCAAAGCGAACTCGTCTAAAACAAACGCTAAACAACACAATTGGCAAAACACTTATTTCAGTTATTGCAGGTATAGGAGTAAAGAAGAAAATACTTCGTGACGGAAAAATTTGTGTTGCTTGCTTTTTCATGCGCATGGGCGCGTGCACAAACGTCATGCATGTACATATGTACATACGCACATGCAAACGCACACACATACATTGATATTAGTTGTATGCGATTGCTTTAAAAAACCACCCTTAAATAACTTAATAGCTTACCACCTACATCTTACACACACACACAATCAAACGCACAATATGCAAAATAACAAGCATATTCGCATCAACACTACTTCTTTTGAGTGTTTGTTACGAACAAAAAGTCTTCCCGACATCGCTTCTTAACACTCATATACACGAACACCAATGCATCCATACAGCTTCGTTTATTAAAAGACAGAATTTATTATTGGTTTAGTATAGTAAGTACATTTAAAAACAAGACGTATTTACATTTCAAGACTGTTTACGCAGTCCTCTAGTCGGTAGCTTGCTGCTGTGAATGGGTTCAATGCATGAATATCCAAAAGAAGGGAATTTAAGAATAATTTTCTTTCATAAATATATGATATTTAAGGCTCTATATAAAAAATACATCTATTATCGCAGTTAGTTTTCTAAAATCGTGCGATTTCAAACCGACACGATTTACAGAACAGGAAGACAATTTAAAACCTAGAATTTAATTATATCCGCTCGCCTTGAAATTTGGCATACAGTTTAGACTTTTGGAACGGTACTAATATCTGCAAAATAATATCTAACTTATATCTGTTTAAAACTTTTTAAAAGACTTCAAAACTAAGCACACAAAAATATTAAAAATAATTCAGATTCAGTTAAATAAAATATTTTTACATGTGTTACTTATAAGTGTTATTCGAAGATATTAAATTATATTTTTCTTTATTTGATTAAAAGTGCTGTTACTCTAAACAAAAAGCATATCTTTATAATAAATCAATATGACATTAAAGGTATTCACGTCAACTCTTGCAACTGTGCAAAAATGCATAATTGCACTTTCTGACTTGAGCAACCCATTTTGTTTAATATGTGCATAGATATATTGTACTCGTATGTTTGTTTAAACGCTGAAACGAAGTGTTGGAACTTCGCTGATTAATTTTGTAATCAATTCACTAATAAAATATCAATATTAATAATATTGGTATTATTTAACAAAATTATAATAACTATTTTGAGCCATAGGTCTTTTGAAAATAGCAAAACTATGTATGTATTTGTTATCTGAAAATCGAATTTGAAGATTTCTTTATAATTTCTAGCTAAGAATTTTTAAATATTTTTTAATTTTATAATTTTAAAATTAGTTTATTTGTATCGAAAATATCTTCAACGACTTGTTTTTCATTTAAAAGTAAAACATTTATGTGGGTATTTCTGCGTTGTAATTTGGTGCATGGTTGATTTTAAAAGTACTTTTTGTCCATTTTTTTTTGGATTGGCAATGCCATAAAAAGTTGCACAACTTTGCAAAATTTACCCTGCTAATCTTGCAATTACTCAGACCCTGACAATTTTGCATCATTTGTGCAAAATAATTTTCTATGTGGTTGTTGTTATATTTTTTGAAAATTTTGTGATTTTGCTTTTCTGCAACAGTGCAACTTTTGACGTGAATACCTTTATTATATTGGGAAACTACTGTGTCACTAGAGAGCTAAACACTGACAACTTATCTAAACAATAACACCCAAAGGGAAAATTGAGAACACCTTCTAACTTTAGGCCTTACTAGAGGCCCGTTTATGATTTGTTTTTTACTCTATTGGTATTCTTATCTAATTGCTAGAGAATTTCTCATAGAAGTCCCCAGCTCTTTCGCATCAAAGATAAGATATGGGAAGAAGTAAATTTTTTTTGATTTGTTTTAAACCAAAGCAAAAGCAAAATCTATTAATTTAAAGGACTTCCAGAATCTCTGGCAAAAGAAGTGAGAGTGGAAGGCCTACACCGCAATGACAACGTGTGTAAAAAAAGATATGAGTATGGAATTGGAGCGAGCAGGTCTTTATAACTACTTTTTTCCCCGCTGGGTACTTGCGACTAGAAATAAATAAGTTCATGTATTTGTGCTTAACTATTTATGTTACTTTGCACTTATGTGCACTCAATAATACGTTTATTTTGTATTGCTTAACCATTAAACACGTTCAATTAGAATTGTTTGTAAAAGTTTACACAAATATACACCTGTATATGTATGTATAGGTGTACACGTACAAGTACTTAGTGTTATATTGATGCTTATTTAAGTGTGCAATTAAATTAGTATTTGCTGTTTTACAAACATTACACTTGTCACGACTAATGACTTGGAAGATAAAATTTTAAATTAAACATTTGTCAGTTGCCATTTTCAGGAAGGGCGAACTTTTTTGTAAGATAATGCTGAGGTCACTTTGATAATATTTATGTGTTTTCTTTCTTTTTTCCAAAATTTCGTCATCAATGCTTTTGTATGGCGTATATGGAATATAATGAGTAATATTAGACAGAAATATGAACATACATACATAAATAACACATCTTTGTTCTTTTGTAATTAATGTCCCTTTTAGGATTTGTTTATATATTTGTTTTTTACTATTAGATACTCATTATTTTCTGATGATGCCATTCAGTGGGTGGCAACAATCCAAATATAATAAACAAATAAAGTGACCTTAGCTTAAGGAAAATAAATTATTTTATTTACTTTAATTAAGAAATTTTTAAAAGCAGAAAAACTTACTGTAACGTTTAGTAGAGACTTGTCCAATTTTTTGATGTTTGTTTCATAATTTTTATACAGCACGGTGGCGCAGAATTTGAATTCTTTATAACTTTTTTAATTATTATTCGTTCCTTGTTTCTCTCAGCATTTTGTGAAGAAGACTTGGGAAATTAATTATGAATCACTACACGATCGAACAACGTACAAAAATAATTCAAGTTTAATTTTCAAACCCACTGTCCATTGTGTTGCCACAGCGTGCATATCGTCGTCATTTTAATGTGGGCATTGCAACAATAGCATCAGCAATAAACCATTTGATTGGGAGTTTTCGTCAACATGGGTCTGTGAGAATCCTTTTCTGTAAGAACCATACTCGAACTAAAAACCAACATTCGAAATGAAATCATGGCCATTTCACCCAAAGTTTGCGAAAAGTTATGGAAAATATGCCAAAGAGAGCAAGTATGTGCGAAGCAAAAAATGGACATTACTTACACGATATCAGTTTTCAAAGCTAATTGCAAAAAATTCCACAATTACTGCACTTAAAAAAAAATTATAATCGCATAAATAAAAAAGTTATAAACCATTTAAATCATATAGCTCATTCTGCGCCACCCTGTATAACATGCAGTTGTAGAATGCATCGAAGAATTTAGTGACATATTGAAAAGGAATCATATTGTTTTGGCTACAATATCTGTCTGTCTGTCTGTCTATCTGCCACAGGCTGTTTTCTCGACAACCGTAAGACCAAGGGACCTGCAATTTTTACAGAATATGCAAAACTTTGGCCGCTACAACATCAAATATATGACAGTTAAAAACTAATGGGCAACGAAAAATTTTTAAATCCCACACATACAATTATATCGTGCCATAACGGCCAAAATAGCTTAAGCGACATAATTTTCCAACATCAATTTTTGATCAAAATCGATTATTTGCGCTTAAGCTATTTTAGCGGTTATGGCTCGATATATAGACACTTGAAATTCTCAAAACTATTGTATTTTTATGCAGACTACACCAATTAACACTGGAATTTAAAAAATTAATATTAAAAGGTAGCCAAGAAACTAAAAAACCATCAAAACAAAAAAAGGCGCCAAAATAAAAAAAAATTGCTCAAACTAAAAACAAACAAAAAATTATCGCCAAAAACCGAAGAAAATAGCCAAAACGAAACAAAGCGCCAAACTTAAAAAATCTCTAAAACTAAAAAAATTTTTAAAAACCGACAAATCCGCCAAAATGCAACTAAAAATTGCCAAAAACATATGCTGAAACGAAAAACAATCCCCAAAAATAGAATAGAATCGCCAAAACGAAGAAAAGCAAGGAAACAAAAATGAACCGTACTAACTAAAAAAGTCGCCAAAAACCGAAAAAATTGACACAACAAAAGGAAGCGCTAAAATTTTAAAATAATCAAAACAAAATTTTTTTTGGAAATATCTACATCAAATAGGATTTTAGATTATAAAAGCTAAAGTTCATATAGTCTTATATATATACATATAGTGTCCGTATGGAACCTCTCCTGTGCGAGTCAATACTGAATTAATTTATCAATATTTTTGCTTCATATTCTTCATTATTTTGTAATATTGTTTAGCTTTTGGCATGGAAAATAGCACCAAGGACTACTTGCTTTTAAGCTTAGTTAAATAATATCTTACAAGCTAAAAGGATTCAATGCTCCTTCGTGTGCATCTCACGCCACACATGTGTTTTATTACTCATAGTGGATTTATTTGTAAACAGCGTTGCCGTTTTGGTTACTTGTAACCAAAATTGGTTACTTTTTTTTCTAATGTGTACTTGTGTATTTTTTTTCCATTTTGGTTACTTTTTTTCAACACAAAAATAACCATTTTTTTATAAATACGTATATAAACGTATACATATGTACATATGTGGTATGTTAAATTTGCACATAACTAATTATCTTGATAAAAAATGACAATTTAAGCGTTTTTAATGCGTTGTAAATACAACACTGGTTAATCAACATAGCGTTTAAAACAAATACATGTCTGTCTCTGAACATAACAAGCGTGGTTTCAAAAATCAGATGCATTCATGGTTGCAAAATCTTTAAACGTCACACACTATCAGCCCAATTAATAATATTCCCGCGGAGTTTTCTCCCTTCCTTATTACCATTTGTTCCCGGGGCATAATCCTCTTATTCAAAACAGCCTGGGAATAAAAAAATACGGGAGAGAGTAAAACCTGCATCAGCTGTTTAATGTTTACATATTTTTTGCACTAACACAAGAGTTCAACAATAGAAGTTTAATAAAAATTTTATGTTTTCATTGCCAATAAGATTGTGTGTTAACATAAATATTTGTGCTTAATGCATGCTTAAATAAAAATTATATAAACCACTAACACTAACCATTCACAGGCATGCGTAATAACTTTGTGCTGAGAAAGTGCAGTGAAAACTGAGCCAGGTGCAGATGGAAATTGATTAAATTCCGAAGGACTGTGTGTACAAAGGAAATTGTAAATTTTATAAAGTTTTTCTTATCGATCTTGATAATATTACAAGGAAATAAATCTTCCATTTACCTATTATGTGAACTTAAAGGAGGCCTGCAAAATTGAGTAGTTTAGTATTTCTTCTGAATACAGAAGTGGTTTATGTTTTTGAAGTGCATGTGCGCAGGGTTTAGATCAAAATGCAAAAATACAAAAGGGAAATATAATAATTCGGTATTTATTTAAACTTCTTGTTCTAAATAAATGCTTATACTATTGTTTTGCAACATTTATTAATATGATTTTTAAATTTTTGCATTAGTTCCCTTCAAAATTTTTGGGGAGAAAACTATCAACAAATTCTCTCTCTCGCTCATATTTAGAATACCTACTTTTTCCCGGGGAGTTTTCTCCCGGGGAAATTTTAATTCATAATAGGAGGAATGGGAAAAGGGAAAAACTCCCGGGGAATTGCTATTCATAATTGGGCTGTATGTAAAAAGTTAAAAGAAAATTTTTTTCATATTTAAAAGCTCAGTTAGCCGACTGTAATGTAACTGTAACGTAGAAAACAGCTGATTGATACTTTTATATGAAAAGTAGGTTACCTTCCATTACATATCTATAACCATTTTCATTACTTTTCACATAACAAAATCGATCAGATGTTTCTTACTGTTGCAATTACGTTACATTACAGTCGGCTAACTGAGCCTCAAGTTTGAGAGTGTAACAAGCAGGGAACGAAGCCGATCGGCTGTGGGTCGCCTAACAGCCGCTCCTGGCAGATTTTCTAAATTAGAAGTAAGTGCTGATATGGACATAGTTGATTTTTGGGACGCAGTTTCAAAACATACAAATGGATTGAACGAAAAATGTTTTTATGATTTGAATAATTTTGTATATAATTTAATGTCACTGCCACACAGTTCGACTGCTGCTGAAAGAATATTTTCACAGTTAAGTCTAGTCAAAACTAAATATAGGAATAAGCTCGATTTTAAGGCTGTAAACTCAATAATGCAATCTAAAGAATTGTGCATCAATCGAAACAATTCCTATTATGTTTGGTCTGCCAAAGATTTGTTTTAATATTAACAAATTTGATACTTTGTCTGTACAGTCTTGTATTTTGATAACTAAAGTATGTAATTAAATTACATATTATTTTTTTGTTACTAAAAATTTTTTGGTTTGGAATTTCTAATAATATTACCTGAAGTATTTTTGTTACAAAATTGATTTTATTGATCTTTAACCCCCGACTAAAAAAAGGGGTGTTATAAGTTTGTTGTGTGTGTCTGTGTGTCTGTCCGTGTCCACGTACAGGCCAAACGGCTAAACCGATTTTCATTTATTTTTTTCTGTTTGAAAGATGACTTGATCGAGGGGGTTTTAGCTATGTTTGAAGAAAATCGGTCTAGCCGTTTAGAAGATATAACATCTTTTCTGAAAAAAGTCGGGAGTTTTTAAAATTTTTAATTTTTGTTATTAATTATAATGAGATATACTTATAAAACTGGAGTACAAATTTAAATGTAATGGTCCATTTATATTACCTATATATGATTTTGTAATAATCTTCTATATAATTAATAGGCGAACATGTTTTTTGTAATCCCTTTTACGCTGGTACCACCGCACCGATTTTAAAAAGATTTATATGGTTTTAAAGGATTTTTTATACAAATGTGCAGAATCTATATTTTATTGAAATCGGTTTAGTATTTTGGGAGCTATAAGCGTTTAAAGTTGCTACTACTACATGCAAACATATTACACACGCATTTATTAGCTTACAAGTAAAAAAGAACCAAAACATGAGTGTGTGTGTGTGTTTGTAGTATTTCTCTCGACCTTACAATTGTTTTTCTCTTATTTGTTGTTGTATCAAAGCCATAATACTTAAAGGAAGAGAATTGAATAAAATGAATTAGCTTGGTTAAAGGGATTTTGTTTATTATTATTATTTAATTATGCTTGCATATGTATGTAAGTTTGTGTGTGGCTGTGTTTTAATGTATTTTTTTATGACGTTTAGATACATTTTCTTTGAATCTTAAATTATTTAGATTTTGATTCTAGAATACGGACGAGTGTGTCGTCCGTTTGGTATATCTAGTACATATTAATATATGTATGTATATTTCTCAACTGAAGTACAAATAAAACAGTATTTTAAATACATAAAAATTTTGGTTACTTTTTTGTGCATTTGGTTACTTTTTTTTTTGTATTTTGGTTACAAAATTTTTTTGGTCGTGGCAACACTGTTTGTAAATCATTGCTATTGTTGTTGTTGTCATCATGCTTACCTTTACCTTTTAATGAAATGATTTAAACTATAAATACTTTAAATATTTTTTTATTGAATTGAAATTAAAATAAATTTTTCAAATACTTTATTTTAATAAAACTTCCAACAATATACAATTTTATTCATTTTTATGCTCAAAATTATTTTATTTTTAATAATTATAAGTTTATTTCGTATTTAAGTAATTTTTTTTTTTTACAATATTTACACAATGCACATTAATACAATTCGGGCGTTAGGCAATAGTTTGAAAATATTATGACTTTTTGAACGTATCTCGTAAATGCTTTTAATGACAAATTATATGCCTTAAGCTGGATTCACCCATTGTTTCCTAATAGAATTTTTGTCCGGACAAATTTTTTTTATATGTAGTTTGATGTCTCTCTTCTTTAGAGAGAGAAAATATTTTTTACGAACAACTCTCAGCTTGAATTGGTTTAATTTTATATTTTGTCCGGACAAAATAGAAATGAGCTGCCAAGTATTTTAATTTTCCAGCCGAAGTTGAACTGGGCTGCCACATCATGTTATATGAATAATAAAATAAATTGTATTAATTACAATAGAAATAAAGGAAAATTGAAAAAAAAAACATATACATATGCAGTTGAACAAAGAAATTGCATTAAACAATAAAAATACAAAGCGAATTGTAATAATTTGCCGTTAAGCTGCCACTAATAAAATTAATATACATCGTTTATACAAGTATTTCATACGGTAGCTTTGATTTTCCAGACAAAATGTTCGAAATGAATGAATCGTGCTGCAGAAAACTCTCAGTAAAAAAATTTTTGTCTGGACAAAAATTTTGTTCGGAAACAATGTGTGAATCCAGCTTTATTATTTTAAGGTGAAATAAAAAAAAGCTTTCCTTCTAGCAAGCTGAGAAAATTAATGCATTTCTTTTAAGGCTAAATATATTATTTTATTTGTCGGTACTCGGAAAAAGTTAAATGAAAAATTTTAAAAAGCTTTTAGTTTTTGTAACACTTATGAATTTAAGAAATAAATATATTTGTATTAGTACAAACATTAAGTAATATTGTGTAATAAAAGTTAAGTGATTTAATTAGACTAAACAAAACTTTAATTGAATCAATTAAAGTTTTTAATTGAAATAATTAAAACTTTAATTGAATCGATTAAATTTTTAATTGAAACAATTAAAACTTGAATTGAATCAAATAAATTATTAATTAAGAAATTTAAAACTTTAATTAAATCAATTAAATTGAAAATTTAACAATTAAAACAATTAAATTTTTAGTTGAATGAATTAAGTTTTAATTACATTGAAATTTTTATTTACTGAATAATCATTTTCTGTGTAAATATCTGATACATTCATAAAATTTGGAACAACCTTAAACAATAATGCTGAAATTATAAACATCTTGCTGAAACTCAAATTTATAGTGTTTTCACACTGAAAGTTAAAACCTGGTTTTAGCGTTAAAACCATAAACAGCTGATTTTGCTTTCACACTGCAAGTTTGTTAAATTCAGTTTTTAACTTACAGGCTGTCTAATAACTTTGCTCAAAATAAAATAAATCTCCTGCCGAAATACGTGTATTTGTTGTTGCATTTTTTTTTGCTTTTTAATAACACTTGTTGGACAAACTGTACAACAACAGTTTTTGTTAATATGAAAAACTGAGATATTTCACAATGCACTCTAAAATGGAAATTATTTTATATTTTGTAAATAAAATTTCTTTAAATTATGGAACTTCTTATACAGAACGAAGAAGTGTTTGGAAATATTGTTAATATAAAAATTTACAAATTCATTATAAGACAAACCTTTTTTATAGGCAGATGAATGTCAGTCATATTGTCTATTTTCACTTTCCACAGTTCAATTTAAAATATTTTCGTTGTTTTCCCTCCAAAAAACTTTTTTTTTCCATAATTTTTTGATTATTGTTGCTGCTGCATTAATTTTTAAGTTGAAAATTTTTCAGGCGCCATCTATTGTTATTCACTGGCATGCCATTACCATTTCAACTTGGCAGCACTGAATTTATTACAGCGAAAACAAGGTTGCATTTCATAAGACCAACCTAAAACCAATTCAAAAATGGTTTTAATTTGGTTTTAACAAAAACAATTTGTATGGTAAAACCAGGTTTTAACGTTAAAATCAACTTTTATTAAAACCATGTCAGTGTGAAAACACTATTACTGACATCAATCTTTGTTTCTAAATTAAAAAAAAAAAACTCAATCTTATTAACAAAACCAAGCTGACACTTAAATCTGCTTTATAATGCATAAAAAGATGGTGTTTTCTTTATTCAAAAAGTCACTTAGTTTTAAAATCATACCAGCCAGCCAAATCGTCGCCATTAAATTACATTTTTGTTTGTTTATTTAAAATGAAAATAATTTACATTTCAAATGAATTATTTATTTATATTAATCTACTGTAAGTTTAAAAAGAAGTTGGCGTAGATGTAGCGCTTACGCTTAAAATTCTTTGCAGTAAACTGACTTGACCTTTTAATTCACCTTTTGGTTCTTCCTTTTCTCTTTGCTGCCAAACATTTAAATCTAATTGAGTTGCCAAGTACAAAAGGAATCACAAAATAATTATTATTATTTTTATTTCATTCGTCTTATCTAATTCATAGAGCGTTTGGCAAACGTTTGCCAAACAGCTACCAGTGCAAACGTAAAAAGGACCATCATATTTGTTCGTTGCCAATGTGCGTAATGTCCGTGGGCAGAGAGCTAGTCTAATATTAAAAAAAAATATATACATATATGTATAAAAATAATAATTACTTTTAATGCAAATAAAGCAAAGCTTAAGTTATTGTACACTTACCTGTAAAGCAATGCGCTTATGATGCATAGATGAGTTAGTCGATGATTTTGTTTTACTTTTGCGCCACGAACACATTAACAATTCCTTCATGCCCTTGCGAAAGTTGCGGCTTAAGAAGGCGTATAGCAGGGGATTTATGGCCGAATTGAAATATGTCACCAAAAATGTTAAGGGTGTCAGTAAAGCATTAAAATTCGTATCACCGCGATACGAACGTGACCTGAAATTGAAAAAAAAAATAAATATGATAAGCAAAAGAAATAACAAAAATTTAATTTAAATTCTTGGACAAGAAACATGGAAGACCATAAATAAATTTTGCCATTGTGAAAGCAAAAAGTTTGCACTTCAAAAAAAAAAAAAAAAAAATTAACATATAAGCTAAAACCTTAAGACAAACAAATATTTGAATGGACATAACTTTTGTTAATGGAAAATATATAGTAATAAAAAAAAACCTTAATAAAGAAAGGCCCTAAGTCATTATTTTTTTGAAATCGAGGTTTTTGATTTTTTCGATGCATTAGATGTTCTTTTATTGAAATAAACAAAAACTCGATTTCAAAAAAATAATGAGTTGGGGCATTTCTATATTAAGATAACGATTTGTATGTCTTATATGACTGAAGTCGTTGACATTTTCTATGCATAATAATAAAGTAGAGAAAAGTTTTATATTACTTGACTCTGGCTATTTAATTATTTATGATTGATTATTAATCATTTCAAGAGATTAACTGCCTTATGCCCTTTATTTCTACAAACAGGTAATTTACTCAAGGTTTTTACCTACGAGTTTCCCTTATAAAATTTTACTTACACGATAGATATCTGTATACTAATAGATATCTATGGCTAGAAATAATGGGCATTATTCACAAAAAATATTTCAGTTTTATTAAGCGCTTATTTGACATATCTCTATGGGAAATTTGTCAAATAAAACTGTAATAAGCCTCAAATATTTTTTATGAATTTTTAGTTAATTTTAATTATTATTCGAACTTCATTTGTTTCTATATTTGTGATTTGAACGAGCTAAGGTTCGTATTGCTTTTTAAGCCAAATTACATGTGATAATTATTAATAAACAAATAACAACAAAGTCTGTTGTAAATATTCTGACTAACAACACATAGTTGAACGGAACAGCCAGGCGTTTTCGAAGGCCACTAAACCTTCATCATCAGCGTTCTTCTGTGTTTGGTCCACTGTGTGTGGTGTCAGTAGATGTAGATTTCTGCTTTATATACTTAGCATTATTGCAAATGGAATGTGTGAATTGTTTTTATTATGAATTTTTTATGAATTTGACTGTAGATATATATAATATATCTTCGTATTTTTAACTGCGTATCCTTTTTGGTAGATTATAAAAAGGAGTTAGAGTGTTAAAAAATAAAATAAATAATTTCAAAAGTAGTATATGAAAAGGTTTCCGATTCCTTAATGATTTTATACCTGAGCAAGGCGAGGCTAAGGCAAGGCTTTTAAATAACCTGTTTGATTTAATCATAAATGTAACGAAAAGCGTCAAAACTGCTTTCAAAACGATAAAAGGTATGATGTCTTTGCTAACATGGTGTTGCCAATAATTTTAAAATTTGTTTTTAAAAATGTTGTAAAAAATTTTAATAAATTTAGTTTCACTACTTTATTATAAAGGGTGTTTTTTTAGAGGTATAGAACTTCGAATTGAAATAAAACACAAGAAAATCGTTTTAATGTCCATGAATGGAAGGATAATTTTATGCCATTAATGTTTAAATATGATTTCGGGCATGTGGCCGCTGCGGCTGGCTCGAATAAAGCCAATTCTACAGGTCCAATTTTCAACCACTTTTTCGAGCATATGGGGCCGTATGTTGGCAATAACGCCACGAATGTTGGCTTCCAAGTCCCCTAACGTTTCTGGTTTGTTGGCGTAGACGAGCGACTTCACATATCCCCAAAGAAAATAATCCAATGGTGTCAAATCACACGATCATGGTGGCCAATTGACAGGTCCATTCGGCGAAATTATGCGCTCATCGAATGTTTCCTTCAATAAATCGATTGTGACGTGCGCTGTGTGGCATGTAGCGCCGTCTTGTTGGAACCACAACTCATCCACATTCATGCCATCCAATTCGGGAACAAAATAGTCGGTTATCATGGCTCTATACCGGTCTCCATTAACGGTAACTGACTCTCCAGCATTATTTTGGAAGAAGTATGGCCCAAAGACTCCACCAGCCCATAGAGCACACCAAACAGTCAGTTTTTGTGGATGTAATGGCGTCTCAAGGGTCTCATGTGGATTCTCTTCACTCCAAATGCAGCAATTTTGCTTGTTGGCGTAGCCATTCAACCAAAAATGAGCCTCATCACTGAACAAAATTTTGCGATGAAAATCAGCATCGAGATCAATCTCATTTTCGGCCCATACACCAAAATCACGACGCATTGCATGGTCTCGCGGCTTTAATTCTTGCACAAGCTGGATCTTGTAAGGTCGCAAGCCAAAATCTTTGCGCAAAATCTTCCATAAAGTTGATGGACAAAGCTCCAATTGCTGTGCACGGTGGCAAATCGATTCATTCGGGTCCTCTTCAACACTTTGCTCTACAGCGGCAATTGTTTCTTCGGTGCGCACTGTTCGACGTCTCTGCGGATGCGTATTATCACATAGAGTAAACGTAGTGCGAAAACGATCCATGGTTAACCGAATTAATTGCTCTGATGGACGATTATGTCGACCATAAAATGGACGGAGCTTGCGGTAAACTTCGCGAACTGAACCATTATTTTCGAAATAAATTTGCACGATTTGCAAGCGTTGTTCTTTTGTCAATTTATTTATAATAAAATGGCAAACCAAACTAAATATTAATCACTTAACAGCTGACAAAATGGCCGCCAGTTAAAAAAGTGATGCCAATTTAAAGTTCTATACCTCAATAAAAAACACCCATTATTGTTTTCAAACTTGAGATGCTTGAGATTGGTTTAAAATGATTCTTACAATCGATCGGAGTTCATTGTTTTGAACACTATCATTTTCCATCGCATACCCAAATATGCCGGCGTTATGAAAGAATGCCCAATGAAATAACGCTTTTATTTATCTAAAGTGTGGTTGGCCTTTATTTATTTTTTTTTTTTGTTCTTTGGTTGGCTTTTATTTCATTAGGCTTTTTTAATTATTTTTTTTTTTATAAATTTTCTCTTGGGCCTTATTTATTTTTTATTTATCTTAACAATATATCCACCATATACAAAAAGAGATAAGTTTATCAGCGTTGTCAACTTGGTGCGTTTCGCACCATTTTGGGTGCTTTTTGAAATTTTTTGTGCGGAAAATTCCTTAGTTGGTGCGTGGTGCGCTTTTTTTAAATTTCGGTGCGTTTTTTAATTTTTGGTGGCACCAACGCAAATTTAATACAACAATGGGTTAAAAACCAAAAAATTCTTATTTAGAAACTTGCCAACTTCCTGATAGTGTTAATTACCATATTAATACCAATGATGTTTACAAAATATTACAATTTGAAATGAAATCTGTTTTATGGCCCAATGATAACAATAATGATGAAAATATTAGCTTTATTTATTTGTAATAATTAATTTTTGGTCTCTTCTTAAAAAGTTTTAAACCGAATTTACAAAATTAATATACAAAAATGTATCATCTTGTACAAATGGATGCCCTTAATTGTGAAAGTTGTATAAGTCTTATATTTCTTTGGCAGAGATATTTACTAGATTACGTTTTATTACATTTAATTTAGAGTTGTTCTAGTCTGATCAAAATGTACTATATCGAATCGAAAATGGTATGACCTAGACCACTTTCATATGCACACTATGTATGTACGAATTTGTTTAGTTTTTTTTGTTGTTTTTTAATTATGTACATATATTGTAAAAGGCTGTTTATTTTTAACCCCCAACTAAAAAAAGGGGTGTTATAAGTTTGTAGTGTGTGTCTGTGTGTCTGTGTATCTGTGTATCTGTGTATTTGTCTCTCTGTGTATCTGTGTGTCTGTCTGTGTCCACGTACAGGCCAAACGGCTGGACCGATTTTCATTTAGTTTTTTTTTGTTTGAAAGATGACTTGATCGAGAAGGTTCTTAGCTATGTTTGAAGAAAATCGGTCCAGCCGCTTAAAAGATATAACATCTTTTCTGGAAAAAGTCGGTGGTTTTTAAAATTTTTAATTTTTGTATTATTGTTATATTTTTAATATGGATAAATCTGATAAAAAAAAATTTAAAAATATTTAAATAAAATGATAAATAAAGAACTTTTATTAGTTTTGAATCCTTTCTATTAATCGTTGATCTCTTTAAAAAGTTTTGTACAGAATTTATGAAATTAAAAAAAAAAATATTATCTATGTAATACAAATGAATATGAACAAATTTACTAAGTTTTTTTAGATTTTATTTATTTTTTAACCCTGAACTGTAAAATCCTGTTTTAGTGTTAAATTTTTAATACAAAAAAAATAATGTACTTTTATGCAAAATGAATTCAATAAACATTTTGAACTAAAAAAATAAATTCTAAGGGACATTTTCACAACTTGGCTTTAGCTAAATGCAGGATTTTGTCAAGGCTGAAGTTTATATATGCCAGAGCTGCCCACAGAGAGAAAACCGGGAGAAATATATAAGCGTGTGTGTATTCATTTGTATAAAAAGCCGATTGATGCCAGTTTGAACAGCATGTATGTATGTATGTGTGTATGTATGTATGTTTTATTATTTATGTACAATACACAACATGAATACTATGAAGGCTACTATTTGTATTTCGAGAATAGCAAACAATAACAAGCATTTTTAAATGAAAATAGCTTTATTGTTTTTCGAAATATTCCCCTTGATGATCAATAAACTTTTACATTCATTCAAACAATTTGTCACAACAGTTTTTCAATTGCTCGTGAGATATCTCAAAAACATGGTTTTTAACGCTTCAACTGTTTCTTTGGCGCTTGTAAATCGTTGACCACGTAGTTTACCTTTGATATTCGGGAACAAGAATAAGTCATTTTGTACTGTCAGGACTGTACGGAGTATGCGTTATCAATTCGATGTATTGACTGCTCAAAACTCACTTGTTTGATGAGATGTGTGAAAGAATCAGTCGTCTTCGGAGGTAAGTTTTACAAATTTGCGTGAGGACTTCCATCATCGTGTTCCACTTAGAATTGACAGTTATACATTGCTCAAGGGAAACAGTGGCCACATGACCCATTTGACCGAAGAAACAGGCGACCATTTCATTCTTGGGATACCCACACGGTCGATTGCTGTTTTGTTTCCATACCATAAGCATATATTCATAATTCGTCACGTGTCACAATTTTTTTTACAACTAAATATTCATGCAGAATCGAATCCCAGTAAAAAATAACAATACAAATCATTAGTTAGATCAAATCAGCTCCAAGTAGTTCAATTTCTCGTGAATCATCAATGAATTTAACACATGGTTGTCATAGGACGGAAATGATCCAAATAACTGAATGGTATATACTTACAAGATTGTCTACAACAATTTTTATTATGATATAAACAACAGTCTTAGAATATTAAATTCAATACATGTACACCCAGAGAAAAAAAAGCTAAAAATCTATAAAAACCATATTGAATTAATTAGAAACATTAACGAAATATTGAAATTTTTTATTTCAATATGGAAAAATATTAATTTACTGTATTAATTTATTCATTTTAGTTCTTTTTAAGTATCTCAACATATTTTTTTCTATTATATTGAAAATTATTGAATTAATGTGACGCGTTCTTATTTTTAAGTTGCAGATTTTCCCTGAGTGTAGTAATTGGTATGCAATTAAAGTGGTAAACCTTTGGAACTAGTTCCAAATTTTTTCTTTGCTGGGATGTATTGAAATGGAATTAATGTACAAAAATGCTTTTATCTCACAGTATGTCACATGGTGATCTTGCATTATCAGTTCACGAACCTGCATCAATGTTTTGTGGCACAACAACTGATTTTGGATGAGCTTCACGGAATTCGTCGGCAAAGGAACTACCACCACGATTAAATTCACTATACCAGCAATTTAGTGTGGTTTTTGATGGTGCTTTATCGCCATGCACTGAGTTCAGCGACACATTCTTGTTGAGATATTCCACGTCGAAAGTTGTGAAAAATAATTCAATGAAAACATTTTTTTAAAATTTCATTTTTTTTTGTCAAATTGATTTGCTGAACTCGCTGTAAACAAAACAAAAAGCACTTGTATATCAAAGTGTTGTGCGTACGTATATCGCTGCAGCCACACTTTCAATAAATCGCTTTTAATTTCATCACACATACTGTGTGGCCAAATTCCTTGAAATTAATAGCTGTGATTGATAGCCAATTTTATTTTTTAAATGCCACCGACGAAGAAACAACTCAAATTTTTAACTTCAATCAATGTTCTCTGAGGCTATGGTGTTGCCAGATTTTAGCAATTGACATTAGTGTTGCCAGTTCCCGAAATGTAGAAAGTAGTCCTCGTACATACTTTGTGTATGGACCCAAAATTTTGGACGATTGTTCATTTCATAGTTTGGACAATTATTGGACCATAGGGCGTTAATTTCACAAAGCAGCAAAGCAGCAACCAAAATGGGAATAGGTTGAAACCAAATTCAAACAAAAGTTGACATTATCCATAACAAAACCTTGAAGGGGTTTTTTTACACGCATTTGAATTTATTGATTTTGGAACGCTGTCTAACAAGGAAAGATCATTGAAAATTTGATAAACTAATGCTTATTTATTTTTATTATCCTGGAAAGTTGTGGTATCTTACTGTTTTTGGGGTCGAAAAATTAATTTTTGATATATATGTCTACATAAAACAAACGCTAGATGGCGCTGTAATATAAAGGTTGAAATAGAAATAACAACATTTGTATAACAGCGCCATCTAGCGCCAGTTTTAGGTGTCACTGTGTTTTAAGCGTTTGTCATTGCGATAGATAAGAAATATTTTATGAGAATTCTACTTAGGCTATTATTGTTACATTATCATTTTTATAATTACTTCACATAAATCTCAAAACTTTATTGAAATATTAAAAAAAAAAAAAATTAACCAAAGAATTTCAAACTTCTGCTGTTACGGCTAAAAAATTTTTACAATTACGTTTATTACTTATCAGGTGTCATGGAAAAATTTTCCTTTAATACATACAGACAGACACTTTTAACAAAAAGACAGATTTGAAATTTTTTTAATTAAAATTTTTTCACTAATAATAAATTTTATTCCCACAATTTTCTTACAAATTTCCTTATTTAAAATACTTCAAATACAAAACGACTAAAAAAAACACATTTAGAGACAGCTGAATAATAGCGCCTTCATTATTTTGAATATGAAAATTACTTTTTGCTTTATCTAGCCATATTAATCATTAATCTCTTGTCTGTGTTTACTAACGTTGCACAAAATTGAAAAACGTAAACAAACAGAAACGCACACTTACACGCACACACACTACAGCATTTTGAAGATGGGAATGGTGGCGTATGATTGTTGTGAATGATTTCATACTACATTGTGTGTGTGTGTTTGTGTGGGTGGGTAGAGTGAGAGCGTATTTCTGTATTGTTCTTAAGAAGGCTTGTGTTTGCACATGTATTTGTGTGATTGTGATGAATTTTTGTGTGCGTGCGTCTTGCCTTAAAACTTGCTATAAATTATGTGCTATAATTTTATTACATGAAATACATTTCGTGCTTTACTCTTCCAAATGCTTCTTTGCTTCTTTTCTTTATGTTGTCTTAACACAAAACTCATACTTACCAATACTGCCACATTTTTCTGGCATGATACGGCAGATTGCAGAGAGCAAATGTTAAAACGAATATTATCAGCATTCGTACTACACCCCTTCTAGCGCGTAAAACATTATTCGATGAATGTGAAATGTGTGACACACGCTGGCTGCCGTGCAGGCCATGATGGCTGCGCTGATGATTAGCTGAGGCTGCCTGAGGCGATGTCTGCTGTTGATGTGATAAATGATTATGAGAATGCTTAAAGAAGCTGGTCTTACGGCATGTTGATACCACAGGACGGTCGTCATCCAAAGAAACCTTTAAGGGAAGAAAACATAAATACAAAAGTAATACAAAGTAATCAAGCGAATTTGTAAAAATTAACAGCTGGCAAGCAAATAAGTAGGGGTAGCCAGCACTACTAACAAAAAGGCAATATTTTAGCACTCAAACAAGACCTTAAAGGCTTATATGTATATTTTGTTAGTAAAACAAATAACATATTCTTGAATAACTTCATTAAATTATATTTAAAACAAATCTTTGTTTAATAAAAAGACTTAAAATTATACTATTTCATACGTATTTAGTTGCAAAAAACAAAGTGTGTTGGTGAAAAACATATTTAATGTCTTAAGTTCAAAGGCACCAAAGAAAAAAGGGATAATTCTGTCTGAGCTCTAGGGATTTGCAAATATTTTCCCTAAAGATAAAAGCTTGCCAGGCGACAACTCTAATAAACTTTGAAAGCCTTTCAGCAAGATATTTGTCGTATCTCAACAGGAGATTACTTAATGAAAGATCTGGCATAGTATTAGAAAATTTTATACAAAATACACTTTAAGCCGTGTTAAGGTTAAAATTAGTTTACAAGAAAATCTAAACTAAAATAAATAAGAGTGGTACATTCGGCTTTTGTGAATCTTATAAACCCTTTACCCCGACCTACATAAGTAGCTATCAATCATTTACTAAAAGAACATCATAACTCAAAACAAAAAAATATATATATATATATATATATAGTTTGTAGGGTGTAGAACTTTGACAACAACAAATACATGAGAGTTATAAATTGAAGAATGTTCCAAAACGAGCAGCGAAAAATTTTAGAATCCCATGTAATATAAATACAGTCAAATAAAGACAATTGAAATTTGCAAAGTTAGTTTATTTATTTATACAGACTACAACAATTAACACTAAAATTGAAAAACTTTAA
The DNA here is from genome assembly GCA_949987645.1 of Tachina grossa. Classification (NCBI taxonomy): domain Eukaryota; kingdom Metazoa; phylum Arthropoda; class Insecta; order Diptera; family Tachinidae; genus Tachina; species Tachina grossa. Next base: position 158,141,943 of record OX465275.1, read on the forward strand.
CTAAAGGGTGTTCTATCAGTTAATGTAATTTTGACAACTTACTGTATCTTGGAAATCGCGAAAATTAAAAAAAAATCGCCAAAAATCGAAGAAATTGCAAAAATTGAAAAAAAATCGCCAAAATTAAAAAAATGCCCAAAACCTAATAAAATCGCCAAAACGAGAAACAAGGTGCTAAAGCTAAAAAAAAACGCCAAAATTTAAAAAAAATCGCTAAAACCGAAAAAAGCAAAAAGATTTCCAAAACTAAAAAAACGCTCAAAAAATCCCATAAACGAAAAAAATGCCAAAACTATATATTATAAAATTCATGTAGTATTACATATCTGGTGTCAGTACGAAATCCTTCGTGCGCGAGTCAAAGTCGCACTTTACTGAATTTATTAATTTTTCTGATCTTTTTCATACAATTAGATATTGTATGAGACAGTCGTAAAATAAATTTAAAAAAATTAAAAATACCAGGGTCCTAATCGTCGCTTTCGATAACGATTTTTCAGTTTGAGATTGTGGTATTCGCTATCGAATAATGCAATAATATTGTACGATGACGAATCCATTAATCTCAAACGTGGGTGTTTCGTACGTGTTGATCGTCTTGGTATTCGTGTTCGTGTAGTGTCGTGTTGGAAAAATTCTACAAGCGCCTGTCTCTAGACAGAACTATTGGAATTTTTACCATACCTAGACGTAAAGGTGGAATCAGACGTGACATAACCATAGCCACAGAAAACAGAAGTTCGAACCAAACCAATGAAGCAACACTGTATTTGATTATAGGTGACTCGCCATAATGTCATAGCCATTGCCATAGAAACCAATTGCATTTGGCTTGGTTATGGTTATGGCATTATGTCCATGTCACGTCTAATTGCACCTTAAGTGTATTGCTTTTGCCAAAGAGATAAAATAAAAAAATTTTCAGTTAATATAGTACATATTGTTGAACGCGTGAGAAATGATTATTTTTAGAGTTTTAATTTTCCTTTCTATAAATTTTTTCCTCAAATCCCTAATGGAAAATAAACTGAAAAATCGTAAATTTATCTTCTAAAACTGGATTCATATTCAATATTTAATAAGCTGCAAAATACGAGTATATGCATGTATGTATGTGTATGTGTGAATTCTAAAATAACTAACTGTATATTTATGTTTGTATGTGTAAAATAAAAAAGCAGAACTTCTGCAAAACTAAGAAACAAAAGCTCTGGCAATTTTATTAAAAATATGTGCTTATGTACACCTAACTCTTTTTACACGATTTTGTACAAAATTTTGAAATAATACAATTTTTAAAATGATATATTTGTAAGAATTTTTTAGCTGCATGCATTTTCTCCCTTTTTTCAGGCAGATATACGGCGTTCAGATCGGATTTCGATTAAAAGTCATTTTATTTAACTGACTTGTAATTTAACCTATAAACACCTTTGGTTTGCAAACTCTCGAAAGACAATAAACAGCAGTCGCCTGGTTGCATTTATGAAAACAAACATTTTATTAACTTCAAATATTTAATTAACCTCCGACTGTGTATCTGTAAAAGTCTACGTACAGACCAAACGGCTGAACCGATTTTGGTTTAGTTTTTTTTTTGGTTGAAAGATGACTTTATCGAGAGTGTTCTTGGTTATGTTTGAAGAAAATCGGTCTAGCCGTTTAGAAGATATCACATCTTTCGGGGGGTTTTAAAATTTACAATTTTTTATTTTCGTTGTGTGTATAAAAATGCAAAAGCAGTACAAATGTATGCATTTTTGCTGTGTGCGGCTATTAGGCGGTCATACTTGTGTGATGATAGACTGTTGTGTTATTACGTCGGTTATTTATTGCAATACCGAAACCATGGTTTGTTGCGGCCATAAGTCTTTTGAATATAGTGTGTCGCAAACCAATAACCAACCGAGGATTATACTATCGTACCAAGTATGCCAAACATCAGTATACAAGCATACATTTCAATAGACTCCTTTAAAAATGCGCATTTCAACAAAGCAAAGCCATCTTTACCCTTTGCTTAAGAAATCACAAATGCAATTTACACTGAGTTTGACACACGAATTTTGTACTATTAAATAAGTATGATGGTATGTTATCATACAATGTTCACATACCAGATATGACCTACCAATAGCCGCTTAGGTAAAAAACATAACAAAACCCTATCGTGCCTTGCTAAAAAACAATTACAACAATTTTGTATACATACGTATGTAGATGTAAATAAATTAATAAATAATAATTAATAATAATTTATTAACAAACGCAAAAAGTCTTTAATTATTATTTGAAAGTCCATAACAATTATAAGATTATAATAGTTAATTTAACCAAAATCCATGATAATTTGCCGAATTACATATGTATAAACTTACTTTGTCATTTAGATAATTCAGAAAAAATAAATACGTGAATTTACCTAGTCGTTAAGCAGTTTTAACTAAAATTTTAGTTGACTTTTCGAACATAGAAATCATCTAAAATTTTTGTGAATTACCTAAAAAACTTTGTAAATGCCATTCTACCCTTTCACTTAGTTAAAATTATACCATAATTTTAGGAAATATAACCTATGAATTTTTTTGTGTGTATAAACACCTTTGGTTCTTCTAATTATACAATTTAAAAGTTGAAAATATGGGTGGGGTTACGCCCATTAAAATTTATTTTTATATTTCACGCGGTTCTAGTTAACCGATTTTAACGAAACTTACCACACACCTTGAGCTCTAAAGTAGACACAATCCTCCATTTAAAAAAATGAGCGGAGTCACGGCCATTGAAATCGAATATTTTATTTTACTTTACCGATTTTTACAAGACTTAGCACACACCTTGATCTCTGAAAAACACACAATCTTGCATTTAAAAAATTAGCGGAGGAAAGCCCATTAAAATTTAACTTTATATTTTACAACCTTCTTCTTATCTTCCTCTATTAAATCTTTGCATTGAATTCGGTTTTTTTTTTGCAGAAAGAATTATTTTGCAGCTGTTTTGAAGATTTCTGTACAAGCAGAAAGAAATGCCGTATAAGGAATTTTCTTTTAAGAAATGAAAAATGTTTATGTAATAAGGTAAGGTCAATTTTGGATATTTATATCTTTCTTCATTTAATTATTTATTTCGATATTTCGCCATCCGCTGGATAGCATCATTAGGAAATGTACATTACATTTATATACAAAACATTACATTATTTTAACACTCTGGATTAGTGTTAAGATAATGAAATGTTTTGTATATAAATGTATTGTATGCCTGCTGATGCTATCGAGCGGATGGCGAAATATCGAAATAAATAATTAAATGAAGAAAGATATAAATATCCAAAATTGACCTCGAGCTTAACAAAATCATTATTAATTTGTTTTAAACAATAAAAATCGAACAACCAAATACTTATACTATAATTTTTTATATATTTTAGGTAATTCTTTTCACTTTTTTTTCTAATGACATTTTCACTATTTTAAGTAATTTTTTTTCGCAATTTTTCTACTTTTTTTAATTGCATTAAACCACATTACCAAATTTTTGACAAAGCTCCATTACAAAAATATAACCACCCGAACCAATTTAAATCGCTAGCGAACTTGGTTGAACTTGAGTGCATATTATTGCGAATATTTTAAAAGAATTATTGCCCACTCCAAGGCAATTAAAAGAATCCAAAAAAATTGCAAAAAATTTTGTAAACTGATCGAGCCTGCGTACATAAAAGAAAAATTTCAATGCATTGTATATGTCCTTGAGGAGCTCCAAACGAAAATGTTAACCTTAAAAAAAGTAAACCGCTGATCAAAAATTTTAAAAATACTCTAAGTTCCTTTGATTGTGAAATTGATAAAAATAATTCTAAAAACATTTAATAATTTGATGAAGACAAATCAGGGTATATCCACAGAGATTTCTATAGTTAATTTTGACGCTACAAGCTATAATTGGAACCTACAAAGAAAAATGTAATCACCAATTAATATATTCAATAACGAATTTAATTGATTCAATTAAATTTTTAACTGGATTAATTAATTTGAGTGGAAAAACTTAATTGATATAATCAATGACTTAGAAACGAATATGTTCTCAGTTATTAAAATAAAGATTATTTTACAAGCAACAAAATGTTTGTAAATCATCACTTTATCGTTCTTCTTGAATAGGACATTTCGTTGTTCAGTATTTCGCGTGGAGGTTTTTTTCAACAAAACTGTTTCATGTTCACTTTTGTTTGCACATTTTACTCAGAAAAATATTTGAATTGTTTCAAATTAGAGGATTTTTTAAAGGTATAGAACGTATCACTAAATTTTCCATATATGTATATTCTTTTGCACATTTTTTTGCACAGTTTTCTTAACAATTTATCCACAGCGTATATAAAGAGTTGAGTGTATATACTATGTATATGTATATTTGTATGTGTATATTTTTTTATTTTTATTTATGTACAATACACAACATGAATACTACAAAATCTCAATAAGCACAAATACAATAAAAACATTAACGCCTTTAATAGATTTACTATACATGCATTGATATAAAGTGTAAAATTTATAAGAAGAAGAAACCTACCTCGGAACATTCATGCTTTTTGTGTTTATTTATTTATAGATGGAATGGTAGTGGTTTTTGTTGTTGTTGTTTATTTTAGAGGTGGAAATAAAGAATGGTAATAAAAAGTTGTTACGAATGTAACATTTGTTCGTTTATTATTGTTATTATTTGGTGTTTTTGTTGGTTTTATAGTGCATGTTTTGGTGAGATTGTTGTTATTATTGCACATTTTATTGGTGGTTTTGTATAAATGTAGAGAAAGTTTAAAAAAGTAGAAGAATGAACAAAGTTATTTAGTGAGAAAGAGAGAGAGAGAGAGAGGAAGAGAGGTGGTCTTAATGTTATTAACGGTTTTGGTAATAAAATGATAATTTGACATAAAAATCAAATGTTTAACAACAAAATAATCATATATTATTTTTTTTATTTTTTTTTTTTTTTTTTTTTTGTTAAACATTAACTAACTGTGGTATTTTAAAAAAATTATTTTGGTTTTGGAATGTACACAGAAAAAAATTATATAGAAAATTTTGTAGTATAAATTAATATATTAATTAAATGTTTACCTATTTGATAATATTAATAAAGTTTATACACTCGCATTAAATAAAGCAATTGAAAAATTTAATAGAATCAATTAAATTCTTAGCTGAAAATTTTCATTGGTAATTAATTGTTTTTGTGTATGTTAAATAATTCTTTCTGCCAAAAAAAAACCGACTTCAATGCAAAGATCTGATAGAAGGAGATAAGCAGTACGTGAAATATAAAATCAAATTTTAATGAGCGTGCCTCCACCCATTTTTTAAATGCAAGATTGTGTGTTTTTCAGACCTCAGGGTGCTTGTTAATTCTTGTAAAAATCGGTAAAGTATAACCACTTAAAATAAAATAATAAAAAAAATTAATGGGCGTGAATACGCTCATTTTTTAAATAGGGGATTGTGTCTATTTTAGAGTTCAAGATGTGTGGTAAGTTTCGTAAAAATCGGTTAACTACAACCGCGTCAAAAATTATAATAAATTTTGATGGGCGTAACCCCGCCCATTTTTTCAACTTTCAAATTGTGTAGTTAGAAGAAGCAAAAGTGTTTTATAGGTTTCGCAGCATGCAAATAAGTAGAATATCGTTAAACTAAATTTGGAAAATTGAGGGCGCATCCCCGCCCACTTTTTTTTACATAGGGTATAGAAAGCTATACCCTCTCAGAAAAAAAATTATTTTTAGAATCGGTCTAAAATGTACCGAGTTATGAAGCAACACCCCAAAAACCAAAAAAAAACAACCTCCTCCTTTTTTGAAGTCGTTTAAAAATAGGAATTTTACAGAAGTAAATGTCAAAAAAGTACTGCACTTGGTAGGTGGGTTGGGAAGGCACCTTGATTTTTAAGATTGCTTTTGGTTAGCGCATAATTTTCATTTAGTTTAAATTGTTCCTTTGAAAGACTTAGCCGACTTACCTATTTCTTAAAACAGTTGAAATGAATATAGAACACTAGTTTTACAGAAAACAAGCTTACAATTTTTAATTTGCATACAATTTGAGTAAACCAATGCGGAGTGAGTATATAAAGCAATCGTTAGCCGGACAACTAAAACGAGCCTGATTGTACTTAAAAAATAATTAAACCGATGCGAGAGTTTTTCCCCAACCCAGAGATATTTTATGACTTTAGTGAATTTTAATAATTTGAATATGTTGTTGAAGTGTATATGGTTTCATTTTTATTAATGGCATATGTATAACTTGTCAGCTGTCAAGTAGTGACAGGTTGAGTCATAACAACTGAAAACATGTTTTATTGCAAAACCCTGTAGTTACCAATTTTAACAAAATATACAAAAAACTAAAGCTTTCTAAGTTAAAAGAAATGGTAAATAAAAAAAGGAAAAATAAATAGCAGAATACTGATTTTGAGAACATGCAACATAAAAACATACAATACAACAACAACCAAAATTATAATAAAAAAAAATAAAAATATGTTTGATGTAAAACTTGCAGACAACTCAAACAAATAGAACCATTAAAGCTTAAATGGAATATTTTTAGTTTTTCAACTTTAAATGTATTTGTAGTTGAGAGTTCTCGCATGACTCGCATGAATATTTAACAATTTATTTTATAACACACAAGCAAACATTCAGTGTTCACAATATTTACCTGGCTTTCGGAGATATTGACTGCACGTTTGGCATCATATTTGCAGCTGTGTTTACGTGACAATGTAGAACCACTTACAGCTGAACTGCTGTTCACCGAGATGGAAGTGCCCAAGGGAGCAGTCAATGGTTGTTGTTGTTGATGTTGCGACAGTTGTGGATGTTGTTTGTGTAAAGGATGATTATGTTGTTGCTGCTGATGTGGCTGTGGTTGTGACTGTGGCTGAGGCTGAGGCTGTGGCTGCAGCTGTAGCTTTGGCTGCTGCTGCTGCTGCTGTTGATTATTGTGATTGTGATTGTGGCATGGACGATGCTGGTGATGCTGATGATGATGGTACATACTGTTGTGCAGGCCCATACCATTTTCTTGCTGAGCCAAATGATGCTGCAAACCACGCGATGAACGCCATAAGGCAACAGCTATTTTGCTGTAGAGAACCTAAATGAATTGAATTAAAACCAAAAAAGAACGAAATTTAGAATTAGAAACATTAAAACATAAAATTAAACTTACCGTCATTACCAGCAGCGGTACGACATACAGCAGGCCAAAGTTTATCATATCGAGTAATTTCGAATTAAACATTTTACGATCCAGCACACAAATTTCCTCTTCTCGGCCACTTTCAGTGTGTATGTTTTTAATGGTCTTGCTAAAAACAAATTTTGGTGTGGAATACACAGCAGATGTTATCCAAACAGTTAAAATGACCATCTGCAAAAAGTGCAATAAAGTTGTAGAGGGAGGAAGGGATTAAAACAAAATCGTAATAATATGTTAGATAATTATATGAATGATGGCTGATATAATAGGAAAAGGTTTAGTTTCAGTGACAACTATTTCCACCGGCTCACACAGGAAGAGGGGGAAGAGGATATATGGCAAAAGCTGCTGAAACTTTTAATTGCCTTTTTGGTAATACCCTTTACACTTTAAAACTTTTAAAGGTTTTTTATTTAAAAAAAGGTTCAAATATAAACTTGATTAGAATATTATTTGCCAGAAATTTTTCAATGAATTTTTTGTATAAAAAATATTTTTGCAATCAAAACCTTTTTTACACTGAATAAAAATCTGTTCGCTAAAACAATAATCATTATTTTTTTCTGTTTCACCACAACTGTCAATTTGGCTTTTAGAATAAATTATTTCTTTATTTTGCAACATGTGTATAAATTTTATTTTCGTTATCTTTTGATCATGTAAAATAAAAATTAAAAAAATATTAATATTATTGTCCAAACACTTGAAAATATTGTGTGCTATTTCAAGGCCTCATTTCCAACGTAATAATAATTGTTTACAGTGGTGATAAATATGCGAGAATATCGTGCCATAACAGCCAAAAAAGCATAAGCGACATAATTTTCAAACTTAATTTTTGTACCAAAATCGATTGTAAAAAAATTACTTCCGTCAAAAAAAAGAGGTCCAAAATATGTGTCGCTTAAACTTTTTTGGGAGTTATGGCTCGATATATGTGCACATATATGCCCTTAATTATGAAAGTGGTATAAGTCATATGCATTTTTGCAAAATATTAAATAAATCTTAAAAAAATGGCATTAAATAATTAAGAAAGTTTAAAAAATAACTCTAAATTAATATATTTGTAATATAAAAATATTTTTTAATTTATTTAAATAAAATCTTTTAAATATCTTGACTAAAGAAAAGAATAATATAGCTTAGACCACTTTTATAATTAAGGCCACATATGCAGCTTAAATAAAATTGAAGCCAACTAACGGGTGTTTTTTTAGAGGTATAGAGCTTTGAATTGAAATAAAACACAAGAAAATCGTTTTAATGTCCATCAATTTGGCTTTATTGAAAGGATAATTTTATGCCATTAATGTTTAAATATGATTTCGGGCATGTGGCTGCCGCGGCTGGCTCGAATAAAGCCAATTCTACAGGTCCAATTTTCAACCACTTTTTCGAGCATATGGGGCCGTATGTTGGCAATAACGCCACGAATGTTGGCTTCCAAGTCCCCTAACGTTTCTGGTTTGTTGGCGTAGACGAGCGACTTCACATATCCCCAAAGAAAATAATCCAATGGTGTCAAATCACACGATCTTGGTGGCCAATTGACAGGTCCATTCCGCGAAATTATGCGCTCATCGAATGTTTCCTTCAATAAATCGATTGTGACGTGCGCTGTGTGGCATGTAGCGCCGTCTTGTTGGAACCACAACTCATCCACATTCATGCCATCCAATTCGGGAACAAAATGGTCGGTTATCATGGCTCTATACCGGTCTCCATTAACGGTAACTGACTCTCCAGCATTATTTCGGAAGAAGTATGGCCCAATGACTCCACCAGCCCATAGAGCACACCAAACAGTCAGTTTTTGTGGATGTAATGGCGTCTCAAGGGTCTCATGTGGATTCTCTTCACTCCAAATGCGGCAATTTTGCTTGTTGACGTAGCCATTCAACCAAAAATGAGCTTCATCACTGAACAAAATTTTGCGATGAAAATCAGCATCGAGATCAATCTCATTTTCGGCCCATACACCAAAATCACGACGCATTGCATGGTCTCGCAGCTTTAATTCTTGCACAAGCTGGATCTTGTAGGGTCGCAAGCCAAGATCTTTGCGCAAAATCTTCCATAAAGTTGACGGACAAAGCTCCAATTGCTGTGTACGGTGGCGAATCGATTCATTCGGGTCCTCTTCAACACTTTGCTCTACAGCGGCAATTGTTTCTTCGGTGCGCACTGTTCGACGTCTCTGCGGATGCGTATTATCACATAGAGTAAACGTAGTGCGAAAACGATCCATGGTTAGCCGAATTAATTGCTCTGATGGACGATTATGTCGACCATAAAATGGACGGAGCTTGCCGTAAACTTCGCGAACTGAACCATTATTTTCGAAATAAATTTGCACGATTTGCAAGCGTTGTTCTTTTGTCAACCTGTTCATGATAAAATGGCAAACCAAACTAAATATTAATCTTTTGACAGCTGACAAAATGGCCGCCAGTTAAAAAAGTGATGCTAACTTAAAGTTCTATACCTCAATAAAAAACACCCATTACTAAGCAGTATGATTTTTTTTATTCCCTTTTGACAAGGGTTAGACATAAATAAATATTCCATTTGACCTTGATAAAGATTAAAAAAAAAAGTTATTGATTTATTTACAAGCCATCCAACACATTTGACGGCCCAGACAACATTAAAAACATTATCGGGCCTGTTCCACGATGTCGACAACATTCGACTTGTCGCACACTTACATTTGAAACAAAAACAAAATATTAAAATTTGTTTTTATTTTGAATGTAAGTGTGCGACAAGTAGAACGTTGTCGACATCATGGCACTGGCCCTAAAATTAAAAAATTAATAAATAAGTCATCACGTCACCCCGTACTTGACATTTGAAGAACTAAAATAAATATTTGGCCATACAGAAGTTAATAAAAACAAATAATATTTTAGAGCTTTTCAAAGTTTATAATATTTCAGCACAATATTTTCTTTCCTACCATCCCACTGTGCACGTGTTTCATAAGATATGAAATGAAACTCATATTCTAAATACAAACAATTTCTAAATACATATGTATTTGTATATGAAACTCAATATAATAATAAATTTAGACTGATTTATGGTTGAATATCTAAATATTTAAATTAAAAAAGTAAAATATATAAATAAATAAAACATTTGCAATACACAAAGATTGAGGGAAAAAATCACTCACATATTTCTATAAAATACAAAAAAAAAAGAAAACTATAAATTATTACAGCAGTTGTTCGACAATTTTAATACATTCGATAACGTATACAAACTAAAACACATAATATGGAAGTTTTTCTTGTTTTAAATAAAAATATATTTTAAGTAACACATGAATTTGAATCTTAAAAAAAAACTTTTTGGTTATCATAGTAAATACACATTTCAATATGTATATAATAAGCACAAGATTTGGATGTGAAAATGTTTAGTTTTAACCCTATCGGAGAATGTGTGGTTGACTACAAAAATAGTTTACTTATAGTTAATGTCATCCAGAATAAACCCAAAATTAATTCTTAAGAATTAAACACATTCACCACAGCAAGCTACCGACTACCAAATGTCAAGGATAGAATACATATGTTTATATGAGAATAATTCTTTTGAAGACAGCAAGGCAACATGGCGGCAGGTTGTTGTCTATGCTGATTTTGTCGTTGTAGTCCCATCAAACTGCCAGTATAATACAAAATGTTGAATGAATGATTTTGTACAATTATTTCATATTATTTAACAGAAACAATATCCAAAAATTGATTAATTTTTGTACTTTTACGTGGAATAAGTACATTTTAAAAGAGTAATTAATTTTTATAAATGCAAAATATATAAAAGTGGCAATACTGAACAATGTATTTGTACTTAGATATCAGCTGCAGATGGTGCTGCTGCCGTCCCCAAAATAATTAAGTAGCCGGCTACGAGGCGACAAATGCTGCTAGCGGCATTTGAAGTCGTGTGTTCGTGTAGTTCAATGCATTAAGTTGAGTACGTAATCGAATTTGATGAGAGCCAACAAATTTCTTCTCAGCTACTTTGAAACTCATTTCACTTTTATATTAACATTTTGCTGTTGTTATTTTGGATTGAGTTGAGTACACATCGTATGATGATAATTACATGTTCGAACCCCAGAAAAAAAATTTCAATTTATTGACTACCAGGTGATTTAAAAAAATCAACTTTAAGTTGGCTGGAAGTCATGCAGATTGAGACAATTAACTACCGCCTAGGACATCGCAATTTTAAAATAGTCAGTTGATTACATTAAAAGTAATCCAAGTGTCAGTCAGTACTAGTTGAAAAAAAGTTAGCTTAAAGTTAGTTTAAAGTGAACCTAATTTCTAACAGGGAAGTTAACTCATCAGCAATACATCATACAGCTGTGCATGATTCACTTTGGAAAATAGTGGATTGTGGGACTTTCGCTCTAAGCTCTCATGTTCAGCAGCCTCCACTAGAAGCTTTATGCAAAGCTTGAAAGAGACGTCTCACTGACTATATAAAATATTTATTTTAACTCGAAACTCTATATGTCGAAAAAACTTACAGCCTTATTTATAAAACTTATTAAGGTTTTTTAAAACAAATTTTCATACAAAATTTTTCTTAAAAAGTCTTTATAAAGCCTTAATAATTTTTATAAATAATATGTATATAAAATGTTAATAGTATTTTGTCTCTCCTGTTATATTTTTTGAGGTGAGTTAGGAGGTTTACACTCTAAGGTTTACACTCTTAACGATATATGTGATTTATTGGGTTAAATAGCCATTATTTACAATTTCATTTAACTAAATTGGAAGCAGTATAATTTAACTAAAAAACTTACAGGCAACTATAAGTTGAAAATAAAATAAATTCAAATTAATTTCATTTCTTTAATTAACATTTATGCATATTGTTTGCCAGCCACCAATTAATTGATTTTTAATCTTATAAATATTCTTTGGCTACAGTCAAAATTGTAGCTTTAACTAACATTTAGCATAAGTTTGCAGTCGTAATTTTAATGCTTCTGTTTTAAATAAAAATAAATAAATCACCTGCAACATTTAAACCAACAGATTCAAAACTGCATGCCACCCGCCCCCCCCCCCAAAAAAAACATTTACAAACATACACAAACCCTCTCACACACATAGACAAGCTTCTTTATTTTATTTGCAGGAGTGTCATGTTCCCTATTTATTTATTATTACACATATTACTGACCAACAATCTGTAAAATTGAAGAGAGCGAAAAAAAGCAAACTGCTGAAATAATAAAAAACGTGATTTTTAATGCAATTACCATTTGCATATATATTACTTCATATTAATTACATATTAAAATAATTCTTTTTTTTTTAATCTGACTTTTTGACTTTTCTGTGAAATTTATTTCATGGAAATCGTGAATTGGTTGATTACCTCAACATGCTGAAGTGGTTAATGTAGTAATTTGCCAGTTTTGCATTTATGAGGCAGTTCTACGAGGGCTGCACTATTTATACTTCACAGAAGAGTTGGTTCAACTGAAAACTATTTTAAAGAATTAAAAAATACTCTACATAATTTTTAATATTTAATTCAGTTTTACACTTTAATTGGTGTAACTAAAAAATATGTGTTCAAAAAAAAATAAAAGTCCTCTACAAGTTTCGAAAAAACAATAACTAAAAATTTTTATGAGGAAATATAAAATTGCCAATGGGCTGTAAAGGATAAATGAATTGAAGATTACGCAGCAATTTCACTAAACACACGCAAAGAAAAAATATGGCTGAGGCAACCATAATCAAACAGCAACATACTATGATTGAATTATATGGTTGCAGTCAAATCATATTATTGTTAACAGAAAAGCAAACTTTAATTATATTATTATCTGAGTTAATAATAATATTATCTACAAGAACAATTGACTTTGTTGTACCTAATCTTATTATTGTTAATATGACAACACTATTGTAAGATAGGACTAAAATATAATTGAGACTCACCATACCATAATCTAATATTATATTAATATTGTTAAATACGACCACAGTATTATTTAATATAATAATATTAACTATTTTGTTTTTCAATTTAATTTGAAATTTATTTGCTGGTGGTTCAGCGTTGTCTATATGCATTTCATTTTTTTGTTTTTTAATCATATTTTTATTGTAGAAACAGCTGTGCGTTAAATTCGAAATAAAAATAAATTAATATTATTGACATAAAATGTATATATAGAAATGTATACTTACACGACATATAGACATGTTTGTATAAAGATATACACAAATGCTTATATATTTTTATTGGCCAACCCTTTTGTTTATACTTTATTTATCTATTAATTTATTTAACACCACCCGTGCACTACCGATAGCTTACAAACGAAATACCGAACTGTCAGATGTTTCTGAAAAAGATTTTTTTTAAACTTAAAATAGTATGGTTTTGGATAACATTATATTGTTATTTACATCATAATATTTTTAAATAACAATACAAATTATGTTGTAGTCATAAATTTTTAACAAAACTATATTGTTAAACTCTAAACATATCACACTTTTTTATGGATGTGATAATGTAATTATTAAATTCAAACATTACTCTGTTTATCGTAACGAAATATGTAAATTGTTAAAATAACAATAATTAGTTTTCAACGACCACACATTTGTTTCAGAGAACATAATATTGTTTTCTCAACCATTCTACAACCATATCTTTTCTTTGTGTGCAGGAAATCAAGTTGTGTACGAAAAATATATTTATTCGATGGTGTCAAGCATCGATGTGCATCATGTAGTGTTAACATCGCAGATCATGCTGGAGCAATAGTCAGCCCCTCGCTCATTTACAGTTACATATTACGTCATCTTTATTAATTTACAATACTTTTTTATTTTCATTAAAACATTTTATCAAGCTCAATTGTTTAATTCCCATCACAATGGATGCTGAAAACTAGCTTTAAAAATAAAGGATATACATATGTGAGTCCTTGCACTAATAGAAACAAAATACTCACAAGAGCTCATAATAATAAATCTAAGAATAATTACAAAATATTTTGTACAATCTGATAAATATTTAGAGAAAAATTTGATTTTATGAGAGCCAGTCATATACTTGAATGTAGCTCAATTGTTCAAAGTTATACTGGAATAACTTTTTAAGTTTTATTAACAAGATTTTGCAATATTTCGATTACACCTGCAGCACATATTTTATTTCTTAAGTAAAGGATATATGGGAGGCAGGCATATCCTTAAACCAATTACGAAGATATTTTCCAGGAAACTGTGATACATATTATTACAAATAGTAATAACCTTTTGATAAATTCTCATTGAAATTGTAGCTCAAATAAATTTTTTTTCAAATCATGGATTCTTATAATCCTTGCTTCTATTAAAATGAAATTTTTAATCAAACTTGACTTTGTAATTCTGTAAAAATTCATTAGTTTTTAGTGCATTCTAATCATAATACATATAAGCTAAAATATAAGTTCTTTAAATAAAGGACATATGGGAGCCAGGCATATCCTTACACCGATTGCAAAAAAAAATTTACAGGAAGCTCTAATGCACAATACTACAAATAGTTATAAGCTTTTTATACATTTTAATTGTAATTGCAGCAAAAATATTGTTTAAATTAAGGACACTAGGAAGCTAGGCATGTCCTCACACCAATTGAAAAGAAATTTTCCAAGAAACTTTAATGCACAAGACTACAAGTAATTATAATTTTTTGAAACAATATCATCGTAATTGCAGCATAAATAAATTTTTTTCAAATCAAGGATATAGAAGACCACGACATATCCTTACACTTATTAAAATGAACTTTTGGAGCAAAACTTGACTTTATAGTGCTGCAAACAGCTACTAGGTTTTAGTGCATTCCGATGAGAATTTTAGCTTAAAACTTTTAGTTGTTTAAATAAAGGACATATGGGAGCCAGGCATATCCTTGCACCGATTGCAAAGAAATTTTCCAGAAAACTATCATACCTAATACTACACATAGTTATAAGCTTTTTATGCATTTTCATTGTAATTGTAGCAAAAATATTTTTTAAATCAAGGATATATAAGACCTAGACATATCATTGCACTTGTTAAAATTAGATTTTAGAGCAAAATTTGACTTTAAAGTGCTGTTGGCTGCACCGGAGTTAGTCTGGGCATGCTAAACCAACAACAAACAACGTTTTTCATGTATGTATAATAATTTTTCAATAACTATTTATAAGAAAATTGAATTCGATTATAGTTTTTCCATACATCAAAAAAATACTTTGAACAAGTGAATTAATGAAACCATTGACTTCATAAATAAATAACAAAATAAATACTTTACTTACTCTTAATCTGGCAGCCGTTAAAATTTGCTTGCACGTTATAGGATGAACAATGGCAAAATATCTCTCCATGCAAATCACCACCAATATAAATATGGAAGCCGTATAACTTAAAGAATGTACAAATTGATACATGCGACATAGGAATTCTCCAAAGACCCAGCTGAAAAAAAAGAAAATAGAGTAATTAGGAAAATAAATTTCAATTGCTTAAAAATTTTCTCATTAGCTGGTTAGAGAAAAAAAAAATAAATATTTATATCTAATAGAACATTTACACCAGCACAAAATCTAGCAGATTTTAATTAAAATCTTTATGAATATCTATACCGTTTAGACCAACTTTTTTTGATATTTATCAAGATTTTTTATCCAAAACAAGACCCATTAACTAAAAAATGTCCAAAACTATAACCAAATAACTGCAATGTAGCTAAGTCACACACCTTTTTAAGCAGAACGTAGCAAATTCGCTCATCGTTTTTTATAAATATATTGTACAGGGCAGCACAAAATAAATAAAAATATTAGATTTTGAGTAGATAACCTACAAATCTACGCACAAACTAAATTTTGTTTTATATGGGAAATCTAGTAAAAGCAGCAAGATTTAGCTCGAAATATCGTAAGTACCGGATTTCGAGGTAATCTAAATGCCCTGTGAGACAGTTTTGACATTTAGGACTTAGACCCTGCATTTTCTCCTAAAAACCCTTCGAAAAAACTCCTACATTTGAATGGAGAGTGCTTTGTGGCACTCCTGCTACTTCCTATCCATGCGATAGCTATATTTCTGCCGTAAATGAAATAATTCATATGCCAAAAGTTATAGAAAAAATTTAAAAAATCGTCAGCAATGCTTGCTTAAATTTCTATATAGAATAGAAATTTTTAATAATGTCAATAATTTAATTAACAGACCATTGGCTGAATTAAATGCCATACCGCGAAGAATGTCAGCAGCATCAGTTACCTTATTTTGTGGCTTTTGTTTAGAATAATGCGTAACACAAAAAGTCGCCATGGCTATCTGGGCAGTGGAAAGTTGTGCCGGGTGCACCGGCGGCATGAGACCAAAAATGGTCATATTGATCTATACAATTATAGTTATGCCAATCATAACGTATGGTGCAATTGAATGATGGTGGAACATTCGACAAGTTGCGGCAGCAACCAAACTCTGCAAGGTTCAGAGATTTGCATGTCTTCTTACAACAGCCGCACTACTTAATGTTCAACTTTGGCCATTGAGACCTTGATTGTAAAACAATCCCACTATAGATTTTAGACTTTTATGTTGGTATACGTCTGGATCCAAAATGGAAGATGGGGTTGACACTGGATTCTGTGGGCCCAACGGGAAAACTTCGGGACCCCTAGAGTTTTCCGGGAAGAAATAATTATTTTAAGCATACACCTTAAAGACGTTCATATAGCTTTCTTTTTTGATAGTCAGGCAGCTCATAAGTTCCTCCCTTCAGGGGAATTCCGTGTCAAGCTTGCTTTAGAGTGCTTTGAGACGAAGCTGTCGATATGGTATAAGTATTAAATTTATTGGATACTTAGCTACATAGCGATCATTTGTGTGACAAGGATACCGATAATTTTGCCACGAGGTCATTTTTTTTTTGCTCTTTTTACGAGCCAAGAGTGATTTTGTGGCATAAACTGGTTGACTATCACATCTATGAACAAACAAAAATTACATTTCGACTACAAAGTAAATGCAGGAAAAATCATTAATGGAGCCATTTTCATATAGCGATATACTGAACTTCAACATACCCACTTTGCACTGAACTACCTTGTTTGGGCCATTGATTTTTTCAATTTTGTCTTTCTACAAAGTGCAAAGGGAGATTTAGAAAATAAAACCTAGGCAGAAATTGTCGATTTTCACCAAAGATTCAAACGGTCCTAAGTATAAGAAAAAAAACAGCAAGAAGTTAGCGTAAGTGGCAAAATTTAATATGATCTTTGCGAGTTTTGCCATATTTAATATTTGCCGATTTTTAATGTCAAATTATATGAAGCAACTCGTTAGCTAACTTATGCTTACTTCATTCCATTTTTGGCTTATATTAATAAGGCTTATTTACATGCGAACACTATGTCAAAATCAATCACTTGCTATTTTGCTTTCGTGTAGTAAAATTTATTTGCAAAGAATTCAATAAAGTTTGTAAAATTATTATTTTATCACATTATAATTTTTTATGTTCCTATTTTTTCAATTTATTTTATATTTGTAAAGAAAATAGTCATCAAAATATTATTGATGACTTTTGTTTTGAATATTGTTTTATGTTCATTATAAAAAGTACTCGCACATTTTAAACAAAACGAATGTAGTTGTAAAGCAAAACCGCAGTAAATTGCTGTTTTTGTTCGACTATTTTGTTGAATTCTTTTTCGTTGTTTTCAATATGGTTGTATTTATTTTCATGTAAATGTTAGTAAGTTTTAAAAAATCGATATAAATACTTGAAATATACAAATAGGCACTACTTGAATTTATAAACACGTAAAACAAACAAACAAAAAATGACATACGTAATCATAAGCGAAAGAAAGCTGACGACATAGTGGAATGAAAATGTGTTAGAATTCGAGCGACTAGGTTTCTTTCGCAGAGTTTTTCATTCGACATAGTGGAAGTGGCAGTAAAGCTCAATCCCAAAAAAATTAATTTTTAATATTCATTGAAAACTACAGTAAAGTGAGTCTAGTTTTGAGGATGCCTGAATAGTGTTGCTATGACCAAAACACTTTCCCCTTAATGCCACATAACTATCTATGTACATATGTACATCTTGATTTATTTGTTTAACTATTTTCATAACTTTTAGTGTTTTTTTATGGGAATTGTTACAATTTAAGTTTAAAATTTTTAAACGCACTAAATTATTATATTAAATTAATATTTTACTTATTAAGTATTAATACATTGAAATTGATTATTGAGGGGTTTAGCTGGATCCTATGCGCATTTCACTGTTGCTAATGCAGATGATCAGGGAACCTTTACCCAAAGCTTCTTAGAACAACTAGAGTTATTATATTATAAACTTTCATTTAAATAAATGAGAAGCTCAATAACAAATAACAAAGTTGAAACAAGAACTCAATAATCAACATGTTTTTATTTTCTTACTTTACTATTGCTACATTGGCTGACTTTTTTTTAGGTTCAAATTGTAGTCGTAAGACTAACTTTTGTTTGTTTTGCGACTTGACTTGATTTCAATGTTAAACATTTGCTAATATTTGGTTTGAACTTGAGGGAACAAATTATTTTGTCAAATAATTACACACACCCTTATCAATACCTTGAGTTTTATTAATTATCTATGTAAAGGATTTTTCAATAGGGACTTGTGAATTTTGAGAGTTTTAAACGGTCATATTTTGTAAGCTAGATTTGTCTAACAGACTCTATCTCAATCTCTCTCTGTGAGATTTATGTGTTAGCAAGGCCCACTTTGCTTTATTTAAATTTAAAGACACGAATTCCTTAGTCCCGGTTCACAAACTTCAACTTTTCTTGATGAACTTGTAATTCAGCTGTAATAGTGTTTTCACACTGACATGGTTTTAATAAAAGTTGATTTTAACGTTAAAACCAACTGTTAAAACCTGTTTTTGTTAAAACCAAATTAAAACCATTTTTGAATTGGTTTTAAGTTGGTTTTATGTTTTCGCTGTGATAAATTCAGTGCTGCCAAGTTGAAATTACCGACAGCAGCTGGTAATGGCATGCCAGTGAATAACAATAGATGGCGCCTGAAAAATTTTCAACTTAAAAATTAATGCAGCAGCAGCAATAATTAAAAAATTATGGAAAAAAAAGAGTTTTTTGGAAGTAAAACGACGAAAATATTTTAAATTGAACTGTGGAAAGTGAAAATAGACAATATCACTGACAATCATCTGCCTATAAAAAAGGTTTGTCTTATAATGAATTTGTGCATTTTTATATTAACAATATTTCCAAACACTTCTTCGTTCTGTTTAAGAAGTTCCATAATTTAAAAAAAATTTTATTTACAAAATATAAAATAATTTTCATTTTAGAGCGCATTGTGAAATATCTCAGTTTTTCATAAAAACAAAAACAGTTGAACAGTATGTCCAACAAGTGTTATTAAAATGCAGAAAAAATGCAACAACAAATACACGCATTTCTTCAGGAGATTTATTTTATTTTTGAGCTTAGTTATTAGACAGTCTGTGAGTTAAAAACTGAATTTAACAAACTTGCAGTGTGAATGTAAAATCAGCTGTTTATGGTTTTAACGTTAAAACCAGGTTTTAACTTTCAGTATGAAAACACTATAAGAAAGACGAAGAAGGAAATATTAATCTCTTTTTTCTTAAAGCTGAATTAAGAGTTTATCAATAAAAAATTAAGTATGTGAACCGATACTTAATGAAATTCCCTTTATTTACCATCCGGTCAACACGTATGTACTTACATAATTCGTCATGCAGCAGCATGATTGATTATTTGTTTACATTACATTTACATTTTTTTTTTTTTTATTAAATGACACATGTAAAAATATGAAAGATACCACTGATGAACGACGGGTTTCTTCTTGAATTATTTATTTATTAAGATGCGAACAAAAATTTATTCGTATATGCAAACACACACACACACACACTTCCATGTGTAAAATATGCACACGTATGTGCCAATGTTGGATGTTGTTCACACATCGCTATATTTTTAACAGGCTGTTTAATTCTGTTAAATAGAAATGTTGCATGGGCTTTACCAAGCCCCTTATGCCCAGTACACACTATGGTAGTTTGTGACATCACAATAGTGTGTACTAGTAACAACGTTTGTCATTTCCGATATTTTTCGTTGTGTGGAAATGCTTTCCATATAAATAAAAAAAAATGTGAACGGCGTTGCTTACATTTTGAAAATTACACTATAAAATGATAACACAAGAAATGCCAGTTGTGTATTCGGCTTTAGGTTATAAGCATATTTTTGTTGTTCTGTGAATAACGCCATAACTCTATAATACTAACATTTTTATGGGATTTTCTTTTCTAAGAAGAAATAATAAAAAAACTCCACTCAGAACAAAAGGAAATAATATACATAAGCCTTAGGAAATGGAAGCTTCTGAGGAAGAAGTACATACAAGGATGTTCAAGGCCTATGAACGTCTTAAGTGATGCCACCAAAAAGCTTTTTAACCAAAAAAGGAAAAATATTTTACACTTTCTTACAATGCCACTAACAAAATCAGTATGAATTTAATGATTTCTTCAACTGAAAATGTGTGTACATATCAGTGATTGGCAATGAATGGTTTTTTCGTTATTCATACTGACTCATGAAATTTTAAATATAAGTAAGTAGACATCATTTGAACTCAACTACTCTGATTTACGCATACTCACGATAACATTGATTTATAAGTATAGGCTGAAATAAATATGAATGCGCCCAGCCAGCAATTTTTGAAATTTTCAATAAAATTCGAGTCTTTTTTGACTCCTCTGCGCGATTAAAAAGCTAGAATATGCGCTCATTTTCTGATCATAAATTATACTTTTTTCGGTAGAAAAACGTGACTACCCGCGACTCTTTTTTGATAAGTCATTTATAAGTCTTTTTCTATATTAGTTTAGAGTAATTTTCGACTCCTTTTCTAGTAGTATTTAAGGTCTTTTTTCGAATCGTTTTCTGATCATTTATTTATCTTATTTCGCTTCATTTTTTACTCTTTTTCGAATTGTCTTTCAGCCATGTTTCTAATCGCTTTATGAGTTTTTTTATAGTCATTTATGACTGTTATTTGAGTCATTTATCAATCGCATTTCTAATCGTATTTGACTTTTCTACGAGAATTTTTTAGTCAGCTTTCTGAGTCTTACGTTTAATGGTCAAACAGAATTACGGCACAAGCACATTTTTCATAAAAATTGACACCAAAAGGAAGTTACACAAAGCAGTCCAGAGACAGAATCAATTTTATTTTGACAGCATTTTTTCTTATGCTACCACACTTTCAATACATTTCATAAATTTTGTAAAGAAAAATATGCAGAAAGAAAATATAACATAAATCAGAGAGCAGTTGAAGTTACTGCCCTTGATTTTATTATGAGCTCTGTTAATTTGAAATCGATTTTTCCTGAAGCTGAAGACTTATTCTGTTTCATCATTTAATTTCATATTCGATTTAACTTTTATAAATGAAAAAAATTAAGTTTTTGACATTATACGTAAAGATTGCCCCGTTATACTTAAAAATAACATATCAACTAGTATTTAATCCTCTATCTGCGTAAAATATGATCATAAAATACATAATTATAATCACTTTAAAACACCTGCATGATTTGTTTTTGATTGAGCATTTTTCAGTCTTCCAGCGAAATATGATAATAACAAATGGAAATAATAGTCACATTTTACATATCTGGATGATTAATTTGTGATTGCTATACAATTTTTTATTGTATTCTAAATCGAACTATTTTTACCCATTAGCGCGAACTTTTTTGGAGTCCTTTTTTTATCGTGTAAGTGATTAATCAGTTTTTGATCACGAATAGTGATCTAAAAAGACTCAGCAAGGTGATTTTTCAGAAAACTATCTTCCAAATGCTAGATGGGCGACGTCGACATCATACTTATACCACACTCATACTCATAAATCACTTCAAATTGATTTCTAATTTCAAGAAAATACTTAAAGTACTCACATGGATTCAGCTCACTTAACTCATGCATGCGTGTTTATTTAAAAGTTTAGTCATTAAATAGTTTGCAAGTAGTATAAAATAGTATTAAATAGGGTGTTTTTCAATTCCTGCAAAAAAAAACAAGAAAAAACAACATAGAAATACATAAACACATAATGAGAACTTTAATGTTCGTATGCGAAGTTCGAATTGTGAATCATACTTATTTTGCATCGTCCATAGATATTGAGTTACGGAGAGTTGCGCCCACTTCAAACATTCGAGTGAATATGATTCGTAGACAACAATGCAATAAGTATGAGTGGGCATAAGAACAAGAAATTATAAGTCATGATTCAACTCTACTCACTTTTTGACTACTCATTGCTGTTCTCTGGTACATATGTACATATGTAAAGGGTGTTTTTTATTGAGGTATAGAACTTTAAGTTGGCATTACTTTTTTAACTGGCGGCCATTTTGTCAGCTGTCAAGTGATTAATATTTAGTTCGGTTTGCCATTTCATCATGAACAGGCTGACAAAAGAACAACGCTTGCAAATCGTGCAAATTTATTTCGAAAATAATGGTTCGCGAAGTTTACCGCAAGCTCCGTCCATTTTATGGTCGACATAATCGTCCATCAGAGCAATTAATTCGGTTAACCATGGATCGTTTTCGCACTACGTTTACTCTATGTGATAATACGCATCCGCAGAGACGTCGAACATTGCGCACCGAAGAAACAATTGCCGCTGTAGAGCAAAGTGTTGAAGAGGACCCGAATGAATCGATTCGCCACCGTGCACAGCAATTGGAGCCGATTTACCGACTATTTTGTTCCCGAATTGGATGGCATGAATGTGGATGAGTTGTGGTTCCAACAAGACGGCGCTACATGCCACACAGCGCACGTCACAATCGATTTATTGAAGGAAACATTCGATGAGCGCATAATTTCGCGGAATGGACCTGTCAATTGGCCACCAAGATCGTGTGATTTGACACCATTGGATTATTTTCTTTGGGGATATGTGAAGTCGCTCGTCTACGCCAACAAACCAGAAACGTTAGGGGACTTGGAAGCCAACATTCGTGGCGTTATTGCCAACATACGGCCCCATATGCTCGAAAAAGTGGTTGAAAATTGGACCTGTAGAATTGGCTTTATTCGAGCCAGCCGCGGCGGCCACATGCCCGAAATCATATTTAAACATTAATGGCATAAAATTATCCTTCAAATAAAGCCAAATTGATGGACATTAAAACGATTTTCTTGTGTTTTATTTCAATTAGAAGTTCTATACCTCTAAAAAAAACACCCCTTATGTCCTTTAAATTAAATATTTAAATGAATTTTATTGAATATTCATTTAAATAACTAATTAAAGATGTAAGGAAAAAATAAATTTTGATATTTTAAAACAATCCCACAAGAACAGTGTTACTCAATTAACCGGTCATTTGATCGGTAGTGGTGAAAGATATATAAGTCATTGCGTAGAATATAGATTCTATAACATTATAAAGAGCAAAATGAAAAATGTTAAGGATACTTTTGTGAACGTGCGATTTTTGCATATTTCTCGGTTGTAGATCATACATACGAACTGCTCACTTTACTTCTCTTTACTAATAAATGATAGTAGAAATATAAGTCAGGTTTGACTGATCATACTTGATAGACAACTAATCAATATTGACTAATATATTCCATACACAGTTGAGCAATCACACATAATTGATATACCCGTCAAAGGTGACGGTTACCTACACTATAGTAAATTATAATTTTTTTTTTACAGGTTATTGTTTAATTACGCGCCAAAAAATAGGTAGACGCTTTTAAAGTTGGATTTCTTCAAATAGTTAAACTATTCTTTGTTATAAAGGTCATAAATTTCCTCCCACTAGTGCAAAAATGTAACACGCAGTAATGGAAATTAATTCAATTTAACCGATTCGTTTATGAAATATAAATCTCTCTTAATCGCCTTGCTGCTTTACAAGCTATTTAATCTTATTTTATTTAATAAAAATAAACAATTTCCAGAAATCTTATTAATTCAATGGCACTTGTTTGTTGCAAGTTACTTCTATCAAACACATGTTGTTACATTTTAGTGCAAAAATTAAACTAAACTAAAGAAAACAAAAATCCATTAAATACACTGAGTCGTGTCCGTCCGTTGTGTATAAAAATGCCAACAATCAATAAAAACTTTTATTCGTATGACAAAAACAAACAGCAACAAATATTTATTATTGCCTTTAGTTCAAATAATAAAAGTTTTGAAAGCTAGTTTGGTTTAGTTTAGTTTAGTTTAGTTGTTGATGTGGAAAAACTAACTGCGTGTCATAAATGAAATGAAATTTGATTTCCAGCAGGAATGTTCCTTTGACTTTCTGTACTGAGGCAAAACAGAAAAAATTAACAGCACATGCAATAAATTCTGTTCTTTTTTTTATTAAATTATAGAAATTATTTTTGAAGCAGGTATTTTTCAAAAGATGCTCTTTGAAATTTGGAACAGTAAATTTATTAGAGCTGCGGACACCAAAGGTGAAGAGGAACCCTATTGTTTTCACTACGACGTCGGTCCGCACGTCCGTCCGTCTGTCCGTCACAAGCTGTTTTCTCGAGAACTGTAGGAGCTGCGGTCTTGAAATTTTCACAGAATATGAAAAAGCGCCAAAACAAACAGAAAATGCTAAGACTAAAGAAAATGGCCATAAAATGAAAACATCGTTAAAAAAGAAAAAAACGCTAAAACTTAAAAAAAAACCAAGAACAGAAAAAAATTTTATAAACGAAAAAAATTTAAAAAGCTAAGAAAAAGCGCCATAACAAAAAAATCGCCAAATACCAAAGTTCACCTTACACTTAAAGTTGTTTAAAAAATGTCTACATCAAGTAAGATATTCGATTATATAGGCTAAAGTTCGTATAGTCTTACATATTTAGTATATGTACTAGAGGGCTGCGCAAACAGACTTGAAATGCAAATACGTGTTGTTGTTTTTAATGTATTGTCGGAGCATGTATTATACTTAAGCTATATAATAAATGATGTCGTTTAATAAGCGAAGTACGTACGATGTTGATGTACGTGTATACGAATGTTAACAGGCGATGTCGCGAAGACTTCTTGTTCGTAACAAACACTCAAACGAAGTACTGTTGATGCGTGTATGCTTGCTATTTTTCTTATTGTACGTGTCATACATGCATGTAGAGTTGTAAAATTTCGATACTTTTCAATACTCGATACTACTCGATACTTTTTGAGTATTGACTCAATATTGCTCAATACTTTAAGGGTTTTTTGAATTGAAGAAAAAAATAAAAAGAATGTTGGAGTTATTGAATTTTATTCATAAAAATTAAAGTTTATTAACTTTTAATACTAAAAATACATTTTTATTGCGTTTTACAATGTTTTAATGTAATAACAAAAATTAAAAATTTTAAAAACCCCCGACTTTTTTTAGAAAAGATGTTATATCTTCTAAACGGCTGGACCAATTTTTTTCAAACATAGCTAAGAACCCTCTCGATCAAGTCATCTTTCAAACAGAAAAAACTAAATGAAAATCGGTCCAGCCGTTTGGCCTGTACGTGGACACAGACAGACACACAGATACACAGACACACAGACACACAGACACACAGACACACCCTACAAACTTATAACACCCCTTTTTTTAGTCGGGGGTTAAAAATAAATGAAATAAAATAATTCAGTAATATTTGTACTTTGTTTTTGTGGTGTATTTTATATACATACATACATTTTATTTATAATGTATTATGTAAATAAATGAAGTATTTTTCAAACATTACAAATCCATTTGCGAAAGGTACGAATTGTATTGTCAGCAGCATATTTTAATATTTGTTACATACATTTTAACACCTCAATCTTTGTTGAAATGCAAGAAAAGAATTTTTTCAACCTTTTGGGACTATAAAAGGTTTCTCCGGTAGCTGAGAACCTGGCCTTCGATTTTTTCTTCCGGTAAACTGAAGCCAAAAGACGCTTATTTTTTCGACATTTTAATTCCGAAAAATCCTTATTTTTATCAATTTATAAATTTGAATTTTTCTCTATGGCCTTTCACACACTATGCTAATTTTTAAGCCGCACAATTCACCTGGCATAAAACTGTATACGTATACACAGATTTGTGTGCATTAGTGTTTGTTTCTATGTATTTGACGTTTGCCTCTTTTTAAAGTTGTGTATGTATTGGTATTGTGCTACAAATGCTTGGTTGCAATATTATGCATATTACTGAAAATAGCAACTCTTAAAGTATTGAGTAGCTACTTTTGAACATCGAGTACTCAAAAATATACCTAGTTTTGAGTACTCAATACACAAATACTCAATACATTTACAACCCTACATACATGGCGTTTGTGTACGCGCCCATGCGTATGAAGAAGCAAGCATCACAAATTCTTTTGTCACTAAGTAGTTTCTTCTTTACTCCTATACCTGCAATAACTGAAACAAATTTCTTGCAAAGAGTGTTGTTTAACGTTTGTTTTAGAAGATTTTGCTGCAGTAAAGCATTTTAAAAATCCTTCATGTCAAAAAAGTTCTTGTAAGTGGTCTTGAGCAGGGGTCTAGTATGTACGGAGCCCTTGTGTGCGAGTCAAAGGCGCACTTTACTAAATTTATGTGTAAATTGTAACTATTTTTGCGCATTATTCCAAATTTAAATAATCCATATTTGTAAATGGCAAACCTTTCACTAATTAAATGACACTTCAGATGACATATGTTTAACAGCAGGCAGTCTTGCCAGACCAGTACCTTGTTTCTGTATTTCTCGCATCGTAAAACTTCCCGCATGAAACGAGGGAATCGCAACAAAAACGGTGTAAATTGAAACACAAAGTATTTATGTATTTTTACTTTGCGAGAACTATCTGTCACTTAAATAAATTTCCAGCAATTATTGGAAGGATGTGAGAAAAAGTATTTCTGTAACAATATTTTGTTAAAAGTTTCTCGTAAGAACTGTCAAAACAACTCGCACTTTAAATTGGTGCGAGAACAAGCAAATTTGAACAAAAGCATATGAATTTTTGAATTTGTGCGTAAAAATATAAAAAATTAACTAGTTGGAAGGATATGTAACGAATTGTTGGACTCAAATATTATTAAAAAGTCGATATGTTTACATTTATTTAGAATATTTATTTTGTGCAATTGTCTCGTGTAGAGACAATTGATAGAAAAAACTTCTTTAGAAGATTTTACATTCATTTTATATTTTTTTCATGATTTTATATCCTTTTTCTCGTTAATTATTTCTTTTTTTTTATTGAAATAATATATTTGTGACATTTTGTTTTCATTTGACACTTGATTACTGGAAATATTCCAGTAAAAGCAAAATCAGTGTTGTCTGTTCTCGCATTCAAAGACAGAAACAGTTTTTTCTCACAAATCGAGAAGCGATGGAATTTTGTGTTTCACACTTCATGTGAGAAATTTTACGGTGCGAGAAATACAGAAACGAGCTACAGTGCACGGTGTTTCAGTATTAATTTTCATTGGCCAAATCTTATAGTTTTTCTTGTAAAAGATTCTTAAAACTAGTTAATTTTAATTATTATTCGAACTCCATTTGTTTCTATATTTATGATTTTAACTGGATAAAGTTCGTATCGCTTTTTAAGCCAAATTACATGTGATAATTATTAATGAACAAATAACTCAAAAGTTAGTTGTAAATATTCTGACAACACATAGTTGAACGGAACAGCCAGCCGTTTTCGAAGGCCACTAAACCTTCATCAGCAGCGTTCTTTTGTATTTGGCCCACTGTGTGTGATGTCAGTTGATGTAGATTTCTGCTTTATATAATTAGCATTTTATTGCAAATGGAATATGTGAATTGTTTTGATTCATCGTATTTCAAGTTGCTGAAAGCTTTTTTTTTTGTATTGTAAGATACAATAAAATTGTTACGCCATCAGAAAGTAAACCAAATCAAAACTAAGATTTGGTCAAAAATATTCGCAGCAGTGGGCGTGGCATGCTGCTAAAAACAAACAGCTTAATTTATATAAATTATTACGGTTACACATTTTTTATGAAAATTCGTTTTAAAACTGCTTTGCAAAGCCTTAATAAGTTTTATAAATAAGGCTGAAAGAATTTATATTAATTTAAAAAAAAAATTGTGTTATTGGATCTGAAATAAATTATTATTCCTCGAAAATTATTATCGATAATAGGATGCGGTCTTTTTTTGTATAGGTTAAACTGTGGTTTTTAATAAATCGTATGAGCACATGATGTGCAATTTTTAGTTAAGGTCCTATGTAGTAAATTTAAGTTTAGTGGTATGTAACTCTTCAAGATTTTATGCTTTCTTTAAGCATATATGTATATACTTTTGAACCCACCATGCCCTGCCTGTAGAACACTTTTTTATTTCAATGAAAATACTAAAAAATAAAAAAAATTAGCAAAATTTGTTAGTAATTTTTGAAGCGATTTGTAAAATAATTTTTTTTCTGAAAGGGTTTGCCTGCAGCTTGACCCCTTTAAAAAACTTTTCCATGATCGAGGAGGACTCTTGCTCCTCCCATACATAACTCTGTCATTTGTGAACCGATTTAAAAAAAAATTATTTTTTTCGTTTGAAAGACTTTGCGTGTAATTTGGTCCCTTAATATGTTTTCCAAAATAGTAGAGGCGAAGTGGCTCCCCTTATGTATAACTCTGTCTTTTGTGAAACGATATTCAAAATTCTTTTTTTGTCGGAAAGGGGTTGTCTGTAGTTTGGTCCCTTATTTTATTTTTCTAAAATCGGAGGGGATAATTAGCTTCCCCATGCATAAGTCTCCCGATTGTAAAGCGATTTTGGGAGGGGAAAATTGGCTATCACATGCATAACTCTGTCATTTGTAAAACGATTTGCAAAATTTACTTCTTTTGGTTGAAAGGGCTTGCTCCCAGCTTGGTCGCAATTTTTTTTTATCTGGGGATTGGAGGGGAAATTTTTCTCTCTTCACACATAACTCTTTCATGCATAGTCAAGTCATAGTCAACCGGTTTCCAAAATAATTTTTTTTTTTAAGGATTTGCTTGCAGTTTGTTCCGTTAACTGTTTTTTGGAAAATCGGAGGGGGAATTTCACTCCACCACACATAAATTTATCATTTGTGAACGAATTTTCAAAAAAAAAAATTTGTTTGAAAGGTTTTGCCTGTACTTTGGAAACTTGGAGTTAAAATTGGATTCAGCCCCTTCCCACGCAAAAGCTTTACTCTGTCATCTGAGAAAACATTTTAATAATTTTTTTGGTTTGAAAGGGATTACTTGCTGTTTTGTCCCATAAATTTTTTTCGAAAATCTGAGGGACATTTTTTTGTAGAATTATATTCATTCATTTTCTTGTAGATATTCATCTAGTAGAAACCGTTCCATTTTTTATGCCTGGACATGTCTTAAATACCTATGCACATATATTCAAAAAAGTAAAAAGCAAAATTAAAAAAAAAAAAATTTAAAGTAAAACTTTAACCTAAAATTTCTCAACAGATACGGTATTTATTTTAATGAAACTAAAACTTAAATAAAAGCTGTAAATGTTATCTATTCGTAAAAAAGAATTTTAAAAAATCTTCATTTATTCAAAAGTTATGAAATTTTTGGTAACTGAAAAACGATTCTGAACCACTGTGCGGTGGTATTAAAATTAATCACATAATAGATAACTCGTGTTGGATTAAAAGAGTTGAGGTTGCTTATGCACAAATTGGTAAATTTAGTTTAAAACTTCAAACAAATTTTGGTATGCTTCTTGAAATATATTTTTGTACAGCGGATATTATTTCCACACACTTGAATTAATTAGCTGATATAAATTAAATTAATGTTAAACAAAATATTTAATATACATATGTAATATGCAGGCATTTTGCTTTAAAAACTTTTTTTTGCTTATTTTCTTAGTTTTTTATGAGAAATGCTTTATGTGATACACCTTGCTTATATTTGCTTATTATGCAAGTTGGCAAACATTTTATTTAAAGAAGAAAGGTTTTCAGTCATTGCGCTGATTTACACGGGCATAATTGTGCTGGCATAACATGCCAGTTTGTTGGTGAGAGAGGCAAAGAGAGTGGTTTTGCGGTTGGCATAACTTTTCAACCAGCTTCAACCCCGCATTAGCAGCATAAAACCAATACAGATACAACTTAAAAAACAGCAAATGTTAAATGAATAATAAAAACACTAACACACACACAGCTGTGTATACGAATACATTTTGTGCCAGATGAATTAGTCTCGTGTAATTTGGAAAAGAACAAAAATTGTGCGGCTTAAAAATTGTTCTCGTCTAAACTACCTCATTCTGTTAATAAGTTAATATGTTGTACCTTTTCTTACTTATGTATTTTCTTAAGCCTGAGTATTCAAATAAAACTTCATCAGTTTTCATTGAATTTGTTTTTGTAAAACAACCGTAAAATATTAAAAAAAGTAAAGCGCTTGTAGTTTTGTAAAAAAATTAAAGTTTAAAAGTTAGAAATAGAATGCCAAAAGAAACAAAAGAATTACCCGGGATTATTAAAGGCCGACAATTCTGTTTTGTTTTGTGTAATTTGTAATTGTACTATAAGTGGGATGAAAATGTATAATGTTCAACAATATTTTGGCACATCAAAACATAAAACAGCTTCTGAAAAGAAGAAAAAAGTTAAGTTGACTGCAATTATACCTTTGCATAAAGTGAATGATCGTGGCATTATATCGTTTTTTGAGAAATTTACAAATCATTCTTTACCCTCTGAAACTAAGTTAAGAAAAAAATATATTACTACACTTTATGAAACATATATCATAGAGCTCCAAAATAAAGCAGCAAACAAAAAATTTGGGTGTCATTAGATGAAACTACTGACTGTGAGAGCCGCTTGGTTGCAAATTTCGTGTTTGGTTTATTGGATGAAACGGAAAAAGAAAAGTCCTACTTAAATACTTAACTTAGCACATGTGGAACGAGCAAATGGTAGTTTAATGGCGGCATTTTTCAACGATAGTTTGCAGTTATTATGGCCGAAAGGTAAATATGTATATATGTGAATTGCTTCATTTTCAAATTTAACATTTAAATTTTAAATCAATGATGTCAGTTTCATGGCACAATTGTGCAAACTAAAGGTAGAATTAGTAAAATCGTATCGTGATGTTGCGTGTCAGCTGACAAAAACCGTACCATATACAATGCATGTTACTAGTTATAAAATATGTGGTGGTAGCACTGCTGACGTAGGAATCTGCAGAAAACAGATTTTTCTGTAGCGAATGTCAAAAACGCCGCATTTAATGGCAGACAAAAAAAATGTGCTGTGCAAACTGTTACATTTTCTATAACTTGTGCACAAATTTGAACGATACGGCAAGCTGTAAAGTAGAATGATACAATTTTACTAATTCTACCTTAAAATCACACACATTCTTAAGGCCCAACTATAATATGAATAAGCTGGCTTAAGCTAATGTCAGAATTGAACGATAAGTCTGTCAAATGCTTAAACAATTCAGATGTGACTTTTAGATGGCCACAATGTACTTACATGCACTTAAGTATTCTTTAGCCACAGCTGCACATCTAGGTATTGTCAATAATTTTGTAGTAATTTTGTTTCTTCTCATAACTCCTAAATGAATGCAATTCAATCAAACTAACTTGAAAGAATGTCCTAATCTATTAGAAATTCACATATAAATATATCCATCACCTTATTACTTGTTTTATTTGTTTTTCCTACTAAAAAGTACAACAGTGAATATACATAAGTAAATACATGTGTATGTGTGTATATGTGTATTGTAAAACAAACAATGAAAATAAAAGTTTTGCTTTATTTTCCGAGTTTAAAATAAGAAACAATAAAAAAATATTTAAGATCAATGAATATTTTCTGCTGCTGCTTGTTTGAGTTTAAAAGATGCACAAACAGTTGTTTCCTTACGGAATGTGCGTTCAGTTTGGCACTTTACTTAAGCAAATGACATTTGACGAAACTTGACGAAAAGTTTGTTAAGTACATCATAGTTTGCCACATGCGTTTTATATGTAACCGCACAGTTGCTTAAGCTAGCTTATTCATATTATAGTTGGGCCTTTATTCTCTTCCATTTAGTCGTCAATGAAACAGCGACGAAAACACATGCGTAGCGGGTGTATTAAGTTCTTTATAGATACAATGAAAGAAAAAAAGTGGTATGCGAAAAATATTCTATGATCAGTAATGCTTTTTGCGACATTCAATGTATTTTATGTTACAAAACTTTTAAGGAAACAAATGAATATATTTAAATTAAAAAGACGTTTTGGTTTTCTCTGTAGCAGATTCACTAAACTGCATTTTAAATCAAAACTTAAAAGACCAATAACTCGGGAAATATTGGTCGCAGGCAATTTTTTTGTTTAATTTTTTCTTCTTATTTTTCACGTTTCTATCAGATAAGATATTTAAAAATTTTTATTATTTTAAGAAATTCTTCATAGTTTCCTATGAAAAGTTCACAGCCCCGTAACTCAGAAAATATGGGCCGCCCCAAATTTTTTATTTAATTTTTATTCTTTATTTTTTAGTTTTCTATCATATCCTTTTTATATGTTTTGAGCTGCTTCACTAAACTGCATTTGTTGCAAATATTTATTTTTTTCGATGTACTTCAGAGACGATTAAGACAATTTTTCTCACACATACAACTATAGTTTTATTTTTGACACCACTGATTTAAATATATACATACATATGTACATATATTCATACACATTTAACTGATGTAGGCATTCTATACAGAAATGTTATGCTAGTGGTTACTGATGCAACCCCTTATATGGTATCTGCAAAGCGGTCATTAAAAATCCTTTATTCAAAGATGTTGCACGTAACATGTCTAGCCCATGGGTTGCACAGAATCGCAGATTTTGTTCGTTTACATTCTGTTAATGTCAACTCCCTTGTTAGCAATTGCAAAGCCGTTTTTCTTAAGGTAAGCATGTAATATATTTCAAAGCAGATTTACTTGTTATCAAAAAAAAAAATTGCACTCTATGTACCCAATAATAAACAAACCCCCAAAGCCTTGTACGACCAGATGGGGATCTTGGATAAAAGCTGGTGTTTATTACTGCGATAATTTTACGGAAATAAAGAACGTTTTAAATGAGTTTTCTAATGAAGAGGCAGAGGCCAGTTGCAATGCAAAATTATTATTTGAAAACCCAACTAAAAATTCTGATTTAGCATACATTAAAGACAATTTTGAATGTATTTGCAAAAGCATGGTTAAATTAGAAAGCAGAGGTCTAACTTTGCACGAAAGTTTATCCGTCATAGAAGATGTAAACCAAAAAATTGAGGCTTTAGAAAATAAGGTGTTTTTTTAAAAGTTTTCTAAAGTTTTCTATAAAAATGTTGGGCTCAAAACATTAGCTAAGATTAAAAATAACATATTTTTCAATATAAAAGAAAAATATGAATATATTGATACATTATCCCCATGTGCATTGTTAGCTTTTAAATATGCCCCGGTAACATCGACTGAAGTTGAACGTATATTTTCCATATATTCTACGGTATTGTCCGACAATCGGAGATCATTCCTATTCGAAAATTTAAAAGAACATATGATTGTAATATGTAATAAACATTTATTTGAATAAAAACTATAAAAATACATTTTAATTCGTGTTTTTCGTTAATGCTTTTTCTTGCTATATTTTGCTTATTTTGAGCTTTTTCCAAGGGTTTTTTGGGCTTTTTAGCTTACTTTTTTAAATTTTTTTGTGCTATTTTTGGCTTGCCCTGGTAATATGTTACATATTTTAACCCACATTAATTTTCAATCAATGCCAAAGGATTAAAGAAGAAAAACTTTTAACACCTTAACAAAATAGAAAACATTAATTTTACATTTAAAATTGAAATTAATTTTTAATAAATTTCGAAAGAAACTTTTGGATTGTATGCAAGAGAATTTAATTGAAAAATTTCTCTCAGCAATTTGTTATATTGTGCAAAACTTTGCCTAAATTGAATTATATTGCTATTAAATAACATTTTCGAACACATGCCTATAAATGAATTTTACGCAATTACTAATCATAAGGATTGACAAACGAGTAAAGAAATCTTTTACAATAATCCTTTAAAATTTATTAACGAAAAAATAATAATAAAACAAAGTAAGAAACAGTCATTAGATTTCACACCGTAAATCTTTGTTTGAAAAACTTTTTTATATTTTCATTTTTTTTTCTGCCTTAGTGTGCAATTTTAAAGTTTCACTCACTCACCTGTCGATTAAATAAATTGAAAGATTTTGCATGACACAGAAGAAGCCAACACAAAAATCTGCTAATGCCAAATTGGCTAAGAAAAAGTTTGTTATGGAACGCAGACGCCGGGATAAAGTTACCACCAGAATGACAAGCAAATTGCCTGAAAATGAGAAGAGAAGAAATGAAAAAGAATTGATTAAACAAATTAAAATAAATGTATTTTCGCGACATTAAAGGTAACACTTTATGCATTAAACACATTCACCACAGCAGGCTACACGAACACACGACTTCAAATGCCGCAAGCAGCATTTGTCGCCTCGTAGCCGTCTACTTAATTATTTTGGAGACGGCAGCAGCACCATCTGTACATAGTTCAGTATTGCCACTTTCATATATTTTGCATTTATAAAAATTAATTACTCTTTTGAAATATACTTATTTCACGTAAAAGTACAAAAACGAATCAATTTATTCTTTACATCAATTTTAGGATATTGGTTCTGTTAAATAATATGAAATAATTGCACAAAATCATTCTGTCAACATTTTGTATTGTACTGGCAACACTGAATTCTCTCATTGTAGCCAAAGAAATAGAAATTAGTTTAATTGGACTACAACGACAAAATCAGTATAGACAACAACCTGTCGCCTAGTTGCCTTGCTGTCTTCAAAAGAATCATTCTCATATAAACGTGTGTATTCTATCCTTGATATTTGGTAGTCGGTAGCTTGCTGTGGTAAATGTGTTTAATGCATTACTTGCTTCCCTGCAAAAGTACTAAGAGACATTATAAAGATGTAATGACAATAATTTTAATGGTCATGTTTTTATTCATGTTTATTTAATGTCTCTCTGCCAAGTAGTCAAGGATAAAAAAATAATAATAAAGATGTTAAGGACTTTAAAAAAAAAAAGAGAACAGTATAAACAATTTATATTATTTTATGTAAATTCTGGCCTACAAAAACACTTCATAAAATATGCTTAATTATTTTTAGTCAAGTAATCCGTTATACAAGCATTTTGTGTGCTTAAGTAAAACTCATAAAACTCAGTTTAAAAACTTTCTTTGAAATGATTTAAGTGTAAGTCGTTTAACTTTTAAGAGAAGTTTTCTACTTCAAGCAAAATAATTTATCCATCACTGAGTTTAAGTTAATTTTATAATTGATTTGATTACCTTAAACTTAAGAGTGATACAAACAGAGTGTTTTATTAGTCCATTAGCACTTTTATCATTTCATTTATGCATTAGATTATTTGTAAAAAGCGGGACAGGTGTCTATGACTGGTTAATTTAACACAAGAGCACACTATGGCAAAGGAAATAAGCCTAACATGCACTTGTTGTTGTTTGCAGCATCCCAACAAACAAGAGTGGTAGTATAATTGTGCTGGTGGAAATTATGTGTGTCAGGAAATTTTTTAATTGAAATTTGGAAGATTTGAGTCGGGAAATTTTTTAATTGAAATTTATTTATTCGAATATTCGAATAAATTAAAAAAAAATTTTCGGTTATTCGAATAAACAAATTATCAAAATTTTTTAAACCAAAAGAAAACTAGAATAAAATGAAGATCAATATTTCGTATCCAGGGTTATAACCATAGACACCAACCGTCGTATTTAACAGAGCTCTGTTAACAAAGAAACAAACTGCTGTTAATTATAAGAAAATTGTTTTTTTTCTCACAAAATGGACTAGATACCCGATTTTTTTTTTCAATATGAACCAGAAAATTGAAACCGAATGCCTTCTTTAGGCATGCCTTAATTAGATATAACATTTAATACTTCCAAGCCACAGCCATAATATAGATTTTCGTTAATTTTTCAGTATTTGTTGGAGTCTTAACATCATCTTTTTGTAGAAAGCACAAAACAATCTTAAAAAAAATTTTGAAGTTATAAAACGACTTCGGTTTTAATTATTAAAGATCCGAAAATTATTGTAAGGGACTTCGGCACGTCTTTAGATTAATGTCTAATGTTGCCACCAGTACACCCTATTGCGATGTCACAAAATATTATAATGTGTAATTGGCATAATAGTCAAAAGTCATAACATCCTGTTGTTGAAGAAATTACAAAAGATGGGGAAAGATATATATTGGAAGGGACTCCTGCACGTCTGTAAATTAATGTCCAATCAAATTAAAGCACCATCACTAAGAAAAATTTAAGTAAAAAATTAAATTTGGCAATTTTTTTTTTATTCTAGGAGATGGGGAAAAAATAATATTTAGAAGGACTCCTGCAGATCTTTAGCTTACTGTTCAATAGTCTAAATTTATAATAATCTCTAAAAAATGTTGTTTTAAAAAAGCAATTGTGCGATTTTTTTTTATTCAAGGAAATGGGGAAAAATAATATTAGAAAGGACTCCAGCAATAGTCAAAAGTTATAATAATCTTTTTAAAAAAATTTCAGTTACGAGAAAAAAGGACTTTGGAGATCTTTTAAAATTCTAGCAGATGCAGAAAAAGGAATTCTGAAGGGGACTCCCGCATGTCATTACATTAAATATGTACTTTGGTCAAATATATTTTAAAAATGTAGGAGATGGGGAGAAAAAGAAAATTTTAGGGGACTCCTGCATCTCTCTAGATTAATGTCCCATAGCCAAAATGATAGCAGCTTTTTTTGTAGAAATTACAACATTATTACAAAAAGTTCTAGTTAAAAAGCACTTTAATAATTTTTTTTATTAAAGGAGAAGGGAGAAAAGGAATATTTAAGGGTACTCCTGCATGTCTCTAGAATAATGTCCTATTGGGCAAAATTCATAACATTATGTTTTTTTTTATATAACAAACCAATTTCAAAAAAAAAAACAAGTTAAAAAAGGGACACTCGTATATAACAGAAGCCGATTTCTTTGTTAACAGAGCTCTGATAAACATGACGGTTTTTTTTTCGAGGATTATAATCCTATCCTATATAATCCTATCTATCCTATTTTTTGGTTAAAAAAAATTGCTAATTTGTTTATTCGAATAGTCGAATAAAATAAATTCGAATAAAATTTCAAATTTGTTTGAACAAAATTTTAAATTAATTCGAATAAAACTTAAAATTTATTCGAATAAAATTTTTCATTTAAAGTTAATTCTAATAAAATGTAATATATATTCGAATAAAATTTAAAATTTATTGGAATAAAATTTAAAATTTACTGGATAGAATTTTAAATTCAGTGGAATAAAATTTAAAATTTATTCGATTAAAATATAGTATTTTTTCGTTTATTGAATTCATTCTTTCAAATTTAAATTGGAAAATTTCAAAATTCAAATATTTTCACCAGCAGTTGTTTGTTGGTGTTGATGTTATATTTCTTTTTTTTCTGCAAAAAGAAGTAGTAATAACACTGAGAAGTAAGAGATGGAGGAAAACTTTGTTATTTTACAACAATAGGGTTATAAATTTCAAAATTTATTTTCAAGCACATTAAATAAACAAATATTGGTTTCATTTTTTATTAACTAAAAATTTATTCGACTAAATTTTAGGCTTTATTCGATTATTCGAATAAAGTAAAGTATTACAAAATCCAAGTAAAACGTTCTTTAATATTTTATTTCGACAAACACCATTTCGAATAGTGAAATAAGTCTCAAACTTCATTCGATTGTACGAATTTAAAAAATAAATAAAAAAATTATTCGAGTAAAAAAAATTATAAAAATGTTAAAAATTTAAAAAAAGAAAAATTTCAAGAAAAATTTATTTGACTAAAATTTAAGATATATTCAACTATTCGATTATTCGAATAAAGCAAAGTTTTGTAAATTACAAGAAAAGTAAATAATTCTAATCATTTCATTCAGAAAAAAATATTGTTTCGAATAGTGAAATAAGTTTCAAGCTTTATTCGATTGTACGACTTTGAAAAATAAATAAAAAAAAGATTATTCGAATTGTAATAAAGACTACAAATAAAATAAATAAATGTACCCAGAGTAAAAACATAAAATAAATTTTATTTTAGTTTATAATTAACTAATTTTTTAAAGAAGAAATTATTCGACTAAATTATGAGACTTATTCGATTTTTCGAATAATGCAAAGATTTGCGAATTGCAGGTAAAACTAAATACTTCTAATCATTTTATTCAGAAAAAAATATCAAAGCCTTATTCAATTGTACGAATTTAAAAAATAAATTAAAAAAGTTATTCGAATTGTACAAAAAAAAAAAATATTTTGATTTTTAATAAAAATTTATTCTATTAAATTTTGAGATTTATTCGATTATTCGAATAAATCAAGGAATTGCAAGCTGTAAGTAAGCACGAATGCTTCTTATTTAGTACTTTATGCAGAACAAATATTAATTCGAATAATGAAATGAGTTTCAATCTTCATTCGATTGTCCGAATACAAATAAAAATAAAAAAATTATTCGAATTATAATATAGAATAGAAATAAAACTAATGAATGTATTCAAAGTAGAAAAAAATAAATAGATATTGAATATTATTTTAAAAAGACTAAAATTTAAACCAAAAAAACTATTCCACTAAATTTTGAGATTTATTCGATTATTCGATTAAAGCAAAGCGTGGCAAAATACAATACAATTCTTAATACTTTATTCAGAAAAAATAAAAATTTAAAAAGTGTTGGTATGTTGTGAGTGTTGTTTAGATAAAAGTCAGAAATAAAATACCTTGCATTTAGAAATGCCTTGTATTTCAATTCAAAATAAAGTTTATTAAAACAAAAACAAAAAAGATCCTGTTCATTGAACGGTTTTAGAAGGAATGAATGATAGATACATAAAAAGTATTTTAGCGCAATAAGGTTAGACATTTTAAAAACATGGAATAGCAAAACTTAGTTCATTACATTTGGATTGAATCAGGGCTACAAAATTCTTCAACAAAAAGTACTTCAGAAACACTCGTTAATTTCTTATATTATATCTAATTAAAGTTAGTGAAAAAAATTAAAATAAAATAAATTATACAACAAAAAAAAACATAAACCAAACTTGTGTAAAAATAATAATTATACGAATACTGTTTAGCTGGATTGCTCTAGCAAATGGTTGAAATTTTGCTCACTGGGACACTTTTTGAGAATTTAAGTCTGTGTGATTATCACATGTAATAACATTATTGTTGAACAATGCTACCAGGTAAGTGTAAAGATAACAGAAGGTAAGCGTTTAATATGCTTTTGTGCACTAATCAATAATTATTTTATCTAGGCGCACGGTAGTGCTCCAGGCCAAGTTCCGGCTAATGCACGCAGTGTGTATATTTACAGGAAGCCATTCGAGCTGTTTCTACCCCCCTCATAACTTTGTTCCCCGAGACCGTAAAATTATGAAATTTAAATCATAATTGGAATAAAGTGCATATTTTAAGACATACTCACTCACTGACCACTCATCAAATTGATGAAGCACTTCCGCTATAGCTAGAGAGCTAAGATTTGGTACACGAGTAGATCTAGGTGAGCAATCAACCAGAAAAATCTGAAAACGTAAAAAATTTTAACCAAGGGGGCGGGGCTACGCCCAAAAAAATTAAAATCTGTGCTAGTGAGCTGAAATTTGCTACAGAGCTAGGTCTAGGTGAGCAATAAACTAAAAAAGTTTTAAAACCCGAAAATTTTGGCCAGGAGGGCTAGGCTACGCCCATAAAAGCTAGAATTAAAAAAGCAAATCTAAGGCGCTTAATGGAAGGTATTTTATTGAAATTCGGCACACATGCTGCGATAAGACAAGCCTAAAAATTTTTCATTAAAAAAGTGGGCGTTAACACGCCCATAAAATTTCAACCTCATGTTCGTGTACTACGGCTCAGCATATTTAGATATACTATTTCTGTATGTATTATTATCCGTTTGCAACGAAACTTAACAGGAATAATTAACAGTGCCCGAAAAAAAATCTTTAGTTTGGAAAAGTGGGCGGGAATACGCCCATATAAATTATAAATGAAAAGTTGTGCTAAGGAGCTGAAATTTGATACACGAATAGGTATAGGGGAGCAAACAACAAGAAAACCCTGAAAACCCGGAAATTTTAGTCAGAGGGGCGGGGCTGCGCCCATAAAAATTAAAAATTAAAAGTTGCGCTTATAAGCTGAAATTTGAAACACAAGTAGTTCTAGGTGAGAAACGAACTAGAGAAATCTGAAAAACAAAAAAAATTTACCAGAATGGGCGGGGCCACGTTACTATTGTTTGAACCTGAAAACTTACAGCCTTAATTATAAAACTTATTAAAACTTTTTAAGAAAATTTTTTTATGAAAATTTGTCCTAAAACCCCTTTATAAAGCCTTAATATGTTAAATAAATAAGCCTGTTATTATACAGCTTTTAACTTAAGCCATTTTAGTGAAACTTTCCATATACGTTACACGTATACAATACTTTAAACTATAATCTAAAAAGGTGGGCGTGATCACTCCCATAAAATTTTAGCCTTGTGTTTAATCTACTTCGGTCTAGCATATTTTAGAAGAAAATTAGCATGAATTATAAGCGCGGCTCACAACAATATTGCGAGTTTAAAATAGTAGCAGGAGTAATGCTCATATAATTATAAGGTAAAATTCACGCTAAGGAGCTGAAATTTTATACACAAGCAAGTGTAGATGAGTAAGCCAATGGAAAAAGCTTAAAACCAAGAAGTTTTATCCGCTAAAACTCCAATTCGCAGTAGAGTGCTGAAATTTGGTACACAAATTAATCTAGATCAGAGATCACTTAGAAAAATCTAAGAAACCAGAAGTTTCAATCAGGGGTTGGGAACAAGCACTGTTAACTCAAAATTAAGTACAATTTTATTGAAACTTTTCATTCACATTGCACTTACCCAAAGTAAAAAATTCCTGTTTTGAAAAGTGGACATAACTACACCCATAAATCGTAACTTTTTCTTTCATATACTTCGACTTAGCAGTTTTTAGTCTATTACTCATGTATTTCTCAATAGCTTTTTCATACAAAACTTTATATGCATCATGAGCACTTACAGATATAAAAGTCGGCGGGGCCAGGCCCATAAAATTTTTAAGCAATATTATACTGTAGAAAGCTGACATTTTGTAGACAAATAGTCCTAATTGATTTACTCAGTCGGAAAATCCAAAAATTAACGCACCACCCACCCTATTGAAACTTTGTATGCATATTGGGAATATTCTTTTTGATTTATGTACTTCGGCTAAGCAGACTTTAATATGTAGATATATTGAGAAAATAGGCGGGATCACTCCCACTAGAATTGACGCTGTATTTTACATATTTCTTTTTAGGCGACTCTTAACAAATTGCGTACACTCTGGCGACCCGTTGTAATAGCACAATAATTCATTTTTAAGGTGTACTCATC
Source organism: Tachina grossa (assembly GCA_949987645.1). Lineage (NCBI taxonomy): Eukaryota > Metazoa > Arthropoda > Insecta > Diptera > Tachinidae > Tachina > Tachina grossa. The sequence continues at coordinate 158,183,982 of OX465275.1, forward strand.
ATGCTCTAATTCATTATTTTATGTAACTATACCATTGTTAACTGGCACAGTGATCATGAATAGAAATAAAACACCCCAGAAACCTTAAGTTTAAAAAGTGTTATCGTAAGGGTGTCATATAATTTCTTGATAATCTGCTAACTTGGCAATATTTTTACCCTCCTACAAATAAAGAGAATAATGTTCATTTCTTTATATCGGTAAGAATGTTGTCAAGTTAGCAGATTATCAAGAAATTATATGACACCCTTACGATTACAAATGTATATAATGCATAGCATATGTCAGCGACAGGTGTTGTGCCAAACAAGAACTTGGTCAAAATTTATATCTCACTGCTTTTGATGGCCGAAATTTTTGATAGGAACTTGGCCTTTTTTCACATTGATGTTTTTGTGAGGATTAAAATATACTTAAGGCCTCTTCAGCTAAATGCGAACGATAGATTCTATCGAAAATTTATATTAGAAACAAAAACAAAAAACAGAAATTTGTTTTTGTTTCCAATATACAAAAACATTCGATTGAATCTATCGTTCGCATTTAGATAAACAGGCCTTTAGATTAGCAAATAAATTTTTCTATTTTGTAAAACAAAGTTTGTATGAAAACTTTTTTATTAAGCTTTTGTATGCCATAAATATTTTTCTATGAACAAATTTATTACAATAATTCAAATATATTACGACTTATTTGAATGAATTTCTTTTCAGCCTTACTCTGAACAATTTTTCTCTATTGATTGCTTATTTTAAAAAATAATTTGAAATTTTGCAGGTAGAATAATATAATTGGAAACAAAAAAGCTGACTTTGAAATTTCTAAAATATTTCTCGCATATGTTATTTTCAACTCTGCTTGTTTAGAATAGCATAATTTTATCTCAGAAAAAAAGGATGAATTTTCTGTGAATTATTTCCTGCACAGAAAAAAATATTACTGCAATAAACAAGTTTAATTAATGATCAATAACAAAAATAAAAAAAAAATCAATTAAAAATTTATTTAAGTCATTTAAAATATTATTTAAAAATTTTAATAATTACAAACTTTAATTGACTCAACTACATTTTTAATTGAATTTTAATTAAAGCAAAATTAGAGAGACGGTGTCAGAGCTGGAAAGTTTAAACTTTTTCTTTGCATATAAAAGTAATTAGCTAAACTTAATTTTAAGTTTTTTGTTAATTTAAGCTATTTTATATTTCAGTTAGAATCGAATTGGTATTAAAGATAAACTAAAAAGTCTATTCCAGGGCTGGAAAATTTAAAATTTTTTGAGTATATGACAGCAAGTTACTAAAACTATTTTTTTTTTCTCTTTCTCTATAAATTAAATATATTTTATATTAAGAGAGTAATGTTTCGATAGAATAGAGCCGAAAAAACTAAAAAGAATGATGCCGGGGTTGGATAACTTATTTTTTGTATGTAAAAGTAAGCAAGTCAAACTTATTTTTCCTTTCCTTCAAAAATTAAATGTAATTGATGTTTTAGAGAGAAAAGTTTGATACACAAAATTAGAAAAACTGAATACACAGCTCCAGAGCAGGGAAGCTTAAACTTTTTTTTTTGTTTGGTGTATAAAAATAACTAAATAAAATAATTTTTTTTTGTTAATTAAACATATGCTGTGTTTTATATATAAACCAAAATCCAGGGTTGGAACGTTGAATTTTTTTTTTTTTTTTTAATAAAAGTGGCTAAATAGGCCTTTACTCAAGAGTTTTTTTTATTTCTTCAATTTGTACATGGGCACTCATTGGTCTTATGAAGCTTTGTGATATGTTGCGTATTACGACAGCTAAACTAATTATAAATCCTGATTCCTACTTGTAATGAGGCCTGTAGACTGCAGTTTCCATGGTAATTAAGCTGTAAAAATCATTTCCGTTTTTTCTTATTTAATATTTTTTTAACTAAAACCCCTTATTTTGAAAAGTATTAAAGAAACAAGTGAAAAACAAACTTTTCAACGCGATCAAAAAAAAATAACACAATAAATCATTTAAGCATCTTAAATATTTTGCCAACTATTGTTTTTATAAATTTCTAAAATTTTCCAATGGCAAAACGCAAAAGCAAGTTACACAAGCGAATGATTATTTTAGCCAAGGAAACAAAAAAGCCCAAACAAAAAAGAGTCGACAAGTATTAAGTTCTGTTTTGCTGTCATAACACGAAAGTGCTTTACTGCCAATAACACACAGTTAGCATAATTATTACAGGCCATAAATAAGCTCTGCATTAGATGATAAGCCAACCCAACCAAAAAAGGAAAATTTTAACAAACAAACAAAAATTATTTTTCTGTTGAACCTTAACAAAATAACAAGAGCAAAAGAAACGATGTACATCAATGGATTCAGTCCATTGTCAGCATTGTGTGTACACGTGACAGGGAAGCTAAAATGTGTTACAAAACAGAAGTTTGCCAAAAAAAAAGAAAATTATATAAGAGAAAAACAAAATAAAACGGCAATCAACAACTGAAAGCCAGTTATTTTCAAGCAGATAAAAAATGACGCACATATCTATGGGTTTGTGCAAGAACCACCTATATCTGAAAACCACTTATTTTGGTAGTAGCAAAAAGAAAACATTAGAAGTAAAGGTGTGTGGTTATTCTTTATAAATTTAAACACTGAAAAAAATGTTTAATTGAAAATAAAACCAAAAATCAATTAAAATTGTATTTAAGTCCAGTAAGCTTTTGTCTAAAAATTTTATTAATTATAAAGTTTAATAGACTCACTTAAATTTTTAATTGATTTTTTGCAGGGACAGAACAGTTATAAGCGAAATGACAAAAAGGTTATATTTAATCATTAAAATTCATGAATTCAAATAAAAGTTATAATCAACAATTATCGTAAGGTATATTTCATTTTGGTTATTGTAACCAATTAAAGTGAGATATATATTTTTTTGGTTGCAAATAACTATTATAACAACCAAAAAAATATTTTGGTTACCAATAACTATTATCTAAAGAATTTTAATTTTTTTTTTTTTTTTTTGTTATTGCTACCCAAAATACAGTATATTTTAGATGTGAAGATGAAAAACAATATTTGGTACGAAAATACAAAATTATGAGAAAATTAATGAACGGCTTCTGTATCCGATAAGTAAAACACAATTTTTTCGAGCTTTATGATTTATTTGCAAATTTTAGTAATTTTGCGAATCAGGTAATTTTTAATAAAACTTAATGCACAAGAATCTTATTTTTTTAATTTTAATTTTATTGCAAATTTTTGCGAATTTTGCCGATTTTTTGGCATTCCTTATAATTTCACCCAAACAATTTTAGGGCTTGTTTGCAATTTTGCGCCAATTTTCGCTATTTTCGCGATAAAAGTGATTTTAAGCCAAATCTTGCCACTTTACCGATATTTAATCCATCTATCTATTTGATGTTACCAATTTGGCGCGAATTTTTATAATTTTGGAAATTTTTTCCGATTTTTTGGAATTTCTTATATCTTTAGTAATTTGTAAGTAATTTCAGGGATTGTTTGCAATATCGCAATTTATTGCGAATTTTTGTAATAAAAGTGATTGATCACAATTCCTTGTTGATGTGTAAACATCTATACGCTAGGTGGTAAACATATTTTGACTTTGATTTCTTTGCTGAGATTTCTTTGCTGAGGTTTCTTTGCTTTTCTTTCACAGCATTGTCAAATCGGTGTGAGCTATGTATGAGTGTATTAGTGTTTGAAAGAAGCAATACCAAGCAGAGAAACAAGTCGACCGGCTCGAAGCCGTCGGTGCGCCGCCGCCGGTTATTTTTCTGTATATTTCCGTACACCAAAGGTGAAAATTAACCGTAAGAGCTACGGACTTGAAATTTGGACACAATGTGTAGACATTTGGCCACTACAACAACAAATACATGAGAGTTAAAAACTAAAGGGTGTTCCAAAACGAGCAACGAAAAATGTTAAAATCCCATGTAATATACATACATGCAATTGTATGTACATATATACACTTGAAATTTTAAAAGTTAGTGTCTTTTTATACAGACTACAACAATTAACACTAAATTTAAAAAATTTAAATCAATGGGTGTTCCATCAATTAATGCAATTTTGACTTTGTAATTTTGACAACTTGCTGTATCTTGGAAACCGTAAGAGCAAAACTCTTGAAATTTTCAAAAACGGTAAAACTAAAAAAATCAAAAAAATATAAAATCGCCATATATAAAAAAATCGCCAAAAACATAAAAAAAACGCCAAAACGAAAAAAGCACCAAATTAAAAAAAATCTCTAGGCCTAAAATAAATCGCAAAAATCCGGAAAAATCTCCAAAATGAAAAAAATCCTTAAACAAAAAAATCGCCAATATGAAAAAATCGCCAAAATGAAAAAATCTCCTAAATAAAAAACCCCAAAAACAGAAAAAAATTGCCAAAATGAAAAAATCCCAAAAAACAAAAAAAATCGCCAAAATGAAAAAAAACGCCAAAATGAAAAAAATTGAGAAAATTAAAAAACCCAAAAAGAGAAAAAAAAACGCCAAAACGAGAAAAAAGCGAAAAAACTTAAAAAAGAAAAGAATGCTAAATAAAAAAAATTATCAAAACCGAATGTGCGCGAGTCAAAGTCGCACTTTACTGAATTTAATTTAATTGCAATGCATACACAACAACAAGAACAGCAACAAGTAAACGATGAACAACAGGAATTAAAAATTAAAAAGTAAAGGCACTTACCATAGATGAGCACTGCAGTACCACTAAGGTTTCAGTAAAAACAATAAAAAATGTTTAACAAGTAAATTTTTACTGATTACTAAAAAATTTTTCTACAATTTTTAAAAATTGCCTAAATGATTTGTTATATGATGAGGTGCGTTGAATTTTCAGTAATCAGTAATGCTCTTATTCATAATGAAATTCTACCAAGTGGCTAAATGTTTTTCATACAAAAGTTTCAAAATTTGAATGATAAAACTTTGCCACTTGCTACAATTTTATTATGATTACGGCCCTACGATTTTACTGGGAATGCAAATTAAATTTCATTAGCAATAAAAATTTACTGAATTTTTTAGTAATCAGTAAATTTACTGCTTACTGCAAGTTTGAATGCAGTACATATACATATACTGCAGTGTGCTCATTTACTAACCAAATAAGTTTAATAAAACAAACAAAAACCAACAAATTCATATGTATTTACAATATTGAAAGTTTTGATACTTTTAATTAATTAATTTAAAAAAAGATACTAAAAGCATAAGTACTTCCAACTTAAAAAAAAAATTCATTACTAGATGTTTACACATCTCCTCTGTGATCGGACTCACATTGCTTTTTTTGCAGTTTTACTATTTTTAGTAAGTATTACAATTTGATATATATTTGATGTTACCAAGTTTTTGCGAATTTTCTTAATTTTTACGAATTTTTACAAGTTTTTTGCATTCCTGTTAATATAAGCGTTTAAAAAGAGATTTTAAGGTTTTTTTTCAATTAAAAAATTATTTGCGAATTTTCGTAATTTTTCGCATATAAGATTATTTTCGATTTTTAAAATCTACTGCGCCACGTGTTTAAGCATGATTAGACATTTTGTCGAAAAGAAAAGTAAAAAGCAAAATAACTACTTAGTTTAAATACCTCAGTTACTATATTTATGAAATTGATAAATATATATTAAAAAACTGCCCGTTTTATCAACTTTGCCAAAGATATCTAAATTTCTTGTCCTGCATACCCTTTATAAATGCTTCTTCTACGTCTAAAATACCGTATTTTAGGCAGCAATAACTAAAAAATTTATATTCTTTAGATAATAGTTATTGGTAACCAAAAAAGTTTTTGGTTGCTATAATAGTTATATGTAACCAAAAAAATATATTTCTCACTTTAATTGGTTAAAATGACCTAAACAAAATATCACTTACGATAATGGTTAAAATTAACCCAAACGAAATAAAAAACATTTTACGGTAACCTTTTAATTTCAAATAAAAAAATAACAATTATTTTCGGTTCCTGATTTTTTGTTTTATTTTAAATTTTTTTTCTGTATAATTTAATTTTTTTTTAAATAAATTTCTAGGATCTTTATACTAGCTTCTAGGATAAAGCACAGCTTCCTCAATTGTTACACGAAAAAATAACTAAAACTGACTTACGCTGTTATAAGGAAAATCCATAAAAAAAAGTCAGGCGCACAAGTGCTGCTTTTGAGGCTTTATTTGGCATAGATAAAAAATATGAAATATAATAAAGCACAATAACAATTCGTAAGATAACTTAATGTTTGTGGACCTTTAAGAGCATTGTAACCTGACACAAATTGAGTTGTTCGTGACAGAGAACATATTTAGCTGATACACATTTGTGTCTAGACGAGCTGGGCTGGTCTGGTTTAAATACAAAAGTACCACAATTGGGACATATCGTTTGACACTTCTGCTAAAGCTTTGCTCCGAAGCCTAACTACCCCTAACTCATAAAATATGTTAATTTAATTTTATATAAAAATAATAAATTATTATTTATGAAAGATTTTTAAAATAAATGACTGCAAATTTAATTTTTGGGCCACCGAAGTCGTGCAACACTTTCTTCTTTCATTTTACTTTTTATGTCTTGTAACTTATGCTCATGTATCATTTTGGCAGCTTTTTAAATGGTTCATTTCATTTTAAGTGCTTTCGAAGCTTTATTGTGTATTTCTTTTTACTGTCTAGCAGGTTATTAATGTGTCAGTAGTCAGTGTGTGTCTGGCAGCCACAAAGTGTTGATTGCTTGTATGGCTTTTATAACTGCTGTTCATATTCGTGTATTTATTTATATGCATCATGTCATCCCATTAAATTTAATGATTGTAATGAAATGAACACTTAAAGGTATCACAAGTAACAAAATTTATGTATATTCAACCAAAATATATTTATTTTCTTTGGTTTATGCATAGAGTTTAGAACAGGGTTAAATATAAAGGTGGTTAGCTATAATAATAAAAAATAAAAATGATTTATATATATATAATTGAGAGCTGCACAAGCATGACTTAAGTGACATACAAGCATCAACTTTTATTTCAAAAACTGCCCATCTCCAATTTTCGCATTACAAAAAAAAAATAAACATTTAATTATCTACATTCATGCTTATTCACCCCTGATCTTGAATAGCCATTTTTTACACTTATTTTTATTAAAAAAGTCCACGATTAATTGAATTTCGTTTAAAGTTACCCAAAAATATTTTAACAAAAAAAAAATCCGCTCTAATATCTTCGTTTATTTATCTAAATCAACCAACATAAATATCTATTTATCCATTTATTTTTTAAGAATCTGCATGAGACAACTAACGGGGGCTTACTGTATTTACAAACCAAATCACACTCAAAAACAAAAATATAGAGCATTAAAGTGCGAGAAATGGAAAACGTTAATGACCTGGAGGAACACTGAGATAGAATACAGCTGAAGTAAAGCAAAACTGAAATATAACCACAATGCACAGTGGGACTTTGGTGTGAAAAAGTAAATTTTTCAATCACGCAATTTCAAAAGTCGAATAATGCAGCTCTTACCAGAAATATTTATATATGAAATGTGCATTAATATTGGTTCACCGCGGTAGTAAATATATTATAGGACAATTCCAGTGTAGGAAATAAAGGATATTTACTACGGTAGTAAATAAATTGGAGGAAAATTCTAGCAAGGAACTGGTAGATGTTTATCACGGAGGCTTTACCACGGTGTTAAACTATTAGTAAATCTAAAGTAGGGAAATTCGAGTGAGGAACAGAGAAACAAGTCGATGGCTCGAAGCCGACGGTGCATCGCCGTCGGGTATCGATTGTATCGGCTCGCATCGGCTCAAAACCAGCCGAAATTTTTTCATTTTAATTAATTAATTTTATTTTATTTTCAGAGAAATCAATTTTCAGTTTCAATTTTTATTTTTTGTTTAAATTTTCATATGCTTATTTGCGCCGCCAAAAATTCTCTCGGCGCGCTGCCGTTGGTCAGAAAACTACTGCGCCGCTGCCGCCGATAATTTTGCCTCCACTTGTTTCTCTGGTGAGGAATTAGGATATGTTTACTACATTGGTTTTACCGCGGTAATGGACAAATGGTATCAGGATATTATTTAAGGGGCTGTGAAGCCAGAAAAGATTTATTTTCAGCCAGGGATTGTAAAATTCGCATCAGGATATCATTTAATTAAATTTAAGTAGACATAAGATGTACAATTTTAATAATAAAAATAATTGTAAGAAAACGTGTGTGTGTTATCCTTTCTCAAGGTCCAAAACAAATAAATAATTTGTAACACTATTCTGCACACCGGTGAGTTTAACGCAGCGAAATAAAACGTCGATACAGCATTTTATTTTTGAAAAATTGAAGTACATAAATAGAAAGAAATTACTTATATTTTTGAAAAATATAGCATTTCTTTATGAATTAAAAAAAAAGATATAAAAAACCATTACACTACAGTTACATCTGTGGGAAAGATGTAATAGATTTTAGTGAAAATCTTTCTAAAAATCTATGACGTTTACATTTTGCAAGATTTCGTTTGTTTTATAAAAACAACTGAATACATTGCTGCTTTAAAATATTTTTTAGAACAAAACATGGATAATACAAAAGCCACATTGTTTTAATTATATTAAACATATCCAGCCATAACCGCCAAAAACGCTTAATCGACAAATTTTTTGGACCTAGTTTTTTTGACAAAAATCGAATAAAAGCAATCGCATATAATAAATTTTGGTCAAAAAAGCTTTTTTGACGGTTATGGCACGATATAAGCAATATGTCGCTAACCTAATATAGAAAGGCCCTATTTATTTATTATTAATCGAATTTTTTTGTATATTTGGATAGAAGAATATCTAATGCATCGAAAAATGCAAAAATTTCGGGGTCTTTTTGTATTAAGGTAACGATATGTAGTTTTTATGGGCATTTATGATTTTTATGAAGCGTAAAATTTAATTGTCAAACTTTGAATGAAAAATAAATTAACAGTTGATCATTATTCTATACATAGTGTCCACACCTCATGATTTTATGTCATAACTCGTAATATGACGCCGGCAGAGCAACTGTCATTTTTTCATTAATATCAACACAAAGGGGTATACGTTGATGATTTTATATCATGATGAATCAAACAAATATATGAAAAATACTTACCAAAAATAATTAATTTGCGTGTTGCTTAATTTTTTGGTCACAAATAACTGTTGTACCGCCCTTTTTAAACGAAAATTGTTTAATAAATAAACACTAAGTGCACAGTAACATAAAATGACATATGATTTCAAGATGAATTCATCAGGCCGTGAGCTCTGATGATTATATCATAACGCTGCCATAATATTAATAAATTGAGTCTATACGTGATGAATTTTCATCATGATATCAATTTGTTATTATTCATCATGATATCGAGCCATAATCGCTTAGATAGCTTAAGCGACACATTTTTTGGACTTCGTTTTTTTTTACGAAAATCGACTTTTTACAATCGCAAATAATCGATTTGGGTCAAAAATTGAGGTTCGAAAATTATGTCGCTTAAGCTATTTTGGCGGTTATGGCACGATATAAATTAATCAGGTGTAGACACAATGATATGAAGCTTGGCGTTTAACTTTTGCACAAATAAATGTGCTGCCAAGTTTTACTTATGCAGGGTAGTATTTTTTAGCACCTTACGCAGCAACACATAGTTATGTATATCATAAGATTTTTCCTGGATTCAGAAACTTTTATTACGATAATAAATGAAAATGTATCGACTATTCTACCCAGCAAAATATTTAAACAATATTCGCTGTTGGTTGAAGTAAAAAAAATAAAATCACAAGCTCAAATTCATTTAGTTTTTCTTTAATTCTTCTTTGTGCTTTCCGTTTATTTTGTATGGAGAGATGCCATAATATATACAATTAAATGGTGAGAAAAACATACTTACATATAGCTGTCATTTACTCAAACAACGTCATAACTGAAAAAAACCAGTTTGCCAGAAAACGAGTTTGAAATTTTCAATTTACACACAACTTAACGGGAAAAGAAAATTTTATTTCGCTCTCAAGAGTTGAGTAAACAAGATATTTTGTATAAAATTTTTACACAATATGAAGAACGATATGAAGGATTAATTCTCTATCATCAACTCAAAAAATCCATTTTTTTGAGCTGTGACGTTCTTTAAGTAAATGAGCAATATGTATATGTGCTAAAGAAATAATTCTCTCTGCAAAAAAAAACCGACTTCAATGCAAAGATCTGATAGAAGAAGTTAAGAAGAAGCTCGTAAAATATAAAGTTAAATTTAATGGGCGTACCTACGCCCATTTTTTTGTATGCAAAATTGTGTGTTTTTCAGAGCTCACGGTGCGTGTTAAGTCTTGTAAAAATCGAACAACTTTAAATAAAATATTAAATCTTAATGGCCGTGACTAACGCCCGTTTTTTTTAATGGAGGATTGTGTCTATTTTAGAGCTCAAGGTGTGTGGTAAGTTTCGTCAAAATCGGTTAAGTAGTACTGTGTGAAATATTATAATAAATTTTAATGGGCGTAACCCCCCCCCCCATTTTTTCAACTTTCAAATAGTGTAATTCCAAGGTTTCTCAGCAATCAAATGAGTAGAATATCATAAAATTAAATTTTAAAAAATTATGGGCGCATCCCCGCCCTCTTTTTTACAATGGGATCAATGGGAAGCTATACCCTCTCAGACAAAAAAAAATAATTTTTTCAACCGGTCTAAAATGTACCAAGTTGTGAAGTAACACCGCCAAAAAAATTTGAGACGAATTGTTAACCTCCTCCTTTTTATTTTTTTTGAAGTCGGTCAAAAAAGAAATTACAGAATCACATTATGGTTATCGCAAGCAAATAAATATACCGATAACTATTACGATTTTCGATTCGCAAAAGCTTTCTGAATCTAGGTATAGGTTTCAGCAGAAAAAGCTTTTCCTTAAGAAAAGCTTCAAATATCACTTATATCGAAAGACGCAAATAAATAAGTACAATGATAAAATTTTGTATATTAATTAGGCATTGAATATTTAAATTAAAAAGTCTATTGGAAGTTTTAATTAGAACAAAATATATACTAATTGTCTTTTACACTTTCAAGGCTCTTCGATTCTTCCTTAGATTAAAGATTATTAATTATTAAAAAGTTTAAATAGGAAACTTCTCTACGATTACCTATTTAAATTAGTCTTAAATCTTTTAATGAATATACATTTAGAAGCATATAAATCTATATCTCCATACACATTTCTTGCCAATGTTAGTTAATCTTGCCTTCATCATCGATTTCATATTTACTTCTCTGCACAAATAGATGCATACATACATATTTTAGTAACTTTCATGTTATTCCTTTGTCTGCTCCTAATTTTGTTTATTAATCATAATAAACATTGAGGTAATGGGCTAAAAACGATAACCATAATCAGAACGACTATTTGTTGTCCTTGAGGTCATAGCTTGAAAGAAAATCTATTTATTTCATTCCGAGGCATAATAATGAAACCAATTTGTATGAAATTAATATTGTAATAAAATAATTTTTGTTCATTAGAGTATGACGAAAGCAGGAGAAGGCAGAGTGTGTAGATAATAACTAAATATTAGATATTTACTCTTATCAAATAAATCAAGTAAACGATAACAATACTTTTTTTTATTATATTACATTCCTAATGGAAGATGTCAGAGTTAATTTGCTTAAGTGAAATTGAATGTTGGTTTTAATTAACAGCAGTCAAAAAAATAACAAACAAAAAAAAAACAAGAAACTCATTAGATATTATTATAAATGATGTTTTGAAATTCACACAAAATTTAAATTAACTAATTTTATATCTTTTTTATAATTTTATATCCTTATTGGAATTTAAATTCAAAGAAAGTTTACTCCCTTATTTGAGAAATTCTTTTAAAATTTGGAAAGTTACTGATTTTCATACAATATTAAAAAAAAATCTTGTTTCAATTTGAGCTCCAGGGATTCAGATTCGGACTATTTTACTAATGATTTCCTTATGGATGTATGGATGTAAGTACGTGTGTCTATGCGTCAGTATGTGTGTATGTAAACGTCTCATAATATAAGATCGGTTCAACTTTGCCGCCTTCACTTAGTTATCGTAAAATAGTGAATCGACTAGGTTCTGCAGATTTCGAATATTTTCAAAAAAAAATTTGACAAAACGGTTTTTTATTTTTTTCTATTGTTTTCGGTACACTGTCCATCTAACCGTCACAGGCTGTCTTCTGTAGCACCGTAAGAGCTAGTGACCTAAAATTTTGACAGAACATGTAGAACTTTTAGCGCTACAAGAATACCAAATAACAAACGAGCAACGAAAAATATTAAAATCCCATGTAATATACACACAATTATATATCGTCACCTTAAATGCAAACGGACGTAACTACAATTTTATATTTTTTACAGGAGAAACAAAAAACGTTTCAAAATCAATAAGAATGAAGAATTTTAGAAAATTTTCTTCGAATTTTACTTGTGGTATGGATACTTATATGTTTTTAACTATTTATTTCCTTTTTATATATATTTGAGATTTTATGTTAGTTACTACATTCTTTGCAATAAAAAATTCGTAATTACGTTCGCTTGAAATTGTTTAATAAAGTCATCATTTTTTATCGCAGAGGTCTAAATAAGTGGGTGAACATGTAGGTTTATTAAATGAACCATAATCAATAAAAAACTCGATTTCGAATTTTTGTGTAGTTACATCCGTTTGCATTTAAGGTGACGATATAGACACTTGAAATCAGTTAATGCTATTTGTAATATGTAATTTTGACAACTTACTGTATCTTGGAACCCGTAAAGGGCAAACTCTTCAAATTGTCAAAAACTCTAAAACTAAAAAATCCTGAAATTAAAAAAATCGCCAAACCGAAAAAAATCGTCAAATCCCGAAAAAAAATTGACAAAACGAAAAAACGCCAAGCTAAAAAAAAGTCTCTAAAACTAAAACAAATCAACAAAATCCGAAAAAATCGCCAAAATGGAAAAAACGCTAAAACTAAAATAAATCGCCAAATCCCAAAAAATCCCCGAAGACGATAAAAAACGCCAAAACTAAAAAAAGGCCTGAAAAATTATTAAAATCGCCAAAAAAAACCGAAAAAAGCTTATGCGGTACTTAAAAACCAAGAAAATCGTAATAACTAAAAAAATCGTTGAAACTAAAAGAAATTACCAACAACCGAAAAAATCGCCAAAACTTAAAAAACGCTATAACTAAAATAAATCGCCAATAGCCGAACAAATCGCCATAGACGAAAAAACAACGCCTTAAACCGAAGAAATCTCTTAAACGAAATAAAAGCGCCAAAACTATTAAAAGGCGCCAAAACTACAAAAATCGCCAAAAAAAAACCCCGAAAAAAACTTACGCGTTACTTAAAAACCAAAAAAATTCCCATAAGTAAAATAAGTCACCAATAAGCGAAAAAAAATCGCCTAAACTTAAGCCAAACGCTACAATTAAAATAAATCGTCAAAAAAACCGAAAAAATGCCATAGAAGAGAAAAAAACGTCAAGAATCGAAAAAAAACCTTTTTAAACGAAATAAAAGCGCCAAATCTAAGAAAAAGTGCCAAAAAACCAGAAAAACGCTTACGCCGTGCTTAAAAACCGAGAAAATTCCCAAACTTAAAAGAGCCGTTAAAATATACATAAATGACCAACTACCGAAAAAATCGCCAAAACTACAAAAAAAAACTAAACTAAAATAAATCGCAAAAAACCCGTAAAATCGCAATAAATAAAAAAACGCCAAAAACCGAAAAAATCTCATAAACGAAAAAAAGGGGCGAAAAGTAAGAAAACGCGCCAAAACTAGAAAAATTGCCAAAATCCGGAAAAAGTTTAACGAGTACTTAATTTTTTTAATGTCTACATCAGGTAAGATATTCGATTATATGTAGGCTAAAATTCGTATAGAATTACATATGTAGTGTCTAGACCCCTGCGCAAGACCACTTGCAAGAACTTTTAAGACATGAGGGATTTTTCAAATGCCTTATTACAGCGAAATTTTCTAAAACAAACGCTAAACAACACTGTTATCAAGACATTTGTTTCAGATATTGCAGGTATAGGAGTAAAGAAGAAAATAACTTCGTGACGAAAAAATTTGTTTGCTTGTTCATACGCATGGGTGCGTATACAAACGTCATACACACACACGCGTTCTGTGTGTGATCTTTTATTTTTCTGCGCGCATACAAACGCACACATGCATTGTCATTAAACACACAATAGCTTACGATCTATATCTTTCACATATACTCAAACGTACAATATGCGAAGTAACAAGCATACACGCATCAACACAATCAACTACTTCTTTTGATTGTTTGTTACGAACAAGAAGTCTGCGCGACAACACTTGTAAACACTCATATACAACGAACATCAATACATCCATCGTGCTTCGCATATTAAACGACATCATTTGTTATATTTGTTTAGTATAATAGATGCGACGACAATACATTTAATACAAAAGACGTATTTACATTTCAAGAGTGCTTATGCAGCCCTCTAGTAGTGTCCATATGGAGCTCAAAGTCGCATTTTACTGAATTTATTTAGATATATAGCTTTTTGAATAAAATTTTTGATACACTATGCATTCGAATACTAGTATGAAATCTATTGTGAAATTTTTTGAGACCTTCTTTTGACATCTTGATACTTGAGTAATAAGCTCACTGCTTGTTATGAAATAAATTTAAGTACAGTTAAGGGTAAGGTTTTCATCAAAAAAAGAAATATACTCGTATGAAATAATATTAAATGGTTTTATTCGTTTTTTTTTACTCTAGAAAAAATTTTATATAGTTATGCGCACTTAATTATGAAAGTGGTCTAAGTTATGTGCATGTCTGTTTCGAAATAAATTAATTTAATAAATATTTAATAAATATTAATCGAGACTAACACAACTCTAAATTGAAACAATCACCCTTATTCTATTTGGCGTCGGCAACATCGTCATCAATTTTGAAACAACATCAATATAACACAACATCAATGCTAACTTTGTATTCCCTAACAGTGTTATGACGACGTTGCCTGTTTATCGATAAATACAATACACATATCCAATATTTGAGTCAGCTGGTTCATTTTGTTTACTATTTTTGGTAAAAGTATTTTTGAATAAGTAAAAGCTTTGTAAATAAATTAAAATAAAATGTTTTTCTTTCCTATTGAGACGATGAAAAAAAAAGTTAATAGTGAAAATAAGATTTCTCAGACAAAAGTGATTCATTTGCCAGTTACCCAAGGAAAAGTAAGTGATAAGTTCTCTCATGTTTTTGGAAAATAATGGGTAATGTTCATCCTTTTAATATTTTACAAATATTTTCGGCTGAACAAAACATCATTTAGGAATGTATTGGATACAATAGAGCCTAACTTTTGAAACAAAAGGGATCAGATCAACGTTTATTGGAGCTTGGAGCTTCCTCCAAAGGTACTCAGTGCTAATTGTTTATATACCCCGCTCTTCAGTTGCTTTGCTGTTGTTGTTTGCAACCTTTTTTTTAATTTAAACCTCAGTGTACTTTCCCAACACACTATTTACTTTACATTTTGCCATCCACCACTAGTTCTAATTGGTGGACCGAGGGAATTTAGTGCAGTCTCACTTTCTCACTGCACCTTGAAATTATTAGGAAACTATCCCTGAAGAATCCTCTAGAAAAAGAAGGACTTTTCCAACTCTTCCACAAGCTTTTCAAATTGGTTGGGGTTGGTAATTTTAATTTTGTCCATATTATATTTTTCACTTTTTTTAAGAACTTTTTTCAAATAAATATGTACATTTTTATATCTACTTATATTTCACTTTTTTACCATTTAAATTATTTTTCAAATTCGTTGAGGCATGCACACAACAGCATTGTCTTGCTTTGATTATGGAGCTGTCGGGACCTGTCAAAAGTGTCCGTCTAAAGGGGGTGTCCGCATAAAGGAAGTGTCCGTTAAGGGAGATTCCACTCTATTATGAAAATATTTTTTAACGTGTTCAAATGTAATCTGCTAAATATCTTGTCACAAGAAATATATGACTTAAACCACTTCGTACACTCAAAAAAAAAGACATATACTATTATTAAGGAAAAAAAGTTTCTAAATTTAAGTAAAAAAAATTCCCAAATTTAAGTAATTTTTTCTACGTTTAAGGGCCTGTGCCAAACGGTAGCAAAGTACTACTGTAAGTAAATTTTTGACACTTCTGAGGTGAATAAAATTTCAACAGATAAATTTTTGACAAGCAGCAAATAAGAAGCATGGTGTCATAAAAGGCAAAACCACCGCCGTCGGTTTGAGCCGTCGCCTTTTACATACATTCTTACGTCTCTTAAATGTAGTTAGACTGTGAAAAATGAATTGTTTATTTTAATTTGTGAAAAATTTTGCATCATTTATATAAAAGAATATTGTTTTATATAAAAATTTTCTTTTCAAAAAATTGATGTTAGTCGGAGGCTTGTAGTCAAATTTTTTGCTTCGCCGCCGCAGCAATTTTTTCATCAGCTTCTTTCTATGCTCAAGCGAATTTGTCAAAATTTTACATTTTCAGAAAAGATATCATTTGGCACAGCAGAAAAATGAAATTTTTTCCCCACAGGCAAATATTTTTTCACCATAGTACTTTTCTACCGTTTGGCACACGCCCTAAATAAATTTTTACAAAAATCTAGTATAAAAAAAAATCTCACATTGAAGGATAATAGGAAATATGTACCAAAAATTAGAAAATGGTTTAAAAGTTTTGGGAAAATGTATCCTAAGAACTAGTCAATCTAGCCTTAAATTAAAAAATAAATTTCAGGAAATGACTTACTCCTGAGTAGTTCATCAAATTTGACTTACTCGAAAGATATAAAAAGGTATTCTAAATTTTAGAAAATATTTACCAGTTTTAAGTATTTTTTCTTTAAATTATAGAATATATTTTTTATTTGCATTAAGCAAAAAATTTAAGTAAATTTTTCATTCTTCCGAGGAATATTTGAACTTGAAATATACTTTTTTGAAAATAAAATAAAATTTTAAAACTCAGAAATTTCAATGCTTATTCAGGCTGCCCTATTAGGCAATTGGTTAGAGTGCTTGCCTATCATTCAGAAGGTTGTTGGTTCAATACTTGTCTCCTCTCAAGGAATTAATATGTATGTATGGTGAATTAATTGAGAATATAATATGAGGATATAATAAAAAAAAACATACCATGTGGTATAGAATTTAATAAAAAATAAAAAAAGTACCAGAATTAAAGACATAAAAAAAACTTTGAAAAATTTACTAAATTTGAGATCAAAGATGAAACAAAATTTTTGCAAAGCTTATGGGAAAATTTTACTTAATTTTAGAAAAATTTTACTCAAATATAAAAATATAATTACTATTAACTAGTTCATTCATGAAAATCATTCATCCATCATTCATGAAAGAAATTTAGTAAATATTTTACTGGTTTCAAGTAAAAAACAGCTTTGGCGCCATACGACAACTTTTTTTTATTCAACTTTAGAAAATTTTCCAAAGTTTTAGTTAGTTTTTTTTTTTTGAGTGTATATACATAAATAAATGATATGAGAGAGATTTCTAGTTCCATATAATGCCCAAATAAATAATTGTGTTTATAAAATTTAATATTTTAATTTCCTTCGCCCCACTGTGCTATATGTATTTATATAAAACGCAAATATCTTTGAACTTACCAAAGAAACAGCAACAAAATACCATCGTATAGAGTGTTATAAATATAATGCGCACATCCGTACGATCAAATATATATTCGGAAGCATTTTCATTGGGTATTTCGTCGAAGGTTTCATTAACACTGACGCCATTGTTGTAAGAGACTGTGATAATGTTGTTGTTGTTGTTGTTGTTGTTGCTGTCGCTATTATTGTCAAAGCCATAATCGGAAATTTTATCGTCAGGTAGAGAGGAAACAGCATTCAAAATAGAAATTTCCGTTGAATTAAGTTTGTAATTTGTATGCAAAAAATAATTAGAATAGTTGTTGTCAATGATGCTGTTGCTATTGCCGCTGCCGCTGCCGCTGCCGTTGTCGCTTTCACTTTCTCTGTCGCTGTTGTCACTGTAGCTAGGATCGATGGGGAAAAAACTTAAATCTATTGCTGCTGGTGTTGTTAAAGATGTGTGTAAGACTGATGATGACGATAATGAAGTTGTTGTCTGCCATGCTAATGTGGCTGTTGTTACATCCAAAACTGCTGCTGTTGCACCTTGTGTATTGACAATGAAATAGTAGAAAGTGGCAAAAATCGAAATTGTCGTTGAGGCCGTTGCATGCCACACCAGAGATCCAAATACATGCTGTAATAAATTGCAATACAATGCCAGGGAAATTGTTGGTACAAAGCAAAGTGCAGGATTTGAGCTAGTAAACGTTTCATGGCTGCCATTTGGTTTGTCTTTCCTATAGATTGAATTG
The DNA here is from genome assembly GCA_949987645.1 of Tachina grossa. Classification (NCBI taxonomy): domain Eukaryota; kingdom Metazoa; phylum Arthropoda; class Insecta; order Diptera; family Tachinidae; genus Tachina; species Tachina grossa. Next base: position 158,202,540 of record OX465275.1, read on the forward strand.
CACGTTTTTTGGGGATGCAGATATTTCTGATTATATCTTGTTTTCCGTTGCTCAATTTGAGCTTTACAAATATTTCTAGTTTTTAGGCATTCACAAACATCGACTGTGTAGATATTTGTAAAGTTTTGCTGTTCCGTCTGTCCCAGAGTTTTATCATAGTCTTGTTTTAACTTGGACATTATTAAACGGTTGATGGCTGTATCCTTTGGCTTGAAGTGTTTGTTGTAGCGTATCTAGTTGTTTTGAGCATTTGCCATTTATCTGTTGTTGTTTTCTACGAGTACCTTTCTTTTAATACTTTTCTAATGCGCTAATAAATTTTGCTGATGAGTTTTCACTGGGTTTTTATGGTCGTTATTGTTCATTGTCACTTTGACTCTTTTTATTCGTTGTGCCAGTAACAACTGTAATTTTTCAATGGGGTGGTCATTGTTTTCAATTCAGTCGCAATTGTAGCAAATCAGTTTGATTAAATCTGTAAATAAACAACAGTATTTTATTATATTCGCAATGATTTGTTAAATTAAGTTGTGCTAAAGCTCAATTTTTAAATAGATTAAGAGGAGTACAAGCAGAAGTGGAAGTTTATTTGAGAAAAATGTACTGCGTTAATCGAGAATGATTTTTTTTTTAATATAACTTTAAACGCTACTTAATAAAAATAATCTAAAAATAATTAAAGGCTAAGGCCACTAAAACATTTAAAAATTTATTTTTTTTTGTATTTTTTTAATAAAATTATTGCTTAGAAGAGTAGAGCTAGTTGATTAACCTTAATTAAATTTTTTTTCATAAATAAATCTGTCTAAAAAATTTTATTCAAATAATTTACAAAACCGAATATTTATTCGATTAATCGATTAAAATTTCTTGCTAACTGTATAGTCGACCTTCCAATTGCATATTTGCATATAACACGGTTCACTTTTTAAATAAACATTTCTGTTCATTGTACATGTATTCGAATAAAAATTATAAAATCTGCTCGTTGCAAATATATTCGAATAATCGAATAAAATTTATACAACTTATTTAAACATTCAAAAAAAAAACAAGTTTTTTATTAAAACATTAAAATTTGAAAAGAATATTATTTTTCTTTTACAAGAAACATAAATTAGCTTTTTTCATTCGACAAAAAAAATAACAACAATTATTCGGTTATTCGAAAAAAAAATTTTAAACTTATTTGCATTTATTAATATAGAATTTAAATTAAATTCTTTTTTCTTATGATATAATAACTCTAACGGAATAAAATATTTTATTCGTACACATTTATACAATCGAATAAAAGTCTATATTAATTGGATTGACTGAATGAAAAGTTTCAAGCTTATTATTTCTGAATATATAATAACAATGAAATCGTAAAATAAAATATATTGTAGACGAAATAATTCACATCATTCGACAAACAAATTTTAGTCTTTCACACACAGCTAAGCCGAATAAAATATTTTATTTGTTACATACTTAGATAATCGAATAAAATTTGCGAATTTATTTGATTGAGTGAATACAAAGTCTTGTGCTAATTAATTCTGTAAGCACTATAATAATGAAAAAAATAAAAAAAAAAACATCTTTCAAATAAAAAATTTTACATTAATCGAATAAAATTGTAGATCTTGAATACTAGCAATCGAGTAAAGCTTAACGCTGGAGCAAAAATTTTTTGCTTATTGAATATTTTAATAAGAAATGAGCCAAGAAATTTTATACGACCAAGTCGAAAAAACTTAAGATTTATTCGATTAATCGAATAAATATTTTTTTACATCTTTAGACATCAAAACAGTGATAATTTTTATATCTATTCCATATTACTATTCGGATAAATATTATTATTTGTTATGTATTATGCATGAGTTTTATATGCAATTTTTCGAATAATTATTCGAATAAAATATTTTGTTCGTTAAAATTAATAAATTTTAAATAAAATCCAAAATTAATTTGAATAAAAACTGAAACCCTTATTTGATTGCCAAATAAGAAGTGTGAAATACAATTATTCGAATAATTATTCAAATAAAATATTTCATTCGTTTAAATAAGGAATACAATTTACCTCACTATTCGAATTTGCTTCAATAAATTTAATATGAAATCCAATATTTATACGAATAAAATCTGAAAATCATATTTGATTTCTTATTCGGAAGTTAAACACAATTATTCGTTATATATTTATTTAAACGAATAAATCTCTGAACTTATTGGATTGACTAAATGAATGAAATGTGGTCATTAATTTTGAATATATAATAATAATGAAAATGTAAATTATAATTTCTTTTTCATGAAATATATATATGTATGTATATTACATTACTCAAATAAAATTTTTGATTTTTACACAAAATTTTTTGGCTTATAAAATATTTCTATAAAAAATTAATAAGTAATTTGTATAGGGACAGTCAAATGAAAGCTAAGATTTACTCGATTAATCGAAAAAAATTTCTTGCACTTAAAATCTTTTTATAAAAAATTAATAAATACTTTTTATACGGACAGTCAAATAAAAGCTAAGATTTATTCGATTAATCGAATAAAATTTCTTACACTCTTAGATATTAAAAGATTCCTCATTTTTATATCTACTCCATATAACTATTTGGATACATATATTTCTTTGTTATGTATTCGAGTAATAAAATTAATGACAATTTTTCGAATAATTATTCGAATGAAATATACTTTGCGTTTAAATAATCGACTTAGAAATTAATGGCCTGACGCACGATATCGACAACGTTCGACTTGCCGCACATTTACATTCAAAACAAAAACAAATTTTAAGATTTTGTTGTTGTTTCAAATGTAAGTGTGCGACAAGTCGAACGTTGTCGACATCGTGGGTTTGGCCTTAAATTAACCCAATTATTCGAATAGATATTCAATAAATTTTAGATAAAATTCAAAATTTAATCGAATAAAGTCTGAAACTCAAACATTCCAATAAGAGCTAAAATTTATTCCATTAATCGAATAAAATTTCTTACACAGTCCTAATTTTTATATTGACTCCATATTACTATTCGGACAAATATATTTATCTGTTATGTATTCGAGTAATAAAATAATAAAAAATTTCGAATAATTATTCGAATAAAATATTTTATGCGTTTAACGTACCTTTTCACAATGTCTAGTTAAAAGATAACAGGGACTTTAACGGCAAGTTTTGTATGAAGAACTTGCAGTTAAAGTTCACGTTAACTCTTAACCATACATTGTGAAAAGGGACGTAAATAATCCACTAAGAAATAAAGTTTACCCAATTATACGAATAAAGAAATTCAATAAGTTTTATATAAAATTCAAAGATTAAGCGAATAAAATATGAAACTCTTATTTGATTTTCAGTAAAATATATTTAGTTGTCATATTTTTAGATAATCGAATAAAAATCTGAATTTATTCGATTGACTTAATGAACAGTTTTTTGGTAATTAATTTTTTAAATATAATAATAACGGAAACGTAAAATTAAATAACTCCTAAATAAAATTAATCTAATAAAATTTTAAATTTTGACAATAACAATCGAATAAAATTTAAGTTTGGAGAGAAAATATTTTATTAATAAAATTAGTAAGCAATTTTCATATGGTTGACTGTCCATAAAAGCTAAGATTCATTCGATTAATCGAATAAATTTTTCTACACCGTTAAATATCAAAACAGTACAGCAACATTTTAATATCTACTCAATATTGCTATTTTAATAAATATAATTACTTGCTTTTTATGGGAGTTAAACAATTTATTCGTTCTGTTTTTAATAATTATTCGATTAAAATATTTTATTCGTTAAAATTTAGGCGATTATTTAAAAAAAACAAAACTTATCCTATTATTTAAAATGCCTTTAATAAATTAAAAAAAAAATAAAATTTACTCGAATAAAATTCGAAATCCACATTCGATTTTCGAGTACATCACAAAAAAATTCAAAGCTTATGAAAATAATTTTACGCAGTCATGTATAAAAATGTATATCCTTCACCAAAGACTAAGCACAGGACTAACTAATAACTGAATGCATTAGAGCTTGTAATTTAATTGTTTTTTTTTTTTTTACTTCAACCAACTGCAAGTATCGTTAAAATATGTCACTAAATAGCAAAGTCGATAAGTTTTCGTTATATTTATTAAAGCGTATGATAAACGTAGTAAAAGTAATTGAATCCACATACAGATCTAAGAACAATTAACGCTTTTTTTATTTCCATGAATTTAATACCACGTTTTGCCGTGAATTTATTTTTAATTTTTTAATAATTTTCCTTAAATAAAACACAATCAATATATTTTCTTTTATTTTTCAAGCTTTAATTTTGTTTCGAAACATAATACGATAACACATTTTTCCATTTTATTAAACTTCTGGAATCATTTTGGTTATTTGAAAGTCAATGGTCTCTTATCCCACGGACAAGGATATATAAAACAGGTAGTTAAGGGCCGAATCTCGGTTGTCCTGGCTTCCACAATTATAACCCATATATACAAAGTTATCACAATGATGGCTAGTAAAAAATTTAAATCATTCATTTAGGAATTATTTAATTAAAAGAACTTCTCTCCTCCAAAGTCTCTAAATAACTAATATTTTATAGGGAAATAAATCTGCTTAATAACTGCATGTAAAATCTATTTTTTAATCAATTTCTTTAAATGAATCATTCAAGATAAAATAAATGCATGCGAACTTATTTATATACATACATATTTATTTTAAAGTTGCGGTTTTCTTGGGATTTTTTTTTTAATTCTTTGTTATATATTTTTGTGTAGATAAGGAAAAAATGAGATTTTTTTAAAATTTAGGTTGTTTGTTTTTAATTGCATCTGCTTAGAAAACCTTTTTGTTTGAAGATGTTAAAATCTTTAAGTAAGTTTTCAGAAAAAAGGGGACAAATAAGTGCCCTTAAGCAGGGATGTAACCAACACCGATACCTATATATCGATATCGAATAAGAAGTTTAAACTACCACTCAAAAACATCAATCTCGAACTCAAAAAGTCACCCTTAAGCTGGATTCAACCATTGTTTCGAAACAAAATTTTTGTCCGGACAAATTTTTTTATATGGAGTTTCAGTGTTGCCAGATTTTTTCTAGAGCTTATCCCAAATTTTTGATTTGTTATCATCGAAAATCCCCAAATTTATTTTTTTTATTAAAATTTTTTGTTTTGTGAAAAAGATAATTTTTTTTAATTTTATTAAAAAAATAATGACAAAAATAACATTTATATCGATAGCTATATTTACATTCATATTAATTTAATTGTTAGTTATAAAACTTGCAAAGTTTACCATTTAAAATATTTCAGAATCGAAATCTTCGGATTCATCAGCTCAGAAATTTTGTTGTACATAGTACTTGTATTAAAAAGCTCTAGCATTTAAGCAGAAGAATTAATTTGTCATAACAAATGGAATTATTTTTAAAGTGTGTTTATTGTAAGAAGTGCTTCCAACAAGTCATATTTCATTTTGTTACGTATTATTGTTTTGGTAGTGTTCATTATATTGATTAATCTGTCTTTATACTTCTTCTTTATTACCTATAGAATTCATTCACTATAAATAGAAACACAAATTTTTAGACTTGTCAGACACACATTTCTTAAGTCAAAGATCATTCTTGTTACCATCAGATATAAAAAAATCCCAAACAATCCCTTTAATTTAAGTTATCATCCCCAACAAATCCCCAGATCACCAACACGAAACTGTCATCCCCAATCACTAAAAAGAAAAATCTCCAATTTGGGAACAAATCCCCTAAACTCACAACACTGTGGAGTTTGACGTTTCTCTTTTTGAGAGAGAGAAAAGAAGAGAATAAAAATTTGTTCGGAACATTTTCTACTTGAATTATGCTAGGAACACAACTGGGACGAACGACGAATTTTTCGGTGCGAACTTTCGTCATAAAAAATAAAACACATTTGTTCATATGAAAATGAACACAACACCGCCGTAGAACGAAATTCGTCGTGCATGACAAACTCTGAGATAGATTTATTTCGATTTTGTACGCCGACGAACGACGAAAAAATAATTTTCTCTCCCTCTCTCTTTACATACACAATAACCAGTGTGACCAGATTTTAAAATAAAATTAATCTAAATCACGTATGTCTTTAATATATTTCTAGAGAATACTCAATTTGGATTGAAAAAGGCTAAAAAAGCTAAATAAGTTTTTAAAAAAGCTAAAAAAAAATAAGCTAAGAGCTAAATAAAAATTTTAAAGCTAAATCGAAGAAGAAGAAGAAGAAATGAGCTAAATTTAGACCAAAATAAGCTAATATGGTCACACTGACAATAACCAACCTTATCAATTATAAGAGCTGAATTCGCTGAGTAAATTCGTCGTTATTGTGTTTCACACGACGAATTTACGCAGCGAATTCTTATCGACGAATACGTTGACATGGACGAAATTCGTCGTTCGTCCCAATTGTGTTCCTAGCATTAGTTTAATTTTAATTTTAGTCCGGACAAAATCGAACTGAGCTGCCAACTATTTTAATTTTTTAGCTAAAGTTGAACTGAGCTGCCACATCATATTATATGAATAATAAAAGAACAGAGTATACTTGTATTTATTACAATAGAAATAAAGAAAAATTAAGAACGAGTTGAACGAAACCATTGAAAATTGTAATCATTTGCCGCTGTGCTGCCACTTGTAAAATTAATACGCATCGTTTACACACGTATTTCATACGGTAGCTTTGACTTTCCAGACAAAATGTTCGAAATGGATGAATCGTCTTGCAAAAAACTCTCAGTAAAAAAAAATTCTCCAGACAAAAATTTTGTTCCGAACCAAGGTGAATTCACCTTTAGGGTTTCTTGAAAAAAAAAAAACAATTTAATTTGCAATGCTTATTTTTTGTTTAACAACTAAGGGCCATTACTGCAAATTAAAGTTAGTTAAAAGTAGGATTTTATCGGACGTATAAAAACTTTATCATTTGCAAATTTTACTTTAACTTAAAGTGAACGATAAATTACAGGAAAGTTTATCCTACATGTTAAGTTAAATCCAATTTGCAATAAAAAGCTTTTTACACGTCCCATAAAATCCTACTTTTAACTAACTTTAAGTTGTAATAATGGACCGAAGAGAAATATCACATTAAAAAAAAGCAAAGCATTATATCAAAACAGAACAATTAATTGGTTTCTTTAAATTCTTAGCCATTTTGCTTTGCACCATATTGAGGAACCCTTTTGTTTTAGAAGCTACAACAACAAATTTCTGACAGTTAAAAATTAAAAGGTGCTCTCAAGCGAGCAACGAAACATGTTGAATCCCTAATGTTATATACAGAAAACTATATATGTGACAGCGTATAGAGAAAGAGACCTAAGGGTAAAAAAATCAATTTTCACTTTTTTTTTTTTTTTGATGTGAACAACATCTGAGCATCGAATGAGACCGATCCCATGCCCCAAAAGTGTTCCCTCCCAGAGATATGCGCGTTTTATTCAGTGATGGTACACCAAAGATACACGTATTTAAATCTTTAAAATGGCTCTCCTGAACAAAACAGGTTTTTACCCTTAGGTCCCTTTCTATTTTGCGCGTCACATATATAGACTAGAGATTGGCACGTGTTGTGTTTTTTTTCGTGTTCGTGACAAACAATGTGATTTCGTGCGCGTTCGAGTCGTTTCGCGTTGAGCAAAATTGACACGAAAAACACGAAACGATTTTAGATGTAGAGAAAAAATTTAATATTTTGTATCGTCAAACACACAACACCAGCATGTTTGTTGATATGGTATGGGCTTTTGAAGTTTAGAGTTCTGTACATAAACCGATAGTATCAGCTGTGGTAGCAGATAGTAACAGCTGGCAATGCCAACTTTTGAAAAAAAATCAATTGAATTTTCTGATCTTTAATACCATATCAAGAATATTTCGTTCGTGTTGTGCAATATCGTGTTGACGAAATTTTTCGCGTAAGTGTTTCGTACGTGTTGAACGTCTTGGTATTCATGTTGGTGTCGTGTTGGAAAAATTCGACACGCACCCACCTCTAATATAGACACTTGAAATTTTTAAAGTTAGTGTAGAGCACTTGAAATTTTAGAAAACGCTAAAACTAAAAAATCCCAAAATTAAAATAAATCGCCAAAATTAAAAAAATTTAAAAAAATCTGAAAAATCGTCAAAATTAGAAACAAGCGCTAGAACTAAACAAAAACGTTCCAAAACTAAAAAATTAAATTAAGTTTACCAAAAATCGTCAAAATAGGAAAAAAAATCCAAAAATCGCCAAAAACCGCAAAAATCTCCGCAAACAAAAAAAAGAGCCAGAACTAAAAAAATCACTAAGACTACACTTAATCACCAAAACAAAAAATATGCGCCAGAACTGACAAAAATCGCTAAAAGAAAACTAAGTCACTGAAGCTGAAAAAGCTGAAGAAATTGTCAAAAATTAAAAAATAAACGCTCAAATAAAAAAAAAACACCAAAAAGCAAACAAATCCCATGAACGACAAAATCGCCAAAATTAAACAAAAAATTAAAACGATTTTTTTAATTTGTTTTTGTTTTAAATGTAGACATGCGACAAGTCGAACGCCAAAACTAAAAAAAAAATATACAAAACCGAAAATAACTTCACCAAAAATCACCAAAAACTGAAAAAATTCCAAAACAGCGCCAAAACCGAAAAAATATCCGCAAACAAAACAAAAATAAGCGCCAGAACTGAAAAAAAATTGCTAAAACTAAACTAAGTCACTGAAAACCGACAAAATTTTAACAAATAAAAATAAACACCAAAAAGCAAATAAAATCCCATAAATGATAAGAAACGCTAAAAGTAACAAAAAGCGTCAAAATTAAACAAAAAAAAGTTATAAACAAAAAATTTTATAAACAATTTTTTTTAATTTGTTTTTATTTTTAATCTAGCGTGCGACAAATCGAACGTTATCAGCAATGATAAACCAGCCAATAATCTAACAACTATCAAAATACTGATATCCCTTTTGAAAGATCCTTTATATCAATTTAAATTTTATATTTTATGTTGGTGCTGCCTTTGCAAAATGTAGAATAAGATTTAGGGAAAATAGGTTTGGCAATAAATGAAGGCGAATTTAATGGTGCGTTCACATTTGTCAAATATTTACCCAAAAAAAAAAAAGGTTAACCACTTATACAAATAAAAAGCCTGTTGCAAATGTGTTTGTTAAGTTAAACAGGTGCCAATCATGTTGGATTCTATATTTATTAAGATAAATACGTGTCTGAATCAAACAGTTTTTATTAGTTACGCTGGTTTTTGACAAATGTTTGCCAAGTGTGAACGTAGCTCAAGTTGATGGTTGCAACGAATAGAAAATCCACTAGATTGGGACAATCTATCTTCGAGCGCTGGTAACTTCAACTTGGAGTTAGTAGATGAATTTGTACACCTCGCTAGCGCTTTAAACAGAATTTTGGTAAAAAAAAGTCTTAACGGCCTGTCCCACGATGTTGACAAAAATCTTTCGATGGACAACTTGTATTGAAATAAAAATAAAATAAGAAAATTTGCTTTAGGGACAAGACGTTAAAAAATTCACAATTTTTAAAGAGTAACAAGCACTTTGGGCAGCCATTCCTGCATTAAAGCAAAATAAATAACTTTTTTATGAAAACTTCTTTATTTTGCTCCAAAAAAATAACATATTTTAAAGTAAATTCAATTATATGCAAAGAAAAATTTTTGTTCAATATCTCATGTCCATTAGTTTATGAAATTCCTTTTTTTCCACCGGATATCGAGGTAAAGTGTTGACAATAGGTTCCCTCGTCTTAAACGGACGTGCGGCATAACTGGTTGCATGGCTCATACAAAACAGGCACACGAAGGATATAAAAGCCAATACACAATACAACTTCATAGTGAATTTGTTTTACAAACAATTTGTTTCTCTTGAAGTTGTTGTTAGTTTGAACTGATGAAAAGAACTAAACTTATCTGCTGCAGCGTGAGTTATTTATTTTAGTTTGTAGATTAATATTTGAATTAATTTTATCACAAACTCAATTGATTTATATGAAATTTATATTTAGAAATGCGGTCTAACATATTTCAGCCATTGATTGCTATAATAGTTCTCCGTTAAAGCAACTAAACTAAATTTAATCCGCATAACTTAATTTATCAAATTAATCATTATTGGACGTTAGAAACTTATGATTCATATTTAAAGATTAAACTTCAAATAAATTTAATACAATTAATAAGAATAGCGCAGTTTTCACATTGTGGTTTTGTTACTGTTTTCAAAGAAATCGATTTGCCATAGAGAACCGGATGAGTATTTTAAACGACCCAAGTATAGTTCTTAGTAAATCAAATATTCATCGGCAGTTCTAGCTAATAAGTAAGAGTGCTATATTCGGCTGTGCCGAATCTTATATAACCTTTACCAAAGTGTTTTTATGTAGTATAGAGGTACATACATAAGCACATACATAAAGTAAAAACAAAAAGAAAAAAATAATTTGACCTAGTTACTTTTATGTACAAAAAAGTAAATTTACAAACCCTAGAATCATTATATTAGATTTTTCTGATTCCTTATATCAATCTAGTAGTTCTTAAAAAAATATAGAAAGTGTGTTAAGTAAAAGAAGAAAAAAGGAAATTAAAAAAAATATTTTACTTAGTTACTTTAATATCCAGAAAAAAGGTCAAAGTTTCCAGCTCTGGAGCTGTGGTTTTTATTTTTATAATTTTTTACACCAAACTTTTCTTTCCAAAACGTAAAATATGTATAATCTATAAAGGAAAAGATAAAAATTAACTAGACTTAGTTACTTTTGTATATCACAAAAAGTGTAACCTTCCCAACCCTGAGATCATTCTTTTTGATTTTTCTGATTTCTTACACCAATCTCTTTCTTTTAAGATTTTAAGATATGTTTAATTTATAGAAAAAAGGAAAAATTTGTTTTAGTAAGTTACTTTTGTACAAAAAAAGTTAAAGTTTTCCAACCCTGGAATCGTCTTTTTAATTTTTTAACTTTTTTATTTTGAAATACCAAATACATTTGTACTGAAGTATAAAATATTTTTATTTTATAAAAAAAATAAAAATTTGTTTTCGGTAGCTAATTTTTTATATCACAAAAAGTGTGGGTTTTCCAACCCTGAAATCATACTTTTTGATTTTACTGATTTCTTATACTAATCTCTTTCTTTTAAGAATATAAGGTATCTTTAATTTATAGAGAAAAAGGAAACATTTGCTTTAGTAAGTTACTTTTGCATAAAAAAAAGGTAAAGTTTTCCAACCCTGGAAAGGTGTTTTAAACTTTTTTAAATTGAAATACCAATTTTATTTGTACTATAGAATAAAATAAGTTTATTTAGTTTTCGGTAGTTAATTTTTTATATCACAAATAGAGTAACCTTCCCAACCCTGGAATCCTTCCTTTTTTTATTTTTCTGATTTCTTACACTAATCTCTTTCTTTTAAGAATATAACATATCTTAAATTTATAGATAAAAAGGAAAAATTTGCTTTAGTAAGTTATTTTGTATAAAACAAAGTTAAAGTTTTCCAACCCTGGAAACATCTTTTTGATTTTTTGAAGTTTAATTTTTAATTTGAAATACCAACTTTATTCATACTGAAGTATAAAATAAGTTTATTTAATAAAAAAAGTAAAAATTAAGTTTCGGTAGTAATATTCTATATCTCAAAAAGTTTCAGTTTTCCAACCCTGGAATCATCCTTTTTGATTTTTCTGATTTCTCACATCAATCCTTTTCTTTTCAAAATATAAGAATTGTTTATTTTATAGGAAAAAAGGTAAAATTGATATAGTAAGTTATTTTGCATAGGAAAAAAAGTTAAAGTTTTCCAACCCTGGAAACGTCTTTTTGAATTTTTTAAATTTTTTTTTATTTGAAATACTAATTTTATTCGTGGTGAAGTATAAAATAAGTTTATTTAATAAAAATAAATAAAAAATTAGTTAAAGGTAGTTAATTTTATATATCACAAAAATCGTAGGTTTTCCAACCCTGGAATCATCCTTTTAATTTTTCTGATTTCTTACATCAATCTCTTTCTTTGAAGAACATTAGATTTGTTTAATTTATAAAAAAAAGGAAAAATTTGCTTTAGTAAGTTACTTTTGTATAAGAAAAAAATTAAAGTTTTCCAACCCTGGAAATGTCTTTTTCATGTATTAAACTTTTTTTTATTTTTTAATATCAATTTAATGTGTACTGCAGTATAAAATAAGTTAATTTAATAAAAAAAAAATAAAAAAATAGTAAGACCTAGTTACTTTTATATATTACAAAAAGTGTAAGTTTTCCAACCCTGGAATCATCCTTTTTGATTTTTCTGATTTGCTACACCAACTTCTTTCTTTTAAGAGTCTAAGATATGTTTAATTTATAGAGAAAAAGAAAAAAAATTGTTTTAGTAAGTTACTTTTGTATATGAAAAAAAATTAAAGGAAACGTCTTTTTAATTTTTTTAACTTTCTTTTTTAATTTGGACATACCAATTTAATTTGTACTGAAGTATAAAATAAGTTAATTTAATAAAAAAAAAATTTAAAAATTAGTTTACGGTAGTTAATTTTTATATCACAAAAATTTTAAGTTTTCCAACCCTGGAATTGTCCTTTTTGATTATTTTGATTTTTCAACCCAATTTCTTTCTTCTTAGAATATAAGATATATTTAATTTATAGAAAAAAGGAAAAATTTCTTTTAGTAAATTAATTTTGTATAATTTTGTATAAAAAAGTTAAAGTTTTCCAACACTGGAAACGTCTATTTAATTTTTTTAATTTTTTTTTTAATTTTTTTTTTATTAAGAAATATTAATTTTATTCATACTGAAGTATAAAATAAGTTTATTTAATAAAAAATTATTAAAAACTAGTTTTCGGTAGTTATTTTGTGTGGCAAAATGAAGCTTAAGCTTCCCAGCTCTGAAACCGTTTGCTCGATTTTGCTGACTTTCAGTACCAATCTTATTTCGACCACTTCTGACACACCAGTCTAAGACGAAGTCTCTAGCTTTTCTGGGAGCTTCGGAAAACCGATTTCACGTACAGACAGACGGGCAGACGGACATCGCTTATTTGTCTTCCCTATGCATAAGGATCCAGAATATATATACTTTATGGCTCGCTTATTAATATTCTAGAAATTACAAACGGAATGACAAACCAATATATACCCTTTTACCATTTTTTGGTAAAGGGTATAATAATCTTAACATTTTCATAGAACTGTAAAATTTAGGCGATCCCTACAAATTTCATTCAAATATATTTCTTTTAAAATTGAATTTAAGCCCACCTTATTTCATTAGTATAAGTTAATAACAAAAATCTCGAAAAAAATTAAATTTTTGTTGGTCAAAAGGAAATTATAGCGCCATGTAATTTTTTTTGGCATTTCCAATTAAATTATTTCCAGTTAAGTTAAAACAGCTTTCTTAGATAAATAAAATTAAGTCAAATATGCATAATATGTTAATTTATACCAAATCTTAATTTTAAAACAATAAGTTCAAGGACATGGCAACGTTCAATATATGCTTAAGTATAAAAAATGCATTACAGTTGCAATCACAAGTCTGTAAAAACTTATAAAACTATACAATAAAGCTCTCTGGCAAATTTCTCTTCAATTGTTTTAGATTTATGACTACTTGCCATATATCCTTTTCTTCAGTAAATTAAATTTTATTTAAAATTGCTATCGTAATGCAACAAAAATTTCAAAAAAACTTGTAATATCACATACATACAATATGTGTTAAATTTCATTTCCATAGCTGCAAGGATAAGCCTACCTGCCATATATCCTTTTTTTGCAAACTGAACTTTAGCTAAATTTCCCGTAATGGCTTCACTTACAATGAAATTTAACAGATAACTTAAGTAGACAATGTAAGAAATAATCATAAGTTTTTACTGCATAAAAAAAATTTAGTATTTCAGAGTAAAGACATATTGCAGGAAGTTTTATCCTTGCTTGGTGTCAAAAGAAATTTTCCAGATATCTTTACTAGACAATTTTAGAAGTTATTATTAGCTTTGAAGGTATACTGGTTAAAATCATTACTCAGATTAAATTTTTTAATATAAGGATATATGGCAGTCATTCATAATATTTTACCCATAGAAATTATATAAGCCAGAAAGTTTAACTGTATAATTTAAGCACTAATTAAAAACTTTTTTTTTATATATAACCGTAGTTGAAATTAAGTGTTTGAAATCGAGGATATTTAAGGGATAGATACAGGTGTATGTCATTGCAGCATTAAAATTTAATATACTTGAAAGTTTAACTGCATAGTTCTGGGAGTGAGCAAAATTGCGTTATGTTTTCTTTATATTTATAGTATTAATAAAATAGCTAAAATTCAGGATATATGGGAGATAGGTACAAGTGTTTTTAAGTTCTTTTGATTGTAGTTTTAGTTCAAATACGATATTAAGGATCAAGGATATACAAGGAAATTCTGGCAGCAGGCATCTTATAACAACGTAATAGAAATATTTTTTAATGCTTTACATTTAATATTAAGGTGTTATCACTAATTTTCACTGCATCTCGAGGATGATTGTGACTAAAACTTAAATTTCAGTATTAAGCACATATGAGCGGCAAACATATCCTTGTTTTTATTGAAATTAAACTCTTTATACAGCTGCCCTGTATTATTTTGGTTGTCGTAGTAAAGTTTCACTGCATTCTAAGTAGAATTCTAGCTAAAATTCAATTCATCAAATAAAGGATATAGGACGGGTGAACATATCCTTGCCCTGATTGATCTGAAATTTTCTAGAAAGTTTAGGTAATTTTGTGGCACAAATTGTTGTAGTATAAAATGATACTTTTAGTCTACGTTTAAGTATCTTATTGGCAAACTTTTGTGAAAGGAGCTAAAAATTCCTACAAAGAGAAAAGTTAGAGGCTTAAAGTGTTCCACAAAAACATGTCTCACACAACCAGTTAAACTTTTTAGGGAATGTCATATCAATCGGTGCAAGGTTGAGATTACCTGCCATATATCCTTTATTTTTATATAGTTAATTTCAGCTACAAAAATTGCTAAAACACGTCCTATACCCAAAATGCATGTTCAAATGATAATGTTGGTTGTTGCATTTTTGTATTTTATAAAATTGCTGCCATTTTATATTGTCAATTCCAATTGATGGCCTACAATCCAAAAATTATAACATTTCAACTTCTAGACCACATACAGTTGCAACTAATTGAAGCATATTTAATTCCAATTTAAGTAGAATTAAATTTAGACGTCAAGGTACGCTGAACAGCTGGAATTAAAGCAAACAAAAACAGAGCAAATATTCACCAATTTACTTTTCTAATAACGCTTTCCTTTTTGCATAACTTTCTCTTAATTATTCACTGCTTTGCAAATAAATTATATATTAAGCTTTAGCTGACAGCAGCTTTTTATATGAATTTAAAAGAAAAACAAAAGAAAGTTCCTTAAGTGGGCATTAATTTAAAACTTTCATTTAAAAACGCAAAGCTTTAGCTTTTAGTACGAAATTCACCTGCTGTTGTTCCTTTTCTATGTTTTGCTGCTATTGTTTCACAATACAAACTATTTTTCATTTCTTTACTTTTAAAGTATGAGTTTTTATTTTATTATTTCTTTAGTTCCTTGTGCCTTAAGTCTGTAGGCTACACTTGAAAGTCCTTTTGTATGCCCGCAGAATGTAATGAATTATTATTTAATATATTTTTTTTTTATTATTCACTAACTGTCATTTAAGTTGCGGCTAATGTCTCTCTTAAGGGGGAGCTTTCAGCATAATTTTCACTTATCAATAGCTTTCAGCGTTGAGACCAAATTCAAATTAGGAGCCATGAATTATTGAAAATGATTTATTTATGCTAAAGTCAACATATTGTGTATCTTCACAGGACTTGATTGCATGACTTTCTTTCTTTATGTCAAGATTTCTTTATTTATTTAAAGTATAATAAATGAAATCAATTTATGAAATTGTGCCTGATGTTTGCTGCTTGCTGTGATGCTTCGTGGTCATCAATTACATTTATAAGTTTTTTTTTCCATACGTTTCACTATAAATGGAAAATATGGATTTAAATTTGTTATTCGGTTTGTTTAATACAAAAAAAAATATTTATGTGTGACTCCACAAAATTTTGTATATGGAATTCGATTTGATAATATTAGTTTTAGTAGGAAATAAATTTCTAACATTTTAGAAAAGCTTCAAATAAATCTCTAACAAAAGGCAAACAAATTCCTAAGCAAGCCTGAGGATTTATATATTTGTATGCTACTCATTTGGAACACTCTTTTTGTATTATCTAATGGTAATATTTTCTATGATTTATGCACAATGCGCAAACTTTAACAAAAGAGCTTTTGTGCTTTCACACCGAATAGAGCACAACAGCCAAACAGATCTGAGCGATGATTTGCAAAGAAACAAAAACAAATTTAAGAGCTTTCAAAGCAGTTTACCTCAAATACAATTGCCAGAGTATGTGTGTATGGACGTAGCTGATTTCAAATATAATTTTTTTATCATCAGACATTGAGTATAGAATTCCAAATTCGTATTATGATCAACTGGAAAGGAAATTGATTTTTGTTCTAACACTTTAATGTTTGCTGGGTATTAAGAAACGCTTACATTTACTGCGAATGTATGTAAATGTGTGATCATATCTATGTTTCCTGATGCGAATGTATGCAAGTGTGTGAGCATATCTAATCTCCACAGGGCATATAAGCAATAATGAATAATTTAATGAATATATTTTTTCAACAGAGTCTCCTCTTGTCAACAGAGTCTCCTCAATAAGGCAAAAAAGTGTCGTTGTCTACATTAATTTTTTTTAGTCCTTATGGAATATTTTACGTTTATATGTACATAAACAAAATTAAATATAATTTCTATTAACACTTGAACACTTGACATTTGCAAAAGTTCAATATTATTAATTATCCAGACCATTTGTAGCCATCAATCATTCAAATATCTCAAATTATTTCCAACTTCAATGATGCCATTGTAATGTGATAAGAATGTAATTGATAATATTGCTATTTTATATAATAAAATCATCAAGCCAATTGTGATTTCATAATGAAAATATATTTTTAAATCAATAAAAGAAAATTTTGTTGTGAGTGTGTTTTTAAAATTCGTGGTCAAGTAGTAAAATGTATAATTATAAACACTTAAGGACTAAGGACACTCAAGTCCTTCAATTCCTCTCAATGCTTAAAAAATTAATTTAAGATATTAATTAAAGTATATATTTTATATGCCTGAGTACCAATTTAGTTCACATTCTTGACAGTTTTCTGAATCTAAATATTAAAAAAATTTAATTTAGAAAAAATTATATAAATTAATTAATCTCTATAAGGAAATTTCCATCCAGACCAACAATTGAAATTGAAAGTAGTTCGTTTTATCATAATTTCATAGAGCAACCCATTTCAATATGTTCGAATGCAAATTCACAAAAGTTGAACGTTTTCGTTTGAGCTTTTTCTCTACTCGTTTTGTTGCGATAAACATTCTTAAAGAGAGGCATTATCCATTGACTTTTGCTCTCTAAAATTTTTGTCTGAGAGAAGAAAGAGTCACAAAAGAAGGCATACAAAACTAGGCGATTCCAAATAACGGTAAATTTTTGCTTTGTAAAATTGTATATTTCTCATGTCACGTGCGACATTATTACTGATCGAGAGAACATGCAGAAAGCTCTTCAAATATTCACTGCAGATATTTAATACAATAAAAATAAACAAAAACTGTGTGAAAAATATTAAGATATATAATGGTGGTAACCACATAAAATTGGTCACGTCAGATAGCGTAAGTGTAAAATTTAAAAAAAAAAATTTTTTTAATAAAATTTTTTACATACTTTTTAACTAATCAAATTTAAGTGCAAAATTAAAAAAATAGTTTGTTTTATTTAAAAATTTTATTAAATAAATTTAAATTATTTAAATTTAAATGAGAAAAAAAAACAAAGAGATTTGAAAATGGTGGAAATAAAATTTGAAGGAAGATGAAATATTTTTACAAATCTATAAATTAAAATAACAAGGAAAGAATTTGAAGTGCTAGGAAAAAAATAAAGCATTGACTGAAGGAAAAATTAAATGACTGAAGAGAAAATAGGCAAGCATAAAGTCGGCAGCAGCTCTCAGAAATGCGATATTGTGATTCAGCACAAAACGAGTCTAACAAATTTTAGCAAAATAAAACTCTAAAATTCGTAAAAAAAAAAGGTAAGAAATGTATTGCGATATTTGCTGAACTAATAGTTGCTGAAGTGTTCCAGCTATAGAGCGATTGTCCTTCTTTTTCTATCTTGTTCAAGAATTAAAAGTAATAAAATCGTGTATGGTATTCCTGATACTATTTTCATTTAAATTTTCTTAGCTTTGCACTCATACCATTGGTTTTTGTTAAGTACCAGTTTTTCAATGCCTGTAAAATTGATTACAGCTGATTTCAGCAAAACCTTAAGCAATATTTTAATGATAATAACTTTAGAATGTTGTACACTAATATTTTTTTAAATGGTTTTTTTTTCAGTTTTAGTCACAGTCGCACGTGACATGTTTTTCCATCATGATATTTTCCACTTCTTTTCTTCCGTTGCTTTTAAAAAAAAAAAAAAATTTTAAATTTGTTTTTGTTTTGAAAGTAAGTGTGCAAAAATTCGAACGTTGTCGACAGTTTGGTTATTATTATGTTTAATAAATACATCGTTGGTTGCTTCTGTTACTTAAAACGCATTTTTATACTGATCTTATTTATTTATGATATTGTAAAAAGACCAGAACAAAAAATATAAATATCATGATGAAAAAAAATATATGTCACGTGCGACTGTGACTATATATAAAAAAATATTAATAATTTTTAGGTAAAATCAAAGCCATCTTCAAGGGACATTAATAAACATTCTAAAATTATTCACACTAAAATATTGCTTAAGGTTTTGCTAAAATCAGTGTTTTAATGGTAGGTCACAAAAACAGCTCTTGCTTCTGTCTCAAGCGAATGCCTCGGCTTTTTTGCACTTTTTTTGAAAAATATAAATTGCTCAAAATCTAACTCAACACTTATTACAAGCAAACCTCGATATAACGAATCTTGCTTCAACGAAAAAACGAACGACCAAATTTTTTTATATTAGTAACCTTATATAGCGAACACTATATTAATTTTATACGGGATATAACGAATGATTAAAAAAAAAATATTGCAAAATAAAAAACAAATCCTTGCTAGCCACATATTTCTAATAAAGGGTGTTTTTTTTAGAGGTGTAGAACTTCGTATTAAAATAAAACACAAGAAAATCGTTTTAATGTCCATCAATTTGGCTTTATTGGAAGGATAATTTTATGCCATTAATGTTTAAATATGATTTCGGGCATGTGGCCGCCGCGGCTGGCTCAAATAAAGCCAATTCTACAGGTCCAATTTTCAACCACTTTTTCGAGCATATGGGGCCGTATGTTGGCAATAACGCCACGAATGTTGGCTTCCAAGTCCCCTAACGTTTCTGGTTTGTTGGCGTAGACGAGCGACTTCACATATCCCCAAAGAAAATAATCCAATGGTGTCAAATCACACGATCTTGGTGGCCAATTGACAGGTCCATTCCGCGAAATTATGCGCTCATCGAATGTTTCCTTCAATAAATCGATTGTGACGTGCGCTGTGTGGCATGTAGCGCCGTCTTGTTGGAACCACAACTCATCCACATTCATGCCATCCAATTCGGGAACAAAATAGTCGGTTATCATGGCTCTATACCGGTCTCCATTAACGGTAACTGACTCTCCAGCATTATTTCGGAAGAAGTATGGCCCAATGACTCCGCCAGCCCATAGAGCACAACAAACAGTCAGTTTTTGTAGATGTAATGGCGTCTCAAGGGTCTCATTTGGATTCTCTTCACTCCAAATGCGGCAATTTTGCTTGTTGACGTTGCCATTCAACCAAAAATGAGCCTAATCACTGAACAAAATTTTGCGATGAAAATCAGCATCGAGATCAATCTCATTTTCGGCCCATACACCAAAATCACGACGCATTGCATGGTCTCGCGGCTTTAATTCTTGCACAAGCTGGATCTTGTAAGGTCGCAAGCCAAGATCTTTGCGCAAAATCTTCCATAAAGTTGATGGACAAAGCTCCAATTGCTGTGCACGGTGGCGAATCGATTCATTCGGGTCCTCTTCAACATTTTGCTCTACAGCGGCAATTGTTTCTTCGGTGCGCACTGTTCGACGTCTCTGCGGATGCGTATTATCACATAGAGTAAACGTAGTGCCAAAACGATCCATGGTTAATCGAATTAATTGCTCTGATGGACGATTATGTCGACCATAAAATGGACGGAGCTTGCGGTAAACTTCGCGAACTGAACCATTATTTTCGAAATAAATTTGCACGATTTGCAAGCGTTGTTCTTTTGTCAACCTGTTCATGATAAAATGGCAAACCAAACTAAATATTAATCACTTGACAGCTGACAAAATGGCCGCCAGTTAAAAAAGTGATGCCAACTTAAAGTTCTATACCTCAATAAAAAACACCCATTATTTACTGCCTTATATAGCGAATATTTTTATAAATGTGTGTATGACGAATGGCAAAAAATATATTATAAAAATCTACAGCAGCAATGTGAATGCAAAAGAAAAATTAGGCCTGTCATTATATCGTTCGTTATAACGATACTTTTCTTTATAGGGCTAATTTAAAGCTATAAATTGTTTCTATTATGGATAATAATTCGTTTGTTTTAACTTTTTTCACTTTAAATGTACACGACGGTCACGTTCGACATCAAGGATATGACCATATGTTATTAAAATAGCAAAACTAATCATTAACATTGTTATACAGCTTATAAAATATGCATAATATTATAAAATAAGAAAAGAGTATTCGAATAATCGAATAATATTAATTTTTATTTTTTTTTAATGGAATCAAAACTAGTATCATGCTTTTATAATAATTTTAAAATAATTCGATTCATATATTTATTTTATTCCGCTTTGGAATATAATTTTTAACATGTATTCATTAGAGTAATCGAATAAAATCATTTAATCAATTGCTTATAATTTTTTATTGTTAAGAGAATAAAAATTAAAATAAAAGTTTTTCGTAATAATTGTAAAATTTATTCCTTTCACATATTTGTTTATTTATTATTCCATAATTAAAATTTAATTTTTTAACACTTATCCATTCAAATCAATTAATCGAATAATTTAATTTTTATTTTATTTTTTTATTGGGGGAATAAAAACTAATATAACTCCTTTATAATAATATTAAATCTTATTGAATTCGTATATTTATTTTATTTCATACTTGAAATATAAGTTTTTTGCCCTTATTTATTCGTGTAATGGAATAAAATACATTAAACGAATTAATTTTAATTTTTTATTAAGAGAGTAAAAACTGACTAACTAACTTTTCCATACTAAATTTAAAATTTATTCGGTTAATATATTTATTTTATTCCATACTTGAAATATAATTATCAACACTTATTCGCTCAAATAATCGAATAAAATCAATTAATCGAATAATTTTATTTTCTTTCTTTTATTAAGGGAGTTGTAACTTAACTAACTTTTTCTTAATAATTTTAAAATTTATTCGATTCATACATTTATTTGATTCCATTTTGAAATATAATTTTTAACACTTATTCATTAGAATAATCGAATCAAGCCAGTTAATCGAATAATTAAAATTATTATTATTATTATTTTTTATTTTTTTTTTTGTCAATGGAATAAAAACTAACATGTATAACTTCTTCATAATAATTTTAAAATTTATTTGGGTCATATACTTATTTTCTTCCGTAATTGAAATACAATTTTGAAAAAAATTATCCATTCGAACAATCGAATAAAATCAATTAAGAGAATGACTTTTATTTTTTTTACTATTTTTTTTTTTTTTTTTTTGATTAAGGGAATAAAAACTAATAATTATTATGTTGAAATTTATTCTGCTCATATAATTATTTTATTCCATAACTCTTACATACTTTTTAACACTTATCCAGTCGAATAATCGAATAAAACCAGTTAATCGATTTTTTTTTTTTTTTATTAAGAGAAGGAATTAAAACTTAAATAACTTTTTCATAATAATTTAAAAATTTAATCGGTTCACATATTTATTTCATGCCTTAATGGGTAATATAATTTTTTAAAACTTTTGCATGCGAATAATCGAATAAAATGAATCAATCAAATGATTTTATTAATTTTTTTTTAAATAGTTTTTTTTTCGAATAATAAGCTTTATTTAAAAATTTTTTTAAGCTTCGGTATTAGTAGCTGATAGCTAAAAGGTTGCTCTTTTAACCATTTAACTTATGCACATATGACGTATAAGTTAAATAAAATATAAAAATCACGTATGTAACGTTTATGTTAATTTGTGTCATCAGAATTTATTCAAAAGTAAGCCGCTTATGTGCTTAAAATATTTTTCAAGCTATTAATGTGAGAAATAATAGCATTCAATAATTCGAAAAATGTGGGTTCGTTTGGAATGAAAATTATATTTAATAGGGCTTTAGGTTTTTTATGTCAGGCAACAGGTAAAAATTTAAATATTCAAAAATTACTTCAGAAAAAGTCAAAAGAAAGCTAAAATTTACATAACAATCATACTAAATGGTTAGACAAGACCAATTTATTTTATATAGGCTATAAAGCATAAAAATAAAATACCATCAAGGATATTATTTGATGGTCAATTTCATCAATTTAAAATTACACCTTTGAAAAATTATATTTATTATTACCAAAAAAATTAAATATTTATAGCATTAGAAGGAAATAAAAACGACTGCCAATTATATTGTTATTTGTTTTCAAATACATTTATTTTATTATAGAAAAACGTTGTTGAATGTTTTTTTTGTGTTTATACAAATCTCGATTTCACTGACAAGCGGAAGTCAATAAGCGAGACAAGAAACCAAATGGAAAATTATACAAATGCATGAGAATTAAACAGACATGTTTACTTCAGCAAATAGAACGAAAAAAAACTTGATAAGGAAGTAACCAGGGACAAAGCGAACTGCCAAGAAAAGTCAAAAATTTAAGAAATAATAATAGTGATTTTAAATAATAGGAGCTATTTACTACCATGACAATCATACTGAGAAATATTTTTAGTTAGAAAACAGAAAGTTATATTATTTGCGTTTTATTTTTGGTTATATTTAAGATAACCGAGAACAACAGAATCATTTAGCCTGTTTTCTTTACATACAAAGGACAACTGAGCGAAAGTATGCTATTAGAAAATAGTCCTTCTTTAAAGCACAAGATTATGTAATTCCAAAAACCAACCCAAAAGGTTTGCTAACGATGACTATGGCGTTTCCTCGCCCACTTTTTTAAAGCATGATCCTGTCAGCTTAAAAGGTCAGCGTGTATGCCACAAGAATCGTTTAACTAAAAGCATTTGATATATAATACTAAACGTCAATAAGCGTGGCCACGCCTACTTTTTTAAGCACGATATTGAGTCGTGGCAAGATTTTAAGATGCTTGTCAAGCTTTGCAGCAATTGAATGAGTAAAACTATGAATAATAAAAGACCAAAATATTAAGGGGCGTGGTCACACCTATATATTTTTCAAAAATGTACAACTATTGCAATAATTGCAATAATTGCACGATTATTTTTAGTCGATTAATTATTTTCATTCGATTAAAAGAAAAAATTTTTTTATTTATTTGTATGCTTAAGTATTTTTAAATTTAAAATTAATAAATATGCACGCTATAATTTTTTTATATGTTCGACTATTTGATTGAAGTCCTTGTTCGATTAATCGATAAATTTTATTCCTTAATATTATTCGAAAACTTCATTTTGCAATTCAAGATATATAAATTCTCTAAAAAACTATTACAATAACTGCTGCTTCGATTACTTTGTAATGGTTTTTTTTTATTCGATTAAAGGCACCCATTTCTTAAACGTATTTGAATGCCTTAGTTGTCCCAAATTTAGAGCAAATATATATACGCTAAATTTCTCTTAAATGTTCTTTTGTTTGATTATAAAAAGAACTATTCTAAACATTCGATTCGATTTTAATCGATTATTTTTTTTATTCGATCAGGGGAATACCTTTTTTTTAATTTGTTGGAATGTGTTTCCAAATTTATAATAAAAATTAATGCAATAAATTTCTCTTCAATGTAAAATTATTTTATTGAGTTTGTTTTCGATTAATCGATAAGTTTTATTTTTTAATGCTATTCGAAAACTGCATTTTGCAATTCAAGATATAAAAATACTCCAAGCAAATGCAAAACTATTGCAATAATTGCTGTTTCAATTATTTTTTAATCGATTATTTTTTTATTCGATTAAAGGATTAAGTTTTTAAATTGATTGGAACTCCTTAGTATTCCCAAAATTTTGCAAGATACAAAAATTACTCTACTAAAATGCTCAACTAATCCAATAACTGATAGTTTGATTATTTCTTATTCGATTATATTTTTATTCGATTAAAAAATTAAATTTTTGTAAATTTGTTGGAGTAACTAAGTGTTTCCAAACTATTCTAAGCATGCTCGTATGTAAAACTATTCCAATAATTGCTATTTCGATTATTTTTTAACCGGCTATTAATTTATTCGATTAAGGGAATACATTTTAAAATTTGTTGGAATAACTAAGTGTTTGAAAAATTATTATTAAAACAAATGCAATAAATTTCTCATCAACATGCGATTTATTTTTGATTAACCGATAAATTTCATTACTCAAGATTATTCGAAAACTGCATCGATTATTTTTTTATTCGATCAAAGGAATAAATTTTTATGAATTTTTTGGAACAGCCCGAACATTTTGGAAAATTTATGGTAAACTATAAATTTTCTAAAATGTTCGAGTATTTGATAACGCTTGTTTTCGATTAATCGATAAATTGAAAACTTCAATATTTTTCGAATAACAAATTTTGCAATTTAAGATTAAAAAAAATATTCTACTAAAATGTTCGATTATTTTTTTTTTATTCGACTAAAAAAAATAAATTTTTTAAATTTGTTGGAATAACTAAGTGTTTACAAATTTATACTAAAAATAAATGTATTATATTCCTCTTAAATGCTCGAGTATTCGATTAAATTTGTGTTCAATTAATCGATAAATTTGACACGTCAATATACATATCTTCAAAATAACACAGTTTATAATTTAAGAAAAATATTGTACATTCCATTAATTTTTATTTCTATTATTTTTACTCGATAATTTTTTTATTTGATTAATCGATCAGTTTCGCTCGCCAGTGTTTTTAAAATAATAAATTTAGCAATTTAACAAAAAAAAAAAATATTTTGCACAAATGTGATGCTATATCGATTACTTTTTACTCGATTATTTTTTTATTCGATTAGCAAAATTACATAAGGCACAAAATTAGTGAGCGTGGTCCCTCTGGATATTCTGGTCATGGTAACAACTCAAAGCTTTACCCTCTCAGAAAAAAACATAAGCCTTCAGTTAAAAATCAAACTTTTTTCAAAAAAAAAGGACAAGTCTCTTACAACTGATTCTGACAGAGAAAGTCTAACAAAAATAACCGTAAGTCGGCGTTTTTGTTTTCAAATATATTGAGATGTAAACTTTAATCCAACAATCCTTTTATTGTTGAATTTTCTACAACCTTATTTATTTTTTATTATTATGGTTAATATGGTGAGAGCTTAAGTGAACTTAATGGCAGCTCAGCATATCATACAGGTCTCACTGCTCCACATCTTTCTCCATAATTATAAATCCTCCTGTTTATCCATCTATAGTATGTGAGATTATCAAACTGCTATGCACTTCTAAAAATATTAGCTACCATTCTACTATCAACAAAAGAATTTAAGGCAGCAAAAACTAATTTTTTTTTATTACAATACCAACACACATGCACTCACATTCATACATAAAAGCAAAACAATTGCTGTACTTGCAATATCTGCAAATCCTTTATTTGCCAATAACAATCAAAACTGTAGCTTAAACCATATTACACATTTCCAATTTCTATGTCAACCCTTGCTCTTTTGTGCAGCCGACATTGTATGAGACAATGTGTTTACGTGTTTTTTGTTTTTATATCATTATCCTTTTTCTTTTGTGTCGGTCTGCCTGGCTCTATCAATACACTGCCAAAACAAATTACGAGTACTTTGGCAAATCCTTGTTCTCGTGACCTCATATTTTATCGGATATGTAAAACAAGAGCCAGACAGAAATAAGAATTTATAAATATTTAATAGCATGTTGGTCTATATTAAATTGCGGAATGAATTCAAGAATACACGTATTACAAAAATGTTGGCAAACACTGAGTCAATAGTTTAACCTTCATTTACTACACTTGCCAAAGTGATTAACTCCACAACCGGCCAAAAAGAAAAAAATAAGTGAAACAAGAAAAATGAAGAGGAATACTTTCCCAATTTGGGTTTTTTAAGCATTTTGTTTGTATTCATATCAAGGATAATTTTGTTTTGAATGATGATAAATAACTAGGATTCAAAATGATTTTTTTTTTCAAATAATCAAAAAAAATGTTATCAATATTATTATTAAGTTTTAAAATAATTAACTAAAATAACAATCATATTTTCTAAATTTCTGTAGAATATGGGAATACTCAATTAGTTTCATTCGATTAAAGTAAGGTTGCGAATAATTTTTGTTATATATTATTTTTATATATAAAAATATGGGCTAAAATTCTGAGGAATATATAAATATATTCGCTCAATTTATCTAATGAAATTTTCATTTTTATTTTAATGAATAAATTTTTCAAATAAAGATGAAAATATTTGAAAAATTTCTATTTTTTGATTCGAATAATCCAACAATTTTATTTATAGTATGTATTTCTAAAAAAAATTTATTATTTTTCAATTTGGAATACAAAAATATTCAATTTGCAAGTAGTCGATTAAAAACTTTATTCGAATATTTTTTATTCGATTAATCGAACACTGTTTTCTTATATGTTCTTGCATATTATTAATTTTGTGATGGATTAATCGACATTTTGCAATTTATAATATAAAAATACTTCTCACATATGTACAACTATTCCAATTATTGCTATTTCGATTATTTTTATTAAATTTTTTTTCATTCGATTAAAGAAACAAATTTCTTATTTTCTTTTTGAATGCTGAAGAATTTTCAAACCTAGAATATATATATATCTGCTATTAAATTTCTTAAATGTTCGAGTATTCGACAGAGTTTGTAGTCGATTAATCGAATTTTATTCATAAAAATTTTTCGAAAACACATTTTGCAATTAAGAATTTAAAAATACTATACACACTTTAATTTCTATTTCGACTGTTTTTGACTCGATTAATATTTTTATTTATATTTATATATAATTATATACCATATTATTATATTTTTATTTGATTATATATGTATATATGAAAGCATAAGTATTTCCAGATTTTAAAGATATATGCATACAATAAATAACTCTTAAGTCTTCGGTTGTTTAATTAAGTCTGTGTTCGATTTATCGATAAATTTCATTCTCCAATATTATTGGAATGACATATTTTGCAATTTAAGAAATAAAAATATTCTAAGCAAAATTACAACTTTTCAAATAATTGTTATTCCGATTATTTTATACTCGACTAATTTTTTTTATTCGATTAAAAGAAAAATTTTTAAATTTTTTGGGATAACTGTTTCCAAATTTAAAATTAAAATAAATGCATTATATGTATTTCTCTTAAATGATCGAGTATTCCATTAAATTTGTGTTCAATTAATCGAAAATTTACAGTCGTCAATATTTATAAAATAACACATTTTGCAATTTAACATATAAAAATATTGTACACAAATATATTCCATTAATTGTTATTTCGATTATTTTTTACTCGATTAATTTTTTTATTCGATTAAAGGAACAAATTTTTTGAGTTTATTTGAACTCTTTACTGTTTCAAAATTTAGAATAAATACGTATATAATAAATTTCTGCTAAATTTTTGGTTATTTGATTAAGTCCGTGTTCCACCTCCTTTATTTGTTACTCGATTACTTTTTATTCAATTAAAAAAATAAATTTCTTAAATTTGTTGGATTAAGTGTTTCAAAATTTATAATGATTATAAATACATTATATTTCTTTTAAATTCTCGAGCATTTGGTGAATTTGATTAATCGATCAATTTTATTGCCTAATATTATTCGAATAACATATTTTGCTATTTAAGATAAAAAAAATATTTCAAGCAAATGTACAACTATTCCAAAAATTGTTATTTCGACTATTTTTCACTCGATTACTTTTTTTTATTCGATTAAATTGACAAATTTTTTATATTTATTTGAACACCTTAATATTTCCAAATTTATTATAAATACGTGTACAATAAATTTCTCTTAAATGTTCCAAACAAATGTAAAATTATTCCAATAATTGCTATTGTTCATCGATTATTGGATTGTTATTTAATCGCTTATTATTTTTGATTCGATTTACACTGTGAATTTGAGCCTTAATATTACAAACAATAAATACTGATGACCAGAAAATTTTAACAATGCTTAAGAAAAAAATTAGGCTTACTAAAAACACTTTAATTTATTCGTTCTTTTTAAAAATAAATTTAATATCGATTTTTTAAATTGAAGAGAATTTTTGTTATTTATTTGAATAATATATTTACTCGTTAAAGGGAATTTTTTTGTTATTAAACTAATTTTCGTAAAAGTAAAAGTTCCGTGTCTTTTAAAAAAAATTTTATTCGAATAAAATTTAATATTAATTCGTTTAATCGAATAAAATATTTTTTGTTTAATCCTTTATTTTTATTAATGAAAATTGATTTAATATTTGTTTCTTAATTCAAATGAATTTTTGTTATTTATTCGAATAATCCGCTCAGATCAAGCACCAAAATTTTATGTGTATAATATTTATGATTTAGAATACAAATTTGTATCTGTTAAAAAATAAATAAAATAAAAAAAATTTATAGTTACTTGCTATAATACTCGAATAATTTTTACTCGATTAATGAATTTTTATTTTTTAAATAAAAATTAAGAGTCTCGAAAAATTTTTTTGCTTACTCGAATAAAATCTATAATATATTCGTTTAATCTAACAAAAAAATTTTTTTGGTGAATATTAATTCTTTCTTAATAACTTAAAAATAAATTAAATATTGGTTTTTTTATGAAAATAAATTTTTTTATTTATTCGAATAAATCCACTTCGATTCGAGAACAATAAATTTGTATCTGTTATTGAATAAAATTAAAAATATAAAATAATCTGGACTGTGTGAGATTAACACTTTTGTGTTGCTCCATATCTATTCGAATAATTTTTACTCGAGTAACTTATATCAAATTCCTTTTTGTTAGTATGTATTTTTTTTTTATTTTTTTGCATTCGATTTAGCTAATACATTTTTTGAATGCGAGAACGTTGGTTTAATTATTTCCAAGTTTATGATAAGAAAAGTAATTTCAATAAATTTCTCTTTAATGTTCGATTATTTTATTGAATTTATTTTCGATTAATCGATATAAGATACCACAATATTCTAAGCAAATGTACAACTATTACGAAGTTAATAAGCGATTTTTTTTTTATCTCTGAGACTTAAAAATAAATTTAAGTTGTGGTTTTTTCATGTTTGGTGAATTTCTTATCAAATTAACGTTGGCCGAAATCTTTATAATAACGCGTTTTCACAGTTTGCTATTTTACTTAATTTCGTTTTATTTTTTTAATATTGCTAAAAAGGATTTACTGCTTACTTAAAAGCTTCGCAATTATTGTAATATTTTAAACAACAGACTACTTTTGTTTCAGCATATCAATTTTTTTAACTGAGCAAATGCTTTTTATTTTTGGAAATAAATTTATTTTTTTAAGCAAATATTGCTTTAGTGTATAAAATCATATTCAATGAATAAATACCACGAAGCACGTTCTCTCATGCTTTATACATACATATGCAAGTGAAAATTTCATACACATCGAGCTTTTGCTGCAAGAGAGTCATAACTCGAAAAGTTTTATTTTATAGTTAATATTACAGAACTAAACCTCCTACCGTTCTTTATAAATATTTTGTATAAATTTTGAACAAATATCTGAAAAGGAAAGTTACACGTAAATATCACTCATTTACTTCAATAATGTTTTAACTCAACAAATTCAATTTTTTAGTTAATATTGCAGAATTATTTCTAATACATATTGTGTAAAAATTTCATTTAAGTTATACTGTATACTCAACTCTTAAGCTGGGGTCACACGATTGGCACAATGTACAAATTTTCGTAGGCTCACTGCGATAGAGTCATAAGTAATAAGCCAAAATGACATTATTACTTAATTAAATCTTGAATAAGTCTATATGTCTTTATTAGTAATGCAGTGTGGTGCAGTTATGTAATTATATTTCAATTAGTTGAGAAATAAGGCAAATTTACTTTGTTACTTATGAATTTATTTCAGTGAGCCGACGAAAATTGGTACATTGTGCCAATCGTGTGGCCCCAGCTTTAGGAGAAAGGTACAATTTTTCTGTACAATAAGTTTTGCGCAAAATTGAAAGCTTTTCTGTAAAACTAGTTTTTTTTAGTTATGCCATTGTTGTAGTAAATGAGCGATACATTATTTAAAATTTATATTCTTAATAAAGTCAATTTATAACTGCGTTTTTTTGTAAAAGAAATATTTTTATATTGTGACTGTCTGGCAGCAAGGGCTCGATTTTGTATGCAAATGTGTGTAAGTATGTACGCATGTAAATGTGATTGTGTTTGTAAGAACGTTTACTTTGGTTGCATGCACAAGCATGCAGTATGCATTTGCACGTCTTATACACTATAATGGCAGTTATTTGCTTTTAAAAGATTTACTGAAAATGCAAATTCTTTTAAAACATTTACTAGCAGTGGTGGATAAAAATTTAGTTGCAGTTTGTGTTCTTCACAAAAAAATATATGGCGAAATGCTTTATTACATGTGCATGCGCCCTTATTAAGGCTCAGGTAGCTGAATGTAATGGAATCTACTGCAACAGTAGGAAACAGCTGATCGATATTGTTAAGTGAAAAATAATGAAAATTGTTATAGAGATAAGTATAATGTAACGTAAACTACTTTTCACATAAAAATAGCGATCAGATGTTTCCTACGTTGCAGTTACATTCCATTAAAGTCGGCTCCTCAGCTTGGTCATGCATTTAAATGTAATACTAACTCAAGCAGATTCGTTAATGCTCCGTAGAATTCAATTTCAAAAGATCACAAGAACGGAAATTTTACTGACTATTTCAATTACATTAATTTTGTTCTATTTTAAATAGAATCAACATGCGAAAACATTATATTATTCCTTTTTTAGGGTTGCATACACCAAAGGTAAAAAGGGCCTCTATTGTTTTCACAGGCTGTGTTCTCGAGAACAAATTATGTGTAAATGCCAATGTAATATACTGACAATTATATATAGACACTTGAAATATTTCAAAGTTAGTGTATTTTTATGCAGACTATAACAATTAACACTGAAATTAAAAAAAAAACACACTTAACGTAGGTTTTCCTATGTGATTTTGAGAACTGGCTGTATCTTGGAAACCGTAAGAGCAAACTCTTAAAATTTTCAAAATACAAAAATCTCCAAAACGAAATAAACAACAAAATATCGCTAAAATCCGGAAAAATCGCCAAAAACGAAAAACAATACAAAACTGAAAAGCGCTTAAACCCAAAAGCCCCAAAAACGAAAAAAGTGCCAACACTAAGAAAAATCGCGCCAAAAACAAAAAAAAATCGCCAAAACTAAAAAAATCTTTCCAACTAAAAACCAACCGAAAAATTCAACAAAAACCAAAAAATCGCCAAAAGTTAAATAAAAAGCTGGGGCTAATTCCTGCACTCGTCATCGGAATTGCATTCGAATAGAAATTCATTTCGATGACAAGAAATTTTCCGATTATGTCGCACGTTACCAAGCGCATCGATTTTTTATTTAAGTGTTGGGAAAAGGCAAATAAATTCATTTCACAACACTGAATTTCTTTTTTTTTTTAAGATTGAATTTCGAAAATTATGTCACTTAAGCTATTTTGACGGTTATGACGCGATATGTTTGTATATGTATGTAGGTACATACGCACGTATATACAGAAAAAAGAAACGAATATACATAATTACATAAATGTTATTTTAATTTTTATTTAATTAATAACTTCATAATAATTAATTAGTGTAAAGTTAGAGAATAGAAGCAGTTAATTTCTTATTTAGATGCTCCCAGAATTGGTTGATTTTTTTTTTTTTTATTTTCCCCGACAACTCTTAAGCAAAATATTATTTGCCAAGTCAGTGTGTTTTGTTATATTTAAAGTCAACTAGAAATTTTTTATATTTGTATGTTTTTATGCGACATTTGTGCACATGTTCATATACATATAAATAACAAAAATTGAAAATTTTAAAAACCCCCGACTTTTTTCAGAAAAGATGTTATATCTTCTAAATAACTGGACCGATTTTTTTCAAACATAGCTAAGAACCCTCTCGATCAAGTCATCTTTCAACTAAATGAAAATCGGTCCAGCCGTTTGGCCTGTACGTGGACACAGATAGACACAGAGATACACAGACACACTACAAACTTATAACACCCCTTTTTTAGTCGGGGGTTAATAAGTAAAATATTGAACATACATTTTCTTTTCCTTCACTTTTTCTATGTTAAACATGATTTCGAATGCCTTTTTGCTTGCAAGTAAAAACACAAACGGTTGCATTCGAATGTATGCACGTTATCGAATGCTGTCATTAAAAATTTCCATATATGTTATTCGAAACCGAATGCGAAAGTCCCAAAAGTTAAAAAACTTACGCATTTGAGTAATAATTCGCTCGCAATCGAATGCAGGGACCTGGAGTTAAAAAAATCGCCCAAAAACACAAAAAAGTCATATAAACGAAATAAACCCCCAAACCGCCAAAAAAATTTAAAAAATCGGCAAAAACCGAAAAAAAATTGAAATAAAAAAACGCTCGCTAAAATTGAAAAAATTGCCAAAAACCACAAAAAATCCCATAGACGAAAAAAGCCCCAAGACAAAAAAAAAGCGCCAAAACTAAAAAAATTGCCAAGACCGAAAAAAATTGACAAAAGGGACAAAATTATCGCCGAAAGCCGAAAAATTGGTAAAACTAAAAAATCTCTCAAAACCCAAAACAATTGTTTTGCCAAATGTTTTGCCAATTTTTTTTTTTTTTGCCAAAAAGGGCTAAAACAAAAATAACCGATTTAAAAAATTTTTTGAAAAAGTCTACATCAGGTAAGATATTCTACGAGTATTAATTATATAGGGTAAAGTTCGCATAGTATGCGAACATAGTAATTATGTATGTTAGTATGTAGTATAGCATTGCACAGATACATCTGTTTGCACTAGTTTTGCCTGTTTTTTGGATCTGGTATGAACAAATATGTTATTTATCGTTTTCTGTTGCTAGTTGTAAATGTTGATTTTTTAAGCAATTTTTGTATGGTTGGGCAATGAGCAAATGAAAACAACACATTTATTTTTTATTTTTTTTTTTTTTTTTTGTTTTTCTAAGGCAAATAAGATACATAAAACTGCTTTTACCATAAGTGCCTTATGATGTGTTGAGAAAAAATGTAATTGGCTGATGAATGAATGAATGAAAGCAAAATTGCACATATATATGTAAGTAAATGATACATGTACATATTGTTGCCATTTTAGCATTTTCACTGCTAGATGTGGCATTTTCATTAGTTAAAAAGCATTAAGCTTTTAAAAAATTCTGCTAAATGCTTTCTGGCAGAATTTGTTGAAAGTAAGAAATTTTAATTTGTAAAAAAACTTTCTTCTGTATAGACTATTCTTCTCATAAATGTACATGTAATGCAGGGTAAAGGTTCCTTGTTGATCTGCACTAGCAGTGAAACGCGCATAGGATCCAGCTAATCCCTCAATAATCAATTTTAATGTATTTTTTAATAAAAAAAAATATTTTCTGAATAAGTAAAATAATAATTTGGGGTTATTATTGCGTTAAAAAGAGTTTATACTTAATTGTAACAATTCCAAAAACACCAATTCTATGTGCTATAAAAATACCTGTAAGTACTAATAAGTTTGTATTAATATGAAATTCAAAGCTATTTCAATAATTTTTTTAATTTAAATCTGGCATTATACTTTTCTTCTGTAGAACACTTTAGCAGATTTTTTTTACAGATCTAGCATTTTCTCATCATCATTTTCTGGCAACACCGCATGTACATGAAACACATGCATTTGTAATTACTCTCAGAGCAAAATTGTCTCTTTCTCTCTCTATACTTTGGCTGGGCCACAAAATAACATAACGAACGTCCGCTCATACATACATCTGCATATCATGTATTTGTTTCAATAGTGGTTTTTTCATATATTTGTATTACAAAATGTATTTTTTGAGCAAAAACAGATCAAACAGTTGCTCAGCAGCAATACAATAAGCAATTTTTATTTGTTTTCAATTGTATTTTAATTTGGAAAAGCACGCACACACAATAACTCTTATACTACCCTGCAGAAAGTGCGAATAGTGAAATTGTGGTGATTTCCTAGTGACGTTGTCAGTAGCACTACTGACCAGGTGTACCCCAGCCAATGGTATCATCTATTTACATTTAACATTAGCTTGTCATTGAAAATCCACCACTAGACTATAGCACTACTGACTTAGTAGTTCTTTCGGGACCACATGGAGACATTGGCACCAAAGATTCAATAGTAAATTTTAGGGGCTCTAGTCTACAATAACGATATTTCCTCGCTCGTTGTCAATAGTAAAATTATAGTGATTTTCTAGTGACATTGTCAACAGTGCTACTGACTAGGTATATCCCAGCCAATGCAAATGTCTATTGACAAATAACATAGGGTTGTCATTCAAAATCTATCAGTAGACTATTATTGAGAATGTAGTTCTTTTACGACCACATGAAGATATTTGAACCGCAGACTCACTCGTAGATTTTAGTGACCCTCGTCTACATATATTTATTTAATATTATTGCACAACATAATTAAAAATAAAAACAAATTATTGACGCGTTCATTGACAATATTACCAGTCGTCTCTAACGAATCTCTACTCACGCATAAAAGGAAAGTTGTCGACATTTTAACTAGTGCAATTGTCGCTGGAGAAAGAGTATTGACATAGAGACATATGGTTCTAGGTCAGTGACCCGCAAGCCATAGCACAATTGTGCGGATGAAAATCACATACATACTTATGCTCTTTCATTTAGTCGTCACTGAGCAAGCGACGAATTAAATTGTGCACGCATGTATTAATTTTTTCCTGGTTTTTTGTTTAATTTTTTTTTTGAGCACACGGAACGAAATTAAAGTTCAAATTTCATAAATTTGTACATCAACAAAAAATTTAAATAATTACGGAAGCTAAGAAATAGTTCGTGATAAAATATGCATTTTGCAATATGCAATGCATTTTATGTTATGAAACAGTTAAAAATAAGACATTTTAATAGTATCCACAAAGCTGTGAATAAATTTAATTTGGAATTTATACACTCATTGTTGAATGGATTATTACATTTTTAGTTTTTAGTTAAGCTTTTGACTAAATTGCTTATTTACAAAAACAAAATTCAAACAATTAATAACCACATCATGTATTTTAAATGAGAAAACTTTTCTTCAAGTGCCAGTTTATTTTACTCTCATTTTTCTCACCAATACAAACATATTTAATTTTGCGGGATACTGTTCTAGGTTGACTAGAGGGTAGTTCTGTCGCTCACACTACAATTATATGGTACATACCATGGTATATTTGTTTTGGCTATACAAACGAGTATGCAAATGCAACCCTTTAGTATGTAGTATCCATGCGGAACCCTTTGTGTGGGACTCAAAGTCGCACTTTACTGAATTTATTATTGATGACAGCAGGAATATACATACATATTTGTTTGATATCTACTGATTAATACTTAATTTACATTATGAATTTTTTCATTAAATTAGTTGCATGAAAATTTTTCATAATTCAATAAAAGGCCTGGAGAAGCAAATGCATTGCCAAAAAATGCTTCGGAGATTTATGCTACGCCATTTTTTATACATCACTTACTACTTCTAAAGTGAAAATGTCATGAAAAAATGCAAATGTAAATTAGCTATATAAGCTCAGATATCTTAAGAATCCCCTATGGGAATGCCGAGTAATGTGGTAAATAACTTCATGTTATGTAACACTGAAAATAAAATAATATGGTAAATAAGAATGTATGTATGTGTTTAGGCCAACATAATCCAAAGGACTTAACTAAAGGTACATACGAAACAACCTTTACCTCTGCAAAATTTACAAAAAGTGTCAACAAAATGTTGTATCATAAAATAAAAAACTGACAACTGATCAAAACAAGGGTCTAACACCATTCTAACACCATCTACGTCAATTTCAGCAAACAACAATTTTATGTCACATGTTGAAGTTGAGCACATGCCACATCTTTGAAAAGGGTTAGAAAGGTTTATCTTTTTAAAAAGGGTTACAAGTATTCTGTAAGCAATCAGTTAAGCATCAATTTATTGCTGTTAGGTTCAAATTGACAGCCGATAGGACTAACGCCCGTGGTTTAACTAGCGATTTTTCTAACCAATTTCAATGGTTAAACCACTTCCATTAGTTAGCCTGAGACTGTGAATTTGAGCCTTAACATCACAAGCAATAAATACTGATGACCAGAGAAGTTTTTGAAATATATTCTTTTCATACTAAGGCTGAGTTTACATCTGGCATTTCTTGTGTGTCATTTGCCCAAAAAAGCGTAACCAACTAATTACTAATGAAAAACTATTTGATTTGGACATATATATATTGATTTAAACAGATTCCAATCATGTTGGATTCTATAAAAGTATCTATTAGTTATGTATGAAACTGTTTAACTTAATAAATAAAGGGTGTTTTTTATTGAGGTATATAACTTTAAATTGGCATCACTTTTTTAACTGGCGGCCATTTTGTCAGCTGTCAAGTGATTAATATTTAGTTTGGTTTGCCATTTCATCATGAACAGGTTGACAAAAGAACAACGCTTGCAAATCGTGCAAATTTATTTCGAAAATAATGGTTCAGTTCGCGAAGTTTACCGCAAGCTCCGTCCATTTTATGGTCGACATAATCGTCCATCAGAGCAATTAATTCGGTTAACCATGGATCGTTTTCGCACTACGTTTACTCTATGTGATAATACGCATCCGCAGAGACGTCGAACAGTGCGCACCGACGAAACAATTGCCGCTGTAGAGCAAAGTGTTGAAGAGGACCCGAATGAATCGATTCGCCACCGTGCACAGCAATTGGAGCCGACTAACCGACTATTTTGTTCCCAAATTGGATGGCATGAATGTGGATGAGTTGTGGTTCCAACAAGACGGCGCTACATGCCACACAGCGCACGTCACAATCGATTTATTAAAGGAAACATTCGATGAGCGCATAATTTCGCGGAATGGACCTGTCAATTGGCCACCAAGATCGTGTGATTTGACACCATTGGATTATTTTCTTTGGGGATATGTGAAGTCGCTCGTCTACGCCAACAAACCAGAAACGTTAGGGGACTTGGAAGCCAACATTCGTGGCGTTATTGCCCATATGCTCGAAAAAGTCGTTGAAAATTGGACCTGTAGAATTGGCTTTATTCGAGCCAGCCGCGGCGGCCGCATGCCCGAAATCATATTTAAACAATAATGGCATAAAATTATCCTTCCAATAAAGCCAAATTGATGGACATTAAAACGATTTTTTTATGTTTTATTTCAATTCGAAGTTCTATACCTCTAAAAAAACACCCTATACATGTCTGAATCTAAAAGTTTTTCATTAGTAATTAGTTGGTTACGCTTTTTTACGTTTGTGCGGCACATGGCACACAGATGGAAACCCGGCCTAAGAAAACTAAAAATTTTAATTAAGATCAAATTTTAACAAATGCTGAAGAAAAAAATAAGAATTATAAAAAACATTTTAATTTATTCGTTCTTTGTAAAAATAAATTTAATATCGATTTTTTAATTGAAGTGATTTTTTTTTTATTTATACGAATAATATTTTTACTCGTTTAAGGGGATTTTTTTCGTTATTAAACTAATTTTAGTAAAAGTAAAAGTTCCGAATCTTTTAAAAAAAATTTATTCGAATAAAATTTAATATTAATTCGTTTAATCGAATAAAATATTTTTTGGTTAATCCTTTATTTTTATTAACGAAAATCGATTTAATATTTGTTTTTTAATTCACATGAATTTTTGTTATTTATTCGAATAATCCACTCAGATCAAGTACCAAAATTTTATTTGTATAGTATTTATGATTTAGAATATTGTATATTATTAATATTAAAAAATTAATATTTTATTATTAATTAAATTAAAATATCAAAAAAAAATCTAAACAAAAAAATACATACGACTATCCAAGTAAAAAATTTTATGTTTACTTGATATAATATTCGAATAATTTTTACTCGATTAATCGAATTTTTATTTTTGAAATAAAAATTACGAAACTCTAGAAAAAAAAATTTTTTTTGCTTACTCGAATAAAACCTATAATTTATTCGTTTGATCTAACAAAAAAATTTTTTGGTGAATATTAGTTTTTTCTTTAAAAAAAACTAAAAATAAATTCAATATTGGTTTTTTATGAAAATAATTTTTTTTTATATATTCGAATAAATCCACTTAGATTAAATATAATTTATTATTTCTAAAAGTATTTAATTCTTAGAACTACAAATTTGTATCTGTTATTGAATAAAATTAAAAATATAAAATACTCTTTACTGTGTGAGATTAACACTTGTTTGTGACACCATATTTATTCGAATAATTTTTACTCGATTAATTTATATCAAATTCCTTTTTGTTAGTAAAGAATTCTGAAAATCTTTATAAAAAATCTGTTTTTGTTAATTGAATAGAACCTATTGTTTTAATCGAATAAAATATTTTTTAATTAATTGAAATAAACTTTTTGCTTTTTATTCGAATAATGTACTTTTTTAAACAAACACAAACACAACCCGTAGAGCGATTAGCTTGTCAGAGTCTATGGTGGGAATCGAACCCACGACTTCTGGACTGAGTGGCTAGCATCGGCAACAGGGGCAACCTCAGATCAAATACAATATTTTATTTGTATAACATAATCAAAATTTGTATCTGTTATCTGTACGAACTATTATATAAAATTTAAAATAAATAATAATTTCAGTTGAATTTCAGTTAAACATTGTGCGGTTGTTCGATATTTAATCGAATAATTTTTGCTCCACGATGTCAACAAGAAAATTTGCATTGACAAACTTGTGTTGAAAACAAACAAAAAAAATAATAAAAATATTTGTTTCTGCTTTCAATATAAGTGAGCATTAGAAAGTCTTTTGTCGACAGGCCCTTAATGCACTTGTACAAAAAAATTTATGAAAATATAAAAATTTAGTTTATTCATTTATTCAGAGTTGTTAATATTTATTAGGAAGGGAAACAGGATAACTTTATTATTTTGCCCAGCACCAGCCGTACAAAATGGCCATCCATTTCCCGTCCTAAAAACGCACTTCAGGCGCGTGCATGACTTTTACTTTTCATTTCCTTTGTCAGTATTAAAATATAAATTTTTATTGCATCTGCTAGAAAATTTATGTCCAATCAAAATTAACTATTACTTGCAATTAAGTCACACTATTATAAAAAAATGTGAGACGAATGATATAAATAATAATATTAGGAAATGGCGTGATCACGCCATGGGGAATATTTAATAATTATAAGCAACTAAAATTAGCATATGTATAAAAAAAAAGTGCTGCTAAGCTCTTGTTCTCTATTGTAAATTCAACTCTAGTTAACTGGAATGTTTATAAAGAAAACAATTTTCGCTGGCTTGTTTTTCCCTAGTTATGTGGAGAAATGTTTGTGGTAAGTTGAAAACAAAAAACATCTGTTGTTTATTTCACCGGATATGCTGGGGTTTTTTAACATTTTATTGTGCAATAACTGCTTTAGAAAGAAAAGCAGTTAGAAATAAAAAAATGTATGTATGAGTTTGCTTGTTTGTTTGTTTTTAAATTAACTTGTTTTACATTGAGCTTAAAATTAAGGAAACAAAATATTAATTGAACAAAATTGCAAAGTTTATAGCTGAAGAGCATATCAATTCATATTTAAAAGTCATTTTACAAAATTTCATGAAAATCTACTTTTAAATATGAATTCATATTTAAATAGAGTTGGTGAAATTGGCCCTAAATTCTTAAGTTCCCAAAAGACTTGATATACAATAATTTCAATATACATATTTATTTTATACTCAAACACTTAAAGAAAATATGAAAGCACAACCCCCTTCTCCTAATTTCCTAATAACAAAATAAGTGTTTGTTAAGTAAATAAACTTTAATAAAACATTATGTTTTGTTTATTTCTATTTGTCTACTGCTTAGCACTGTTTCTTAACAACTCAAAATTTTAATTAAACACAACATTTATACTCATAGAAAAATAAACATTAGTATCAAGGACTCTGGTTACGTTGGATGTCAAAATAATTCTTGAATTTCAAGAAATTAATGCAGGAATTTTAAATTGGCATTTTAGGCCATTTTGCTTACCTTTCAAAACACGCAATTGAAAGAACAATACCAACAACACCTTCCACTTCTATACTTATATAAATCTACTATCTGTGAACGTGAAAATATTTAACCTTGCTGAGTTTTGCTTTAAAACAAAATAACAAGCAAACGCAAGCATACACACGCACACACACGCACAATAACTTTAATTAACAAACAAAAATACAGCAGTCAACACAGGAAGTACTAAATGACTGACTAAGGAATGTCAAACTGTTAAAAGCGTAACAAAAACCAGCTGAACACGCAAAAAATAATTTAAGAAAAAACTATGGCTTTGGTCTGCGTAAATTTTAAAATAGGAATGAAACCAACTGAGTATAAAAAACAAAAACAGCTGAAAATAGACAGAAAAAAAAACAGAGCTGCATCAAGAGAAATTTATTCAGACGGCGAAATATGATGATGCAAAGCGTCAAATAAGAAAAAGACTCAACTCAATCACTATTATTGGGAACAATAGCCTTAGTACAAATTTTTAATTAAATTTTCAAGGTCTTCCCTTAGACTGGATATTAATCCTTAATATAATTGCTATCTAATATTTATACTAATAAATAAATACATGAAATGCTCTGAAGCTACTAGAAAGATGAGTTGTTAATAGCAAAAAGAAATATCTTATACAACACAGTTCTACGGAAATTATTTTAAGCAGTCGGAAGATGCCACCATACTTCCACTACTTAATTATACAGTACAACAATAACAAAGTTTTTCTAAAGATAACAAGTAAGAGTGCTTTATTCCGCTGTGCCGAATCTTATGTACCCTTCACCAAAGTGTGTGTATAGAAAGTATAGAGATTACATTCATAAGCACATCCATACATATGCATGTGTTTTGTGAAAAAATTTATAATTTTTTGCTTGCTCTAGTGCAAATTTTTTGGTAAGTGACCTCTCGGTATTTTTCGATTAAATATTTTTTTTTCGATATTAGCAACAAGTTGAATATTTTATTCTACACTCTGTATTTAAGAAATATTTTACATTCACCCTTATTCCAGTTGTCAAAAATGACGTCACGTCATACAATATCAAAAAATAAAATTAAAAAAATTGATTTATTTAGTAACTTTAATATCCCGAAAAAAAGTTTCAAGTTTCCAGTCCTGGAGCTATGGCTTTAATTTTTATAATTTTCTACAACAAACCTTTCTTTCCAAAACGTAATATATATGTAATTTATAAAGAAAAAGAAAAAAAATTAATTAAACCTAATTATATGGCATATGAAATACCATAAAAAGTGTAAGTTTCCCAACCCTGGAATCATCCTTTTTGATTCTTCTGATTTCTTACAACAATCTCTTTCTTTACAGAATATAAGATATGTTTAATTTATAGAAAAAAAAAGGAAAAATTGTTTTAGTAAGTTGCTTATGTAGAAAAAAAGTTAACGTTTTCCAACCCTGCAAACATCTTTTTAATTTTTTTAACTGTTTTTTTTTAATTTGAAATGCCAATTATATTCGTACTAAAGTATAAAATAAGTTTATTGAATAAAAAAAATAATAAAAATTAGTTTTCGGTAATTACTTTAGTATGGCAAAATAAAGTTTGAGGTTACCAGCTCTGAAATCGTCTGCTCGATTTTGCTGATTTTCAATACCAATCTTTTTCAGACTGTTTCTGACACACCAGTTTTAGACTGAAGTCTCTAGCTTTTCTGGGAGCTTCGGAAAACCTATTTCACGGACAGACGGACATCGCTTATTCGTGTTCCCTATGCGTAAGGATCCAGAATATATACACTTTATGGCTCGCTTACTAATATTGTGGAAATTACAAACGGAATGACAGGCCTTTATATACCCTTTTACCCTTTTTTTAAGTTCTTACGAGTTCGATAATCGAATCATAAACATAGAAACCAAGTTCGAACAATAATAATTAAAACTAACTTTAAAAAAAAACTAAATTTGATGGAGTGTTCTTTTCTAACCCCCTGTTTGTGTAAGACGATTGAGTTAGAAATCATGGCGTTTTTGTAATAGATTAAAGAAAAGTTGAGCAAGTTTCCTTTAGTCTATAACAAAAATGCCAATATTTTTAACTAAAACGTTTTACACAAACAGGGGGTAAAATTTAGAATATAATATTTGCCTTTTCAAAGGGAAATGTATTTTAGCCTTTTTCGCGATGATGACAGAAATCATTCGCTCGATTACTTATATTGAAACTAAAAACAATTTTTTTTTTATTTTGTTTCCATCGTTTTCCATCGATATACAAGGACAGTTAACTTCATTTTCACTAAAGAATAAAAATTTATTGCCAGGGATTTCTTAAGCATTTAAGATCATATAATTTCTTATAAATAAATATAAAACAAAATTAACAGCCTGGCCCACGAAGTCTACAAGGAAGTTTCAATCGATTGCTTGCATTGAAAATAAAAACAAAATAAGAAAATTTTGTTCTATCGTAAACGATAGAAACTTTCTTGTCAATATTGTGGGTCATGCAGTTAATAATTTAGTTGTTGTTATTTAAGCACGTCTAGCTGCATTTCGTGCTTAACAACAATAAATAAATTTTTAGTTTACTAAAAAGTAATAGCTTTAGCCAAAAATTAAATAACAATATACTTAATAGTAACAGACCAAAAAAGTTTGTCTTAAATAGAACAAAAATAAGCAAATTAATTAACAGATACATAATTAATAAAGAACGAACGACAATGGCAACATTGTTTCACAAAAATTTTTGCCTTTTTCTCTTTCAATTCTTGAACGATTTGAATTTTAAAAGGATGGAACTGCAAATCCTTTTTTTTAAATTTCATGAATGATCGCTCTTGAAAGTCCCAGTGAGCCTGCTCTTTTTCGTATTGAAAGTCGCGAATTTTCAAGAAAACTGCTTTCAACCAGTTCAATGTTTTCGGGAGTCCTTAAAGATAGACTGGGCCCTGGCCGTGGAACATTCATAGCCGAAGCAGTTGCGCAGAATCTCTACACCCACGAACGAATTAAATTTGCACTCGGTCCATCACTTATTCGCCGAATACCGAACTTTGAACAAAATTGTCGACGAGCAAATACTCAAGAATCATTACTCTTATAAAATGTCTGCACAGCGAACACGCGATGGTCACTCGACCACTATGACATCCTGACCAGCGTTACCATATATGTATACT
This sequence comes from Tachina grossa, assembly GCA_949987645.1. Lineage (NCBI taxonomy): Eukaryota > Metazoa > Arthropoda > Insecta > Diptera > Tachinidae > Tachina > Tachina grossa. Next base: position 158,246,638 of record OX465275.1, read on the forward strand.
TTTTTAAAAACTTCTTAAATCAGAAGAAAAAAACTTTTTTTTTTAATTTTTTTTTCTACAAAAGTACCAACATGTTAAAAGAAAACATAAAAATGTATTTTGAAATCATTTTATTTAGATATATAAAAATTATTAAAATCAAAAACGTAACATAAAATAATAAAAAACATGAAATATAATTCATATTTAGATTTACGTCCCTTTTCACAATGTATGATTAAGAGGTAACGTGAATTTTAACTGACAGTTCTCCATACAAAACTTACCGTTAAAGTCCCTGTTAGCTTTTAGTTGTACATTGTGAAAAGGGCCGTTAGAGATCTTTATAAAAAAATATCACATACATTAATAAATATAAGATCGTTTTATTGCACACAAACGTCACTTAATATTTTCATTCAATATACTGCAAAAGTTAAATTATGTACATATTTCTAAAAACCTTGCAAAGCTTTATATTTTCCAAAAACTTTTTGGCATCTAAAAAAGCTTCCAAAAAAAAGGGAAAACTTGACAAATGGTAACGCTGATCCTGACTAACAAATCCGTACAATCGATAATTCCAACGGCGCGATCCTCGATCCGCACCGTTTATTGCTTTTTAAAATAATCGTATTTAAAAATATAAATTTGCCATCATTACATGAGATATTTTTTATATTTTTTTTTTCTTTTTACCTTAACAGATAATATAAGCAGCTAAATTATATTAGTTTTATAATAATTATATACATACGTGACAACATGGAATAATGTGGCATTACCATAACCTTGTCGGATAAAGCGAAATATCTTGGTATTGTCCTCGATAGCAAGCTTTCCTTGATTAAAAATCTTTAGGCAGTAGTAGCGAAAGCCATAAAGGCAATCTACTTCTGTAGAAACGCAATCGGCCCTACCTGGGTAATGAATCCTGAGGGAGTCGACTGGATACTAGAAATGCTTATAAAACCTATATTATTTCATAGAATTTCGGTCTGGTGGAAAGCACTAGACTCCGCGAGTAATCGGTTCAGTATAGGGGGAATTCTCCGCAAAATGGCACTTATGATAATAGCAGGTGCTCTAAGATCAACGCCAAAAAAATGCGCTCTTCGATATGTTGGGTTGGCTTGCAGCGGACTTAACAGCTAGAAAGCTAGCTCTACATACACCCGTCAGACTAAACGCAATAGGCGCATGGAACCACCGACTTGGGGGCATGCAAGAATTTTTAATATAGTGGATAACATACCGAATCTTATTGACAAATGCACTACGAAACCGTACTTCAATAGGAATTTTCAAATTTCATTTACAAAAGGGGTTTTCCCACTGAACGGAGACATACAGGTATTCATGGACGGTTCAAAAAAGCGGGAGAGAGTTGGTGGGGGTGTTTATATTCCGGAATACGGAATTGAAATGTCCTTCAGACTCCCGGAAGAATGTAGTATATTGCAGGCAGAGTTATTTGCCATTAAAAGAGTGACACACTGGCTAAAGTTCTATTGGATTTCAAATGCAGATGCCCATATTTTAACCGATAGAAAGTCTGCTTTTAAGTCTTTCATAGCGGTGTACACCACATCCTTCCTGGTCCAAGAATGTCACAAAGTCCTAGATTTACTTACGCAGCACTCAAATATCTCATTAAACTCGGTGCGTCGACATCGACAATATCTGTAGTCACCCACTCTCATCCTGCTGGAGCCGTTTCAATGTTACCTTTCTTGAATTATCTCAAAACAGATGGTGCAATTAGCCCACCCGTGCAACAGCGAGAACCCTCTGACCTCGCCTAAGCTCCCATAGAACAAAAAATCTACTGAACTTCAATAGGAAGCACTTGAGGAACCTCGTGGCGACGTTGACCGGTCACTGTGCCCTCGGAACCCATGCTAAACGTATGGTTTTCACATATAATGACTACTGCTACAGTTGCAATGACCAGGAAGAGGACGAAAGTATCCTTCATTTCCTGTGTCTTTGTCTCGCTCTGCAGGATCTCCGTCTGCAACTCTTTGGCAGAATATCCTTGGGAAGCTTATCCGAGTTATCGGAAATCGAGCTCAAATATTTGAGCCTTTATATCAGGAATAGTGGCTAGTATAAACGCTTACCCCCTCCCCTTACCCAAACTTTTGACCCACTCTAACCTTACACAACTATTATTTATTTTCTACTTGTACCCTTCTCACCCTCCTCTCACTCTCACTGACTCCCTCTCTCTCTCTCTCTCTCTCCATCTATCTATCTACCTTCTCTCAACTTACAGGTAGCAGAAAGGGATCATTATAATGGACCCAAGTGAGTTGGACTCTAATTTGCTATTTTTCCTTGCCAGCAGCCTGCTAACCTAACCTAATCTAACATGGAGTAATCGCTTAAACAAATTTAGTTTTATTACCTTGTATTATGCCCCAGTTAAAAGTTGCAGTGCCTCCAATGCTACAATTGTAAAAAAGGTAATGATAATACAAGAGCACCATCTTAGCCTCAAAACTTCCGAAAAACACATCTATTATTAAGTCGACTTAAGCGATTATACCATATTGCCATAGGTATATTTCTCAAATGAAGTACAAATAAAATACTATATTAAATATATAAAACATTTGTTTACTTTTCGTCGCCTTTGGTAACTTTTTTTTATATTTTCGTTACAGAAATATTTTGCTTGTGGCAACGCTGTACTCGTATGTGATTTGTATGTGTGTTGTTGTTGTGTGTTTTCATTATGCAATGATACTGTGCATATTTGATATGTGTGTTGTTGTTGTTATTGTTTTTGTTTTTGTTTTTTTATTGTTTATTTAGTTATTAATTAAATTCATAATGAATGTACGTACATATATGTGTGTGTATGGGCTCCATGAAAAATCGCCCAAAACCAAATCGCCCAAAAATGAAAATGAAAAATCGCCCAAAATTTCAAAATGAAAAATCACCCAAAAAAAATGAAAAATCGCCCAAAATTTTCAATATGAAAAATCACCCAAAAAAATTAAAAATTGCTAAAAAAAATCAACTATCGCCCAAAATTAAAAAACACCAGAAAAAAATTAAAATTATAGTAATTTCATTTTTATATTAAAATGAAAAAAGAAAAGTTATAGAGAAGCGTAAATAATGTTGGTTCGTTCCCGAATTTTCTACACCATAGCTTTCCTCGACACGGCGCTGCCTACTAAAAATTTTCAGCCTTGCAAAGTTTTCCTGCTTAAGAACGTTTTCTTGCAGTGCCGGCCTTTGGCCGGGCTCAAAGATTTTCTCCACCATGGTGTTTCCCGACAGGGCCCTGCCTAATAGAACGTTTTCTTGCACTGTCGGCCTTCGGCCGGGCTTAAGGATTTTCTCCACCATGGTATTTCCCCACACGGCGCTGATTAATAAAGATTTTCTGCTTTGCCAAGTTTTTTTGTTTGATAACATTTTCCTGCACTGCCGGTATGTATTTTTGGTATTTGGGTGTATTTTTCCCTTTGATTTCTAAATGTTTGAACAATTTTGGGCGATTCTTCATATGAAAAATTACTTAAAATTTGTATGAAGAAATTTTTGGGCGATTTTTCATTTTAATTTTTGGGCGCTTTGGTTTTGGGTGATTTTTCATGGAAACATTTTTCATATGAAAACTCGCCCAAAATTTCAAAATGAAAAATCACCCAAAAAAAAAGAAAAATTGCCCAAAATTTTTGGGCGTTCTTTCATATGAAAAATCTTCCAAATTTTGTATGGAAAAATTTTTGGCGATTTTTCATTTCTATTTTTGGGCGATTTGGTTTTGGGAGATTTTTCATGGAGCCGTGTGTATGTATGTACTTAGTAAATGTTACAAGTTTACTGTGTCACAGCACACTTTTCTTATTAAAAAAAATTACAGTATCAAATGAACAACAACAATGTAATTAATTATTAATATCATCTAGCAGAGATAGCAGCAATTGTAAGCAGAGTGTCGTTGCTGGAAATTGATTATGTTTGCAATTACATACAGCGATAAAGTTAGAGTCCTGCAAAATGTCCACGATACCTGCAAGCATGAAAAATAATCTAAGGTGGCTTAAGGTCCTTCGAAACAAATGTTGTGGGTGCAATCTAATATACATATACATGTTCAAAAAGCTTACTGGAGCCGTTTTCATTTTCTTATATCACAGCAAAATTTATTTTTTTAACGCTTTCAATAGATACAAACTATAAGTCTATGATCAAAAACATAAGCAAAAACGTAAATACATATGTATATAAGATTCCAAGTTAATGCGTTTAATTTTTGTATATTTGTTTTAATGTAATTTACCAATTCAAGTTTAATGAATAAGGCAAAAACTTCAGTTTAATTTGTTCTCATTAGTTTGCAGGCAATAAAAATTTCACGAGGTACGAGTAAAATTCCAAATAATTTGCAAAAAGTTAGATTACAGACAGCTATTCACAAGGCTCAGGTCAGCACGTTAGCTTTCATATTTATTTATATGTAGATTAAAGATGGTATCACAGATAAAAGACACGTTTGCCAAAGGAGAAGAAAATATGTGTGCTAAATTAAATCAATACTCAGTTCACACACTGCACAAACTTTTAGATTATAAGGCAGACGAGGTCACATACACAAAGAAATAATATAATAAAAACTTTACAAATTAAAAAGATAGCGATTTTTATGTGCACGATTAGTTGGAAACAAACTAACATTTAGAAAAATCGTTAAGTCAACAAAAGAAAAGTTAAATGAAAAAAAACTGAAAATCATACTCAATGAAAGTTTAGGTTATTTTATTAAAAGAAATTTTTTTAACCAAAACAGGATATGCTGAAAAAATAGCTATATATTAACTTTAATCTTGCTAACACTGCATTTAAACTTTTAAACTAATTTTGGATTTTTAAAAGCTAAAAAAAATTATTTGCAGCAAATTTTTCTCAAATCAATTCATATCCTTGAACCTCTCATATACTCTGGATTTTATATATAAAACTTTAGGTATCATTATAATCAGCAAAAACAAAAATTTCTAATTTAATCTACATTAATTGTATAAGTCATGTCACGGGTAAATTCTATTTAAATCTGTATAAGGACATTATTTTTTTATTTTTTTAAAGGACTTTAAACATAATTATGATCAATAAAAATAAATTTTTCTATACATAATATGTTATATATATAATAATAATATATAATTTAATATAGTAAATGTCATTGGTAAACTTTATTTCATTCTTTATAAGGACATTTTTTTTTAAATTTAATTTCCGCCATAATTTTGCTGAGAATGTAGTAAAAACGCATAACTATTTGTATAATTATTTAGTGAAACTGTTTGGTAAGTGTTAAGTCAATCAAAGTAAGAATGTGCCTACTCGCCATATATCCTTTATTTTAAAAATTATATTGTGCCCACAAACATCATCTATAATTTATAAAATTCAATTGTTACGCTTGACATACCATTTAATATCGATTGGTGCAAGGGCATATCTATCTTCTGCATATCCTGAATTTCCAATATTGACTTTTTATTGAAATCATGATCACATTACATCGTGAACTTGTCATTGTGACTCAAAAAATCTGATTTTGTATTTGAGGAAATTGTTTTAATAGTTAGCACAAAAACTTGTCCATAGGGCCTTAATTTTTAATTTTAATATCACTTCAATTATCTTCACACTACAGCTAAAATTAATTCCATTACTATTTCTAAAATTAAACATTTCAACTCTTACAAAAATTAAAAAAAAGGCAAGGATGTAGCTTTCTTCCATATATCCTTTATTTTAAAAATAAAATTTCCGCTACAATTTCTAAAAATACACATTTCAGCTTTTCACGAAATTTCAAAAGAATCGGTGCAAGGAATATGAATGTAGGTAGCTAGCTACCATATATCCTTTATTTTCCAATTGAAAGTTTTTCTAAAATTAATTTTAGTATGCAGCGAAATATAAAACGTTATTTCTAGGACTAAAGATTAAATTGAAAATTTTCTTTTATAACCTTAATATTTAAATTTTAATTATGGCAATTATATTGAGCAGAATACAGCAAAAGAACTCCAAACTATTTGTAGAATGAGACATATAAGCTTTTCCAAAAAAAAATATAAGCGCTTGGTGCAAGGATAAGCCTGCCTAAAGGATATATGCTTTATTTTAAAAATATAATTTCTGTAAAAATTCTTAGCAGGAAGCAGTGAAAATTGACAGTTGGTTTTAAAAATAACCATTTAAATATGTGACACATTTTATAGCAATTCGTAAGGAGTTATCTCTATTGCTTATGCATCCCTATTTTACAATTTCTATTCCAGATATAACAAAATTACATTACAATTTGTAGAATTAAACCCATAAGCTTCACAGAAAATTTCAAACCAATCGGTGCAAGGATATGCCTTCCTCCCGTATATCCTTTATTTCAAAATTCGTATTTCTGCTCAAATACAGTTAATTGCCTAACTCTAGTTTGAGTTTTAATTTGAAAATGAGAATTCCACGTACATTGATCATCAGAATAAAACAAATACTTACTATTCTTTAAACTAAATACTTAATCCTCGCCAGTAATGTCCTTGTAATCGATTTAAATGTTCCGTTAATTTTATAAATTTAATACTAGCTTCAATTAATGCTAGTTTGAATTGAATGCGCATATGTTATTTTAGTTATAAAGTTGAAGTTTCCTTTCAACCGCTTCCAGGACATGCCCACATTCAATACATTCTTAATTTAAGCAATATATGTATGATGGAATTTAATTAACGCCATACTGCAAAGAAAACTTCTTAATATTTCCAGAAACATAAATTTCTGGTAAATTTCATATCAACGAAAATGCTTAACTTCCACGTGTCCTTTTTATATTAAGATTTAAATTTTGTATACAATCATAATTAAAATAGATTGAAATTTATTAAATGCCTGAAGAATTATACTTAAAAATCATGTTTTTTTTAACAAACACAACTCGCAAAGCGATTAGCTTGTCTGCGAAAAACACCCAGGGTCTATGGTGGGAATCGAACCCACGACCTCTGGACTGAGAGGCTAGCATCGCTACCACTCAGCCACAGGGGCACCCTGATGGGTGCTGCAGGGATAATATAGTTACACTCCATACATCCTTTATTTTTAAAATTAAATTTAAAAAAATTCTTTACTTAATATTATTTGTGAATATTTCTAGAAACAGAAATTTTCTGGTAAATTTCATGTCAACGAAAATGTTTAACTTTCATGTGTCCTTTTTATATTTAAATATAAATTTTATACACAATCATAATTCAAATAGAGTGGAATTTGTTAAATATTTGAAGAATTATACTTAAAACTCATGTGAAAAATTTCTGGTTCATCACTCCAAGGATATGGCTACTCCCCATATATCCTTTATTTTTAAAATTGAATTTTCAAACAATTTTCACTAAATTTTATTTGTGAATGATTTTAGAAAAAGAAATTTTGTGGTAAATTTCATGTTAATAAAAATTTTCCCACGTGTCCTTTTTATATTAAAATTTACATTTTTTATACAATTATAGTTCAAATATAGTGAAATTGTTTACATAGTTGAAGAATTATTTTTAAAAGTAATGTGATAAATTTCTTTTTCACCGCTGCAAGGATATGCCAACTCCCCATATATCCTTTATTTTAAAAATTAAATTTCAGAAAAATTTCTACTAAATTTTACTTAAAATATTTCAAGAAACAGAAATATTCTGGTAAATTTCACAGCAATTGTTGATATAATGAAGAACATGCCCAACTTTCAAATATCCTTTTTATAATAAAATTTTTATTTTACATACAATTATAATTAAAGTGGAGGGAAATTTGGTAAATGTTTTTTGAATTACGCTCAAAAGTAATGTGCTTGATTTATTGTTAATCGCTTCAAGGAAATGCTGAGTACACATACATGTGTATGTTATCCTTTATTTTAAAAATTAAATATCAGAAAATTTATTACTTAATTTTATTTGTGAATATTTGTAGGAAAAAATTTTCTGGTAAATGTCAAAGCAATTGGTGATAGAACGAAGAACATTCCCAACTTTCACATATCCTTTTAATTTAAAAATTCTAATTTAACATACAATTTGAATTAAAGTATGGTGAAAATTGGTAAATGGCTGTAGAATTATGCTCTGAAGTCATGTGCATGATTTCTTGTTAATCACTTCAAGGATATGCTAAGTCCCCATACATCCTTTATTTTAAAAATTAAATTTCAGAAAATTTTTTACACAATTTTACTTGTAAATATATAAAGAAACAGACATTTTCTGGTAAATTTTATAGCAATAGGTGATAGAACGAAAAACATGCCCAACTTTCACTTATCCTTTTTATTTTAAAATTTTTTGTTTTACATACAATTATAATTAAAGTGGGGAGAAATTTGGTAAATGGTTGCAGAATTATGCTTCAAAGTCATGTGCATGATATCTTGTTAATCGCTTCAAGAATATGCTAAGTCCTCATATATCCTTTATTTTAAAAATTAAATTTCAGCAAAAAAAATTTTTTTTTCAAAAATACGCAGAAAATTTTTAAGCCTTTTGATAAAGTCTTCTTGGATCGGTGAAAACACTCCATACATACAGACAATCATCAATGTTTGCAAAACCTTTTTTAACAGACGAATTCAATTTGTTATGGGCTAGATCATTTGTACTGACAATTTTTTAAAAAGCGTTACAAAGGAGTAGGATGTATAAAAACTCCAAAATAGAGTTACGTAATATGTGCCTTGTCACAAGTTGTTGAGCTTTCTACGAATATGTCCACTTTTTTGCTTATTGGGTGACTTTATTCGGGCCAAATATATTTGCTTTTAAAAACTCTTAGTTGTCCTGGAATATCTAAAAGACACATCAATTAATTCCTATAATTTTAAGCTACATTATTATTCGATTTCGTTAAATATCATACTCTGCACTATTTAATAGAAATTTATTTGCACAAATTGCTTATTCTAAATGAATATTCATGTAGGCTTTTCTCAGGCAAAATTATACGAGTATGTATGTATGTACTACGAGTACTTTAGCATTGCATGCCCATACACGAAACTAATACTCATATGAAAGCTCCCCCTCCCCCCCCCCCCCCCGCCCATAATCGCCAATTAATCTGCTTGTTTTGCTTTAACAGCATAAATAAAATTCTCTCACTACTGGCTGAGAATTTAATTTTACTCGTATCATGAAATTATCCTTGCAGTAAAATTTCTGTTCTATTTGCATAAATTTATTACAAACACTGTAAGCTTTTACTAAGCAAAACAAAATGTATGCACGTAAGTTTATATAAGATTATAATAGTGATGATTATAATTATATTTTAAATGTTAACGATAATAAACATTTTAAGGATAATGTTTTAGTTTTATACTCGTATAAAAGTTTTGCAGCTGTTGTTATTAATCTTATCGAATGTTGACTGCTTGTGCATGCAAAATTTTAATAGTTTTATTAAATTGTGAAAAGTTTTGCAAGGGCTTGGAGTTTTCTTTTCGTAAGACAGAAATATAAATAACCATAATAATAAAATAACAATAATAATAAAACAATAATAATAAAAGTGGGTTAAAGAAATAAGCCAAAATCTTTTATTTATTTAAAAGCCCCTGTAAGTTGACCACATTCCTATTATGTTTTAATTTTATGGTTGTAAGTAAAATCTTATTAAAGTGAATATTAATTTATAGATTGAGACATCTACTTAAATTAACATTTTTATGTATTTGTTTATTTCCTATTTTATATTTTAATTTTTTCAAACACATTAAGAATACGTTTTGGCCAAAGTTAAGCTGCATAATTTTTGAGTTTAAAGGATAAGGAGGACAAAAAATAAAGACTCATGGTGGAATGAGAAAGGAGGGAAAGGATAATGAGAACGGTCTGGCTATATACAATATTATTAGAAACATGGGCATGTTATCGTTAGTGTTCCATCGAGCGTAGTAATACCTTAACTATCAAACTGTTTTGCTATCAAAAGAAAATAAAAGAAATGCCTACAGAAAAAAATTTTTCTAGTCATATTCCCTCGTGTCTAGTTAGCATAAGCCGAGCAGGGTTGTCAGATATGGTGATTTCTCGCCATTGGTATTGGTATTGCTATTGATACTGCTATTACTGTTGCTATTGCTATTGTTGTTGCTAATACTATTGCTATTGCTTTTGCTATTACTATTGCTATTGCTATTGCTATTCCTATTGCTATTGCTATTGCTTTTGCTATTTCTATTGCTATTGCTATTGCTATTGCTATTGCTATTGCTATTGCTATTGCTATTGCTATTGCTATTGCTATAGCTATTATTATTGCTATTGCTATTGCTGTTGCTATTGCTATTGCTATTGCTATTGCTGTTGCTATTGCTATTGCTATTGCTATTGCTTTTGCTATTGCTATTGCTATTGCTATTGCTATTGCTATTGCTATTGCTATTGCTATTGCTATTGCTATTGCTATTGCTATTGCTATTGCTATTGCTATTGCTATTTCTATTGCTATTGCTATTGATATTGCTATTGCTATTGCTATTGCTAATGCTATTGCTATTGCTATTGCTATTGCTATTGCTATTACTATTGCTATTGCTATTGCTATTGCTATTGCTATTGATATTGCTATTGCTATTGCTATTGCTATTGCTATTGTTATTGCTATTGCTATTGCTATTGCTATTGCTATTGCTATTGCTATTGCTATTGTTATTGATATTGCTATTGCTATTGCTATTGATATTGCTATTGCTATTGCTTTTGCTATTGCTATTGTTATTGCTATTGCTATTGCTATTGGTATTGCTATTGCTATTGCTATTGCTATTGCTTTTGCTATTGCTATTGCTATTGCTATTGCTACTGCTATTGCTATTGCTATTGCTATTGCTTTCCTATTGCTATTGCTATTGCTATTGCTATTGCTATTGCTATTGCTATTGCTATTGCTATTGCTATTGCTATTTCTATTGCTATTGCTATTGATATTGCTATTGCTATTGCTATTGCTATTGCTATTGCTATTGCTATTGATATTGCTATTGCTATTGCTATTGCTATTGCTATTGCTATTGCTATTGCTATTGGTATTGCTATTGCTATTGCTTTTGCTGTTGCTATTGCTATTGCTATTGCTATTGCTATTGCTATTGCTATTGCTATTGCTATTGCTATTGCTATTGCTATTGCTATTGCTATTACCATTACTATTGCTATTGCTATTGCTATTGCTATTGCTATTGCTATTGCTATTTCTATTGCTATTGCTATTGCTATTGCTATTGCTATTGCTATTGCTATTGCTATTGCTATTGCTATTGCTATTGCTACTGCTATTGCTATTGCTCTTGCTATTGCTATTGCTATTGCTATTGCTATTGCTATTGCTATTGCTATTGCTTTTGCTATTGCGATTTCTATTGTTATTGCTGTTGCTATTGTTAATGCTATTGCTATTGCTACTGGATTAATAAAAGCCGTATTAAACTATTATTCCATATGAGATCACAAATCAAAAAAAAGGCAGCAAATCACGACGTTATAACTTCCTGAAAAAGCACACAAAATAATTGAGACTTCGCTTAGGGATACTTTTGAATCTGGAGATTACAGGCGTACCCTTAACTCAAAATTAACCTATCTTGACTTAAACATTTTTTCTAATTTTTTTTCACAGTATTTTGGTAGAATAGAGTTCAACAGTCAATGCGATCTGGGGGACAACAATGATTGCTGCTTAATTTGCAAAGAAACGAAAACAAATTGTAAGAGCTTTAAAGGTGTTCAATTCAAATGCTGATTTGAAATGGATTGAAATGCTCCATAAAAATATTTTCTTATATACCTGATATTCAAAGTTTTCGTATTTCAAACCCTAATGCACTATAACAAAGTGTAAGTCCTAGTTTACACTATGCAAGTCTTATTGCTAGGCTGATTAGTTTGATGGAAAAAGAGACGAGAGGAACAGAAACGTTTCTTTTCCTCTTGTTTCTCTCTGCTAACAAAATAATCAGCTTAGCAAGGAGCTTGCATAGTGTAAACTGGGACTAATACGGGATTTACACGTTGACTTTTTACCGTGACTTTCCTAGAGTTTATTGACAAAAGGGGTAAAAAGGTGATCAAAGGGGTAGCAACATAAAAGAGAATTCAAGAAAAATGCAGGGGGAAAAGTCATAGTGTAAATCCCGTATAAGTGGTGGGGGGCGATTTTTTTTAATTTTTTTTAATTTTTGCTTAAATGGGTCACTAGAACCTTATTATTTTTAAAAAAAAAAAACTTTAATTTTGTTGTCCAGTGTTATTAAATACACAATATGCACATGCAAAGAACTAATTATTTCAATATCCAGATTATGCTTTTTTTAATTTATTTTGTGGATTTAATTCAAAGAAATTATTTCTAAATAAACTTTAATCGTATTACATTTAGTTAAACAAAATACTAATTAGGGTTAGAGCATAACTAAGAATCTTATAATAAATAAATAGCGTAAACTTAAAGTTAAATCTTAAAATCCCTTAAAAAACCTTAAATCCTCTCAAGCATGAATAAAGTGAAAGAAATTTCTTATCAATTATTAAAAGACACAATCCATCAATCAATAGAATATTAGAAATTATCTGCCTGGCTCACGATGTCGACAAGAAATTTTCTTTCGCTTATTTATATTGAAAACAAAAACAAATTTTCTTATTTTGTTTTTGTTTTCAATATAAATAAGCGAAAGAGAATTTTTTGTCGACATCGTGAGCCAGGCACTATATGTACATATTTTGATAACACTCAAATTAATATTAAAAAATATATATATATTAAAAAACATTGAAAACACATTTCATGCATACTTTTAGGAGAAGCATGTTAAAAAAATGGCGCCTGGGGATATGTGAAATTTTTTTTTGCCAAACTTTTTAAGCAAAAAAAGGCGAAGGCTCAAAGATAGCAAGAGCAAAGTGTTTGTAGAACTTGTTATATGAGATAATGTTGCAATAATATCCTGCTGTCAGCAAATACTTAAACTTTGATGCCTTTTCTTACGAAATCGAAATCTAAATCATTTAACAGCCTTTTTTGCAAAAATAAGCACATACTCTAAGTGAAAAAATTCTGTTTTCCAATTTTGTTTTTAAACATACTTCTATAGGAAGGATTATTTCTATGACAATTCGAATGAAAATTGTAAATGATTTCATATAAAATCCGCTTGATAAAACACATCAATCATGTACAAGCATTTCTATAAAAAGAAACAAAACGATTCCAAAAACTACAGGACTTTTCACTTTTAATGAAATGTTTCAGCAAATCTACAGGCCCTTTTTTACCACAAGAATATTGAAATATTTTTAGTTAAACACTAACAGCCTTATTTGTAAAACTTAAAAAGGCTTTATAAAGAATTTTTAAGAAAAATTTTGTATGAAAATATGTTTTAAAAACCGTTATAAAGACTTTTTAAGTTTTATAAATAAGGCTGTAATTATTTGTTAATGGGTCCTACCTGTCACATTTTCTATTTTGATAGAAATAAAAAATTTTATTAATTAATCGGATGTTCTAAAGAAGAGAAAAAAAATTAAATGAGAATTTAGGGAGGGAAAATAGCGGCATTTTTCTGTGCCGCCACGCACTTCATCAGCACTCATTGACACCAGCTTTTTAACACAATTTTTTAATGAATTGAAATACGAGAAATGAAATTAATTCAATAAAATACGACTTTGACTCGCACACAAAGGATTCCGTACAGAGAGTACATATCGTTAGGTAAAATGCAAAAAGGCGTAACTAACGAAAAATTCAAAATCGAGTTTTTGACTGCCATTGACAAAATTTTATACTTAAAATGAAGCTTTTATTAAAAAAAATAAGGGGAGTAGTTAAACAAGTTTGTTTACTTTATTTTTGTTTTATTTTTTTTTTATTCTCCTGTAAAATTATATTTTTGTTAGTTACACCTTTTTTCATTGTAGGTAGCGATATGTAATACTATACGAACTTTAGACAATAATAAACGAAACGAAAAAAGAATGGGGGGAATCGGTTTAGCCGTTCACACGAGATGCCTTGACCAGGAGAAAATTAATTAATTTTTAAACATATAGATATCAATTATTGCACAATAATATTGCAAGTGTAAGGGTAACTTCACTGCATCATTTAGAGGATATCTGGTCTGAAATCTATTCACAGTTTTACGAATTGCTTGCTAAGATGGGCGATTATGTGCGTCATAAAAATCCTAAAGTCATCTATTACTACGTTTATACGAACATTATATCAATAGAAAAATATTTACAAATAAATGAACTCACTGTTTATACGGCATAGTAAATATATATAAAAACTTGGTAGCACTTTTGTAGAAAAATTACTTTTGTTTACAAAAAAAAATGTATAAATGTTTAAAGTAACAAATAATTATTTGTTTTTTATTGTCATTATATTCTTCTATCAATGTTTTTTGTGCAATATTTATCAATTTATTGTTTTTTAAGTAGCAAACATTTATAAGTGTGGCAACCTCAAGCATTTATTTACAAATAGTACGTTAATCGTGAATAGTTTTTTGAGTTCGTAAGTCCCAATAAACAATTGTATGGCAACAATTTGCTGTTATATTTGCAAATAAGTCGTGCGTATAAACGTAGTATATAAGTTGCACGAAATGGATAATTTTATATTATTGCTCAAGTGTCAATCAATTCACAATAATATGCCAAAATATGTTGAACATAATGTCAAAAAGTGAGCGTACAATTACAATTTGTTCGACAGTTAACCCTTTGCTCAAGTCTATTACGTTTCTTTTTTCGTTTGGAATTTGTAACTTAAAATAAAAAGATCGAAAATAAAGTTTATTTTTCACCAGCTTTATAAAAAATTCTTTCATACGTTTACCCCCATATTCATAAAAAAAATAAAATGAATTTGAAATCCATTTTAAGAAAATTTTGTATGAAAAATTTTAAATGAAATACATTTTAAAAATGATTTTAAATTTTATATATGAAGATGGGTGTTAATATTTGATTCATTATTATTTTAATTTTATACCTAAAATATAATGAAGTCTATTATAAGATAAATATTTACTCTATGGCCAACTTAAAATTAAATCTAAACAAATTCATTTTAATAAACTAATGCATTCTCACTGGTTGCCTTTCATTTCATTTCATTTCATTTTTTTTTTTTTTTTTTTTTTTTTATTCACAAAACGAATTCATCAATTAATGTGTACCCTTTATACACCATATTTATAATTAATAAACTATGCTTTTTGACTAAAACACAAAATGACAAAAAAAAAAGAAAGACATATTTTCAAACACAAAACTAAATGGAACAAAAACCGCATAATATGAAATTCTTCGAATATAATGGCACTATACATTAGATACAAATTGTCAAGCAAAAAAATAAAAAATAAACAAAGCCGGAAAGGGAAATGTACATTTTTAATTAAAAAGGAAGCATTAAATTGATATGCGAATATTTATGCATATTTAAAGGCATGAGGGTAGCAGTGAAAGTCTTTAAAACAAAAATTAAATTATAAGTGCAGTTAAATATTTAATACTTAACATTCATTAATTTCAAAAGTAAAACAATTTTTCTATAAAGTTTATTTTTAGTCATTTTTAGGTTTTTAATTGAACTATAGTGAATTTTTAATCAGAAATAATTTTTAGTCAGGCTTAAGTTCAGTAATTTCAATTCTTTTATTGAATGAAAATTAAATATTTTATTTATTAATGTGAGTTTCTAAAGAAGAGAAGAAAAATTAAATTAGACTTTTAAGCTGGGGGAAATACCGATATTTTTCTGTGCAGCAACGCACTTCATCAGCACCCTAGTCTATCTACTTGGGTAAAGATTGTTATTAACATCAGCTATTTAACGTAAATTCTAATGAAACGGAATGTGAGAAATGATTGTTGTGTACAATTATTGATTTACCTTTGGTAAATACATATGTAAGTATCACTATTTATTTCCCCTGTTTTTCCACTGGTAGAATTTCATTATGAATACGGGCATTACTGATTACTGAAAATTCAACGCACCTCATCATATAACAAATCATTTAGGCAATTTATAAAAATTGTAGAAAAAAATTTTAGTAATCAGTAAAAATTTACTTGCTAAACATTTTTTATTGTTTTTACTGAAACTTTAGTGGTGCTGCAGTGCTCATCTATGGTAAATGCCTTTACTTTTACTTTTTAATTTTTAATTCCTGTTGTTCATCGTTTAGTTGTTGCTGTTCTTGTTGTTGTGTACGCATTGCAATTAAAATAAATTCAGTAAAGTAAGACTTTGACTCGCGCACATTCGGGTTTGATAATTTTTTTTATTTAGCTTTCTTTTCTTTTTTAAGTTTTTTCAGTTTAAACGATTTTTTTCAGTCTTATCGCTTTTTTCTCATTTTGGGTTTTTTTAATTTTCGCAATTTTGTTCATTTTGGCGATTTTTTCATTTTGGCGATTTTTTCTGTTTTTTTTTAGAGTTTATTTCATTTTGACGATTTTTTTTTTGTTTTGGGTTTTTTTTTATTTAGGAGATTTTTTCATTTTGGCGATTTTTTCATATTGGCGATTTTTTTGTTTAAGGATTTTTTTAATTTTGGCGATTTTTCCGGATTTTTGCGATTTATTTTAGGCCTAGAGATTTTTTTTAATTTGGTGTTTTTTTTCGTTTTGGCGTTTTTTTTTTGTTTTTGGCGATTTTTTTATATTTGGCGATTTTATATTTTTTTGATTTTTTTAGTTTTACCACGGGTGTTTTTTTTTAGAGGTATAAAATTTCGAATTGAAATAAAACACAAGAAAATCGTTTTAATGTCCATCAATTTGGCTTTATTGGAAGGATAATTTTATGCCATTAACCACCGTGCACAGCAATTGGAGCTTTGTCCATCAACTTTATGGAAGATTTTGCGCAAAGATCTTGGCTTGCGACCTTACAAGATCCAGCTTGTGCAAGAATTAAAGCCGCGAGACCATGCAATGCGTCGTGATTTTGGTGTATGGGCCGAAAATGAGATTGATCTCGATGCTGATTTTCATCGCAAAATTTTGTTCAGTGATGAGGCTCATTTTTGGTTGAATGGCTACGTCAACAAGCAAAATTGCCGCATTTGGAGTGAAGAGAATCCACATGAGACCCTTGAGACGCCATTACATCCACAAAAACTGACTGTTTGGTGTGCTCTATGGGCTGGTGGAGTCATTGGGCCATACTTCTTCCGAAATAATGCTGGAGAGTCAGTTACCGTTAATGGAGACCGGTATAGAGCCATGATAACCGACTATTTTGTTCCCAAATTGGATGGCATGAATGTGGATGAGTTGTGGTTCCAACAAGACGGCGCTACATGCCACACAGCGGACGTCACAATCGATTTATTGAAGGAAACATTCGATGAGCGCATAATTTCGCGGAATGGACCTGTCAATTGGCCACCAAGATCGTGTGATTTGACACCATTGGATTATTTTCTTTGGGGATATGTGAAGTCGCTCGTCTACGCCAGCAAACCAGAAACGTTACGGGACTTGGAAGCCAACATTCATGGCGTTATTGCCAACATACGGCCCCATATACTCGAAAAAGTGGTTGAAAATTGGACCTGTAGAATTGGCTTTATTCGAGCCAGCCGCGGCGGCCACATGCCCGAAATCATATTTAAACATTAATGGCATAAAATTATCCTTCCAATAAAGCCAAATTGATGGACATTAAAACGATTTTCTTGTGTTTTATTTCAATTCGAAGTTCTATACCTCTAAAAAAACACCCTATATATCTACCATGTTACTAACCACCATTTGACAACATTGATTAGTCTTTCTTTTGCAAGTAAAACATGATCTAACTTTGTCCAGCAAATAAACCCTTCCATTTTATTTATTGTAATCTAATCATATTTGCAGTTTCTTGTCTTGGTGATTACTAACTTTAGAGATATGATGCAAAGTACTAAGAAGGTTAGGTTAGTTTAGGAAGGGTGGTGCTTTACCGCACCTCCACTTGGAGACCCAATTGGGTCCATTGTGATTCCCTTCTGTTGCCCAAAAAAGTAATATTTACCCTCCCATTTGCAGCCAGAAGTGACCATATTATACTAAGAAGATTCACAGACTTTTTTTTATCGGAATATATATAAGAAGGGTACGAGTACTAACTTTGGTAAAACAAAAATAATGATAAACACGCATGATAATAACACATGTACTATCTCTGGTAGTAAATCATTTATATTTTTATGTGTAGTTTGAACTAAAGTGAGTTGTGATTTCAGTTTTTATTGTTCAACCGATAAGATGTAAAAAAAATTATCTGCAGTCGTGTTAGATTTTTGAAATCGTCTGATAATGTATGCAGGCCATTTTCTATTTCATTATCTTTCATTATTTTACAAAAAATACCAGACACAACACTTCCAAACTTTAAAACGGGTCAAATTTGACCCGAAGATCTCTAGTGTAAAATCTTGCATACAATTTTCTTTGGCAAGTTTGCGAATATATAAACCTACTATATCTGTTAAGATATAAAATTAAATAAAAGTCAGAAAATATGATATAGATCAATCACTAATTTTCAGAAAAAATCAAAGTTTTTTCCTGAAATGGGTCAAAATTTACCCAAAGACCCTATGAAGGTTAAACGAAAAAATAACATCACAAGTAAAAAAATCGCTTAAACTAAAAAAATGGCTGAAACCCAAAAAAATCGCCAAAAGGAAAAAAATCATGAAAAAAATTAAAGAATCCTTAAACCGAAAAAACCACCAAACGTAAAAATTCGCTTAAAATAAAAAACAAGCAAAAACACGAAAAGATCGCTCACACTAAAAAAAATTACATAACCCGAAAAAATCGCAAAAATCAAAAACGCTTTAACTAAAAAAACAAATGCCAAGACAAAGAAAAGGTAAAAAAATTTCTTCATATGTCAGTTAATATATTTTATTACATAGGCAAAAGTTCATAGAGTATTGCATAAACAGAAAAAAGTATTCACCAATTAATGTTTTAAATTAAGAATTTAATTGATGCAAATAAAATTTTAATTGTATTAATTAATTTAAGTGGAAAAACTTATCTGATATTATTAAATTGTTTATAGGTGAAAATTGTAGCAATAGTAAAGTAAGAAAATAAAAAACATGTTGATTATTGAGTTCTTGTTTCAACTTTGTTATTTGTTATTGAGCTTCTCATTTGTTTAAATGAAAGTTTATAATATAATAACTCTAGTTGTTCTAAGAAGCTTTGGGTAAAGGTTCCCTGATGATCATCTGCATTAGCAACAGTGAAATGCGCATAGGATCCAGCTAAACCCCTCAATAATCAATTTCAATGTATTTTTAATAAAAAAAAATATTTTACTTAATAAGTAAAATATTAATTTGGGATTATTAGTGCGTTTAAAAATTTTAAACTTAAATTGTAACAATTCCCATAAAAAAAACACCAACTGAAAATTAATTAATTAATAATAATTAATTAATCGTCGTTCGCAAGTTATTGTGTTCTATACCGCAAAATATAAAAAATTGAGATAAGATTGATTTTTAGGAAAACTTTTAGAGATCTGTAGAACTGTGTAATCAGTTTGCTACAATCATTTATAGTTTTCGAAATATGAGACATTGACTTTGTGCTATACAACTCTTTAGTGACAAGCTTCGTCACCTATTGTGTTCTATATGCAAAAACTCATGCATATAGAACAAAAACGCACCAAAAATACTAAATAAAAAAATAATTTTTTATTTTGTTCTATATGAGAGACTAAATAAAGTTTGTACTAATTTGGATCTCTTTGCATTATTTGTTTTTGTTTTATTTATTTACTGTGACTTCAAATTGCACTTGGAAAATGGAATAAAACAAAAAAACAATGACAAACAATCAGTTTGTCCCTATTTACACTATGCAAGTCTTATTGCTAAGCTGATTAGTTTATTAGGAGAGAGAGAGAGACGGGGGGAAAAGAAACGTTGCTGTTCCCCTCGTCTCTCTCTCCCTGAAACTAATCAGCTTAGCAATAAGAATTGCACAGTGTGGTTGGGGACTTTGCAAACGCCGTTAATTTTTAATTAGGTCCGGGTGTTTTCTTATTGATTATATCAATGAAATGTTATTGTAACTAAGTGACTAGTCTTGTTATACTGCTAAATAGGATAGTTGTGATTTCTTCATATTTTTTTTTTTTTTTTTTTTTTTTTTTTTTGTTAGCAGTTTCTCGATTTTGCCGAAAGTTAATATGCTGTGTCAAAATATAAAATTTCTGTTGAAAAATCGAAACATTTTACTAATCGTTAATCCTCGGCTCATGCTCAACATGCTTATCCTTTCGTAATTCATTCAAAACACTTGTGGATGGATCGCAAAGGTGCTTGAAATGATAATACCCTGCAAAAAATTTTGTGACAATTGATCTAAACGTATTCGTCCTATGACTTGAGAAAATGGGAGTGTTACCAAAAGTAAGGATTAGTGTATTGTGAAAAAAGGACATATCCTGTAAATGGTTATATATTCACCATTGTGTTGATGTATAGTCATGATCATCTTTTGTCAATTTAATTCGGATTTGGTCTAGTATTGTAGTAAAAAGCTGAGTTCGATGTGGTTGGGTCCAGTACCTATCAAACAGTATAAACATAATGTTCGTTGTTCCCTCCAATGGTACCGCCAAGCCACTCTGAAACCAGTCCCGTAACTATTCTTAGATATTAACCTGAGCTCAAGTGGTGTTTATACTTTTGAAATATGAGTGCCTCTGTGGTCGAGAAGGTAGTGCGCAAGTCTGCCATGCCGGAGGTTGGCAGTTCGAGTCCCAAAAAATATCTGTTTAAAAATAAATTATAATTGCACTTGTAACAATAAAAAGAAAGTTAAAAAATTTCATTGTTACAGTTAAGTGTCGGAACGGCGGTGCCATATTTATTTTCTCAAATTTATTATTAAAAATATATTAATTATTAAAAATGTATTAATATCCATTGATTTTACTGAATTAAAATTAAAGAAAAATTCATTTTGTTTCAAATGAACTAACAAACGTAAAGGTAAATAAATAACACATAATATTTTCTGAATAGCACTTGTATAAGATAAATATATGAATGCATATAATTCATACTTTTGATGAAGGAAAGAAGAAAATAGATCAGTAGTTTAGTCAAAACAAACCTTAAATAATATACTAAAAGTACCAAGTATCATATTCATAAAAATCTTATTTTTAACAAAAAAAATCTTTTAGCATTGTTAACATCCCGAAAAACTTCGAAAATCAGATAAATCTTCACAAGGTGCATACAAAGTATCAATTTACGCCATCCTAGGCCATCCCCATGTAAAAGTGACTGGTCCGCATCAAAAAAAGTGATAGAGCTCGGACTGGTCCCTATCACTTGGGGACCGATCACGTCACTAGTCTTATGTTAGTTCCATTTCCTGTAGGGAAATAACCAGCATATACTTAAAATATTTAAAACACAACACTTTTTTACATTTTGTTCTATATGCTATAAAATAATGAGAGTTTCATAAATAAGTGCATATAGAACAAAGCGATTTTTTTAAATGCGTCATCTTTTCCAAGGACGAAAATTTTCTTTTACAGAAAAACCCAGAAACTCTAGAAGTTTTCTTGGTAAAAAGGTTGCGACAACTTTTTCGGTTCAGTTTTTTGTAACTAATAACTAAACTTTAACAGCGATTTCCCAAAAAAAACATTTTTGTCATATAGAACACAATAACTTACGAACGACGTAATATTACAAATATTTTAATTGATATCACAAAATTATTCACATTCTTCGTGTGCGAGTCAAAGTCACACTTTACTAAACTTATTTTAATTTCATTGTGCTTAGGGAACGTGAGTTATAAATGACTAATCCTAGAAACTATAACCATGATCACGATTTAACAGATTTTAGCTTTTAAGCAGCCATTTTTATTGATTTATCTAAGAAAATCTGAATGAGGATATTTCATTCACAGGCTTTTGAGCATTGAATTTAATTTCTAATAACTTTATTTTTCTATAAGTTAAAAAAATTTTATATTCTTTTGAAACCATACTCCTATATGTATCGCTGATGACTTGGTTATGTATATTTTCTGAATGAGCTTATGTTTTACATTTAGTTAGTAATTAAAAATACAAAAACATTAATGTGAAAAACTATTTGTAGAACAAAAGCAACAAGAACATACTGATAACAATGACAAGGACATATTAAAAAGCTGCCAATAGGTAAACGAACTTAAAAAGCTGCAATATTTTGTAATGACAAGAAAAATTAAAGCAATATTAAAAATTATTCATGTGTTTTAAGTCATGCTCGAAGTAAATAAAATATCATACGCCAAAAATTATTAATTCTTAGAATTGAAAATTTAGGGAAGTACTCAATTTCTGGCCCTCCAAACACACAACATGAATATTTTTCAACATCACATTCGCATTTAAGACATGAACGACAAAGAATTTCATTTATATGGCAAAAACTAAGGGCGTATTAAAAGTGTTGGAGCAGCAATGCTTAAGTACAATAATTTGTTAAAAACGGCATAATTTTTTAGCTTTCCAATAATAATTCACTTTTTTGACATAATTCTGCTTTAATTTCACGAAAAGAAATTCGTTTAAGTTTTATTACAAAAGTCTGTCATAAATCAATTGTGCCTGCAGCTTTCACAGGCATGTTAACAATTCACATTTTTTTTTTCCTTTGAACTTTGAGCAGAAAGTCAATGTTTCCCTAAATATATACCCATAATTTACAATATATGTATCACATGTAATTGGATACTTAAAAGAAAAAACATTATAAATTTTGTCGTTGTTAAAAATAAAACGAAATTGTCATTATAGCGTGTTGCATGCAACCATACATAAAAAGAAACTTTTCATTGATAAAAAAAAAGTCCTTAATAAATATAATGAAACATGAAAATTACCTATCCACAATATTTTTACGTGCCCATATTAAACCATTATATTATAAATAATCTATGAAGAACATTTATTTTGTAAGAAGACATTAAAAAGCACAATATTAATTTTTTTTTAAACAAATAAAAGATTTCGTGTTAAAATTTTTATTTAAAAATATATTAAAAACTTTTTTGTTTGACTTAACTAAAGATATATTAATCTTTCTCATTTAAAATGCACATAATTTTGGTTTTTTGGACAGTTAAAGCAAGGCGTTCAAAATATTTTTATTTAGCGAAACATACAGATTGTAAAAGTTATTTGAAATATATCAAACTTGGTAAAAGGACGTCTCACATAAAGATTAAAACGAAATAAAAATTTTAAGAAAATCGGTGCAAGGATTAGCCCACCTCCCAAATGTCCTTTTTTCAAAAATGTATATCAGCTTAAATTGTCACCACAATGATGAAGCATAATTTTTTAAATATTTTTCAAATTGTTTGGCTAATTTATACAGTAAATTTCTATTCAATCACTTAAAGGACATGACCACCTTCCATATATCCTTAAAATCTAAAATTGAATATCGGATACAATTAAATTCGATCAAAATCTATAGCTACTTGCAAAGCAACATAAATAACTTTTCTGCAGAATTTCAGTTTATTTGCTGCAAGGACTCGCCTACCTTAATCTAGAAAAAAAAAATTAGCTACAACTACTATCAGTAGTTACTGGATAATGCGCAGTAGCTCTATAAATTTACAAATAATTGCAATTCAGTCGCTGAAAATTTTTATTTCAATTGCTTCAAGGAAATGCTCACCTCCCATATATCGTTAATTTTTAAAACTGCATATCAACTTCAGTTATAACCATAATATAAAATTCTGGTGATTTGTTTAGCTAAACAGCAAAGGATAACTTTTTATCTCAATTACTGGAAGGACATCCCTACTTTTCATGTATCCTGAATTTTAAATTTTAATTACATATTAAAATCAATAAAAGAAACGCTTAGTTTTACAGATTATTTGCTATACACACATAGTTTTTCATTTAGATTCTCTGACAAATATTATTCATATCGCTGCAAGGACACTTCTATCTCTCATATATCATTATATATAAAAATTATATATGACATTCACATGTAAAAAGAATGTACATAAAATTGTATAATTTTTCCATACGTGTTTATTATAAAACATTACAAGATATCCCAGCCGCTCATATATCCTTAATTTCAAAAATTGATGAGCATACTACAAAGAAACCTTGTAACTGTATGTAAAATCATATAGCCAAGCTCTTTGACAAATTTCAAGCCAATATGTGCGGGCTTATGTCCAGCTTCCACATATCCTTTTTATTTAAATTTAAATTTTAGCTAATATTATGATTAGAATGTAGTGAAATTTTAAATATATTTGTAGGAAGATGCACTTAAGCTCTGTAGTAAATGTAATGTTAATCGCAATAAGGATGTGCATACTTCCCATATATCCTTTATTTTCAAAATTTGATTTTGGCTTTATTTATGATCAGGAATTATTGAAAAAAGGTTATTATAAATTAAACTAAGAAGAAATGTAATTATAAATTAAAATAAACAGTTAAGCACTCTGGTATCATTGAATTTTATTGCTGCAAGGACTTGCCCAACTCCATTTAAGCCTTTATTTAAAAAATTTAATAAAAAATTTCAACAACCCTCAAAACGCAGCAATAATGTTGAACTATTTCTTAAACTATACGGACATACTATTTTCTAAATTTAATTTTAATAGATTAAAGGACATGTTTCCCATCTTTGAGTGCCAAGTAAGAAAACACTTTGTGTCACAGCAAATTTTATTACAATTCTTTTATTTAATTGATTTTAATTTTGCATGATTACTACCATAATTAAAATAGATAAAATGTGCTAAAAATGCTAAAGTATATTTCAAATAGAAAACTTTGTGAAATTTTAACAATATATTATTATAAAATAGTTCTGGAATTTTTAGGTTTTGTTTAAGCTTAGAAAGGATAAGTTGGATAAAAACTAATATTTACTATTTCATTTCATTTTGATTTATGAAAGCTTTTCTGTTTAAAAAAAATTAAATGTCTTAAGCAGCCACTGCCAACGGTTTTAACTCACAAAATTAAAAGAATATACATTTACCTCTAAAATATTTTAAATTATTTTTTCTATTATTATTTAAGTCTTTTGCTTAATTGAAAGTAAAAGCTTAAAAGCAAAATTTTGTTTAAAGAACCCAAATTAGTTTCCATTTGTACTTTGGTATGAATTTGCTTTTTTTAAAGCACATTAGACAAATAAAAAGTCCGTATTTCGCAGTAAGATAAATTTATGTATATACCTAATTATAAAATACTAAAAAAAATTAAATAAAAATATAAAATACCTCATTATTCAAAAGTTAGATGAAAAACAAATATCAAATTCCAAAAACTAAATAAAAAAAATTATTTTTTATTTTCGTATAAATTTTATATGGAAGAAACGCAAGGGAGTTGATGGCATCTGATAAAAAAAAAAACAAAAACATATTTCTCAATAAAGTTTCGCATTAAAATTCATGACATGTTCAGCGATATCGAAATTATACATACATTGGTTATATAATTCACATTTCAAATAAAAACAAATTTAATTATATTATTGTTGATAATAACGTGAATTTTACAACACACGTGTGCTTTCAATTTCAATAAAAAAGCCAAGGTATTTGCCTTGCCTTTAATAAAATTTCGCGTGAAAATTTCCAAAATTATTGATGGCCTTGCGGACTTTTTTAAAGTCATATGCAATAGTTATTCCGATATCATATAAAAAGTTAAAAAAGTCTGAAGTATAAAATAGGTTTATTTTATAAAAAAAAATAAAAATTTGTTTTCGGTAGCTAATTTTTTATATCACAAAAAGTGTGGATTTTCCAACCCTGAAATCATACTTTTTGATTTTTCTGATTTCTTGTACTAATCTCTTTCTTTTAAGAATATAAGATATCTTTAATTTATAGAGAAAAAGGAAACATTTGCTTTAGTAAGTTACTTTTGTATAAAAAAAAGGTAAAGTTTTCCAACCCTGGAAATGTGTTTTAAACTTTTTTAAATTGAAATGCCAATTTTATTTGTACTATAGAATAAAATAAGTTTATTTATTTAAAACAAAGACTAAAATTAGTTTTCGGTAGTTAATTTTTTATATCACAAATAGAGTAAGCTTCCCAACCCTGGAATCCTCCTTTTTGATTTTTCTGATTTCTTACACTAATCTCTTTCTTTTAAGAATATAACATATCTTTAATTTATAGAGAAAAAGGAAAGATTTGCTTTAGTAAGTTACTTTTGTATAAAAAAAGTTAAAGTTTTCCAACCCTGGAAACGTCTTTTTAAATTTTTAAATTTTTTTTTATTTGAAATACCAATTTTATTCGTGGTGAAGTATAAAATAAGTTTATTTAATAAAAATAAATAAAAAATTAGTTAAAGATAGTTAATTTTATATATCACAAAAATCGTAGATTTTCCAAACCTGGAATCATCCTTTTTGTGTTTCTGATTTGTTACACCAATGTGTTTCTTTTAAGAGTCTAAGATATGTTTAATTTATAGAGAAAAAGAAAAAAAATTGTTTTAGTAAGTTACTTTTGTATATAAAAAAAATTAAAGTTTTCCAACCCTGGAAACGTCTTTTTAATTTTTTTAACTTTCTTTTTTAATTTTAAATACTAATTTAATTTGTACTGAAGTATAAAATAAGTTAATTTAATAAAAAAAATATAAAAATTAGTTTACGGTAGTTAATTTTTTATATCACAAAAATTTTAAGTTTTCCAACCCTGGAATTTTCCTTTTTGATTATTCTGATTTTTTAACCCAATCTCTTGCTTCTTAGAATATAAGATATATTTAATTTATAGAAAAAAGGAAAAATTTCTTTTAGTAAATTAATTTTGTATAATTTTGTATAATTTGTTTAATTTATTTAATTTGTTTTTTATATTTTTTTTTATTAAGAAATATTAATTTTATTCATACTGAAGTATAAAATAAGTTTATTTAATAAAATAAAAATAATAACTAGTTTTCGGTAGTTATTTTGCATGGCAAAATGAAGTTTAAGCTTCCCAGCTCTGAAACCGTCTGCTCGATTTTGCTGAATTGCAATACCAATCTTGTTTTGACCATTTCTGACACACCAGTCCAAGAACGAAGTCTCCAGCTTTTCTGGGAGCTTAGGAAAACCGATTTCACGTACAGACAGACGGACAGACGGACATCGCTTATTCGTCTTCCCTATGCATAAGGATATAGAATATATATACTTTATGGCTCGCTTATTAATATTCTAGAAATTACAAGCGGAATGACAAACCTATATATATCCTTTTACCATTTTTTGGTAAAGGGTATAAAAAGTGTCACTAAAAGTATCAAAAATGTAATAAAGTAGCAAATTGATACCTTAGTAGCACAAACGGTCACGCTGGTTGTGATCGTCAAGCCTTTGTACTATTGAAATGTGTGGGTGTGTGTAGAAATATTGTTATTGTTGTTATGATTGTTATTATTGTTGTTGTTATTGTTTTTGTTGTTGTGGTTGTTTGTGTATGGCGTCTGTATTGACTTATCGGTTGGTGTGGTTGTATGTTTCTTAAATTTTCTTTTTACAAATAAAATAAATTTTTGTATTCAAATATTACGCTTTTCTTCGTTTCATTTTTGCTTTTGTTAAGGCAAGAATTAATTTTACTTCCCAAGATCTCAAGGTATTCTGTGGTTTCCAGTAACTATAGAAGAAGACAATGTTACATTTTGCAGTTGTATAGTTTTTCCTCCAGTATTGCTATTATCTTTTAAATATACAAAAACATTATTTTCACTAGTTGCTTGGTAGCAAAATGTGAAAGGACCCAGCAAGCATTCGAACTTAATTTTGAATTGATAATAATTTTATGTTCACAAAAGCTTTTTCTTTCGTTTAGATTTTGGTTTATAAAAATATTTTATAATCAATTTGTTTCATATTCTATTCAATTTAACTAATTTTCTTAATAACATATTTTTTGTTTTAAATTCGTTTTTGCTTTTTGCATAAATTCTAAATTAATTTATTAATTTATTTGCCTTTCTTCATTGATGCATTTTGTATGAAAA
Source organism: Tachina grossa (assembly GCA_949987645.1). Lineage (NCBI taxonomy): Eukaryota > Metazoa > Arthropoda > Insecta > Diptera > Tachinidae > Tachina > Tachina grossa. The sequence goes on from OX465275.1 coordinate 158,274,802, forward strand.
ACAAGAACAATTTTTTTTACTTAATTTTCATATAAATATCTCTTAAGTGCTTGGAACTATTATAGCTTTATGGTCTTATTAAAAAAAACTTAACAAAGCTTTCAAAAGCAATGTTAAGTAAGGTTGTATTCAAAAAAAGTTATTATATCAAAATTCTAAAGTAGGCACCTACGTTTGTTAAGGCTACTTTAAGTTGATATTTCAAAAATGTGTATTTTGTACCTCAAATATTTTTGTTAATATAGCACATATTGATTCATGTTACATCTGAAAATAAAGCTAGAGGTCCTAGCTCTTATTTTCAATTTATTATTTTTGTCATGTGATGGAAAACATCAATAAATTATCCAACTGATTCGAAATACATAGCAAAATCCATAAAAAAAAATATTAAAATAAATACAATTGTACAAAAATGTTTCAGTGATGTACATTCAAACAAAACGAATCGAAAAAAGCTGGATATTCAAATACTCATTTCGTTCGAATAAAATAAATTGAGATAATTTTTCTATGTTCATCATATAAATGATTTACTTCATAAAAATGATTATCTGTTTTGCTTCCATGTCAGAAGCTTATATTTTATAAATTAGGTTGCTTAGCTTCAATATAATAAAAATGTATGTAATAAAATATAAAATTATTTGAATACTCGAATGAAATTGTATTCGATGTTGTACATCATAAGCTGTGAAATGGTTGTTGAACTTGGTGGTGTTACCAGAATTTTATTATTAAATCACAAAATAATTAAAGTTGTCTTTTGAATACAATTTCTTAACAAAGCAATGTTAGCCTTAAAGTGCTTGGTAGCTACTATGAACTTTAAAGCTCAAGTAAAATATTTTTTTGAATAAGGGGTTTTTTTTAATGTTGTATTTCAAAGTTTTGACTGTTAGGTTTGCTGGGATATTAAAGCCTTATTTGTGTTTGTTTCTTTGTTTAATTTCACTGAATTTGATTTATTCAGCAGCCTTTTTTATTTAACACTCAACCACATTAATATTTATAATTATTCACTCTTTATGATAACGCAATAAATTAGTGCAAATTTTACTCATACTTCACAAGTTTACATTTCGTGTCTTTAGGCTTTCCTCTAGTCTTCTTGTAAGAAATTTTTTTTTTCCTTTAACTTAGCAAAAGTTGTGTTCTTAATAATACAAAATAGGAATTTTCGAATTTTGAGCTTGTGAATCCTTTAAATATTTTTCTTTCTAACCTTTTTTTTTTGGAAATTTATTTTATAACAACAAACATTTCAAATCAAATGAAAAATTACATCTTCTTATTTTAATATGGATGGATCATTGTTTTCCTTCATAAGCTTTGGAAAAGTTTTTAATTAAAATCAAGAGCACATGTTTGAACGTTACTATGTAAGTCCTTTTGTTTAAATAACTGATTGAAGAATATGAAAGATAATACATCTTAATTAAAGAATGTAAAGTGTTACTTCTGCTCAATGATTTATAAAGAATATTAATTCATGTTTGCCAGCAGCATAATTCAGAAATAATTATATTTGTTGTTGAAATAATTATAATTGTTGTTTATCATTTTGTTTCATATTTATTCCTTCCTTCATTTCTTGCTAATTATCATAGAGATTATTCCGCTTGTTATGAATCATATATATGTATGTACATCAGTTGAAGTTCGCAGCCTAAAATTCTGCTAGTGCTGTCTAAATAATTATTTTACTTCAGTGGCGTATGAGTGATTTTAATTAATAAGTTGCAAGAAGTTACAGTTCACAGCCTAAAACTCTGCTAGGCCTGTCAAAATAATTTTATCACTTCAGTGGCGTATGAGTGATTTTAATTAAGAAGTAACAAGAATTTAAATCGCTCATACGCACTCACTTGTAAAAACAAACTGTAAACAGTGTTACCAGTTGTGGTAAAAGTTTAGGGATTTGTAAACATATCTATTGTTCTATTACCTTAACAAAAAAACTAGTTTTTAAGCAAACGAGTTTAAGGCTTTCTATTTACAACTTGGATGGAAAAAATTTATATTTTTTAATAAGCCCCGTAAACCTTACAACCCGTTTTTTAATTTAACTTTAAATTCAGAATTATAATAATGTATCTCGTGCTAATATATTGTTTAACATTATAAAAAAAAATCAATAAGCAAACGTTTTCTCACAAAACACTTAAATTTTTTTGTTTCTCATTGCTAAAATTAGAGTACAACCCAATTATGAGTAAGAAATCCCCGTGAAATTCTTATCTTTTCCCCTATTTCCCCTATTATTAATTATAATTTCCCTGGAAAAAAATTTGCGGGTAAAAAATAAGTATTCTAACTATGAAAGACAGAGAGGGAATTTTTTAAAGTTTTCTGAAAGATTCTGAAGGAAACTAATACAATAATTTTAAAATCAAATTAAACAATTTTATAAAACAATGGTATAAGATGTATTTATTTAGTGCAGAAAGTTTAAATAAGCACCTGAATATTATATTTCTCTTTTGTTTTTAGGAATTTTCAAACAAATTTAATTTAAACCATTTGCATTTGCTTCGCTCTATATTTTATTTAATCTTGTTGGCAATAAAAACATAAAAATTTTATTATGTTTCTGTTACTGAACTCTTGCGTTAGTGCAGAATGGAATGTAAACATTAAACAGCTGATACAAATTTTTTCCTCTGCCATATTTACTTAGAGAGGCTATTTAGTATAGAAGGATTTTTTCCCGAGAACAAATGATTTGAAAGGGAAAACTCCCCGGGAAAATTGGAGCAAATTTATGCTCATGGACAGAAGCAATACAAAACAAAATATAAAGATTCCACAATATTTATGTCTGACCCATAAAGTATATATATTCTGGGTCCTTGTGATTAGCGAAGACGAACAAGCAATGTCCATCTGTCCATCTGTCTATACGTGAGACTTCGGTCTTAGACTGTTGTGTCAGAATTGGTCCAAAATAGTCAACCTATTATATTGAAAATCACCGAAATGAAAAAGATAGTTCCAGAGCTGGAAAACTTAAACCTCTTTTGGCATTTAAATGTAACTAGCTAAAACAATCTTTTTGTTAATTAAACCCATTTTATATATTTCAGTAAGAATTAAATTCTTATTAAAAATCAAAATAAATGAAAAATACGATTCCAGGGCTGGAAAACTTAAACTTTTATTTTAATATATAAAAGTGATGTATTAGAACTAATTTGTTTCTTTTTCTCTATTAATTATTATATATATTATATATATTATTTTATATCTTGGAAAGAAATATTTAGATACCAATCTACTCTATACATACGTCTACTCTACTCGTACTCTACCCTGCGTACAGATACGCAGACACACATTGCAAACTTATGATACCCCTTTTTTTGTTCGGCGGGTAAACAAAATTTCTTTTTAAATACTACATTTTTTTACTTTTAATGCCTTAGAGCAAATTTGTTTATTAAATAAGTCTTAATAATAATCTCTCACTTTCTTTCTTTAGCATGATACTAAAAATAAAAATTCTTCTCTACTCGTCAGCACTCTTCTTAATTTGATTTTAATTTTTTCTTTTTCTTTCGTCTTTTTATGCTCGAGATGTAAACAAAATGCAAATTTTCATTAAGAAATGTTTAGCAGTTTAAAATAAAAAAATATATATACAGTTTCTTTTTCTCTTTGCAAAGAATAAGAATGTCAATGCATTTGTAATCGCATTTGCATTCAACTCGCTGAAGTGCATAAATTAAAATTAGAATTCTAAGTTGTTAAGCAAGATGAAGCAAGCAAGTACTGAATCTAAATTATTTTGCAAAAGCCATAAAGTATTATCTGAAAAGTAGAAAAGTTATGTTTCGCCTTAAATGCTATTTTTAGCAAACTCCAAAGAAATGTTAAATGAAAGGAAATACACAAAAGTCAAGCTAAAGGGTTTTTAAAAGAAAATTTTTTATATTGAAATGTTTAAATTCAATAAAAAGTTATTTTAAATATAATTTTTAAAAGCGGGAGAGAGGCAGAGAGAGAGTGAGAAACTGCAAAGAGAGAGAGAGATAGAAACTATATTCCAAGGGCAAATAATTATACACAAGTATTGAAAATTAAATATCCTTGCAAGGCAGCTTAATTATAAAATATGTTTGCATATAAATATAATTTCTAATACTTATTCTGATCAGGATTAAATAAAGAATATATGGGTGGCAGAAATATCCTTGTTATCATGCAAAGTGAAATTTCACAGAAAAGCTAATCCAGTATTTATAGAAATAGTTGACATTCATTCACTGCATTTTTATTATAATTTAGGCTTAAACTAAATTTAAGCAATAAGGGATCCAAATATCCTTACAGCGATTTATACCATAATTTTCATTATTTTCCAGAAATTTCGATAATAATTTCAGCAAAAAATTTAGATTTTAAAGTTAAGGATATATGAGAGGCGAGAAATGTCCTTGCATTGTTTGCACTAAAATTTGCCTGCAGACTTAAGCATACCATTTTTCTGTGCATTATTAAATAAATAATGAATAAAATTTAATTTTTCAAATAAAGGATATATGGAAGCTAGTAATATTCTTGAATTTAATGCAATGAAATTTGCTATAGATACTCTGCTTTTGGTTTCAGAAATAGTTATTAATTAAATATTTTTGAAATTAATTATTTTTCTTCAAAAATTTATGTGAAATAGTAGTAGCCTTGCACAAGGCTTTATAAAATCAAACGGGGATAGTTATCTATTAAAATTTATTAATTTCCCTAGCTCCTTTACAAATTTTGTATAAATTTGGTTCATAAGTCTAGCTGAAATTTAGTTTTTAAAATAAAGGATATATGGTGGGTAGACGTATTATTTAAGCTATTGAAGTCAAACTAGCTTTCCTGGTTTTTCCTGGCTTTTGTATCAATTTTAATCATAGTTCTAGTTGAAATTTAGTTTTTAAAATAAAGGATATATGGTGGGTAGACGTATTCTTTAAGCTTTTGAAGTCAAACTAGCTTTCCTGGCTTTCCCAGGTTTCTTTACAAGTTTTGTAAAAATTTTTGTCCATAATTTTAGCTGAAATTTAGTTTTTAAAATAAAGGATATATGGTGGATAGACGTATCCTTTAAGCTGTGGAGGTCGAACTTGCTAGAAAGCTCAGCTGATTCATTTTGAAAGTTGTTAACGTGTGTACTAGTTACAATTATATAAAAACAAAATTAGTTTTGCTACTTAAACTATATAGAAGGTAAAAATGTCCTTGCAATCTTTAAACTGGAATGTGGTGTACATACATACATCATATTGAATATATTTATCCATTTGCGTTATATTCTAATGAAAATTTTAGCTGCAATTAAATTTTAAGGATAAAGGATATTTAGGAAATATCATGTCCTTGCTGCGATTTATAATAAATTTATCAGAAAAACCAATTTTGTGTTTATGAAAGTAGTTTTCTGTGTATTCTGCTCATAACTAAAAGTGACAACAATATTTGGAAAATAAAGGATATATGGGAGAAGCTCATATCCTTGAACTGTTGACCATGAAATTTGTGCGACATGTTAAACGTAAATTTTTACAAATGTATACCAATTTTCTTTATATTATGAATACAATTGCTACTGAAATTAATATCTTTAAAATAAAGGATATACGGGAGATAGTCATATCCTTGCGCCCATTGAAACGAAATTTTCTGGAGATATTAGCTGAATGTTTCTGCAAATAGTTACAATGTGTAGCAGTGTTTAAAGCTAAAACTTTTATTTTTCAGATTAAGGATATACGATGGGGTAGATCTAAGTGTGACTGAATTGAAGTGAAAGTTAACAGAGAGTTGAAATGCTTTATTTTTTTTTATTGTCGCTAAGATTTCGCTTTTAAAATAAAGAATTATTGAATATAACCATATCCTTGCAGCGGTTTTGCTTTTAACATTGATATCAAGGGACAATTTCTTTTATATGGCCGATGTCCTTTTTAAATAATTCACTGAGTGTCTGCTCTTATAGCACATATAAATTGAATTCATAAAATGAATAAGCAAGTCCTTTTCTAAAAGCTTAGCTCTTTTCCCGTCATTAGCTTAAAAGCTTTTTAATGATCAATATTTATTTTGCAAGAGACTCCACTGTACACTACGGGCGCGTTAATTTATTATAACAAAATGTTAAGGATATCAAAAGGATTCCATATGTAGGACATGTTTGGCATGTGTGTTGAATGTATTTAATGGTCTAATTTGTCTTCTCTAATCTCCTAAATCTATTGTGATCAATTATTTTTAATTAACATTAACACTTTAAGCTAATAATTTCCATTGCACTTAATTAACTTTCTCATTTAACATTTGACCTAGCATTAATATAGCACAATGTCACCAATTAATTAATTAATTAAATTGATGTCATCTATATGTTTAGGGAACAATTAAAATTATTCAATAAAACATTATGTTGAACTAAATAATAAGGACAATAAAATAAAAAACTGTCCACAAGATTATTAAACATATAGTTGCTTAGAGATGGAAAATAAAACCTTAAGCATGCAATTCACCTGGGGCATGTATTCATTTATTATTAAATAATTTATTCAAAAAAAACATTGCTGTGGGATTTTATTTAATTTCAACAGTAATTACTTTTCTATTATTTTATATATTTTTTATGCTGTTCTTTTACTACGTTTCTTTTAAGCAAATAACTGTGCCATTGTCCTTTTTTATGTATTTTCTCTTATTAAAACTTGTTTTTATAATTTTAAGTAGATATTGTATGGTACTTTATCCTGATTTGTATACTACATTTATCGAGAGCTCACTTAATATCACTTGAAATAAATCATACTGGGGAAAAGAGTCTTGTAGCTATTAAAAATGAATTGTTTAATAAATTTTTAAAAGGAATGTTGTGTTTAATGTTTAAAGTGTTTGAACATTTCTTATAACAAGGCGGTTTGTAGTAAAACGAAAAGTGTGTTGTACAATTACTCAAAGACAAGTTATTGGCATGTAAATACAGCGCTTTGCCTAGGAACAATCGAGGAAAATCAGTGCAAGGACATACCAGCCTGGCTAAATTTAAGCCTCATTGCATAAAGAACAAAACTACCGTTCACATATCCTTTATTTTTAAAACAAAATATTTAGTACAAATATGAGCAGATTAGCACAAACATTTGTATAAGTTTATTGAGCTTAAAAGCTGGACATAGTTTCATTAATAATAATAATCCCAGCAAGGAAACACTACCTGCCATATACCCTTAATTTAAAAAATTAAGTTTTTCTGTAATTTCAACTAACATGCAACGAAACTTCATACTTGAATATAGAATTTCATACTTAATCTAACTAATGAATTTCATTATAATCAGAGCAAGAACACGCTGAACTCCCATATATCCTTTATATTGGAAATAAAAATTTTATTTAAAAAAAAAACAATTTATTTCTGTTGTATATTTGAATCAACATAAAACAAAAATTTCTAATTGAGTATAAAATAATACATTTAATCTCCCTGGCGAGTTTCATTAAAATCGGAGAAAGGATAAGGTTACCTCCCATATATCATTTTTTTTAAATATAGCATATTTAGTATAAATATGATCAGAATACAACGAAAATTGTTAAGTGCTTCTTAAATTAGATGCTTGAAGTAAACAGCGAAATTCTCTTTAATCAGAGGAAACATAAGCCTAGCTCTCATATATCCATCATTCCAAAAATTAAAATTTGTCGCCATATTTAATTAGTACACAACGAAAATCAAACAATTAACATAAAACAACACACTTAAAATCTCTCATAAATTTTTTTTACCAATCGGCTGAAGGACAAGCTTACCTCCCATATATCCTTTATTTTATACATGAAATATTTCTATCCAGTTTTAGTTCAGATGCAACGCAAATTGATAACTGGTTATAAAAAACTATATTTGACTTCCCTAGGGGTATTTCGCTCCGCTCGAAGGAAGGACAATCCTACCTCGGTATATGTATATCCTTTAATTTTAAAATTAAATTTGTATTGCAAATATGCTTAGAATTCAACAAAAACTAAAATTTAATAGTAAAATCATGTGTTTGAAATCCCTAGCTAGACTGTTAATAATCGGCTAAAGGACAAGGCCACCTGCCACATATCCTTTATTCAAATAACTAATTTCCGTCGCCAATTTTAATTCATATGCAAAGAAAATTAATATATGAACACAGAATCATACATTTAAATTGTTTCATGAATTTCATTATAATCGGCTAAGGGAAAAGCTCACGCCCCCCCCCCCTTTTATATCCTTTATTCTAAAAATTAATTTTTTTTTTGTAATTTTACTCAAGATGTAATAAAAATTAATAACTGGTTATAAAACATCTCTGTGGAATTTGACTACACTCCAAGAAAGCGAAATCCAACCTCCTATATATCCTTTAACTTAAAAATTTAATTTTTGTTAAAAATATGCTTAGAATTCAATAAAAATGTATATATAATTGTAAAATCATATAATTAAAATCCCTAGTGAGCTGAATAGTAATCGGAGAAAGGCCAATCCTACTTGACGTATATCCTTAATTTCAAAAATTATTTTTTCTCACCAATTTTAATCCATATGCAACGAAAATTAATATATGAACACAGAATCATGCATTTAATTCTTTTAATGAATTTCCTTGTAATCGGCTGAAGGACAAGCTTCCCTCTCATATATCCTTTATTTTAAAAATAAAATTTGTTTCTTTAATTTTAGTCCAGATGCAACGAAAATCAATAATTGATTACAAACAACTGTATCTGATATCTGTGGGTAAATTTTAATGCGCTCGAAGAAAGTACAGTGCTACCTCCCATATATCCTTTAACTCAAATTTTAAATTTTTATCAGAATTCAACAAAAATTAAACTGCAATTGTAAAATCATATAATTAAAATCCCTAGCTTAGCTTAATAATAAGCGGAGGAAGGACAAGCGTAGCTGCCGTGTATCCTTAATTTCAAAAATTAGATTTTGTCGCCAATTTTAATAAATATTTAACGAAAATTAGTATATGAATGTAGTATCATACATTTAAAATATTTGAAAAATTTTATTGTAATCGCATAAAGGACAGGATTAACTCCCATATATCCTTTATTTTAAAAATAATTTTTTTTTTCTATAATTTTAGTGAAAATGTAACAAAAACCCATAACTGATTATAAAAACTTTACTTGGCCTCTCCACTCAAAAAAGAACAATTCTACCTCTCATATATTCTTTAATTTAAAAACTTAATTTTCATGACAAATACTATGCTCATAATTCAACGAAAATTAAAATGTAATTAAAAATTATATAATTAGCGAGCTTAATAGTAATTGGAAAATGCGCAGGCTTACCTGTCATATATCCTTAATTTGGAAAAAAAATTTTTGTCACCAATTTTATTTTAATATGCAACGAAAATCAATATATGAATGTAGTAACATACATTTAACATCTTTGATGAATTTCATTGTTATCGGCTAAAGGACACGCTTGCCTCCCATATATCCTTTATTTTAAAAATTATATATTTTCTATAATTTTAGTCCAAATGCAACGAAAATCAATAACTGATTTTTAACAAATGTAACTGACCTCTCTCGGAAATTTTACTTTACTCAAAGAAAGGACAATCCTGCCTCCCTTATATCCTTTATTTTGAAAATTTAACATTTGGCACATATTTGATGGAAATTCAATGAAAACTAAATTCACATTTATTCGAAATTTAGCAAAAGCTTACATTCTATTAAACAACTTTATATTTAAACTTTCTAGGGAATTTAATCATGATCTGAAAATTAATAACTCTTACTCACACATATCCTTAATACTAAAAACTCAATTTGTGTTAAATTTATGATTACCATGCAATGAAAATTGTCATTTCAAAGCTTAAAATCTGTGCCAAATTTTTATTTCAAACGATGCAAGGATAAAGCAAGCTCCCATAAATCCTTTTTATCAAAAAACTAAACTAAACTTAAACACACTGTTGTATTTCATTTGAATCCTAAAATATATCGGTCATTTTCTTCAAGAAGGTCACAACTGAAAAACTCTAGTTTTATAGAAAACGATTTAAAATTTTTTTTTTTTTTTTTGAATTTTTTACACACAATTTAAGAGGTTTTAGTATGCAAGATATTTGTATGGAATTTTTACATAATACAAATAACGGTATGACGATTAGTTCTGCTTTATTTTTTTTAAGTTATGACGTTGTTGTAGTAAATGAGTTTGCCTTTTATTTACGCATATCATGGAAAATTTTAATTATATACGAGTATCCTTGACAAAAACAGAAATATATCAAAGGCCGAATAATTATTTGTTTTCTTTTTTTTTGGAATTTAAATATTCTGAAAAATATTGTATTGTCATGAAAACCCAAACAGAATTTTTATTATTCATGACAATGCAAATTTTCAAAAAAAAAAAAAACTAATTACGCTATAGTTTAGATTTTATCCCAAAATTCAGATAGTTTCCATGATACGTACTTTAAATTATTTATTTGGTTTATGTTTATATTAAATTTATTTAATTAGTAAAATGATAAGCAAATAGTTGGTTTTTTATAAATTTTTACTGTCAAGGAATATTTTGAAAGAATTCATTAAGACTCTTGACTGAAAGTTTTTCTCTTTTTTGTGCTTTTTTTTTTTGTCATTAATTTTTATTTATTTTATATATGAGTAATATAAATCAAAATAATCCTACTATTATTCAAGCTTGATTTGTGCACATTTAACAAATAAACAAACCATTAGTTATAGCTTTGTTAGACGGATTTTATTTTTATCTTTGCAACAGATGGTGTTAAAATAATATTTATTAATGCTTTGCTGGTTTTAATATATGGTTTTATATTAAATGTGTTAAATAAAAATATCAAGCAATAATCGTAAAATTAATTAAGGAACACACACACCATTGTCATGATATCAATTGAAAAAAAATGTTCGAAGTGTGAAAAATTAAAGGAAGGGAAGGGAAGGGAATTAAGGGAAGTTAATTTCTTGTTTTTTTATTAGTAAAATACTCCGCTTGAATTTTTTTTTTTTGTTATGCATAAATTAAGCTACATGAATATCAATAGCACGCAGTAGTGTGTTTAAGAAAACGAAAGAACATTTTTTCGTTCGTTATTTTATATTGAAAACTAAAAGTTGTTGAATTTTGTGCTTGTTTACTACACAAAAAAATTGTCGCACGAAAACAATTTTTCGCTTTATGAAAATAGGAAATTAGAAAACAGAATTGTGTCGAAATGCTTAAAAATTATTATTTGAGTACCTTGAAGGGATAATATGAAGTTATTTAAATGAACTAAATGAGATAATTGGGGAAAATACTTTTTTCGAAAAATACTGTATGTATTGTTGAAAATTATATTTTTTTATAAAGATACGAGTAATAAATAGCCTTTTCACACTTACTCACATCTTTCATCTTTCATCAATTTGGCAAGATGATAACATTTTCCCATAAGAATTATACAGGGCTGAATGTTCAACATCTTTCAACATCTTTAAAAGATGTTCCTATCTCACTTTGTTCCGTTCAACATCTTTCGATTATTTTAGTGTCATCACTAGAAAAAATGTATGCAACTATATACATACATATTACTATAAAAATATATACATACATATGCATGTATGTTTCTATGTATATTTCCATATGCATGGCCATATTTACATACATTCAAGGCTACATTTTGGAATATCCTTCCCAAAAAAAGATCCGTAATTACTCTAAGATTTTATTATATACATACATATGTATGTATATGTATGCATATAATAAAATCTGTTATATGTTTTCCAAATCGAAATAAATTACATAAAAGTAGTTGCAAATGTCTACGCGAAATCTTTGCGGATAAAGTTTGTAATATTTTTTCATTATCATTGTCCGCTGGCATAATTTCAACTAATTCTGCACATTGTAGCCTTATTTGTTTCTGCTCCTCAGGAGCCAGCAATTAAATCAATTTCTACTGAGTTTTTAAATTGCATTTTATTATTTAATTTTTAGTAGCTCACATTCGTAAAAATAGTATTATAATACATGACAGATGAAAGATGAAAGATGTTGTAATGTGAACAGGTTTTTTCAATTTTCAACATATTCCACGCATTCCTTAAAGATGTGAGTGAGTGTGAAAAGGGTATAAGTAACATTCAGGTAATGAACTCCTACTACTAAAGCTAGGTGTCATCTTCTTTGGGAAAGGGATAGTGATAGAGAAGACAGGTGGTGAAGGAAGAGATAGAGGAAAGCTTCATTCTTTTACAATTCTGCTTTTTGCACGTTTCCAATAATGCAGTGCTGCAGCGCCTCTGGTGTCAATGAGGAGTATTATATGGCTAACTTTAGCCATTTAAGCTATTTTATTTATAATTTAAAAAACGTTCATAACTTATTTGAATATCAGGATAGTTTTTATTACGAAAATGGTGATTAGTTATTAACTGTATGTGAAAACTCTTTGGTAATTTCAAATTAAAGAAATTATTACGATTTTTTGGAATATAGTGGCAGTGACCATAATATAACTGTCATATCTAAGCAAATGCTTTCGAGCTTTATGAACAGGGGGTCTACTCTAGAGCAGCAAAACTATCGATGGTACTATCGATAGTATCGATAGTTTTATTTTAAGTGGACTATCGATATTTTTTTCGATAGCGATACTATCGACAAAAACACTCTACTAAAAGAGAAAAAATAAAATAAAAAATAAAATAAAAACGGAATGATGGCGACTGTGTAATAAAAAATGCAACATTCAAATTTCGCCGCCTGGTTTGGTAATGGTTATCATTACATACATATATAAATGTGAAAACAAATTAATTAGTTTTGATTTGTTTAAACATAAGATGTCAGTTTTTATCTACTAGATGCAAATTGCATAAAAATACAATTACAGTACAACTTCGATAGTCCGGACATGCGCCAGTCCGGTCACTCCAGTAATTCGGACGCTTCTACATTTCGGACAATTTAAAATGTTTACCTCCACAATCCGGAAAAAAATTTTTTATGCAAGAACAAAAACTGAAATCCAAGCAAAACATGCGAGTTAACGGGAATTTTTGTTTTGTTTTGTTATTCGTAACTTGATTTACATTTTTCACTGTTATTGCTTCAGTTTCGGTTCACACATAAAATACTAATCTTACATTAGAAGTGTGATATTTTAAAATGTCTTGATGAGGAAAAAACTATTAGGCAGGTTGCCGAAAATTTCCATGTTCCTAAATCAACGATTTATGACATTAAAAAAAGTAGAAATGGATGCAAAACTAAAGATCTCTAATGCAGATGCAAAGATAGCATTTCCAATTTGCATTCAGTGGGCTGAGGAGAATAAGAGAGACTAGAGCAAAAGGCACAAATCAACCACCTCAACAAAGTTAGTTAGCACAAAATAACTTCTTCTTTTTATATATCAAAGTATGTATGTATATATATATATATGTACATATGTATGTATGTATGTATTTAAATCCCTTAGATCATTTTAATATTTTCAAGTGCTATAGTCCGGACAACTCGTTAATCCGAACGAGCTTAAAACTATATGTGTCCGGATTGTCGAAGTTGTACTGTATTATGTACCAACGGCTTTGATACTTGAAGAAACTTGACGGCGGCTAAATTTGACGACTACTGGACTGTCTACGCTCTTTACTTTTAAATAAAAGGTGACGCTAAATAGTTTGCTTCTCCTTCTGTTAAACGAATACTTTTTAGCTTACTGCAATAGTTTAAGTAAGGATGAAAGATTTTTTTTTTTTATTTTATTCCTTTTTAATTTATTTTTTATTGATCCATCTATCTATCTGTTTGCTTTTTCGTTTATTTTTTTTATAGAACTGTGTCTATATGTTTGTTGAATATGTGTATTAAAAACATTGGAACTAAAAGTTTTAAAAAAAATAAACTTTCTTTTTACTTCATGGAATGATTAAAAAATTCAAGATTTTATATTAGAAAAATACACAATTGATAAGTTTTAGCCCTTATAGACATGGAAACTTTACTTTGCAAAGTTTAATTGAGCAGGGAGAAAGACAGAAAGAGATAGTATTTATCACTCTGTCTTTCACACACCTGAATTAAGACTTTGCAAAGTAAACTTTCCGTGTGTAAAAGGGGTGTTTCTAAGAATCAAAAACTATCGATAGTATCGATGGCATCAAAAAATACTATCGAAACTATCGAATGGAGCCACTATCGATAGTTTTGCAGCTCTAGTCTACTCTGTAATTCGAAACGAAAGAAAATGCTTTCGAATTTACATGTTGTTAAGATACAAATTCGAAAATATTTTCTTTCGTTTCGAATTATAGAGTAGACAAAAATAATATAATATTAAGAAAGAATTGATTTCGAATATTTTTTAAACTCACATTCGTTGCTGCTAAGTATGGGAGATTTAGATTTTGATTTTCCTTTTGATTTAGTTATGCACTTAAATTTTTTTATATGACTTGTGTTAAAGGTGTCAAAGACTTTTTAACTTAATTTGTAATATTAATAATTTTCATCGTTTTTTTTATTAACAAATGTACTAACAACTTTATTAAATTTTTTGTGCATTTAATTAAAATGTTTTTCACACATTCATTTAAAATGTTAACATGTGTTTTAAAAAGATAAAACTATTTTTGTTATCATATACTTTTTCGTTTCATTTTTATAAATATTTGTAAAATTAATATATTTATTCTATTGAATTTTCCTTCACTTCCGTTAGATTCATTTGAATATTAAAATATAATTGCATGAAAACAAAAATCAATTCACACTACTGCATTATTTTTTTTCACACAGCTTTAAGCACTCTATAAATTATTATTACTTCTTTGGAAAATCTTTTTTTTTTAGAACGAAATTAATATTAGCGGCATGTTGTTCATTGTTTTTAATTTTTTTTTTTTTTTTCTTAGCATTTACAAAGCACTTTATTGGGCGAAAATTTAATAAAATAATTGGCACAATTAGATTTTAATATATGTACATATTCTTTTTAAATTCCATTTATTTTCTAAACATTGTTATTAAAATCCTTGAATATAAATTATAAAAACATATGTAAATATTTTTCTATTTATTTTATTTGTCTATTTTTGATGTCTAACATGTATATTAACCGTTAAGAGCGTGTGTTTACGTTGAAATGTAAAAGCAATCTGATTTTTACCGCTTCCCATCATTTGCTGCTGCTACCAATAAAAACATGTGGTGAATTTCTAACATTCAAAATAAATGTTAATCAGCGTGATACTTTTAGTGACACTTTTTTAAGGTGGAAGTACATAACACGCGTTCAATGCGCTAATGCGATACACGCGTCTGTCAAAAAAGTTGAAATAGTGTGTTTTCATAAGGCAAGTTACATAGAGAATTTCGCGACGCGCGTACCTCGCCAAAAGTTGAACATTCTTCAACTTTCACGCGTTGTATACAAAATGACAGCTAGTGTTGCCAGATTCATAAACTAACATACACAAACATGATTAGAAATTAATTTTTTTATTAAACAATGGATACAAAAATGAATTAAATGTTTAAAGAAAAATGCAACGTAAATGCAAAAAAAAAAATAGCCGGCAAAGGATTTAAATTTTACAACTAAAAAAGCTTCAAAAGCGTGGTGTGTAACCTTCCATTTGTGTAGCGTTGAACGTTTAACAAGCCAGAAAAGCGTTGCCGCGTAACGCGTGGTATGTACTTCCACCTTTAATCAGCTATATCTGCTACCTTTTGTTACGCTTTGACCCTTTTTGCCCCTTTTTAGAAATACCATTACTTGATTTAATTTTTTCGCAACAATATGCTTGTGTATTAGTATCCCTACAAGAAATGAATGACTGAAACTAACGCAAACGAAATTTTTTCACTAATACATTTGCAATAATTTTCCATTGAATTTATGACTGCCAGTCAATTGACTGGTAGAGATCAGTGATGCCAACTTTTTTGGCTCTAAAGGCACATCAGAATTTTAAAAAAGCGCTGAAAAGCGTAATTTTGAAATCTAAAAAGCGTAAAAAGCACTAACGTTCAAAAAGAGTGAAGTTTAATAATGTTTTCTAAGCTATTCCCTATTTCGACAATATTATCAAAATTTTTAATGAAATATATCAGACGAAAAAGGTATGCCTTACACTAAACAAATAAATACATCAAGTTTTTGTTAAAGTAATTTTAAAAAATACACAAATTCTTAAAAGCATTACTTAGTGTTTTTTCTTAGTTTGGCACTAACGCTCGAAATTTGGCGTTTTAAGTTTTAAAAAAGCACTAAAAATAGTGCCAAAAGCACCAAGTTGGCATCACTGGTAGAGATGACCGACACATTTATCAATTATAGTTGTTCCTCTCCAACATGTATGTTAGAGTGAAACATCCAATGTACATATGCTAAAACTTTTAAGACATCGCATTTTATTGTAAAATATACAATTCGTTCGGTCTGTGAAATAAAATTTATACAAGTGCTAAGAAAGTTAAGTGAAGTTAGCAACAATACTGCATAAAAGAATTTGAAAAGATTAATTAATTTTTGTGTACATTTGTGTATTTCTTTTTAAAATTTTAGATATTTACAAAAAGCAAGGTGTGTTGGAGCTGGATAAAAGTGTGAAGAAGACTTGAGTGATACCACCTACGTTATTTTATATATTAAATTATATTATTAATATGAATATTACTTACTTCTCTATTTTCTTATAATAAAAAACATTTGAAATATATAAAAATTATGTTTATTTATTTAAAAGTTACATTTTACCAGTTTCTACGTATATATTGACTAGTAGCAGTTGACCAGTCTCTATGTAAACATTGACTAGTCATAGTTTACCAATGCTTATGTAATCAGTGACTGGCAAAAAAGAAGCAGAGTAAACAGTTAAGATATATGTGTTTTGATTAAGTGAAATTAATAAGTTAGAGAGAGATAAAAAATCACACGTACACAAACATTTTGGAAATTTTTTTCACCAAGCCTCTAATAAACTAACTGGGGACTGTGACCGAAGTGTCGGCTATCTCTACTAGTCAAATGACTAGTCAATTGACTAGTCGTCTTCTTGTAGGGATTATTTCTTATGACAGACAGCATTGTCAACTCGGTGCTTTTCGCACCGTTTTTAGTGCTTTTTGAAATTTTCGACGCGAAAATTTTGAAGTTAGTGCTCGGTGCTTTTTTAAACTAATTTTTGGTGCTTTTTATTTCTTGGCGGTGGTACTAAACTCAAAATTCAAAAAGAATTTTCCTTATATAATATATATATATATATATATTTTTTGAAGAAGTCTAACATTTAAAAAACATAAGCACTGAAGTTAAATGGAACATTTCAAAATATTCTAATAAGATTGTGCAAAACTGCTGTTATTAATATTGCGTTTGCTGTGAAAGAATGTGTCCACAGCATTGTTTAATAAAAATCAAATTTTAAAAGTCTTGATTTTAAAAAAATTAACTACTACTCCCATCGAGTTCAAAATCTAATCAGCAAGTCAAAAAAAATTGCCAATTGCTGCTAATTTGACTAATTTCAGGTGATTTGTTTCTACGTTGACGAAAAAAATTTAATTTTTTATAATAACTTAAAAAGGTTTCGTCAAATTGATTTTAGAATTCACTGATTCTCATAAAACCAAAATGTGTGTCGGATACATCAAATTTGAAGTTTTCGGGATAAAATGCAAGGTCAACCGATTTCTATATTTTTTATTAAACAAAAAATTTTAATTTAGTGCTTTTTTACTTAAATTACGCGTTTTTTCCTGATTTCAGTGCTTTTTGAAATTTAAAAGTTGACAACGCTGATGACAGACTATTTTTTTATATCAACCTACATATACGAAAGCTGACATTTTTGTAACAAAGTTTGAGTTGATTAGAAGAAATAAGCAACTGTCTATGATTAAATTTGTTGGAAGTTGATTTGGAAGATTGGAGTCCAACAGAAGATCTTGTCAAGAAATATACATATAGCCACATTTTCAAAAAATTTAAACCTCAGAAAATTTTGCATATATATTATTTATTTAAAGTACAACAATTTCTGATTATATTATACATACATATTGTTACCTTTATATAGAAAGACCCTAACTCTATTTTTTTAAATCGAGTTTTTTGTACATATATTTCGATAGAACAATTATGTTCGAAAATATGCAGAAATTTCCATTTGAAAAAAAAATATGAGTCAGGGCCTCTCTATATTAAGGTAACGATATGTATGTACTACATGCTTATTGTTTCGATTAAGCAACGTCTATATTGGTTTTTTTCCTGCTTAAGAAAATCATTAGTAGATTTCAACCCGAACATTTTTAAATAAGCTAAAAAACTTTATATGGCACACTAAATAATAAACAGTAAAATAAATGTGAGTGATGCTTTTTCTTCTGACGGAGTTTTCTTTAATTTGGAAAGATTTTCGTCATCCTACGTCAAATAAATATACTTCGGTATTTCTTATACATATAAGATATTCATAATTTGTTAACTATTTTATTTTATTTGTTAACTATATTTATTATCTATAAATTGTTAATGTGTTTGTTATGTTTTTCAATTATTACTTGTAAATAAAATATAATATATGAAAAAATTAAAAAAACTAACTAAAAATCGTGTTTTTACTTTGAATCTTTGTTTCTAAAATAGTTGCCCCTTCTTTGAAAAAATCCCCCTTTTCGTGCCACTTTTATGTCTTAAATCCCCTTTTTGTGCTACTTTTCGAAATTTCTCAACGGTCACACTGATCTTAATTCCTCTTTACAAAAAGTTCTGTTAAAATGTATGTAACTTAACATTATGATGAATTAACATAAAGATTTCTTGTTAGCATTGACCAAACTTTAAGATGCCCTGTAAATGGATATTAACATTTGTCTCTGCTGTTATACTAAATAACTTTATGTACGTCGTATTCAATCAAGGTTGCCGTTTTGGTATAATGGGAGCAGTATGAGATTTATAACAAAATTTTATTTTTTTTGCAGATTATATTAATTTTTTTAATCGCCATTTCAGGGCACTTATTTTTTTTCCATTTTAGTATAAAGGCAAAATAACGGCCAGGCCCACGATGTCGACAAGAAACTTTCTATCGCTTACTTATATTAAAAACAAAATATGAAAATTTGTTTTTGTTTTCTATATAAGTAAGCGATAGAAAGTTTCTTGTCGAAATCGTGGGCCAGGCTGTAAATTACCATACAGAGAAAAGATAGTTCTAAAAGAGAGTTCCGCGCAGTATTAAACATAAAAGTACTGAACATAATCCATATTTAAAACGAATAATACCTAATTTCTTGCTTGAAACTTTTTCTATTTGCTTATTGCTATTGGACTATAGAAGAAAGTGATATAAATTAAATGACTTAGTGTGAATCTCGATTTCCTTTTCTAGACCTTTAATTGACAAATAGAAAAAAAATTGCATGCAGCTAACTGCAAGAAACTATGCATAGTGTAAATTTAAAAGTTAACCCTTAAACATGTTTTAAGCTTAGACTTATTTCTAATGCCTAAGTTGAATTTCCAGCTAGACTGTTTTAAAGGATCGACTGCGGAACTTCACCGCACATATTTTTACAGAACATTTTAAACCATTATATCCCCGTTTAAGTTGAGAACTATTTAGAAAAGGAAGAAAAAATTACTAATAAGGAAAAAAATTAACTCAACAGGGCTATATTTAAACTTACACAGCTTAAAATAAACCTCAAAACGAATTTTTTTTGTTTTAATTTATTACTTGGGCTTAAGCTGAACTTCGATAATTTAAAGATTAAAATACTTCGCTAAGTATGAAACTGAGCAAAACTATAAAATTAACTTTCAAACCTTTAAATTCCGAGTTCAGCTGATTTCAGAGACTTATAAAAGAGTTACTTTTACTTTATTCAGAGAGCTTCAATTGCTTTTTTTCCGTTTAAGAGTACTTATTAGACTCTTTTCTATGAAATGAGCAAAATAAACTTATACCGGGGAGAGTTAGGGGGTTAAACTGTTCCACAAAAATGTTCCTCATGGGATTTGACATAAAACTGCTCAAAACATAACTTAACGAAATTTCAAAAAATTTTTATTTTTTAAAACTTATAACAATATCATTTATTTCACGACACACGTTTTTAAGAGACTATTTTCCTTTTTTAATATACATACAAACGTATATTTTCTCAATTTCACTGATATTATCTAACTGCCAAACGTAATACAGAAAAGTCGTACATGAATTAACATCGAGTTTGACGTTTCATGACGCAAGAATTGTTAACGAAAAACTGTTGACAAATTTTGAAGGTTAGCCGCGAATAACGTTGTAAGTGACAAAATAATAATTTTTCAGGAGAGTCAAAAAACGTATTTTAAAGCAATATTGTTTTCTCGTTTAATTTTGTTTTCAGCTTATCGAATATAGTGATAATTAGCATTAACGTTTCTCTTTGTATCTCTGTTACATCTATCAATTATTTTCGACAATTTCGTTTCATGATTTTTTAGTTACTTACAAAGTTTTTTCACTGACTGACTGCTTGTAATTGTGCTTTGACGGCGATAAGATGCATAATTTTGGAGTGTTTGATGTATGAATACTGCAAGAGAGTTTTTTTTTTGTAAAAATTGTCTTTTTACAACGTTTTTCGCGGCTATGCTTCAATTATTGGCGCAATTATTGCAGGCACTGGTAATGATCTGTCTCCATTGGCAATATAAATATTTTGACATTTGCTGAAATATATGTTTATAAATTTGTTGCCAGTCTAGACGGGAGGTGAAAAAATACATCTTCATATCTTCATATAATTTTGCTGACTCACCGAGCTTCATATTTTTTGCTCTTCGGCTTATAGTTATGTATCCACTTTTCATCGCAAGTAATGATTCGTTTCAAAACGTACTTATTTTTAAATTTATTACGGATATGTAAAATCATCTATTGACAGCTCTCGGATTTAAATCGTGTGGTACCTGATTTTCTTACTTTTGGACACTAAAACTCGCTGATTGAGTAAATCCCTATGATTTTGCAAGTTCTTCTCGAGTTTAACAAGAATTTTTACGCAGCTATGCATCGTTCATTATTTTCGAACTATTTCTCTGACCCGGGAGTTGTTTGTGAACTGCACAAACTATCGCTTAAACATTGAAGGCCATAGAACATATTCAGAATAAAATAAGATAAGAAGTAAAGGAAACTTTTAGAAAATGATACTTTAATGCCAACAAATTCAAAATTTTCGAAGTAAAAAAAATTTAATGTTGACACTATTTAATTCGATAACAAATTTAGAGTAAATGACAAATGTTTAACCTTCAGAATGTTCTATTAGTTCTTAAAGATACAAACCACATGCAGAAAATATTCAATATATTGTAAATAGACTTGTATCGAACTCTTTCAGTAGCTCGTTTTTAACACAAACCAATGATCAAACCCGTTTAAATTACGTGGGTTTGATCATTGGTTTGTGTTAAAAACGAGCTACTGAAAGAGTTCGATATAAAGGCCCAACTATAATATGAATAAGCTGGCTTAAGCTAATGTCAGAATTGAACGATAAGTCTGTCAAATGCTTAAACAATTCAGATGTGACTTTTATGTGGCCATAATGCACTTACATGCACTTAAGTATGCTTTAGCCACAGCTGCACATCTAGGTATTGTCAATAATTTTGTAGCAATTTTGTTTCTTCTCATAACTCCTAAATGAACGCAATTCAATCAAACTAACTTGAAAGAATGTCCTAATCTATTAAAAATTCGCATATAAATATATCCATCACCTTATTACTTGTTTTATTTGTTTTGCCTACTAAAAAGTACAACAGTGAATATACATAAGTATATACATGTGTATGTGTGTATATGTGTATTGTAAAACAAACAATGAAAATAAAAGTTTTGCTTTATTTTCCGAGTTTAAAACAAGAAACAATAAAAAAATATTTAAAATCAATGAATATTTTCTGCTGCTGCTTGTTTGAGTTTAAAAGATGCACACACAGTTGTTTCCTTACGGAATGTGCGTTCAGTTTGGCACTTTACTTAAGCAAATGACATTTGACGAAACTTGACGAAAAGTTTGTTAAGTACATTATAGTTTGCCACATGCGTTTTATATGTAACCGCACAGTTGCTTAAGCTAGCTTATTCATATTATAGTTGGGCCTTAAGTCTAATTGTGAATCCCGCATTGTTACGTCGTACATCCAATATTTTATGGAAACAACGTTAGCAACATTGTTCGTGTATACATTTTTTTCTCCTGCTGGACAATTAACATAATGTAATATTTGTGGTGAGTATTAAAGAACTAAACAACATTAAACAATTTGTTTCTTAACAGCTTCATGTACATGATGTGTTGTTGTGATTTTACTTACAGTTTGTTTGAAATGTGCTTTGTTGAGGTAGGTTGCGATTTGTAAACATTTTGTCACGTGCCAAAACATGCTGGCTAAAATCGTTTGAAGTTTTGTTGTTTAGTTTCATTTCATCAAGCCCATTCTTTTGTTTTTTTTTTGCTTTAGCATTCGCATTGAACTTGAACTAGAAACTCGCTTTTACTAACACTTGTACGCAAATACAAACATATGTATGTTAAAATATTAGACCGTTAAGGCAAGAAGTTGATTTTACTTTTAAACAGGGAATCCAATACATATGTATGTACATATGTATGTATGTATAAGTGTATTGCATGAGGCTTACGCATGCATATCTTCTTTTAATTTCCAGAAATAGTTAAATAATAAATAATTTTAATAATTGAAACAAAAAGATTTCTTCTTCTACGAACAAAATAAAGCAGCAAAAAGTGAAAACAAAAATGTGGTTTTGCTGGAAAATAGTTTACAACTGAAAAAGTAAGATTGTTGACACATAAGTATGTTTGCATGCATGTACATATTTAATTAGTCACAAGGCTGGTTTCCCTTTAAAATGATGGCGGTCTCGTTTGTTTTCTTAATTGGTGGCAGATGATAGTTGACAGCTCGTCGTTCGCAAGTTATTGTGTTCTATACCGCAAAATATAAAAAATTTAGATAAGATTGATTTTTTAGGAAAACTTTTAGAGATCTGTCGATCTGTGTAATCAATTTGTTTCTATCATTTATAGTTTTTGAAATATGAGACAACCTATTGTGTTCTATATGCAAAAACTCATGCATATAGAACAAAAACGAACCAAAAATACTAAATAAAAAAAATAATTTTTTGTTTTGTTCTATATGAAAGACTAAATAAAGTTTGTACTAATTTGGATCTCTTTGCATTATCTGTTTTTGTTTTATTTATTTGTTGTGACTTCACATTGCACTTGGAAAATGCAATGAAACAAAAAAAGAAAACAGAAAAACAATGACAAACAATCAGTATTCAAAAGCCGTTAATTTTTAATTAGGTCCGGGTGTTTTCTTATTGATTATCTCAATGAAATGTTATTGTTATTTATATGTATATATAAATATATATAAAATTTCTGTTGAAAAAAACGAAACATTTTTTTTAATTGTTAATCCTTCCTCCAAATACTGACGTGATGTACTGGGATTAAAAGTCATAACTTGTTAAATCATATTTTGAAGCAGGTAAAAATAAATTCTCTCTCACACACTTGCTTCGGGTGATGGCGTAGTTTTACTGAAATATTGCTCTTCTTAAAATTAGTCCCAAAATAAATTTTAGTAAAGAATTTATTTTAAATATACTAATTCGAATAATTTTTATTCGTATAAAATTTCACCAGCGAAATTGCTTAATATCATTCACCAAAATTAACTGTGCCAGCACAATAACTTGAACTTTATTATTCGAATAAAATTAAGCAAACAAAAATTTAGCGAATAATTTTAATCGAATAAAATTGTTTATAAAAAATTTTCTTAATTTATCACTAAAATTATTTGAATTAAAACTATTCTCATAAACATGTGTACAAATTAATCGTATCAAAATGATTCCAATTAGATTATTCGATTAAAACTTATTGCTATTGAAATAAAATAAAATTAATAATAATTTATTAAAATTTGCTTGAAAAATAATACCGTTTCTTTATGATTTTTTTAACAAATTTAATCGAATAATTATAATTCGAATAGAACCTTATGAAGTAAAACTTTAAATATGTATATTTCAAATAATGCTTAACAAACAAAATAAATCGCAATGCGTTATTCGAATAAAAGTAAATAAACAGAATTTATGCGAATAACTTATATTCGAATAAAATTTCTTCGAATCATTTCTAAAAACCTTTACTGAAATTATTTGAATTAAAATTATTCAAACAAAAACTGCTCGCATAAAACCTTTTCCTCTGACAAACCCTAAAAATTAAAAATTATATCCTTCCTATAAAGAAATTTTTTAGACAAATTTACTCGAATAATTTTTATTCGTATAAAACTTTATAAACCAAAATTATTAACGTCACAGAAATAAAAATAATCAAGCAAAATAATTCCAACTGAATTTTTTCCATAAAACTAAATCAACAGAAAGCATGCGATTAATTTATATTCGAATAAAATTTCTTCGAATAATTTTTCAAACTCTTCACTAAAATTAATTTAATTAAAACTATTCAAAATTAACTGTTCACATAAAAACTTTTTCATATGACAATCACCAAAAATGGAAATTTGTATCGTTCCCATAAAAAAAAAATTTAACAACATTTACCCGAATAAGTTTTATTCGTATAAAACGTTCTAAGCCAAAAGTATAAATATCACCAAAATAAAACTTAACAAGCAAAATAAGTCGGACTGCTTTATTTGAATAAGACCCTGTATATATAAAAAGTATGCTTAACTTATAGTATTCGAATAAAATTTATTCGAATATTTTTTTTAAATTTTTAGTAAATTTATTCAAACAAAAACTGTTAAAAAAAACGATTAGATGAAAACATTTACCTATGAAAACCCTTAAATATTAATAATTATATCATTCCCATGAAGTAAATTGTTAAATCAAATTTACTCGAATAATGTTTATTCACATAAAACTTTATAAGCCCAAACTATAAAGATTCCAGAAGTAAAACTTAACAAGCAAAATAAATGAAACAACATTATTCGAATAAAATCATATATTTATATATAAAAAAATATACGAATAATTTATATCCGAATAAAAAGTTCTTCGAATAATTTTTGAAAATGTTCACTAAAATTATTTGAATTAAAATTATTCAAAGAAAAACTGTGTACCAGAAAACTAAAAATTATATCGTTTCTATAAAATAAATTTTTAAACAAATTTAATCGAATAATATTTATTCGTATACAATTTAACTGGTCAAAATTATAAATATCACCACAGTAAAGCTTATTAAGTAAAATAAGTCGAACTGTATTAAACAAATAAAACTATGTTTTTATAAAAAAAAAAATTTATACGAATAGATTTTGTTCCAATAAAATTTCTTCTAATATTTTTCGAAAATGTTTACTCAAATTATTTGAATTAAAATTATTCAAACAAAAACTATTCGAATAAAATCATTCGAATAAAATCTTTTGCTATGATAACCAAAAATTAAAATTATTTGATTAACAAGAAGTTTCTAAAATAAAACTGTGAAAATGAAAATTATTCGAATAGAAATAAAAATATTTTTCGAAAAATTTTAATTTTTATTGGAACAAAATTTGAGAAGCGGAAATTAAATTAATCGAATAAAAATTATTCGAATAAAAAAAATTTAAGCAAAGTGATTCTTATAAAATTTTATCACATAGTTTTTTATAGCACATGTAAAGGGTGTCCCAACAAGAACGCAAGATTTAAATTTGGCGCCATTCGAAGTGTCATTGTTTGACATTTGAACAATTGTTATTGCTTGCTAGTAGAAGGTACGAGGTTAGTAAAATGAAGCGCTACACTAATGAACAACGCATTCTCATTGTGAAATTGTTTTACCAAAATGGTGAAATTTTTGCGGCTACAGTTCGCAAATTTGCGATCAATTTGGGGTCACAATAATGCTCCAAAAGAGTCAACTGTAAAGACATTAATGGATAAATTTGCCGAAACTTGGTCTGTTAGTGATGTAAAGACAACAACGTGCCTTCGACCAGGTCGATCGACCGAAAATGTCGCAGCTGTACGTGATGATGTCGCTCAAACGCTCATGAAATGATAACCAGTTTTTTCGTGCATAGAATTGAAGAAATGAATGTGGTTTCAACAAGACGGCGCCACATGTCATATAGCCAGAGAAACAATTCAATTGCTACATCAGTCATTTCCCGGTCGTGTTGTTTCACGTTTTGGAGACCAGAATTGGCCGCCTAGATCGTGCGATTTAACACCATTAGACCTTTTTCTTTGGGGTTTTTTGAAGTCGATGGTTTACGCCGAATAAGCCGACGACGACTCAAGCCTTAAAAGAGGAAATTGGACGCTGCATTAATAAAATACCGCAGCATTTATGCAAAACGGCCATTGAAAATTTCATTAAAAGATCGCGTGTGTGTCAGCAAAGCCGCGGCGGCCATCTGCCCGATTTGTTGTTCCACACATAACCTCATTTTGTCTACTTTACGATATAATAAAGTTTCACGATTTTTTTTTTAATATCTGTGTTTTATTTAAAATTTAAATCTTGCGTTCTTGTTGTGACACCCTTTATATATATGCATTTACACAGAAAAGTCCTTTTGTTACGCAATGTTGCTTACTCGATTACTTGAATTACATAAGCACATTTTTATGCTTTATTTTATTTATTTTGTAGATTGAATATTGACAATGCTATCTTTTATGATACTTAACTATAAAATCTTTGTATTAGTCTTTCTTTATTTTAAATTAAACAGTAGCAAAAGCAAAATATCAATAACTCGTTAAACCATTAAACAGCCATAACAGTAATTCCTAGATATCGTTAAAAATTTTTCTTAAAAAAACAAATAGATTTTAAAATTGATGGCAAATACACCTTTCAAATTATTTTTTAATAATCAATAAATTATTAAAAAAATCCTAAGCTAACTTTGTTTTTTTGCTTATGTACATAAATGTATGTTCAGGACCTCCAGAGAAGAAGCAAGAAAGAAAGAGGTAGCAAAAAAAATGTTTATGCATAGAGTCCAATCGAGTTAAATAGCTTCAGTCAGTGTCGGTCGCACCACAAACATTATTGGCTTGACTTAATATTATAATTTCTTTTAATATTCTTTTGTTATTGGTTATTTTACAACATTCAAGGATACGCCACTTTAATATGTAGGCAATTTTGCAGAGCTTATTTACACCACACTTAACATAAATGGCAGTTACTCAAACATGTTTGAACGTGTATGTGCAGCTAAGTGTGAATATGGAATATTTAAATATTGAATTTGTTAGCAGATTTTGTAAATACAATCCAACACATTCAAATATTTAGCGAAACTGAAAAATAAGAACGAACACACAATCATTTATTTGCATAAGCTAATAAAAAAATATACAAAAATCGTTATGTAGTTTAGGAAGCGGAACTGCTTACCTACATATACATATGTATTGTGAAAAAAGTAGTTATATTGATTACATAGCAAATGTTTTAAATGAAATGCCAGATAAAGGGCTTTTCATTAACATTTGATTTAGAAAAGCGTTTCATACATTCGAAATATCTAATGAAGTATTCGGTCGAGTTTATTACATGCTTAGATAATACCGAGAGTTGAATAAGTAAAATCATAACCTACACTCTAATCCTTCTCAGCAGGTGTCTTTTTTAACCATTTCGAATTAAGGGCCAAAGAGTATTCTTAAACAAATGTATAACGAGTTCAAATGTTGCACAAAACAACATGTTGTGGATATAAAAATTAATCGATTAAAAATAAAGTTATTGCTCACACAATTTTTATTCGAATAAAATATGCCAAGCAAAAATTTAACTAACATCACTAGAATAAAATGTTTGAATAAAAACTATAATTTATTCGAATTAATAGTAATCGAATAAAATTTAATCGAATAAAAATTAATCGAATAACTATTATTTGAATTAGAGGGCAAAGAAGTTCTCTTAGCGAGCTTATCAGCCTGTTTTTCGAAAATGAATAAGTGTATACTTTCTTTAAAATAACGAATGAAACCATGTTTTCGTTTTTAAAACATTATATATATTTTTATGTGTGTGACAACAAAAGAGCTTTCAGTTTTTCACACTCATAACATTTTTTTATGTAAAATTAATTAAAAATCAGTCTACATATTTTTCATTTGACTTTAACGAAAATGCTATTTAATTTTTAATGTTAGAATCTGAACCGACGACTTAAAACAGTGAAAAACTATTTTTTACTTTTATTTTTTACTATAAACTAAAAAATCTAAATGGTTTTTTCTATAAGCAGATTGATTTAACTTTCACAAGAACGAATCTTGACTTACGTACAAAGCAAAGATGTTCCCCTTGCTTCTCTAATTTTTCTGTGAAATACTCAACACCAAATTCAGTATAAACAGATAATTTTTGCTTTATTTTCCATAATTTAACTGTCAAACAAATCACAAAAAATTTAAGTATTGATTCAAAATAAAGTAAAGATTATAGAAAAAAAATAGTTAGTTCTAACAAACAACGGAAAATACGAAATGCAATGAAACCCTGTTTTAATGGGTAAATTGATTTCCAATTGAATGCTAAAATCAATTAAAAATTAAATTGCTTACCCCCTCATTGATAAAATTCAAAATTAATTTGAAATGAATTTTATTTAAAATTTTTCATAGAAATTTTTTTTAATTGATATTATTTTTTGTATTCCTTCACTGTAATAATTTTGTGAGTGTGATTTTTTCGTTATACCTAAAAAGCTCTTTTTATGTCAAAATGAAAGCTTTATAATATGTTTTATAAAAATCAAATTTTAAACGTTATCGTTTATAAACGAAACATAAAAACGAAAGAGCTTATGTTTTCTAAAAACAGGCTGTATATGTTGCAGAATAATATATGTGCATATAAATATTATTCGAATAGAAATAAAATTATTGCTCACATAATTTTTATTCGACTAAAATTTGGTAAGCAAAAATTTAATTAGCATCAATGAAATAAAGCTCTTTAATACAAACTGAAAAAATACAATTTCTTTGAATAAAAATTAATCGAATAAAAATTATTCAAATAATTATTATTTGAATTAGAGGGCCAAAAAGTTCTCTTAAACAAGCGCATATCAAGCTCAAATGTTGTACAAAACTATTTGTGGATATAAAAATTATTCGATTAAATAAAACTTTATAATAAAATTAAAAAAAAACGCAATTTCTTCGAATAAAAAAATTTAATCGAATAACTATTTTTCGAGCTACAGGACTAAAAAATTCTCTTAAGCCAGCGAATAACAAGTTCACATATTGTTCAAAAATAATTCTGCAAATAAAAATAATTGAAACAGATATAAACATATTGCTCGCACAACTCAAATAAAATGTTATAATAAAAATTTTAAAAAATACAATTTATTCGAAAAAAAATTATTCGAATAAAAATTAATGGAACATAAAATAATTGAAATTTATTTGCTGGTAGTTTAGCATGTCTATATACGTATTTCATTGGCGCTTGAACCAAATCATCAGTAGACCTTAACCACAAATTTTTAAACAGTCACAAACCTCTTACTTTATGCATAGACTTTCAAAAACTATATGAGAAATCATAAAATAATAATACTTTTGAAAATCACAAAAGAAAAAATAAGCTTAGTAGGCTTTGAAACTGATACAAAACCCAGCAAATAATTTATATCCGGGTGAACTCATTTTAATTCGAAAAGTAGGGCCAAAAAAAAGTACTCTTGGGCAAGTGTATACCGAATTTAAATGCTGTACAAAACTATTTGTGGATATAAAAATTACTCGAATAGATATAAAATTATTGCTCGCATAATTTTTATTCGCATAAAATTTGCAAACAAAAATTTAACTAACATCACTCAAATTAAACTTTATAATAAAAATTTAAGAAAATACAATTTATTCGAATAAAAAAGATTAATAATATTCGAATAACTATTATCCGAATTAGAGGGCCAAAAAGTACTCTTAAGCAAGCGTATAACAAGTTGAAATACATATTGTAAAAAAAATTGTGCTTGTAAGAATTATTCGAATAAAAATAAAATTATTCGAGTGAAATTTGTCATGCAAAAATGTAACTAACATCACTCATATCAAACTTTATAATAAAAATTTCAGAAAAAACAAATTAATTCGAACAAAAATTATTCGTATAAAAGTTAATCGAATAATTACTTTTCTAAATAGAGGTTCAAAAAATACCCTTAAACAAGCGTATAACGAGTTCTTATGTTGTACAAAAATATTTGTGCACATAAAAATTATTCGAATAGAAATTAAATTCGTGCTCACATTATTTTTATTCGAATAAATATTGTGCGAGCAATAAACAAATAAATAAAAATAAACAAAATTTAACTAACATCATTTATATAACACTTTATCATAAAAAAATTTTAAAATACAGTTTATTCAAATAAAAATTATTCGCATAAAAATTAATCGAATAATAATTAATTGAATAATTATTAATCGAATTATAAGGCCAAAGAGTACCCTTAAAATAGCATTTAACTAGCTGAAAACTATGTACTATTTGTGAATTTAAAAATTATTCGAATAGAAATAAAGTTATTACTCGCATAATTCTTATTCGAATAATATTAAGCAAGCATATAATATCTTTTAATAATTTATTAATTTAAAAATTAAAAAAGTTAAAAATTTTCGAATAAAAATAAATCGAATAATAATTATTCGAATAAAAATTTATCAAACAATAGTGAATCGAATAAAAATTATTTTAGCAAAATTAAAAAAAGACAGTTTGTTCGAATAAAAATTTGTCGAATTAAAATTAATCGAATAAAAATTAATCGAATAAAAATTATTTTAGCAAAATAATTTACACAGAATTTTAGCACATAAATTTAATTCTAGGCAATGCGAACAGTGAAATAAGAGTTAAAAGTCATAAAATGTTATAAGTCTTTCAGTACACCAAATCTGAATCTTAAATGTTTGGGACTTTTTCGCATCAATTGTAAATACGCACGAAATTATTCTTAGTTAATTTTTAGTGTGGTCATTGAATTTACATTCATTTTATTGTCTTTATTTAAAACTAGACAATTTTTGTTATTTACAAATGGCAATAAATTTAGTAATTCAATAGGTTTTCACATAGTTACTTATATTTAATATGAACTCATATACATTCACATACCTTAATATAGAAAGGACCTAACTCATTTTTTTTTTATTGAAATTTTTTAGATTTTTTGAAACAATAGCTCTTCTTCTATCGAACAAAACAAAAAACTCGATTTAAAAAAAAAATAATGAGTTAGGGCCTTTCTATATTAAGGCAACGATATGTATGCTTGTGTATACTTTTGTGTATGTGTGTATACATTTGTTATTTGATTGCTTTATTTTATCTTTGTATTAAGTTCTAAGAATATTAAATCGTGCTTTTCAATACCATTATTTCTTTTTTTTCAGACATTTTTATCTTGTTAAAATTTGTCAAATGAAAATACTCAAGTGGATTTAAGATTTATTCTCTTGGCTTTTTTCATGTTATCTACTTCATACATTACTGACTTGCCAACAAGAGAAATGTCATACGAGTATTGAAAATAATATTAATGAAAATTTATGTAGGCAGACACTTATGTATTTATGTGAAATTTGTAATTTTGATATGTTGGTGTAAGAAAGAATTTTTTTTAATTGAATGCTGAATATGGTAATTCTAAATGTGATAATTATTATCATACATGTTCATTAAATCATTTTGCTGATTTAAACAGAAGAAAAAATAATTATTGAAGAATTTAAAATATTTTAATTTAAAATTTTTTAAATATTTTAATTTAAATGCTAACAAAAATTTACAACTTAATATTTGTTAAACTAACCAACATAATTTGTATATATTTCTTTTTAACACTAACAACGCTTTCAATTTTTGTATGACTTAAGAAAAATCCCCCTCTATTTCTGTCCATTGAATATTGTGTAAACTGCTACAGCTACTATTAATTTGTAGCATTTAATATTCCTTCTGCTTGCACTTTACCAAATTCCTTGTACCCGATACTTTGCCACTAAATGCGTGACCAATAAATATGCTTGCATAGCTTTTCTCAATGTTAAATGTTGGCAATTTGAAAAATTACTCTGCTAATTACAGTAAAGAGCTTACCAACAAAATTATATAAGCAAAAAAGCAAACAAGGATAATAGAAAAAATATTTTAGCATTTACCATTTTACCAAAGGATAACGACAATAATGGTGATAATTAAAATAGCTTTTGGTACTCGTAACTAAAGTTGTTTTTCATTTAAATTGAAAAATTACTCAAATTTGTATTGCTGTATCTAAGGAAACAACTTTCTAGTAGACCTGAAGTTATAATTAAGCTGAAAATAGAGTAAAAATTTTAAATGTATAGAAGATGTAAAGGAAAATAACAAAAAAGGAAAGAAATTTTTTGCCTTTAAAAAAGATAACCTTGCTCTCCGGGACGTATTTGGGAGCAGCCAGAAATAAAATACTTTACTGCACCTGGAACGCAGTGAGCGAGGATAAGTAACTTTTAACACTCATAGGGACTGAAGGACATGCCAGCATCACGAGAAACGATACAAGAACAACATCTTCTGTTAGATCAGCATTCAGAATTTCACTCTTTCATTTGATATCACACTCGTTGAATTCCATAATCATTGTTATCTACCACCATGCCTTCAAAAGTCTCACAGGGTAAAAATATGCAAGCTTATATTTCTATTATCTTTTTCCCTTGAGGCGACACTTTATCGCCAAATAAAACTGTCAAAGATTAAAAGTCATATTTATTTTTAGTTTCTCAACTTTCAGTTACTTAAATCTGAAAACTAGTAATTGTTAACATTGAAAACTTTTTACTTTCCTTAAATAATTTACTGACATACTTTTAACATTTCCTCAGTACTATTCCCTCACTTAATCTCCCAAATACGTTTTGGAAAAATCAGATATAATTGAAAAGGAAAAGATGAAACTTTTAAAACAATTCAAGTGAAAATAACGTGAAATTAAGTTTATTATAGGAATCAGCAAGAAAAATTAAATAAAATTCCCTGAAAAAAAAAACTTAAAAACTGATTTTAATTAAAAGTGTAAAGGACTGAAAAACACTTGGACACTTAAGTGCATTATTTCATATATATAAAGACAAACTAATTAAATGCAACAGTTGCGATAGCGATGCTTTCTTTTTTTCCTTTTTCTATGCACAATTAAGCAAAACTTAAAAAAATAAAAGTTAGACTTAAATTGACAAATATGTAATTTTGTTGAAACAGAATAAAAAATAAACAAAACATACACTTGCTTTGAGTCTTTTCATAACTGTCTACTCTCATACAAATAAGTTTTTTTTTTTGAATAAGAATTTTAAGCTTAAAGAAAATCGATAAAAAAGGATATTTCATGCATCTTTGATTTTAAAAATTCACTCTCCAGCATAAGCATAGTCACAATGCAGTGAAATCCTGTAACTATTTGTAGAACTGTACAGCTAATATATCTACTGAGTTTCAATACAATCGCTACAAAAACATGCCTTCCTCCCATATATCCTTTATTTTAGAAATATATTTTTCAGTACAATTATGATCAAAAAGCAACAAAAACTCATTAAAAAGTTTTGCAAAGAAAAAGTCAAGCTATCTATTAAATTTCAGTGCAAGCGGCATCAACCAAGGCATGTGACGATTTCTGGCTCAACACATTGAAACTTCCTGATAAATTTCATTACAATCGCTGCAAGGATATGCCTACCTACCATATATCCTTTATTCTAAAAACTGACTTTCCAATACATTTTTTATCAGGATTGAAC
Source organism: Tachina grossa (assembly GCA_949987645.1). NCBI lineage: Eukaryota > Metazoa > Arthropoda > Insecta > Diptera > Tachinidae > Tachina > Tachina grossa. The sequence continues at coordinate 158,308,804 of OX465275.1, forward strand.
AAAATTTGTTAGAGTTTTCAACAACTATGATCATAATGCAGCAAAACTCTCTTACTAATTTAAGAAGTATATAACCAACAGCTCTAACAAATTTCTTAAACATTTTTGCAAGGACCTGTAAACTGTCCATATATCCTTGAACTTATATATTAAATTTCTGCTACATACATATATTTATGTATGTTCCGTTACTGCTTCTAAAATAATGAAATAAGTTCTAAGAATAAATTTATTACAGTAGGCGCAAGGACATGTTTATTACCCACATATTCTTAAGTTTTTAAAGTGAAGTTTACAATTTTCTTGTAACGCTAATTATAGAACGGGTTGGAAAAGAACACCTATACATTTCTTTTTAACTGTTACAATTTCATATCGACCTTTGTTATATCCTTTTTGATACATACTTAATTTCACTTCGAAAATTAAAATTAGGCTTCTTACAACTTGTAGAATTTCGTGTTTAAGCTTATTAGTAAATTTTATTGCAGTCCCAGCTAGGACATACCTGCCTCCCATATATCCTTTATTAATTAAATTATATTTCTACTATAATTACAATTTGAATGCACCAAAATTTTCGAGAAATAATCTTATACGTAGCTATGAAATCGTATTCGCTGGAAATTTTCCTTGCAATGAATGCAAGGACATGTCTACTTCACATACGTATGTACATATATCATTTTTCTTAAAAGTAGAATCTTAGCAAGGAAGTCTCACTACAATTTGCAGAGTTTCATGTTTAAGCCTACTAGCAAATTTTATTGTAATCATAGCATGGATGCGCTTCAATGCCATATATCCTTTATTTTAGAAATCATATTTCTGCTACAATTTTGAACTGAAGGCATCAAAAATCCCTAAATACTTTTATGATTATAAAATAGAAGCTCCTTAAGAATATTAATGCGGTGCTTCTAACATATCATTTTTCTTAAAAGTAGAGTTTTGCAAAAAGAAACTTACTAGAATTTGTAGAGTTACATGTTTAAGCTAGCTAGCAAATTTTATTGCAATATAAGCAGAGACATGCTTGCCTGCCAAATATCCTTTATTTTAGAAATTGTATTTATGTTATAATTTCAAACTGAAGGCAGCAATAATTCCTAAATACTTTTATGATTTTAGGATAAAGGTTCCTAAAGAATTTTAATCCGAACGGTATAAAACCATACATCCCTTTTTCTTAAAATTAAAATTTTAGCAAAGAAATTATATTACTATTTGTAGAATTTCATATTTAAGCTTGCTAGTAACTTGTATTGTAATCGCAGCAAGGATGCGCTTGCCTGCCATCCTTTATTTTAGAAATTATATTTCTACTATATTTATAATCGGAATGCCTCAAAAATTCGTAAATACTTTTAAAATTATCCAGTAGAAGTCCTTGACGAGTTTTACCGGTATCGATGCAAGAATATGACTACCTGTCATATATCCTTTTTCTTAAAAGTAGAATTTTTGCTAGGAAAGCTTATTAGAACTTGTAGAATGTCATTTTTAAGCTTGCCACAAAATTTTATTGCAATTGTAGCAAGGACATGCTTACTCGCCACATATCCTTTATTTAAGCAATTGTATTTCTACTATTATTATACATAATATGAAAAAATAAAAAAAAATTTAAATACTTTTATGATAATAAAATAGAAGTTCCCTACAGAATTGTACTGCTGTGGGTGTAAGGCCATGGCTACCTCTCATATATCCTTTTTCTTAAAATTGGAATTTGAGCAAAGAAATCATATTACTGTTTGTAGAATTTCATGTTTTAGCGTACTAGCTAATTTTATTGCAATTGTAGCAAGAACGCGCTTGTCTACCATATATCCTTTATTTTAGAAATGATATTTATACTATAATTATAATCTAAAAGCATTGAAAATTCGTAAAAAAAAACTATAAAATATATGAAATAGAAGTCTCTTAAAATGTTTAGTGTAATCAGTGCAAGGACATGGCAACTTCTAAATTAAAATTTAATTGCAGTCGTTACAAGGACGTACAAGCTTCCCATATATCATTTATTTTAGAAACTCTATTTCCACTATTATTACTAAAATTCAGAAATACTTTTAAAATCATCAAATAGAGACCTCTGAAGAATCTTAGCCCTATCGGTGTAAGGGTATGATTACCTCTCATGTTTATATCCTTTTTCTCAAAAGTAGAAGTTTGGCTAACAAAGCTTATTACAACTTGTAGAACTTCACGTTTAAGCTTACTAGCAAATTTTATTGCATTCGTAGCAAGGATATCCTTGCCTGCCATATATCCTTTATTTTAAAAAAGTATATTTCTACTATAATTTAAAGCTGAAAGCATTAAAAATTCGCTAATAAATTTTTAAACAGAAGTCTCTGGAGAATTTTACTGAAAGTGGTGTAAGGACATGGTTACGACTCATGTATGCATTTTCTTAAAATTGTAAATTTGGCACAAAAAAGCCTACTACAACCTGTAGAACTGCATGTTTAAGCTTACTAGCAAATTTTATTGCATTCGTAGCAAGGATATGCTTGCCTGCCATATATCCTTTGTTTAACAAAATTATATTTCTACTATAATTCAAAGCTGAAAGCATTAAAAATTCGCTAATAAATTTTTAAATAGAAGTCTCTGGAGAATTTTACTGAAAGTGGTGTAAGGACATGGTCACGACTCACGCATGCCTTTTCTTAAAATTGTTAATTTGGCAACAAAAAAAGCCTGCTACAACCTGTAGAATTTCATATTTAAGCTTGCTAGTAAATTTTATTGCAATCGTAGCAAGGATGTGCTTGCCTGCCAAATATTCTTTATTTCTTAAACTGTATTTTTACCAAAATTTTAGTTTGAATATACAGTCAAATCCCGATAATTTGTAATCGCAAGGGACCGGCCATTTATTACGAATTATAGGGGTTTTCGATTTAGCGGGGTTTCGATTTAACGGGTTAAAATAAAATAAATACGAATTAACGGGGTTTTTCAATTTATTTACTAAAACGATAAAAAGCATAAAAAAAATTGTTAAAAATAAAATACAAAATAAAAATTTGTTGTTTTTGTAACACCGACAGTGTCTTATGCGTGCTCACACACAAACAAGCAGAAGCAAAAACCCACGCAAAAAAAAGCGGTAAACAAAAAATCATTCTTTCCATGTTTCTGTTATTTTTATTACAAATTATAAGTGGTAGTTAGCAAACAATTACGATTTGTAAGAGGTAAAGAAGATTTTATTTGAGTAAAATATTACTAATTGGAGAGGGGACCAAAATGTATGTAAATTTTACGAATTAACGAGATTTTTTCAAGGGACCGACAGTTTATTACGAATTATCGGGAATTGTGATTTATCGGGGTACGAATTATCGGGATTTGACTGTATTAAAAATTCCAAAATACTTTTCTAAATATCAAATAGAAGTTTCTGAAGAAGTTTGCTACAATGAGTGCAAGGACTTGTCCCTTTTTATGTATGAATTTTTTTAGAATATGCTAAAAATTCAACACTAAATGACCATAATTTCTAAGTTTATGCAAGTAAGCTGCCTGATAAAGTGTATGTATTTATTGCATCAAGGACATACCTACCTCTTATGTGTATATCTAAAACTTTATTTAAGTTACAATTATAATTGAAATGCTTGCCTCACTCAAACATTGCGGTGCATACCTAAGCAAACATGTTAGCTAGTTTAGTTTTTAATGTAAATAAATGACTCTACTATTAAGGTTTTATAATTGAACATTTTTAGTAGCATTATAATGTTCTGTTTGGCTGAAAAAGGATTTACATATATGTAGCTATTTTCTTTTTTTTCCCCCTCTCCTTTTTTGAGCTACTTAAGAAAAATAGTTTTCCTTCTTTCGTTGTAACTGGATTTAGTGCTTTTAAAAATTTTGCTTTATTTGCATGACTAATATTTCAGATTTACGTGTATAAAAATATATGGATATAAATAATAATAGCGGGTTACTATGTATCATCATGTACAGCTGCCACTTGTTTTGGTAACAGCAATTTTTTTACCACAATTTAAGTTAAAATTTATTTAAGCACCAACTGTGCTTTTGGCTGTCTTCTTAGTCATTCAGTTGAATATCTCACATTTTCCTCTTAACAAGACACTTTGGAAGAAAAATATAATGTATATGCTAAGCAAATTCCGACCACTCGTAGTGTCCACAAAAGGGAAAGAGATTTTATTTATTTATTTATTTTTTTTTTTTTTTTTTTTTTTTTTTTGTTAAATTTACTTTTGAAAAATCATCTAAATTTAAAAAATACATACAAAATTGAAAAACGTGATGTGATTGCTTAAAAATGTGTGGTGCATATGTTTTTAATAACTGCAATCTAGTTTGATTTTTAAGATAAATTGAAAATATTTAAAAGGAATATTAAATAGAATGAAATTTATGCACAAAAAAAAACTAATATTTCAATTGATATATTCATTTCACATTTGCTTATGCTTATGCATGTGAATATATGGTAAAAATATTCCTAAATTAAGAAAAGAAAATCTGTCTACGAAAACTTCAGGGTATAAATTCATTATTCCTTAGATAATTTGCATGTATGTACCATAAACTTTGGCCAAAAAAATAAAAATAATCTTTAAAATTTATACACAATAATAACCAAAATATATTTCTTATTTTCACTTAAAAAAAAATGCGCATTAAGTATTTTTTTTTCTTTCCTTTGCAAGTTGAAATAGTTTGCAGAATAACTGATTTCAGGTCATAACCATAAATTATGCAAATACGTAGAATGCAGTGGGAATAAAATCCGCAAACAATTTGGAGAAAAGGCATGCGTTTTCTCATGGGTTTAAATTTTTCTTTCATTGCAGGGAAAATAAGAAAAGCCAATAAGACTATTATTTTACTAGCGTCATGCATAAATAACAATCAGTGCTGCTTGTTGTGCTGTCAGAAAATACAAAATGCAAATTTCCAAATTAAGCCAAATGAATTTTATATATTTTTATTTCTTTTTCTATTTGCAAAAGCTGGACAATAAAAATAAAACATTTGATTAGTTTATTACCAGCAATAATAAAGATAATGATTTTATAATAAAGGAGGCGAAGTTGAAGGCTCACCAAACACCTCATCTCAACAAAAATTTAATCCTTAACACATGTCATTTTCTTTTCTAGAAAAAGTGCAACATTTTTTAACTTTTTATTAAGAAAAATTAAAGTAAGCGTGCGTTAAAACTAAAAATTTACGATTATCTCTATGGAAGTTTTAACTTTAATAAAGGCAACTGGAAAACTTTCGCAAGATACATTGACAGAAATTTAGTATTGCCGAATGCGAGTAGTATTGTTCGGGAAGAGCAAATCGACTCTATGCTAGAAAATTTTAAAAATATTTTAAATGAAGGTATTAATGCTAGTGTACCAAAAAGTACACCATCGCACCCAAGGAAACCTTTACCCACTTACGTGAAGAGTTTAATACGGCAGAGAAACAGTATGCGACGAAACTGGCAACGACTTAGAGACCCACAAGTTCAACACCAAATGAAAATTCTTAACAAAGTAATTAAGGACGAAATAAATAAATTCAGAAACAGATCGTGAGATCACCTTCTGTCTACTTTAGATATAGGCTCTTCCCCGTTCTGGAATCTCACAAAAATTCTGAGAAAAAATGGCAAAAATGTACCTACTCTTAAGCAAAACAATGTTCGTTAAGCCACAAACAGCGAAAAATGTGAACTCTTAGCCCGAAACTTTGCCTTGAATCATACAATATCAGCTAATCTTAGTGACCCTGATACAACTTCTTTAGTCAATAATACACTCCAATCTTTTCAGTCGCAAACTCCTAACTTTTTACACCACAATCCAATTAATGTTTCGGAAGTTTCTTATATTATCCAAAAATTAAATCAGAAGAAGGCACCGGGACTTCATGGTATCAATAATAAATGTTTGAAAGCCCTTCCTAAGAAAGGAATCAAATACTTAACTGTTATTATTGACGCATGCTTAAAATTATGTTATTTTCCTAATGATTTCAAGGAGTCCAAAGTCATTCTCATCAAAAAGCCCCACAAACCAGCAGACAGCCCTTCCTCATATAGGCCAATAAGTCTTTTGTCGTCCATCAGCAAAGTTCTAGAAAAGATTATTAAGGAAAAATTAAAAAAAAAAAAGTATTATTATTTTATGAATTCTCATATAGTTTTTGAAAGTCTATGCATAAAGTAAGAGGTTTGTGACTGTTTAAAATTTGTCGTTAAAGTCTACTGATGATTTGGTTCAAGCGCCAATGAAATACGTATATTGACATGCTAAACTACCAGCAAATAAATTTCAATTATTTTATGTACACTTCTGACAATATTTCAAATAATAAATTTTCTTTAAAGAAAAATTAAATATTTAATTATATCGAAGCCCAGAATATTATTCCGAACCATAAATTCGGTTTCCGCAGTCAACATAATACGGTGCAAGCTCTAATGAGAATAAAAAACTTAGTAAAATCAAATTTTACTAATCAGAAATCAACTGGAATGGGACTGCTTGATGTTAAGGCCGCTTTCGATTCTGTGTGGCACGATGGACTTATTTTTAAAATGATTAGTTTAAACATTCTGTTAAATTTGACTAAAATTATACAAGCTTTCCTTTGTCTCCGTACGTTCAAAGTTCATATCGGCTCTCACACTTCTACACGCTACAACATTACTGCTGGTTGCCCTCAGGGGTCTTGCCTCCCACCAATATTATACAACTTATATACATGTGATATTCCCCAACTACATTATTGCACAATGTCAATTTTTGCAGATGATACAGCAATTCTCTGCTGTGGAACGTTTTCTTTGGACATTATTAACAACCTACAAAGAGCCACAGCAGAAATATCTGCATATTTCAATAAATGGAAAATAATGTTAAACAATGACAAAACACAAGCAATATACTTCAGCAGAAAAAGGAAACCTTGTTTTCTTCCCCAAGATAGTTTTCTACTAAACAATTCCGCAATTCAATGGGAGCAAAAAGTGAAATACACTTGATACCAAAATAACGTTTAAAGACCAGATAGCATGTGTTAAAAATAATATCAATATATTAATTCGTCTTTTGTATCCTTTTATATAAACAGAAATTCAATATTAAATATTAGAAATAAAAAAATTATAATGAAATCAATTTTTCATGCTGTCATGTACTACGCAGCTCCAGTTTGGGGTAATAGCGCAAAATGTCATATCAAGGAACTCCAGATTTTGCAAAATAAGCTATTAAAGATGATTTTCAATCTTCCATGGTATTTTTCCACCCGCAGACTCCATGATATAGCTAATATAGAATTAGTAACTGACAAGATAGAACGTCTTACACATAACTTTTATCTCCGTTGTTCAAACTCAGAGTATGACCATATTAATGGCTTGGCACCAGCTTAGGTAGCAAGTAAGTTTAGTAGATAAGTCATAGATAGCAATTGTTTAAAAATGTTTTTTTTTTTATTGTGAAATTTTTCCTCCAATTAATTATATTAGTGTACATACATATTCTATTTTATAAATTAACACATATTATTAAGTAGAAAAAGATATACTCTTGAACTCTTTGCACTTACATATATTATAAACCAAAGAATGAATGTAAACAATATTTAACACAATAAATTGAAATTGAAAAAAAAAATTACGATTGTACGGGATGATACAATAATTTCTAATAAAATCTTTATTTCAAAAACAAACAAAAAATCGCTGAACAAAATTACATCGCCAAGAAAAAATCCCCACAAGCTAAAACACGCCAATACTAAAAAAATCCAAAAACCGATAAAAATCCCATAAACGAAAAAAGCGCTAATACCAAGAAAAATGGCAAAACTAAAAATCGCCAAAACCGAAAAATTGAAACGACAGAAAAAAATTAAAAAAAAACAAACAAAAAAGTTTGAACTAAAAAAAATCGCCAAAAACCGAAAAGCGCCAATACCAAGAAAAATTGCCCAAATGAAAAAATCGCCATAGCGAAAAATATCGTTTAAAAAAATATCGCTAAAAATAAATTACATTGCCAAAAGCCGAAAAGTTTACGAAAAGCAAAAACCCGCTAATACTAAAATAACGCCAAAACCCGAAAAAATCCCATAAAAGAAAAAAGAGTCAATACCAGGAAAAAAGCCAACACTAAAAATTGCTAAGAACCGAAAAAAATTGCCAAAACAAAGAAAGAGCTTAAAGTATGCTAAATAAGCAACCGAAAAAATGGCCAAAATTCCAAAAAAAAAAAAAAAAAAAAAATTGCTGATTTTAGTTTGCACTGGCAAAAACCGAAAAAATCGCCAAACACAAAAAAAAACTCCATTACTAGGAAACGCCGAAAAAAAGCCAAAAAGCCAAGACTAAGGATAATTCCAAATCTAAAAAAATCGCCAAAACACTATAAAAATTGCTGAAACTAAAATACATCGCCGAAAGATCAAATAAACGAAAATAAGCGCCTGAGACTGAGAAAAACTCCAAAGCTAAAAAATCTCCAAAACCGAAAAAAATATACTTTGATATAAACTACCATCACATACATATATCGATGGCTTAATATAAAAAAGGCCTAACACGAATTTTCAATATTTTACAGGAGAATTAAAAAACTGAAGAAAAAATAAAGCATTCACATGCAGATATAGTTTTTAAAGTTGCCATAAAAGTCCTTGATTTTGAACTGTAATGTACTAAGATCTTCAAGGAGGATGCAAATATACGTTGTCGCCCAGAAAACATTGAAAACACGATTTCGAAAAAAATTGAGTTAGACCCTTTTTATATTAAGCCATCAATATACTTAGATATTTCTTCCAAAAAAAAAAAAAACAAAACAACAAACAAACGAAAAAATCGCCAAAAACCGAAATAATCGCCATAGACGAAAAAACACTTATAATGGGTGTTTTTTATTGAGGTATAGAACTTTAAGTTGGCATCACTTTTTTAACTGGCGGCCATTTTGTCAGCTGTCAAGTGATTAATATTTAGTTTGGTTTGCCATTTCATCATGAACAGGTTGACAAAAGAACAACGCTTGCAAATCGTGCAAATTTATTTCGAAAATAATGGTTCAGTTCGCGAAGTTTACCGCAAGCTCCGTCCATTTTATGGTCGACATAATCGTCCATCAGAGCAATTAATTCGGTTAACCATGGATCGTTTTCGCACTACGTTTACTCTATGTGATAATACGCATCCGCAGAGACGTCGAACAGTGCGCACCGAAGAAACAATTGCCGCTGTAGAGCAAAGTGTTGAAGAGGACCCGAATGAATCGATTCGCCACCGTGCACAGCAATTGGAGCTTTGTCCATCAACTTTATGGAAGATTTTGCGCAAAGATCTTGGCTTGCGACCTTACAAGATCCAGCTTGTGCAAGAATTAAAGCCGCGAGACCATGCAATGCGTCGTGATTTTGGTGTATGGGCCGAAAATGAGATTGATCTCGATGCTGATTTTCATCGCAAGATTTTGTTCAGTGATGAGGCTCATTTTTGGTTGAATGGCTACGTCAACAAGCAAAATTGCCGCATTTGGAGTGAAGAGAATCCACATGAGACCCTTGAGACGCCATTACATCCACAAAAACTGACTGTTTGGTGTGCTCTATGGGCTGGTGGAGTCATTGGGCCATACTTCTTCCGAAATAATGCTGGAGAGTCAGTTACCGTTAATGGAGACCGGTATAGAGCCATGATAACCGACTATTTTGTTCCCGAATTGGATGGCATGAATGTGGATGAGTTGTGGTTCCAACAAGACGGCGCTACATGCCACACAGCGCACGTCACAATCGATTTATTGAAGGAAACATTCGATGAGCGCATAATTTCGCGGAATGGACCTGTCAATTGGCCACCAAGATCGTGTGATTTGACACCATTGGATTATTTTCTTTGGGGATATGTGAAGTCGCTCGTCTACGCCAACAAACCAGAAACGTTAGGGGACTTGGAAGCCAACATTCGTGGCGTTATTGCCAACATACGGCCCCATATGCTCGAAAAAGTGGTTGAAAATTGGACCTGTAGAATTGGCTTTATTCGAGCCAGCCGCGGCGGCCACATGCCCGAAATTATATTTAAACATTAATGCCATAAAATTATCCTTCCAATAAAGCCAAATTGATGGACATTAAAACGATTTTTTTGTGTTTTATTTCAATCCAAAGTTCTATACCTCTAAAAAAACACCCGTTACTAAAAAACGCCAAAAAAAAAATAAAAACAATCCAATAAGCGTAAAAGCGCCAAGACTAAAGGTACCATCACACCTGCCGAAAAAAGCGTAAGCACTAAATGTCAAGTTTGTCAAGTTAAAGAGTAGCCAATATTGTTGGATTCTATGGCATTGTCCATTAGTTGTGTTCGAAACGGTTAATGTAATAAACAAGTGTCTGGATCAAAACTTTTTTCATTAGTTTTTGTTGGTTAGTCCCAAATCACACTATGCAAGTCTTATTGCTAAGCTGATTAGTTTATTAGGGGAGAGAGACGAGGCGAATAGAAACATTTCTTTTCCCACCGTCTCTCTCTCCTAATAAACTAATCAGCTTAGCAATAAGACTTGCATAGTGTAAATAGGGACTTACGCTCTTTTGTGCAAAAGTGTGACCGTACCTTAAGAAAAACTCCATTTCTAAAAAAAACGCCAAAACCTAAAAAAAAAATTGCCTAAACTGAAAAAAATCCATGAAACAAAAATAAATCAATAAAACTAAAAAACAACCCGAAAAATCGCCGAAGGTCGAAAAAATTGCGTAAACTAAAAAATCGCTGAAACTAAAATACCGAAAAAATTGCCAAGGACGAAAAATAACTAATATACTAAAAACCGACGAAACACAAAAAAAATTCCCATAAATGAAAAAAGCGCCAAGATTAAGACAAATTCCTAAGCTAAAAAACCGTCATAATTCGAAAAAAAATCGCCAAAAAAAAACGAAAACTGAAAAAATCGGTGAAGCTAAAAAACAACCGAAAAAATCCTGAACTTAAAATACATCACCAAAATCTGAAATAATCGCCAAAGCAGAAAAAAAATCGAAAAAGATCACATAAAGGGAAAAAAGGCGCCAAGACTAAGAAAAATTCCATAAGTAAAAAATCGCCAAAACCGAAAATATCGCCAAAAATAAAAAAAAAATCCAAAATAAAAAAATGTTTAAACCAAAAAACAACCGAAAAAATCGCCGAAATCCGAAAAAATCGCAAAAACTAAAAAAATCGCCATAGACAAAATAACTCCAATACTAAGAAAACGCAAAAAAGGGAACAAATATATAAACGAGAAAAAGCGCCAATACCAAGGAAAATTCTATGGCTAAAAAATCGTTAAAACCGAAAATGTCGCCAAAACTAAAAATATATGTTAAATTAAAAATCAACCGAAAAAAACGCCGAAATCCCCAAAAAAAAATGCCTAAACTTAAAAGTTTGCCAAAAATCTAAAAAAAAATCGCCAAGGAAGAAAAAACGCACGTACTTATTAAATAACGCGAAAACCCGAAAAAAAATTTCATATATTGCCAAAATTACAAAAATCGCTAAAACTAAAAAAAATCGCCGTAACCAAAAAAAAATTGCATAAACTCAAAAGAATCGTTGAAAACCAAAAAATTACCAAAAACCGAAAAAATCGCCGAAAAATCGTCAAAAGTAAAAATATCGCTAGAATTAAAAAATCGCCAAACCGGCAAAAAAAACGCCAAAATAAAAAAGCGTTTAAATGAAAAATATCAAAAAAAGGAAAATAAATCGCCAAAATAAAAAAATCACCAAAAGTAAAAAATCGCCAAAAACGAAAAAAAAACTATAATGAAAAAAATCGCCAAACCTAAAAAAAATCGCTCTTAAACTAAAAAAAAACAAAAAAAATTCTTTTAAATGTCTACATCAGGTAAGATATGCGATTATATAGGCTAAAGTTCGTATAGTATTACATACGTAGTGTCCGTATGGATCAACTTTCTTGTGCTTGTGAAGGTCGCTTTTTACTGAATATGTTTATTATTATTGGTTTTTTTTTTTTTTTTTTTTTGAGAAAAATATCAAAGATTTTAGGAAATAAAAAGAAATTTCAAATCCTTACATTTGGTATAAAATGTCCCATAAAATAAAACTCTGAAATACAGGTAGAGATATTTCACAATTAATTAAGTATGTACAATATATTTTGTCATTATATATTTCCTTGGCGCGAATATATATCACTGCCATTTTATTATTTTAGCTCTTAATTTTTCTTTCATTCGTTACTTCTTGCTTATTTAAAGATTATAAAAATATGATATTTTTTCTATTAAATCGATTTAACACTCTTTTTTACTTTCCAATAAAATTCAATTCCAATGTTTACTCTTTGATACTGGAACCTTTCTTTAGAATAAACTGCAGTTCCAAACATTAATTTTTTTTATTTTTAATTTTTTTTTTCTATCAAACAAATTCTAACTGCCAAGTTGAAAGTTTCGGTGCAAAAAAAATATCTAATAGGAAAAATGTGAATGAGAGAGCAGAGCTGGTGATAAATTAGTTTTCAAACAAATTGAAAAACATGTGTGTGCCGTAAATTATCACACGTTTACAAAACATTTCTTGGAAAAATGTTAAAACAAAAGTGGTCTTATATTGCAAGTGACGAGCTATGGCCCGCATAACAGACTCCTATTAAATTTTATATTAAATATTTTTGAGATTTATAAATAAAGATTAAAATTATATTACCATAGAAATAATTAACATAAATACCATATAACTTTTTTAGCCCTAGAAAATTTTAGCTCATCTTCAAGTCAAGAAGTACATGCACTTTCTCCGTCTTTAAACTTAGAAGAATATAAAAGATAAACTTTACAATTTTTTCCACCTATTCATTGCATATCGAAATAATAAAGAAGAATGCAATTTGTTGGAAGAAAATAAAACTTAAGCTATTTTTATCAAGTTCACAGACAAAAAGGTTTAATTTTCCTTAAGACATGTCTGATTTTATTTAAGTGACTGACGTTGGGACAGAGAAAAATAACAAAAAAAATCAACTGCACTTGAGAAACAGCTCGGGCAAAACAAATAAAAATGTAAAATGTAAGATATAAGTACATATTAAAGTCTCAAATTAAAAGAGAAATTAATAATTATTAATTAAAAATGTTCGCATTTCCAAAATGCGCATCGCATAAAAATAGCAATGGGATAAAAGTAATTCAGTGAATTACAAAATAATTCGAAATTTTGTAGAGAAAATTTTTCTACTAAAATCCGAAATAATTTCCTAAAAAAGTAACGTTTTCATAAACTTAATTGTTTTTTTAAAAAAAATTTTTAGCTACTTGAAAAATTAAAAAAAAAATACAAAAATTTAAAAAAAGATTTCATATCTGTGCACCGATTTTTTTTTAATTTATCCCAGTTTTCTGCACAAAATTTATCGACATTTGGTGTAAAAATGTTCATAGAAAAGATCTTATAGAAATTCTTTCATTTAATTGAAATTTTCTTAACAAAATTTTATTAAACTTTTTCAAAAACAAGACTGTAGAAAATCTCTACAAAACATTTTTGAAAAAACCTCTAACTTAAACATTAATATTCTTGTAGGAAATTTTTGTATCATACAATTAATGAAACTTTTCAAAGGAATATTTATGCATATATTTTTACAAAAAATCTTCCCACAAATTTTTAAGCAAATTTATAGAAATTAAAAAAAAAATTTATCTGGAATTGCAAGGAAAAATGTATTGAAATTCTCTCAAGAAAATTTATCAAACCCTTTAAAATTTTCTGAAAAGAAATTATTAAAATTCTTTAAAAAAAATAATCGAATTTTTCTTAAGAAAATATTTTTAAACTTTTAAACTTTTTTTAAGATGGAAAAGTTTAATAAAAACTTTTTAAAATTTTCTACAAAGAAATTGTTTAAATTTTCTACTGAAAAAAATTTCAAATTGTCTAAAAAAAAATTTTTGTAATTGTCTATAGAAAAATTTTTAAAACTTTCTATAAAAAAATTTTAAAACTTTCTATAGAAAAAATTCGAAATTTTTTCAAGAAAATCTTTTATAGTTTTTTGTTGAAAAACTTTCATAGTTTTCTATTGAAATATATGAAGAATTTTCTATAGAAAAATATTTATAAATATTTTTGAAATTTTCTATTGAAAAATATTCGGAATGTCTCAAAGAAAAAATTTTGGAATTTTCTTTCGAAAAATATTTATAATCTTCTATAACAAAAATTTTGGAATTTTTTAGCAGAAAACAATTGAAATTTCCCATAGAAAAATTTTTTAAAGTTTCTATAGAAAAATTTGTGGAATTTTCTACGGAAAAATGTTTAGAATTTTGTATAGAAAACTTTTTTTAATTTTCCAAAGAAAGATTATTTAAATTTTCTTTAAAAAGCTTTACAAAATTTTCTAAAAAAAAATTCTGAAATTCCTATAAAAAAATTAATGAAATTTCAAAATTTTCTATAGAAAAATTTTCAACATATTCAATAGAAAAATTTTTTAAACTCTATACAGGAAAATTTTTGAAAATTTCTACAGAAAAATCTTTAGTTTTCTATAAAAAAAAATTTTTCAATTTTTTGCAACAAAATTTTAGAAAGTTTCTACCAAAAAAATTTTGAAATTTTCTACAAAAGAATCTTAAATATGTTATACATAAAATTTTTTTTAACTTCTCTCTAGAAATTTTTTCGAAACTTTCTAATAAAAATTTTTGAAGTTTCCTATAAAAAAATTTTTAGTTTCCTGCAGGAAAATTTTTGAAATTTTTTTTGGAAAATTTTTTTAAGTTTTCTATGGAAAAATTTTTGAAAATTCTTTAGAAAAATTTTATGAAGTTTTCTGTAAAAAATTTGTTGAAGTTTTCTATAGAAAAATTTTTAAAGTTTTCTATGGAAAATTTTTTGAGTGTTTTAAGGAAAATTGTTTGAAGTTTTATAGGGAAAAGTGTTTGAAAATTCTATAGAAAAATTTTAGAGGTTTTCATTACAAGAATTTTTGAAATTTTATACATTGAAAAGGAACTTTTTATCGAAAAATTTTTGAAATTTTCCATAGAAAAACTGTCGAAATTTTCTATAGAAAAATTGCTGAAATTTTCTATAGGGACTTTTCCGTAAGGAATAGAATTTTTGAATTTTATATTGAAAAACTTTTGTAATTTTCTATAGAAAAACTTATTAACTTAATTTATTTTAATTTTTTTTTTTTTTTAAATTTTGAAAATTTTCTGTAGAAAAATTTTCTACAGAAACATTATTGAAATTTTCTATAAAAAATTATTTGAGTTTCTTTAGAAGAATGTTTAAAATTTTCTGTAGAAAAATTTTTAAGATTTTCAATAGAAAAATTTTTTAAATTTTCTATTGTTGACATTTTCTAAAAAAAAAAATTTGGAGTTTCTTTAGATCAATGTTTAAAATTTTCAATAGAAAAATTTTTAAGATTTTTTATAGAAAAAATTTTTTAATTTTCTTTAGAAAAAATGTTGAAATTCTCTATAGAAAAAGTTTTGAAATTTTCTATGTGAAATTTTTTTTAAATTTTCTATAAAAAATTTTTTGAAATTTTCTATAGAAACATTGTTTACATTTTCTATAGAAAGATTTTTTTAGCCTTTTTAGAAGAATGTTTGATATTTTGTATAGCAAAACTTGTAATTTTCTATAAAAAATTTTTTAAACATTCTTTTGAAAAATGTTTCGGAAATTTCTATACAAACATTGTTGATTTAGAAAAATTTTAGAATTTTTTTTCAAAACATTGTTTCAGAGAAAAATTGTTGAAATTTTCTATAAAAAGCTTTTGAATTTTTTTTTATGGGAAAGTAGAAAACATTTTTAGTAAACATTATTTTGTTGAAATAATTAGCATAGTTATCATAAACTTATATATGTGTACTCTTATATAATATTTGTCTATAATAACTATAACTTTCATGGAAGTTATTCATTCTCATTAATTTTTAATTTTTTGAGCTGCCAATATTGTATATCCTTTTGCTTAAAGACATTAAACTCATACAAATTCTTCAAAATCTTTATTCTTTGTATGAACAAAATAGTTTATCTCTGCCAAAATACATACACATAAACTTGTATGCTTTTATTTAACTTCCATATATTAAGCAATTTAATGGTTATATATTTTTTTAGTCCTTTCTTTTTTACTGAAAAAAAAACCGAAAAAATGCAGACATTCTGTGTTTGACAAACTGACATTGTTGTATGATTACAGTACCCCAGAGGCTGCCATGTGTCAGTACATTTTATACACAATTTGCAGTATTAATAATAATTAATGTAGAAAAATTTTTTAAAATCAAAACTTAAGAAAAGAGAAAACCGAATAAAATTTATATGATGGTCAAGGCTAAAGTAAAATATTTATGAATGTCTGCAGTAAGCAAAAATGTGAATTTAATGTTTAGTATAAGATAATGAAGAAAAATTTTTAATAAATTTATGAACATAAAGGGATATATTTTTAAGGACAAAATTATAAAAAGAAAAAGAATCTTCATTGGACAATGAACAATTTTATAATTTTTTTTTTCAATATAATTAGCCAAACAAAAATTTTCTTTCGTATTAGAAAAACTGCCAGCACAAGTGAATTTAGTTTTATATATTTTTTCAGAAAATATTGAAAGTGTGATTTCACTTTCATTCGACTTTAAAAAAAGTAGTAGGTTCTCAATTCGATTGTGTTGTTTTTAACGTTTTTTTTTTTTTTTTTTTTTTTTCAAAAAAGTAGACGGCATCTCTACCATTCACACTTAAAGTTAAATTTTAAGTCTTTCTAAAAAATTATTCCATTGAAATTTTAATAAGGATATTTGGAATTTTATAAAAAAAAGTTTTCCCCCTACACATCAGTGACAGTTTGTGGTCTCCATGGCCTAAAAATATATTCGTGCTATTTTTATCAGTTATATGCTCTTAGAAAAATTATTATTTATACTATTCAGAATCTTATTTATGAATACGTAATCAAGTCAGACCTTATTAATTAAAATTAAAATATGTTTCATAACACATTTTTGCACAAATAATGCCTTATTAAAAATTAAAATATTAAAATGAAAGAGTTATTTCTGACAGAAAATTTAATTAAATTTTTTATATGTTCTTCATATTTTAATTAGTTCTTTGTTAGGGCTTCAGTGTACTAAACATACATGCATGTATAAGTTAATGTATTTTTAGTTTAATTTTATAACAAAAAAAAAACATTTTTTTATTTTCACTTATTTTATTTTATTTAAAAAGCACAAAATTACAACTTAATTGCAAAAGTATAAATTTAAAACTGAGCTTAATTCTAGTTTTATAATATAAGATATAGGAAAATTGCATGGTTATCTTAATGACACGCGCTGATTACTGCTTTGCAACTTTTGTAAGTTGTTGACCTGTTTAACCGTCTGCACTAGTGTAAGAATTTTGATCAATTCATTGGAATTTAATAAAAAGGGAAATAAACTTTTTTTGTGTTAACATATACTTTCATCTACAGTAAACTAATTCATGCACTCGTAGGCGTCTGAGTATTTGCAATTTTTCCACAGAATCTAACACCGCTCACTCATATCAAGTTCAATAACACTTCATTCAACTTGGCAGTACAAGTTGAAATTCCCCGAATATAAAAAGTTTGTGCTCGTATTTCTACCACACATTCCCGTCACATTGCTTTAATTTAATTTAATTACGCTTTTCACGAAATTAGAATCGCTTTTCGCAACAAACTGAAACTGTTCAATAAGGTTCCATTAGTTCAAAGGGAAAAAAAAAGAAGTTCATCAAAGTCGATTAATTTAATGAATGATAATGACTTTTTCAACTTAAATATTTCTCATTTAATGAATTTTCTTTTTCAATTTCTATTTGTAAAAAAAATGAGAAATTGAGCCCTTTTAAATAATTTATATTTTTGCACAAGAATTCCATTATCTCGTTGAATGGCATTTTACTATATACAACGCCTTTAATGTTTCAAATAATGCTTTGTTGAACATTTTCGAACCTCATCTCTGGCAGAAATCAGCGCATAATACAAAATAAAGATTTTTATTTGATTAATAAAATTATATGCATTATTACCTCTTTTTTAACATAAACAGTTTTACACGTCATTTAACAATAAAACTTACATATATATGTACATACATGTTGTACATATGCACATATGTACATACATGTGAATTTTTGTTTCTTCTTTATTCTTGCTGTTATAAAAATATACAAACACACTCACACAAACACTCAGGCACAAGTAGAACTCAAACATGTTTACATATTTGATATACAGCACGTATGATTAATAACATTGTAACAACAACATAACATTGCACATACGCTTTCATGGGTAACGATCTTTTTGCTGAGTAACCCAGTAAGAAATTTTAAAGGGGGATATCCCAGCAAACTATTCATCAAATGTCAGGCGTTTAGAAAATAATTTATATACATATGTATGCAGCTTAAATAGAAAATATGGGAAAATTTATATAAAGAAATGTTCCCATATAGAAAATACTAAAAAAAGTATTTTTATATAAATTTATTTTCAATGCATAAAAATTGTTTCTCATTTTTTTTTTTTTTGTTATTAAAAAATTAAACTCATACTGCAGTGCAGTAAATATTTAATTTTTTTTTTTTTTTTTTTTTTTGATTAATCAAGCAAAATTTCTTAATCAGTTTATTATTTTTTTCTATTGGGTGGTATAGGACAATAAGTTTTATAAGTAGAATAATCATTTGGAATCTCAAATTGAGTAGAAAAACTATTAAAATTATTAAAATGATAGCATCATGTGCAGGGTTGTCGTTGATCTGACTAAAGTCGCAATTTGGCCCTTTTTTAGCGGTCTGCGACTTTTTGTGAGACTTTTTTATGACCGACTTTTGCAACTTTTTTGATTTTCTTAAGACTTTTTACCCTTTGTTGTAAAGATTCTCACAAAAAACATTTAAATTGCAGTAAATTAAAGTTTTTTATCAAAAAGAAAAATATTGTCAAAATTACGCCGCCATAAAATAAGAGCAACTCACAGATTATTGTGGATAATGTGTTTAAGAAATGTTTCCCAAACTTTCAGTAGAAATTTCAAAGAATAGTTTTAGCAAAAAAGCTTGTTAAAATAAAAATTGTCATTTTGCAGTGCTTATTTTACAAAGTTATTTTTAGCTGCCGAGTCAATGAAAGAAAAAATTGTATCAAACATACAGGTGTTGTTGTTGTTGGTAACATGTGGACATTTTGAAATAAGTTTTGCTTAAAAATAAATTAAAATTAAATACATATAACTCAATGCTGTCAGCCTTAAATTTAATAGACAAAGATATAGAAGACTGGATTCCAAAAGAGTAATATTTATGTACTCACATGGCGCCAAAATCAAACGAATAGAATTGAAGTAAAAAGTTCAATGGTTTTGGTTCGAAATGTTAGAATTTTGTAAAAAAAAATATCTTCCGCCTTATACATAAAAAATATTTCAGGTTTTTTAAGCACTTATTTGACATATTTCTATGGGAAATTTGTCAAATAAACCTGTAATAAGCCAAAAATATTTTTTATGCATTAACTTTTTTAGCTTATTTTTTTAAAGTCCTACTCGTTTGACCTCGACACCATAGGACAGCCAAATTTATTAAACTTAAGTAGACTTTTTCAGTATACATACAAGAAAATATGTATTGAAGCACATACAATAATGCAATATATGTTGTGAAATATGCAATAAGCTTTTTGTTTTGATTCAATAATCTTTTTCGATAAAAAAAAAAGCAATGTGAGTCCGATCACAGAGGAGATGTGTAAACATCTAGTAATGAAAAATTTTTTTTAAGTTGGAAGTACTTATGCTTTTAGTATCTTTTTTTAAATTAATTAATTAAAAGTATCAAAACTTTCAATATTGTAAATACATATGAGTTTGTTGGTTTTTGTTTGTTTTATTAAACTTATTTGGTTAGTAAATGAGCACACTGCAATATATGTATATGTACTGCATTCAAAATTGCAGTAAGCAGTAAATTTACTGATTACTAAAAAATTCAGTAAATTTTTATTGCTAATGAAATTTAATTTGCATTCCCAGTAAAATCGTAGGGCCATAATCATAATAAAATTGTAGCAAGTGGCAAAGTTTTTTTATTCAAATTTTGAAACTTTTGTATGAAAAACATTTAGCCACTTGGTAGAATTTCATTATGAATACGGGCATTACTGATTACTGAAAATTCAATGCACCTCATCATATAACAAATCATTTAGGCAATTTATAAAAATTGTAGAAAAAAATTTTAGTAATCAGTAAAAATTTACTTGTTAAATAAACATTTTTTATTGTTTTTTCTGAAACTTTAGTGGTACTGCAGTGCTCATCTATGGTAAATGCCTTTACTTTTACTTTTTAATTTTTAATTCCTGTTGTTCATCGTTTAGTTGTTGCTGTTCTTGTTGTTGTGTACGCATTGCAATTAAAATAAATTCAGTAAAGTGCGACTTTGACTCGCGCACATTCGGTTTTGATCATTTTTTTTTATTTAGCTTTCTTCCTTTTTTAAGTTTTTTCAGTCTAAACGATTTTTTCAGTTTTATCGCTTTTTTCTCGTTTTGGCGTTTTTTTTCTTTTTGTGTTTTTTTTAATTTTCGCAATTTTTTTCATTTTGGCGATTTTTTTCATTTTGGCGATTTTTTCATATTGGTGATTTTTTTTAAGGATTTTTTCATTTTGGCGATTTTTCCGGTTTTATGCGATTTATTTTAGTCCTAGAGATTTTTTTTTAATTTGGTGCTTTTTTCGTTTTGGAGTTTTGTTTTTGTTTTTTGCGATTTTTTTTATATTTGGCGATTTTATATTTTATTGATTTTTTAGTTTACCGTTTTTGAAAATTTCAAGAGTTTCGGTCTTACTTACGGTTTCCAAGATACAGCAAGTTGTCAAAATTACAAAGTCAAAATTGCATTAACTGATGGAACACCCATTGATTTAAATTTTTTTAAATTTAGTGTTAATTGTTGTAGTCTGTATAAAAATGCACTAACTTTTAAAATTTCAAGTGTATATATGTACATACAATTGTATGTATATTACATGGGATTTTAACATTTTTCGTTGCTCGTTTTGGAACACCCTTTAGTTTTTAACTCTCATGTATTTATTGTTGTAGTGGCCAAATGTCTACACATTGTGTTCAAATTTCAAGTCCGTAGCTCTTACGGTTCATTTTCATCTTTGGTGTACGGAAATATACAGAAAAATAACCGGCGGCGGCGCACCGTCGGCTTCGAGCCGGTCGGCTTGTTTCTCTGCTTGGTATTGCTTCCCTGCAGAAAGTGCGAATAGTGAAAATGTACTGAGTCGCTTTTGACTTTGTCACCAGTACTACTCTACAATTATTCCCCATACAATACTTTATGCTATAGACATTTAGCATGTGCTTGTCATTGAAAATCTACTAGTAACACTAAAACAATTGACCAGGTAGTGAATTCATAGTTCTTATGGGAACATGGAGACATACCAACCAGACATTTACTGGTACATTTCTATACCTTACGTACATACAAATTTATGTATATTGACAAGTTGTTGCAAAATCCACCAGAAATACACCACATATGTTTTCTCTATTTCTTTTATACTGACGAATAGAAGAGAAATTGTAGACAATGTAACTACTACTATAATTTTAGTGTTGACATAGAGACACTTGGCCCCAGTCTGACTGCAGGGTTCTTTCAAACACTAATACACTCATACATAGCTCACACCGATTTGACAATGCTGTGAAAGAAAATCAAAGAAATCTCAGCAAAGAAATCTCAGCAAAGAAATCAAAGTCAAAAGATTTTTACCCCCTAGCGTATAGATGATGTTTACACATCAAAACTTTTAATAAGATATGCAACTTTTATTTTCTCACACGACTTTTTTGTGCGACTTTATTACTATAAAACGACTGTTTGTGCGACTTTTAAAAATTCTCAGCGATAATCCTTACCATATGTATATCAAACGTTTAACGTTATGTTTGTTGGGTATAAGCATCCGTGCGCATACATATGTATGTATGTACATGTTTGCGTTATTTTAAGAGTGTATTTACGTGTGTAACACATTAGCGTTTATGTACATAAATAAGTAAATTATATTGTCATAAATGTGCAAATAAATATCTATTTTATGTACTTGTAAAAAAGAAACACTCAGTAAAATGTGGCAAGTTACATGCATGAAAATGTTTTAAGTACATACAAACATACATATCGCTCATTTACTTCAATAGTGGCATAACTCAAAAAATGAGTTTGTACTATCACCTCCGGAGAGAAGAATTTTTTTTCATTTCTCCATTGAGTTGTATGCAAATTGAAAACTTAAAACGCGTTTTCTGCAAAACTGGTTTTTTTGAGTTGTGCCACTATTGAAGTAAATGAGCGATATGTGCATACATTGTACACACATAGAAATATCGCAATCTCATTTCTAGCAGACGTTACAATAGTAGATGGCAAATATTAAGCTTAAGATAAACTTAAAACAAATAATGAGATTTTAACAGCTTTTAAGTTAAAGTAAAAATTAAACAATTTATTAAATACAACTTTTTACTAACTAATAAAGTAATTAATTAGTTCAAAAAGTTCAATAAATATACAATAAGCACGTAGGCAAACTTTTGAATTTGAAGCAGAGTATTATGGCCTCGGCCTTACAAGTTTTTTTATTTTTCTTTATGCCACGACACTAAAGCTAGGACATAATTTTCGCTACAAAAATAATCAATTCCTAAACAGAGCACGGAAATGAACGAAACAAATTTTATTTTTGTTTTGTATCGTTCTTTAAAGTAAGTGAAACAAAAATAATGTGAATTATTGCTAAATTCTTTTTTGTACTGTTTTTGCACATGAGCACAAGAAAAACATTAATTTAATCATATGCAGTTAGAAAAAAAATTACAGGAAATAAATGGAAACGTTTTGAAATATTTGCGGCGAATTTGACATCAACATATAATATAATTTTATTGCACTCTTATTTAACAAATGAAACTTGCTTGATACAGCTAAGCAGCATAGCATAACCGGGTATCCTAAAACACCTCTCTTCTTTTTTATATAATTTTTTTTTTTTTTTTTTTTTTTTTTTTGATAAATGAAATGCATAAATGTGCATTTTAGACTTCCACGCAAGTTTCGAGTTAATTTGAATTAAGCAAAACATCATTACAAATTCGTTATCCATCATCTGATTTCAAGCAATAAATAAAGCAGGACTTTAACTTTTTTATGTTTTGATAATTAACCTTATTTTTATTTTTTGAGTACAATATGGATATGTGTGTATGTATTTTATAGAAAACCAAACCGTTTTTTAAAACAAATAAATATTTCAAAATGAACAGTGTATTGTAACGTTAGAGCTTTTGTGTACTTACATAATATTTAAAAACTTACCTCACCAAACCAACAAAAATACATTTATACCATAATTATGTATATAAAAATTTTGTAAATGGATTTGGAAGATTTATTTACGGGTTTAAGCTTTCTGAAATTATTCCAAATGTATAAGAAAATAAAAACAAGACAAGAGCAATGAATATACAATCAGCTGCTTACAAATACAGTGTGTCAAGAATTACTTTGCACATTGAAAATATTGAAAATTAAAATAAATAAATACATTTCAAACTGAATTTTATGAATAAATAAAAATCTCTAATGATCTGCATAAAGTAGAGACAGGGATAAATAAAAATTATATTTCGTAGAAGACTTTTGATTGATTTTAAATTTTAGTTTTACGAGGTGAAGAGAAAAGTTGTTTCTTTACGCTACATTTACACATGAAAGTACTTTCTTAAAATTTCTGTATACGTATTATGAATAAAAATTTTAATGAACTAAATGACTTTCATGAAAATTTCTTGTTAACTTTCATAGGAAAGTGAAAGTTCATTTTGAAAATGTCGACGAAAAATAAAGTTGAAAAAAATTGTTTTGTTCACTTCTTAATTAGAGTTACCAAGAATGTCACCTACACAAATTCATAAGGCAATAAATTGGGAATAAGTATTACTGTTAATATTGTAATAATATTATTGTTTTCAAAAGGCATGAATTGTCTTCTTCCTGTACATTTGAACGTAAGGTATTATAAGTCTTTATCCTGTATATATGTACAAATCTTTAAAGGGGATAACACTGTTAACCTTTTTAAGGTTCCGTACACCAAAGGTGAAAAGGAACCCTATTGTTTTCGCTACGCTGTCCGTCTGTCCGTCACACGGTATTTTCTCAGGAACCGTAAGAGTTACGGACCTGAAATTTGGACACAGTATGTAGAACCTTGACCGCTACAACAACAAATACATGAGAATTAAAAATTAAAGGGTGTTCCAAAACGAGCTACGAAAAATTTTAAAATCCCATGTAATATACATACAATTGTATGAACATATGTATGTATATTGAAACTTGAAATTTGTAAAATTAGTGTATTTTTATACAGACTACAACAATTAACACTAAAATTTAAAAAAATTAAAATTAAAGGGTGGTCCATCAGTTAATGCAATTTTGACTATGTAATTTTGACAATGTGCTATATCTTGCAAACCGTAAGAGGCAAACACTTGAAATTTTCAAAAACGGTAAAACTAAAAAAACCGAAAATTATAAAATCGCCAAACCAAAAAAAAAACAAATCGCCAAATATTAAAAAAAATCGCCAAAACGAAAAAAATCGCCAAAATTAAAAAAAAAATTCTAACACTAAAATAAATCGCCAAATTCAAAAAAATCGACAAAATGAAAAAAACGCCAAAATGAAAAAAACACCAAAAATAGAAAAAAAAAATCCCCAAAACGCGAAAATGTCGCCAAAACTAAAAAAAAATTTTAAATAAAAATAATCGCAAAAATGAAAAAAGTCAACAAAAATAAAAAAAAATCGCCAAAAACCGGAAAAAATCGCCAAAACAAGAAAATAAAGTGTCAAAACTAAAAAAGGAGCCAAAACTTAAAAAAATCGCCAAAAACTTGAAATTTTCAAAAACGGTAAAACTAAAAAAACCGAAAATTATAAAATCGCCAAACCAATAAAAAATCGCCAAAAATTAAAAAAAATCGCCAAAATGAAAAAATGCCAAAAACCGAAAAAATCGCCAAAACAAGAAAATAAACTGTCAAAACTAAAAAAGGAGCCAAAACTTCAAAAAATCGCCAAAAACTTGAAATTTTCAAAAATGGTAAAACAAAAAAAAAAACGAAAATTATAAAATCACCAAACCAAAAAAAAAATCGACAAAAATTAAAAAAAATCGCCAAAACGAAAAAAACGCCAAAATTAAAAAAAATTTCTAACACTAAAATAAATCGCCAAATTCGAACAAATCGCCAAAATGAAAAGAAACGCCAAAATTAAAAAGAAACGCCAAAAAAAAAACGATAAAAAAAAATCAGCAAAACGCGAAAATGTCGCCAAAACTAAAAAAAATGAAATAAAAAAAATCGCAAAAATTAAAAAAATCGCCAAAAATAAAAAATCGCCAAAATGAAAAAACGCCAAAAACCGAAAAAATCGCCAAAACAAGAAAATAAAGTGTTAAAACTAAAAAAAGAGCCAAAACTTAAAAAAATCGCCAGAACCGAAAAAACGCAAAAACCGCCAAAACAAAAAACCGAAAAGATCACAAAAACGAAAAAAATGCCAAAACTATATATTATATAGGATGAAGTTTGTATTAAATTACATATCTAGTGTTCGTACGGAACCCCGACCACACGAGCAATAATCTTGGCAATTATTGCCACTGCAATTGTCAAATTCGATTGCCGACAAAAGATATTAGAGTGTGGACCGTATGAATATGTGTTCAAATTTATATTCAGCAACAAATGTTAAAATACATTGCTGAGCAACAATCTCTTAACACATGCTGTCAAATACAAATAATATTAAATTTTTTTTAACGTAAAAATAGAAAACAAAAGTTTTAACTGCATAAAACCAATAAAAGTTCAATTTAAAATTAGAAAATGATAAAATTATTGACAATTTAAGTATATATGTGAATAAAAAGCAAATATATTTGAATATACGTGTTCGCCACCAATAAATACATTGTTGGACACAAGCAATTGGACGTCATAATTCTGCCGACGTTATTGCTTGTGTTAAGACACATCAAATTGTTCGTGTGGTCGTAGTGTTACTTTCTGAAAACATCAAAAATTTACTTTCTTGAAAAAATCGTTGAAAGCTGACTGGAAATTAAAAACAATGTGAGTGTGGTAGTGAAAAAATATGATTGTATTGATACTTTCTTGCAATTAGTTTCATGTGTAAATGGTAGGTTAGTAACTAAAATTTCTATTTTGAATTGTTGACAAATTGACTGCCGAAAAAAAAATTATTTGAGCTTAAAGTGTACGTTAAAACAAAATTTCCCCACAAATTTTTACTAAAGTACACTTGAAGTAAAAATTATTATTTTTTTTTTATTTTTTTTTTTTTTTTGTTTTTATACGATCGTCACTGAATAAGAAAGCACGAAGAAAATTCATACACATCAAAAAGTTGTGAATGTAGAAAATTGTCAACTATTTTCTACAATATAATCCAAATGTTGAACGATATCTCCCATTACAACAAAATCTCAACGTTTATTTAAGCCTATATGAGGAAGCTTACAAAGATCTTAACAAAAACAAATGAAAAAAAGTAAAGTAAAATAATAATTTGGGATTATTAGTGCGTTAACAAATGTTAAACTCAATTATAAAGATTCCCAGTTACTGCAAGGTCAAAAATGACTGCACAAGGTCAAAAATATTTGTCTGGCAGCACTCTGTTCTTGTGAAAGCAATGATTAGCTGTTGTTGCTTTATAACATTTATTTTCTTTACATACATACTTCTTACAACTACAATTCGAGCTGAAAATAAGTCAGCCAATGTAACAATGATAAAGTAAGAATATAAAAAAACTTCTTGGTTATTAAGTTCTTGTTTCAACTAAAGATATTCGTTGAACTTCTTATTTGCTTAAAATGGAACTTTAACATAATATTAATTTGGAATTATTAGTGCGTTAACTAACAAATGTTAAACTTAATTATAACAATTCCCAAAAAAGGAACATGCAAATGGCAATTGCTTATAGCAGATTTTACTATAAAAACTCATCATCTGAATCCCAATTGGTGCTACCCTCGCACAAACGCTTTGGCTGGAAGACCACACTCATATGTTAAATAAAAACTGCTTCTAGCTTTAATATTTACTATGAAAAAGACTGATTATTTGTGCACTTACAGGCGATTGTTTTTCTACAGTGGAGCTCGGCTACAACGACATGTGTTAAATAAAAATAAGTAATTAAAATATTTTTTAATCTATTCAAATGTAATCTACTCACTAACTCGATACAGGGACCACTTTTACAAATTATGTATGGGCACATACACATATGTTTCTTAGATATCGTTACCTGAAATGTAAAATCACTTAACTGTACTTTTTTAAATTTTTCACGAGAGAAAAAACTAAAGAAAATTTTTCAAATAACTGAAGTAAAATTTCTTTATTTAATTCTGAGTTCAGGTGATTATAATTTTTGTTAGTTACATGGTTTTTCATTTCAGCTGACGATATTTATATATATATATATATATTTTTTTCTTTCTTACTCAAATCCTAGTTTATGCTGGGTATTCTTTATTTTACCCCCAACCCCCTCCAGCCCTTTGAAAAGCTAAAAAAAAGTTTTATGAATAAATGAACGAAATAAAACTCCATTTTTATTCTTCTAAATCAGACGACAAAAAGTTCATTGGCCTTCTCCAATTCGCCACTAACATCACAGTCCAAATAGAAATCATGTTTAACAAAATTTCTTTATAAAAATGTATTCGATTGAAATGAGTTTTTGGAAATGGCATGACTACAAATAGTAATATAAACACTTTCAATTTGTTCAATAACAATTTTTGTTGTTGCTGTGTTAACACTGTTACATAGTCAATTTGTTGTTGTTGCTGCTGGTGTTGTTGTTAGTTAGGTGACATGAACAATTGAGGTTAAGTGTCTTTTTATACGTGCAGAGACGAAATAACCGTAACTCGGTGAATCCCTTGTGAATAGTTTGGTGTAGTTTAAATAAAGTGTTTAAGAATTTGAATGCAAGTAAGTAAGTGTGTGTAACTAGATTTGCGGTGTACAGCATACAGAAGTATGTATGTGTAAGTGCGGTTAAGTTATGACACATTTGCTGGAATTAAAACTAGAATTCGAATTTAGTTTCAGCTATACGAAAGAGGGCATATTTTAGTAGTACAATAATCGTTAGTTAGGTAACTAGAAAATGTACAAAAGTTTTTTTAAAAAAAAGTTGTATGTATAGAGAATTATAACCCTTTTGAGTATACACAAGTAATAATTTATCAGCTTAAATTTTATGAATTAAAAATTAATAGCAGTCGAAGTCTGACACTAAAGGGAAGAAGGAAAATCTGGAAATTTTAAAAACAATTAAGCCTATTTTATAAGATTTTGCTTGTTTGGAATATGATCTAATTAGATGATTTATAGACGATACATATAATTAACCAGCAAGATACTTTACATCAAAGTAAAGTAAAGTTTCAAAATCCAGGAAAACACGAGCAAAAGCACGTCTACCTGCCATATATCCTTAAATTGTAATATTAAAGCCCATCTGCACATGCCACCAAAACGCATACACATATATACATATTTCAAACACTGTTATGATTAAATTCTCAAGCAACTATAATATTAATCTGTTCAAAGATATGCCTTTTCCCCTTATATCCTTGATATTTAAAATAAGATTTCAGCTACAAAAAGCTTTATAACTTGGTAATAACACGCAAGCTTTCATAGTTAAGCTCTCTAAGAAAGAATTATTCAAATTGATGCAAAACTAAGCCTACCTCCCACATGTCCTTTATTCAAAAAATTAAGTTTCAGCTGAAATTTCGGTCAGCACGCATTATAACTTGGCAATTGCACATAAACCTATGTGGTGAAGCTTTCTAAATTCATTCCTTGAAATTGATGCAAGAATGGCACTATCTACCACATATCATTAATAAAAAAAAAATATTGAGTCCAGCCATAATTATGATCTGTATGCATTAAAAGCCAGTAACTATTTGTAAAATTATACAATTGTCTTTTTGGTTAAGTTTGACCTCAAATAGAGCCGGGATATGCCTAGCTCCCTTATGTCCTTTTTTTCAAACAATTCAGCCTTGAATGTAATTAATAGCATGCAGCCCCAAACATTGCTAATTATACCTTAAGTTAAGCGGTTAGACAAAATTAATTAAAGGCTGTGGTAAGGACCTGCTTAGCTGATATACTTACATATATACATACATACATACATATATTCGAATACTAAATACCAGTATAAATACCATGTAACTAGTTTTAATATTAAACACTTAAGCTCTCTGGCAAATTGCATCTCTTTTGCTGCAAGGACATGCATGTCTCTCATATATACTTTATTTTAAAAATTTAGCTCTATTGGCAAATATGATTAAAATGTAACAAAAATATTTAACTAATGCTTAATATATTTAGTTTGATAAAATTTATGCCTACCTTCCACATACATACATATGTACATATGTATGTATGTGTATCCTTCATATAAAAAATATTAATTACGACTACAGTTATCATAATAATAGCTGTTTATTGTATTATTAGTTGTACCTATTTGTAAAACTATACAGACAACTTCCCTAGTTAATTTTTTTTCCACATAGTGCAAGGACATGACTACCTTCCATATATCCTTTATTTTCAAAAATTAAATTTCAGCGAAAATTGTGAGCAAAAACATCTATCTAACTATATGAAATATAATATTTTATTGAAAAATTTTATTAAAAGTTGCAAGGATACGTGAGCCGCTCATTTATTATTTTGCTTAAAAATAATTGCCACTGATAATCAGATTATAGCGGAAGTAAGTAATTATTTCTAAACACAAACAGATAAGCTTTTTGATGTTTTTTTTAATATTGGTGCAAGGACATGCCTATGTCCTATGCATCCTGAATCAAAAACAAATATTTGTAAAATTATGACTATTTATCTTTGAAAATTACTTAGTATAGTTAAAACCCTGGAGCTAAGCCTTAAGATGAGTTTCAATTTAATTGGTGCAAGAATTTGTCTGCCTGCCTGCCATATATCCTTATTATTAAAAACTTGATTTTAGCTACAATTCTAATTAAAACTCAGTAAAAAACTATTTACTTATTATAGAATCTTTCATTTAATATTTCTAGTAAATTTAATTAAGATTCCTTACAAGGATAAGCCTACCGCCCATATATCCTTAATTTTAAAAAATTTATTTTGGACGCAAATATGTATGACCGAAGAACATCCAATATGACTGGATATAACTAAAATTATGCAGTTTATAGCAAGGACATGCCTTCCTTCCACATATCCTTAAGTTCTAAAATCTATATTTTATCTGCTCAGAACTATGCAACTAATGGACAGAAATTCTTAATCAAATTAGTATGCTCATAGACATTTTTAGCAAGCTTTATGTATGGAGTTATATTAAATATATTATTATGTTAAAATATAATTCAATTAAAATATTCTAACAAACTTTTCTTGCGTGCCACATATATGATCAAGTTAAATTTAATAACACAAACATATTCTTAAGAATTTTTTTTAACATTTTTCTCCCAATGTAAATATAATGTACATGTGCATGTGTATATTATCTAATGTCGTTAGACGCTTGAGATATTGTTTCTATCTGTCGTAAATTTAATCATAAATTTTGCTTTGCCTTTCATGCGAAAACATTATTATGAAGATAAACATGTAAACTTTTCTGACGGCAAATTGTGAGAGTTTAGTCTAGGATCGAACAATTTATTTTGTAATACAAAGTAAAATTTATGATGGCAAATAAGAGATTATATATTTTTTTTGTATATGAATATTATGCCATGTACATATTTCTTTCACATACAACGAAGTAGTAATTTATTTTTTTTAGCAAAAATTTATGGTGATAAATAAGAAAGTATATAATATTAAAAATTATTGTAAAATATCTGCAGACTTTTTTATCTTCATTGAATTTGATGACGTGCATTTTTTATGTGAGCAGATGTAAAGCAGATAGAAATAATTTTAATAGCAAATTGTTGTGAAATTTAACATTAATAACACCCCCACCCTTTTTGACTTGCTAATTAAATATTATTTACCTATCAGACACATATACATATCTACATATATATCACATACATATGTATATGTACATATATGTATATCATATACCTGCCAAATTTATCTATCCACTACAACTGTTCTTATCTTGCAAATTCATCATAATAAGCAAACAAATTAAATAAAGTGCAATTTACATATTTCCTTTTCCCATATCGCTCATTTACTAAAACAACGTCATAATTCAAAATAAATTCAGTAAAGTGTGACTTTGGCTCGCACACGAAGTGTTCTGTAAGTCGGTTTCAGACTATAATACAAGTATTAATAATTTTGTGGAAAATGCAACTCTGACAGGTTGAGTTGTTATTGTTGTATAGTCTGAAACCGCCTGTACTGACACTACATATGTAATACTATACGAAATTTACACTATATATTATAGAATATTTTACCTGATGTAGACATTTTTTTTTTAATTCTAATTACCAGGTAAACTTTTTCTTTGCTTTTTGGCGTTTTTTTTAGTTTTGTGTTTTTTTTTCGTTTTGACAATTTTTTCAGTTTTTGGTGACTAACTTTGTTTTAGAGATTTTTTCTTTTTTGTTGCGGATCTTTTTTCATCTTTTGGCGTTTTTTTGCGATTTCGATTTTTGGCGTTTTAATTTAGTTCTGAACTTTTTTTTTGTTTTGGAATTTTTTCGGTTTGTGTCGTTTTTTAGTTTTGGCTTTTATTTTTTTTTTTTGTTTTTGGGATCTTTTCGGTTGTTTTTTAGTGTTTTTACCTTGGGTGTTTTTCGTTTCGTTTTTGGCAATTTTTTTGTTTTTTTTTTTTTTGTTTTTGGCAATTTAGTTTAGTTTTAGAAATTTTTTTATTTGGCGATTTTTTAGTTTTGGGGTTTTTTATTTTTGGCGATTAATTTAGTTTTACCGATTTTTTTAGTTCCGAACTTTTTTTTTTTGTTTTGGAATTTTTTCGGGTTTAATCGTTTTTAGTTTTGGCGTTTTTTTTAGTTTTTGGGACTTTTTCTGTTTTTGTATTGTTTTTTATCTTTAGGATTTTTTTTTTTTTTTCGCAGTGTGTTTTCTTTATGGCAATTTATTTAAGTTTTAAATTTTTTTATTTGGCGATTTTTAAGTTTTGGGTTTTTTCTTTTTGGCGATTTTTCGGTTTTTGGCGATTAACTTTGTTCTAGCAATTTTTTTTTGGCGTTTTTCATTTCGGCGTTTTTTTATTCAGGTCTTTTTTGCCTTGGGATTTTTTCGATTTTTGTCTTTTTTAGGGTTCCGTACACCAAAGGTGAAAAGGAACCCTATTGTTTTCGCTACGCTGTCCGTCTGTCCGTCTGTCCGTCTGTCCGTCACACGGTATTTTCTCAGGAACCGTAAGAGCTACGGACCTGAAATTTGGACACAGTATGTAGAACCTTGGCCGCTACAACAACAAATACATGAGAATTAAAAATTAAAGGGTGTTCCAAAACGAGCAATGAAATACATATGTTAAAATCCCATGTAATATACATACAATTGTATGAACATATGTATGTATATTGAAACTTAAAATTTGTAAAATTTGTGTATTTTTATACAGACTACAACAATTAACACTAAAATTTAAAAAATTTAAATTAAAGGGTGGTCCATCAGTTAATGCAATTTTGACTATGTAATTTTGACAATTTGCTATATCTTGGAAACCGTAAGAGGCAAGCACTTGAAATTTTCAAAAACGGTAAAGCTAAAAAAACCGAAAATTATAAAATCGCCAAACCAAAAAAAATCGCCAAAATTAAAAAAATCGCCAAAACGAAAAAAATCGCCAAAATTAAAAAAAAATTCTAACACTAAAATAAATCGCCAAAATAAAAAAAAAACCCAAAAAATTGAAAAAAATCGCCAAAGCGCGAAAATGTCGCCAAAACTAAAAAAAAAATTAAATAAACAAAAAATCGCAAAAATTAAAAAAAATCGCCAAAAATAAAAAAACGCCAAAATGAAAAAACGCCAAATAACCGAAAAAATCGCCAAAACAAGAAAATAAAGTGTCTAAACTAAAAAAGAGCCAAAACTTTAAAAAATCGCCAAAACCGAAAAAAACGCAAAAAACGACAAAACAAAAAAACCGAAAAGACCCCAAAAACGAAAAAAATGCCAAAACTATATATTATATAGGATGAAGTTTGTATTAAATTACATATCTAGTGTTCGTACGGAACCCTATGTGCGCGAGTCATAGTCGCGCTTTACTGAATTTATTTAATTTTGGTGTTTTTTCGTTTTTAGGGCTTTTTCATTTTTTAATGTTTTTTTTTAGCTTTGGCGTTATTTTTAATTTTTGGCAATTTATTTTAGTTTTAGAATATTTTTTATTTGGCGATTTTTTAGTTTTGTGTGTTTTATTTTTTGCGATTTTTTTTGGGTTTTTGGCGATTAACTTTTTACTAGCAATTTTTTTTTTTCGACGTCTTTTTGTTTTTGGCATTTTTTTATTTAGGCGTTTGTTTTTCGATTTCGATTTTTGGTGATCTATTTTAGTTTTACCAATTTTTTTTTTGGTTCTGGTCTTTTTTTTTTTTTTTTTTGTTTTTTTCAGTTCTTGTCGTTTTTTTAGTTTTGCCGTTTTTTTCGTTTTCGGGATTTTTTTTCGGTTTTTTATTTTATTATTTTTTAACCCCCGACTAAAAAAAGGGGCGTTATAAGTTTGTAGTGTGTGTCTGTGTATCTGTGTGTCTGTCCGTGTCCACGTACAAGCCAAACGGCTGGACCGATTTTCATTTAGTTTTTTCTGTTTGAAAGATGACTTAATCGAGAGGGTTCTTAGCTATGGTTGAAGAAAATCGGTCCAGCCATTTAGAAGATATAACATCTTTTCTGAAAAAAGTCGGGGGTTTTTAAAATTTTTAATTTTTGTTATTTTTATTAGTTTTTTTGGCAATTTATTTTAATTTTATAGATTTTTTAGTTTGGCGCTGCTATTCGTTTTCCCAATTTTTTCACATTTCGGCGATTTATTAGTTTTGATGGTTTTTCCAAGTTTTTTTAATTTTTTTAGTTTTTCACGATTTTTCGGCTTTTGGCGTTTTTTAGTTTGGTTTTTTTTCGATTTTGGCGATTTTTTGGGTTTTTGGCGATTAACTTAGAATTAGAGATTTTTTTGGTTCGGGGCTTTTTCCGTTTTGGCATTTTTTTATTTAGGCGTTTTTTTCAATTTAGATTTTTGGCGATTTAGTTTTGTCGTTTTTTTTTTGGTTTTTGGGACTTTTTCGGGTTTTTCGCCTCTGGCGCTTTTTTTTTTTTGTTTTGGCGTTTTTTTTTTAGTTTTGGCAATTTATTTTAATTTTAGAGATTTTTTAGTTTGGAGCTTTTTTCGTTTTAGCGATTTTTTTCGATTTGGTGTATTTTTGGAAATTGACGATTTTTTTATTTTGGGATTTTTTAATTTTAGCGTTTTTGAACATTTCAAGAGTTTGCCTTTTATAGAGATGTGCACGTGAGTGTTTTCTGACTCACGACACGCACGCTCACGCAGAAAAATATTTTACTCATGCACTTTCACGCACGAATGATTTTGAAAATTTTCACGATCACGCACGCTCACGAATAAAATATTTTTAATCACGCACGAGTGGTTTACAACTTATCACGATCACGCACGCTCACGAAAAAGTATATGTATAATATAATTTTCATGTTTTTGGGTTGAAAAATAAGTTCTTACATATCGTCACCTCAAATCCAAAAGGCCGTAACAACAACAAAAAAATTCAAAATATACTTTTTGATTGATTGTGATGTGATTAACCAAAATACATATTTTCCTAAAATTTTACTCACATGTGTTTAAAAATACCGATTTTATTCATTATTCAATTTGGCATCTAACATATACATATGTAAATAAAATAAATTTATAAAGTTTTTTGCTTCTCCTGTAAAATAGTAAAAATTGTACTTACGGCCTTTTGGATTTTAGGTGACGATATACATATATACATATGTATGTATATATGTATGCTCGTGTTTTTTTTAAATTTACAATGTAAATTAAAATAAAGCAAAGTTAATTTAATATCGTTTTAAATATTCGTATTCGCGGATATAATTTTAAATATTCGAATTCGAATTCTCGTATATCAAAAATTGACATTCCGCACATGTATGTAAGTATACATACATAATATAAATGTGAAGGTAAGACGTATGATCAATTAAATAAATGATAATCAAATAAATGAGAAAAGCATATTATATGAGAAACATACAAATTTCTAAAATTTTTCTGTTACGTAACATTTTCAAAGACTCCCCCCACCCCGACCATAACAAATCATAAAAAAAAATCGAGCCCCACCACCCCCCCCCCCCTACAGCCTTACGTAACATATGGACGGCCCCTAAATCAAAAAACATTTTCTGCGGTACAATTCGTCAGTAGTATTGTTGACAAAGGCACTGTTGAATCAGTACTGTTTCTCAATTGATACTTCCTACAGGGTATCTAAGAAACATACATACTTACAAAGGTGTATGTATATGAATATATTCATTATGTTTGTAAGCTCATACTACCATATATATTACTACACATATCGGTAACTTAATACGAAAAGGCCCTAACTCATTTTTTTCATAGTTTACAAGAGGAGGAAAAAACTAAATAAAAAGAGATGCAATATTGATACAAAATTTTTTTTAAACGCAATATTATGTGCTTATGTAAAGTGTTTTTAATAAACATTGCGTTTAAAAAAAGTTTGTATCAATATTGCATCTTGTTTTATTTAGTTTTTTCCTCCTCCTGTAAACTATGAAAAGCATGAGTTAGGGCCTTTTCGTATTAAGTTAACGATATATGCATTTATTGTTATTTTAAATAATAATAAATGCAGGAATGTTATCTCGTGAGAGCGTGAGAATTCGTGCGTGATTATTAAAAAAAGCTCACGAACGATCACGCACGAGTAAATTTTTTTCAGTCACGCTCACGCACTCACGCGTGATTAGCTATAATATTTGATCAAGAATCACGTGAATCACGCGTGACTCACGCGTGACACACTAAAATCACGACATTTGCACATCTCTAGCCTTTTATGAGTTCCAAAATACAGCAAGTTGTCAAAATTACATTAACTGATAGAATACATAGAATACCCTTTAATTTTGAATTTTTAAATTTCAGTGTTAATTCAGTGTAGTCTGCTTAAAAGTACACTAACTTTGAAAATATCAAGTGTCTATATGTATTTGTCTGGATATTACATTAGGATTTCAACATGTTTTGTTGCTCGCATTAGAATACCCTATAATTGTTAACTGTCATGCATATTCTGTTAAAATTTCAGGTCCGTAGCTCTTACAATTCTCAT
The DNA here is from genome assembly GCA_949987645.1 of Tachina grossa. NCBI lineage: Eukaryota > Metazoa > Arthropoda > Insecta > Diptera > Tachinidae > Tachina > Tachina grossa. The sequence continues at coordinate 158,345,492 of OX465275.1, forward strand.
GATAGCTCTGAATTTTCAGGGCTATCTTGAGCTCTGAATCATGAATTATTGTCATGAATAAAATTCCACGTGAAATTTTTCATTTTCCAATCAGAATTTTTTGTTTTCCCTATTACTTGCTATAAGTTGGAAATAATTCCACGGAAAAATTTCACGTGGAATTTTATTCACGATAGCCCTGAATGTCTTTCCATTTACATTACATACAACAAATTCTATTCTAGGTCTCATTAAAAATAATTTCTTAAAATTCTTTTATGACTATTTATTTAATATAAACTTAATGATGGCCAAGAAAGCTCTAATTAAAGAAATACTCTTTTCTATTTTTTCTTTTTTTTTAAGGTACGTATATACATATGCACGAGTATGTACGTAAGTATGTAATTGTGTCCCGTAATTATGTCCCTTTGATTTTCTTTTTCTTGATTACTGTGGTGGCAACTTTTGTTTTGTAACAAAAGCAACCTGGAACAAAAGTATCTCATCAAAAGCCTACGCTCGAACTAATTATTTCCTGCTTTCAATCGGTTTGTTTATTTTTTGCTCCAGTTATTTGCGTTTATTTTTTTTTTCAAAGCAAATCCTTTACCTTTTCAAGTGAAAAAAATAACTTTTCATTTTCATTATCGATTGATTAGTTCCCACATTTTAAAACTTAATTTGAAATGAGTTTGTTCATTACAATAATAATAAATCAGTGCAAGTTTAACCCAGCGTTTACATTACTTGAATTAAACTTAAATTCATATGTAGTTTAAACTAAAAGTGGTATATAACAAGAATGATAAAATAAAGAAATGAAATTTATATTTTCTTCCAAAAAATTTATGTATTTTGTTGTAGTTGACAGCCCTGTAATTAATTTAGTCAGAAAGATTTCCAAAAAAAAAATTAAATGTTGTTGTTTAAAAGCTGCAAAACTAAGAAAAATAAAAAACAAATTAAAAATAAAGATATAAGAAAAAGAGCAAATATGAAATGTGAGTTTGTGTATGTGCAATAGTTCTTTGGTTGAATTTTACTAGCCAATGAGAACACAGAGGGTGAGTGACGTCAGAATTTCATCATGCACAGAAAAGTTTGTTTTATTCTAGCGCGATGGCGTAATCTTTATTTTATCATCCTTTTTAAATAAACTCTACTTGTCAGTTAACTGTAGTTTAAACTTAAGATATAGCTTTTCAAATAAAGATTATCTAGTTAATAATGTTAGCTTAGCCGATCAACATTGCTCAGTTAAACGGTCAAGTGAAAAATATTAAAATATGATTATGAAACCTATAATAAAAACTTGGATAGGTCAATTAAACCGTAAGAGTCAAAATCTTGAAATTTTCAAAAACGGTAATACTAAAAAATTATAAAATTGCCAAACCGAAAAAAGTCCTCAAAAACCTTAAAAAAATCGCCTAAATGAAAAGAGCGCCATATTAAAAAAACAAATCTAAATTTTAAATAAATCACCAAAAACCGGAAAAATCGGAAAAATTAAAAAAATCGCCAAAATGAAAAAACGCAACAAACGAAAAAAATCGCCAAAAAGCAAAAAAATTCAAAAAACCGCCAAAAATAAGAAACGCCATATTAAAACTATACAGGGCTATCATGAATAAAATTCCGCGTGAAATTTGTTCCGAGGAACAATTCCAACTAATAGCAAATAATAGGGAAAATAAAAAATTCTAATTGGAAAAGGGAGAAATTTCACGGGGAATTTTATTCATGATATAGTATAGTATTACATATCTAGTGTCCGCACGGAACCCTTCGTGCGCTAGTCAAGGTCGCACTTTACTGAATTTATTATTATATGTATACTAGCTGAGCCCACAAACATTGTATTTCCCTCAATTACGTTACATTTTTTAACTACAAATTACTCCACACAGTACTCACTTGTTGGGTCAGAAACAAAACAAAAACCTACCGAACCTGTGCTAGAAATTTCGGCCCCACAGCTCTTATAGTTCCAGAGATCATGTATTAGGAACAAACACACACTACGACATCCCTTGAAAAAGTGAACAAAAAATTCACGAAACGTCGGGACAAAATCTAATAAATTGCAATTTTATTGACATTAAATACGGTAGGCCTGATAGCTTAAAGGAAAAATATAACTAACACACTACGATTTTATATACATATGTATGTATATAAAAATTATTTAATTTTTAATTCTCCAAAAATTTTTAAAATTGTTATTGAAGTTTTTTTAAATATATTTAAAGATTTGTAACATCGCTATTGTCCTATTGCATAAAATATTTTAAAGAATGCCACAACGAGATTGAAAACAAACTATGGCATTCCTGGCTAAACTGGCAACTCTCAATCCATTACTGAAAAACAGCATGAGCAGTTAAACCCCGTTTAAATTTGTTTCTTGGTTGACTCAAAACCAAGGCACATCAATCAGGTACCCACGATTCTACAACAAATATTACAACAGCAACAACCACATGTACTTTGTTGGTATAAATTACCTTCTTAATTTTCAAAACAGCATCGTCAGATTGCATGTTTCTTATAGGAAATGTCAAACACCATACAAAACTGAATATTCGAAAGGTGTTTATTAGAGAGCTGCGTAAACAGTCTTGAAATGTAAAAACGTCATGATTTTTAAATGTATTCACGTCGCATGTATTATACTAAACTAATAATAAATGCTGTCGTACTATATGCGAAGCACGATGGATGTACGTGTATATCAGTGTTAACAAGCGATGTCGCCAAGAAGTACAAACACTCAAAAGAAGTACTGTTGATTAGTGTATGCTTGTTATTTTTCATATTGTACGTTTGAGTGTGTGTGTGTAATATGTAGATGGTAAGCTAATATGTGATTAACCGCATACAACTAATGTTAATGCATGTGTGTGCCTTTGCATGTGCGCAGAAAAATAAAAGATCATACACGCATACATGCAAGACGTTTGTACACGCGCTCATGCGTAGAAAGAAGCAAGTATCACAAATTCTTCCGTCACGAAGTGTTTTCTTCTTTACTCTTATACCTACAATACTCAAACAAATTTCTTGCAAACAATGCAAACTATAAAAAACCATATGCGGATGTGGTTCTGACGTAATTTTGACGTCATCACCAAGCTACATTTGCTACATGCCGTGTACTAGCAACATACATATGTACATGCAAATATTCACATGATTACAGATTTGCTGCCTCAGAAAATGTGTTCGATTAGGTTAAATATATCATATTTGAGTTTCGGAACAAAATTTTGTATCAAAATTTTACGGCATGTATCCACTACTAGTAATTTCAAAAAATGCAGCTAAGATGCTGAAAATGTCTGTGACGTCATCGCCACATATGTAGGTGGCTTTTTACATGCCATGTACTATAAGGCTTAAGAAATTAGCTCTATGCGTATTTTAAAAAATAATAGCTGCATTCGAAAACTCAAAAGCCTTTAAAATTTATTACTATTTTTTAATGGATTTTATGAATTGAAAGTAAAAATTATTAAATGCAAATTCTGAAAGTACAAATTTCTTCCCGTAAAATCCAGTAAAACGAAACCAAAGCAATCAGAAACATTTTTAGTTTATGAAAATTTCAAAATTACAAAAAAAAAATTTATTAAATTATAAATAAAATAACATTTATTTACATTCTTGCAATAAAATAAATCTAAATTTTATTTAATAATTTGTTCATGTTTTGTAATTTTTACAAGTTTGTATTAAAGGAAATGTTCCTAAAAAATAAATAACTATTGTAAATTTTTTTTCAAAATGTAGCAATGTTTTTTTCTTCAAAATTTTACAACAAACAATAATGCAAATTTTTTTTACTGAGCAAATGAATGTATGAAAATTTGTTTGTTAAATGTTTTGTTAACCTAAATTATTTTTTTCTGAATAAGGTCTATGGCCTGCATGCAACAAAATCATATGGTCTGTATTGGTAGTTCATGCGCCCAATTTAATGGGTTTAGGGATTGAGTAAGGACTGTACTTGGGGTCTACTCAATAATTCCTCATTTTAGATCCCCTGATTTATCGGTTTGCTGGTTTAAGCTCAATTTAAATCAAAAATAGAGATTAATCGACACTAGTTTGTTATTTCTTAAGGGCCAATTTTTAGTTCAAGATTAAAGATTAAATTAAATTTAATCTTTATTCATGGTTTTTGGATAGTCGAGTATATGGTTTTAATAATTAAAATTAAATTAAATAAATTACAATTTAATTACAAGTTTAAAAGCCCAATTGTGATGGTTTAAGCTTACATTAGTATTGACAACATACATACATTTTTTGAAACAAATAACTTTTTTTTTTCATATATGAAAAATTAATTAAAAACCCCATAAAAGATATTTATATTATATGTTATTTATCCTTTTCCTTTAACACGCACAGTATTATACTTGTAATTAATAAAATGAGGCAGTTTCTGCTTCTTCCCACAAAAAATCAAATAACATTTATGACTTTTGCACAGAAAATTTTGCCACTATTTTGTTCCTCAGTATGGTAATGCTACATACAAAAAGGAGTTTAAACTACCACTCAAGAAACATAAAACTCAATTCATGTCAGATTAAGTTAATTTTCGGATTAGCTAATTAGAGAAATACACTAAGTTTAATCGCGAACCCAAAAATTGGCCATAAAAGTTCCAAATGGCACACAAACTAAAAAAAATATATTAAAAGAAAATTTTTAATTATTAATATTTCGTCACCTAAAATCCAATAGGTCGTAACAACCAAAAAATTCAAAATAGACTATTTGATTGATTATGATGTGATTAACCAAAATACATATTTTCATAAAATTTTACTCAAATATGTTCAAAAGTACCGATTTTATTCATTATTCAATTTGGCAGCTAACATATAAATAGTAATAAATTTATGAAGTTTTTTGCTTCTCCTGTAAAATAGTAAAAAGTGTACTTACGGCCTTTTGGATTTTGGGTTACGATTTATAACTTTCAGATCAATACAGTGTATATTTCTGAAAAGAAAATTATATTGTAAAGGGTGTCCCAACAAGAACGCAAGATTTAAATTTTAAATAAAACACAGATATTTAAAAAAAAAATCATGAAACTTTATTATATCGTAAAGTAGACAGAATGAGGTTATGTATGGAACAACATATCGGGGAGATGGCCGCCGAGGCTTTGCTGGCACACACGCGATCTTCTAATGAAATTTTCAATGACCGTTTTGCATAAATGCTGCGGTATTTCATTAATGCAGCGTCCAATTTCCTCTTTTAAGGCTTGAGTCGTCGTCGACTTATTCGCGTAAACCATCGACTTCAAAAAACCCCAAAGAAAAAAGTCCAATGGTGTTAAATCGCACGATCTAGGCGGCCAATTCTGGTCTCCAAAACGCGAAATAACACGACCGGGAAATGACTGATGCGGCAATCGAATTTTTTCTCTGGCTGTATGACATGTGGCGCCGTCTTGTTGAAATCACATGCCCTCCACATTCATTTCTTCAATTCTAGGCACGAAAAAACTGGTTATCATTTCACGACACCGAACACCATTGACTTTGCGCTTAACCTGCCTCATTTTCATAAAAAAAGGTCCAATGATTTCTCCTCACCCCAAATGCGACAATTCTGCCTATTAACGAAGCCATCAAATCGATCGCAATTTGCGAACTGTAGCCGCAAAACTTTCACCATTTTGGTAAAACAATTTCACAATGAGAATGCGTTGTTAATTCGTGTAGCGCTCCATTTTTACTAACCTCGTACCTTCTACTAGCAAACAATAACAATTGTTTAAGTGTCAAACAATGACACTTTGGCGCCAAATTCAAATCTTGCGTTCTTGTTGGGGCACCCTTTATATGTAAACTTTAAATTGAATTAACCGCCAGTTTCTTCTATGATTGTAAAATTTTTTTTTATTTGTATGAGTAACATATGGTACATACATATCTATCTACTTATGTATACATATAAAAAATACTTAAGAATATCTAAACAGAATTTTACTATCACCTTCTAATAACTTATGTTCTGGTATGTACAATATTGTACTTGATAAATTTAAGCAGTAAAAAAAATAAATAATTTTTTTAAATAAAGGTATTCACATCAGTTTTTTCTTGTTGGGAAAAATTAGATTTTTCCACTTTTCCAACAAGAAAAAAACTGATGTGAATACCTTTAATATTTTTGAAATTCCCTAATTAATTTTTTCACTTTTCATTATTTAATTTCACTGGTGTTAAGTTTATAAAACAGAAACTCTATTACAATTTAGCTTTCGGTATATAATCCTTGTAAGTAACTTCACGCCACCATTCGGGACGTTCAAAAACTCCGGGAGCAGATAAAATAGCACGTTGTAAATGCAAATAGATCTAAAAGCCGGTATGCATACAAAAATTTAATTATTATTGGATATTTATGCAAAAAATTAATTTTATTTTACACTTACATTGCCATCACTCATGCCCAGCGGAGAATTGAGAATAAAGTCTGTTGGTGCTATAGCATCCACCAAACTTATCGCCTCATTTTTCAATACCGGCAGCAAATCCAATATGACTTTGTGATACAAATCGATTTGTGAGTTGTTGCGGAAATATCCACCACGATAGAAAATACCAATGTGAGTCGTTATCAAATTAGCACCATATAGAGTCAAGAGCTTGAGCAATGCATTTTTCTCATTCGATTGCGGCAGCTTCATAACGAATTTATAGAAAACATAATATATTGTACGTTGGCCATAGATGATGGCTAAAGGTTGGGCATTGAAGACTTGCATGTTGTTGCGAGTCTCGAAGGCATTTAGGCCCTGACTTTTTAGCTCGTCAACACGTTTCACGGTCACATCCAATTGGTAGGCCATTAGCCAGCTTATAGCCTTAAGTAAATCTGAAATAAGGAAAGAGTGAGATAAAAGAAATTTATTATTTTTTAGAAAAGTTCACTTACTATGAGGACATCCAGCTTCTTGGGGTGTTCTCACTTCATCCTTATGCTTCAAAATCTCATCCATTTTCTTTAAGAAAGTCACTGAGTCCATGGGAGATATTTCATCAAATGTAGCCTGACTACGTCTCAAACTGACCAGCCAGTTGGAGGCCTGCTGAATTAGAGTATTATTTTCACCCTCATAAGTGCAATTGGCATCATTGTCATTGCGCAAGTCCCCAATACCAGCAGACTTCAAATAGCCGTGACCTCCACAAGCCTCCCGACACTCCTGAATGCCATCGCGTGCTGCCCAAGTACAAACGGGCTTAGCGGCTGAGGATACCGCATGTAATTCCATGCCAACACTAGATGTATCTTCTCCCATCATAGAACGTGTTGTCATATCAACATTGTGTATAGCCAGCCACAAACTGAAGATGCGTAAAGCATAAGTATTGGCCAAATGAGGGAATAGTCGATACTGTTGGGATTGGTATTCAATAACAGGCCATTCCTCAGTGCTCTCATCGGGTCCGAACTGGCGACGAGCTGCTGAATAACGAATAGCTATAACCATTGCTTTGCTAAGTGCAACATAGCCCAAAGTGCAAATATTAACACGTCCACCAGATAAAGCACCCAATGAGGCACCTAAACGTTTGCGACTGTCCTTAATGGGACTACTGAAGTTACCCTGCTCATCAATATCACCGGTCTTGGACAAGAGATTCTCCTTGGGAATGCGATAGTTGTTAAAAATGACGAAGCTTTTCAAAAGAAATAAAAATAAAACATGTTCTATTTGAATATTAAACATCATTATGAAACTTGCCCATTATCAATTCCATTGAGGCCGACTTTTTCACCCAAATCACCGACTGTAACACCTGGAAACGCCAAAAGAGTACGATCGTCTCTTATGGGCACCAGAAAGGCACTTAAACCAACATAAGTATCATCAGGCACATATAACTGAGCATATACCACAGCGTGTGTGCAGGTCTTTCCCAAATTGCCCACCCAGCACTTAGCAGCCTCAAAATCCGGTGTGTGGATTATAAATTCTTGAGTTTTCTTGTCATAAGTGGCACGTGTGCGCATACCACGAGCATTAGTGCCATGAGAAATTTCCGTTAGAGCAAAAGCACCAACAATTTCACCTCTGGCAATTTTTCCAGCATATTTACTCAAACGTTCCGTACCCATTGTCAAAAGTGTGCTGGGGAACATCCCGTTCGATAGAGAATATTTAATAGAAAAGCTAAACTCATAGCTAAACATGGCTTGGGCGAAGGCCAGTGACAAATGAGGTTTGGCCAGATACTCAGTTAAGCCGTAGAATTGTTGACTGTAGAGTATATGCTGGCGTTTATTGGCCAATTGACGTTCGCGCTCAATACAGGGAGTTTCCGGTTCACGTTGAAAATCAGCATGTTTTTCCATGAAATTCCATATGCGGTGCTAAAAAAATAGTACAACAGAAATTATAGAAGCTAAATAAAAAAGGCTTAATTAAATAAAACTTTGCTAAAAACACTTCAAAAATTATCACTAAAATATTAATAACAAAAATTAAAAATTTTAAAACCGCCGATATATCCAGAACATGTTATATCTTCTATACGGCTGGACCGATTTTCTTCAAACATAGCTAAGAACAATCTCGATTAAGCCACCTTTCAAACATAAACTAAACTAAAAACTAATTTAAAATCGGTTCAGCCGTTTGATCTGTACGAGATACACAGACACACACTACAAACTTATAACACCCTTTTTTTAGTCGGGGGTTAAAAATAATTTAGCATGTACATTAGAGTGGTAGTTGTATGGAGAATTTTTTTTTGTTGATTTCTAATATAATTTCTATACAAAAAAAAATACAAAAAAGTTCATAGCGATAAGTTGTGTTTTAGGGGGTGCGTCAGGCCCCCAAAGTATGCGCTCAAGCCCATATATTCAACGTAATTTTTTTTTTTTTTTTTTTGTTTATTTTTCTTATGACTATATTTAATATACATATGTATGAAATAATTTAATAGATATAAAATCTTATTGTAAACGCTTAGTAAAATAATTTCCATATAAATGCAATTTTGGTATACATATATAACTTTTGGTATTTTGTTGATCATTTTCCGCTTTATTTCCTAAAATATTAGTTTTAGCAGAAAACTTTCTTTGAGAGTAATGTTGTAGACTAGAAGAGCTAAAATATTGCCATATATCATATTCTTGTAAAAGGATTTTTTAAAAAGATAGTCATATGCAAAAAATTACATTGAAAAATAGGCTTGAAGGCCAACTTTGGGGGGCGGACGCACCCCCTAAAACATAACTTATCGCTTTGAAAATTTTTTTTTTGTATTTTTTTTTTACATAAAACTGAACCAATTTCGGGAGGTGAGAATAAAAGAAATCAACAAAAAATAAATAACGGCCACTCTAATTTACATAGATATCGTTACCTTAATATATTAAGGCCCTAACTCATTCTTTTTTTATAATCGAGATTTTTGTATATTTCGATAGATCAGAATATCTTATCTATCGAAAAATTAAAAAAAACTCGATTTCAGAAAAATTATGAGTTAGGGCCTTTCTATATTAAGGTAACGATATGTATGTATGTATGTTTACATAAGTACATACATTTAAAATAGGTCGTTATTAAATAAAATTTCGATTTCCCGCTCTTCCAAAAACATACATACATACATTATCTGTTTTTAGGCTATACTGAAATCTTTCAAAGCACAAAAAATTTGGAAGAAATAGAAGATTATGATAACTGTCTTATCTTATGTTTACACCTATAGTGCTGATTTACACGGGCATAATTGTGCTGGCATAACATGCCAGTTTGTAGGTAAGAGAGGCAAAGAGAGTGGTTTTGCGGTTGGCATAACTTTTCAACCAGCTACAACCCCGCATTAGCAGCATAAAACCAAACACACACAACTTAAGATACAAAAAATGTCCCATCTAGCATTTGGAAGATGGTTTTCTGAAAAATCACCTTGCTGAGTCTTTTTAGATCACTATTCGTGATCAAAAACTGATTAATCACTTACACGATCAAAAAAGAACTCGAAAAAGATTCGCGCTAATGGGTAAAAATAGTTCGATTTAAAATACAATAACAAATTGTATAGCAATCGCAAATTAATCATCCAGACGTGTAAGATGTGACTATTATTTCCGTTTGTTATTATCATATTTCGCTTACCTGGAAGACTGAAAAATGCTTAATCAAAAACAAATCTTGCAGGTGTTTTAAAAGTGATTATAATTATGTATTTTATGATCATATTTTACGCAGATAGATGATTAAATACTACTTGATATGTTATTTTTAAGTATAACGGGGCAATCTTTACGTATAATGTCAAAAAAGTTAAATCGAATATGAAATTAAATGATGAAACAGAATAAGCCTGTAGCTTCAGGAAAAATCGATTTCAAATTAACAAAGCCCATAATAAAATCAACGGCAGTAACTTCAATTACTCTCTGATTTATGTTATATTTTCTTTCTGCTTATTTTTCTTTACAAAATGTATGAAATTTATTGAAAGTGTGGTAGCATATGAAAAAACGCTGTCAAAATAAAATAGATTATATCTCTGGACTGCTTTGTGTAACTTCCTTTTGGTGTCAATTTGTATGAAAAATGTGCTTGTGCCGTAATTCTGTTTGACCATTAAACGTAAGACTCAGAAAGCTGACTAAAAAATTCTCGTAGAAAAGTCAAATACGATTAGAAATGCGACTGATAAATGACTCAAATAACAGTCATAAATGACTATAAAAAAACTCATAAACTGACTGATAAATTTCTCAAATATGACTTGTAAGCGATTAGAAACATAGCTGAAAGTCAATTCGAAAAAGAGTAAAAAATTAAGCGAAATAAGATTAAGAATAAATAATCAGAAAACGATTCGAAAAAGACCTTAAATACTACTAGAAAAGGGGTCGAAAACGACTCTAAACTAATATAGAAAAAGCCTCATAAATGATTTATCAAGAAGAGTCGCGGGTAGTCACGTTTTTCTACCGACAAAAGTATAATTTATGATCAGAAAATGAGCGCATATTCTAGCTTAATAATCGAGCAGAGGAGTCAAAAAATACTCGAATTTGATTGAAAATTTCAAAAATTGCTGGCTGGGGTTAAATGAATACTAAAAACGCTAACACACACAAAGCTGTGTATACGTATACATTTTGTGCCAGATGAATTAGTCTCGTGTAATTTGGAAAAGAACAAAAATTGTGCGGCTTAAAAATTGTTCTCGTCTAAACTACCTCATAAATAACAACATACTCTGTTATTCGTTGTTAACTTCACGTACATAATGCTAACTTCATGTGTAGGTACTGACTACTTTGATCTTCCTCCATATTTGGTTCTTTCTTTTTTCCTATCTACAAGTCGTGAAGTCGAATCCGTGTATTTCATTAATTATTAATTAGTTGAGTAATAATAAATTAATTTATATTGAATAGATAACGTTTGGTACTTTAATATAAATAGATCGCTACAATACTAACTAACTTTTCTTTTTTTTAAATTGATAAAGCAAACTAGCAAAATTAAATGAGTAAAAAGTAGATATTGCTAGATTAAAGGAAGAAAAAGTTCACAAAGATTAAAATGTAGCAAATATCGAGCAAAAACTAGAAAGTGCTAAAAGGGCTGAAATATAATTGTAAAAAGTGCTAGATTTGCGCATTTTTTGGCTTAAGACCAACAATTTTTTTTTCGCTTTTTGAGTGGCTGAAAAGGGCTAAGTTGGCATCACTGCTAATTCCTTTGCTTAACAGCATTGCCTGTTCTGGGGATTTGTTGTGGATAATAAATAACCAAATTTCAGCGGATTTTTTAAAACTGATGGTAACAAGACTGATTTTTAAGCTAAGAAATGTGCGTCTGGCAAGTCTAAAAATGTGTGTTATTATTCGTAGTTTCTAATCCTTACAAAAACATCAATGTGAAAAAAGGCCAAGTTCCTATCAAAAATTTCGGCCATCAAAAGCAGTGAGATATAAATTTTGACCAAGTTCTTGTTTGGCATAACACCTATCGCTGACATATGCTATGCATTATATACATTTGTAATCGTAAGGGTGTCATATAATTTCTGGATAATCTGCTAACTTGACAACATTTTTACCGATATAAAGAAATGAACATTATTCTCTCTTTTTGTAGAAGGGTAAAAATATTGCCAAGTTAGCAGATTATCTTTATAGCTTTCTACCTACCGTATAATATAACTTAAAAATTTTATGACCCTGGCCCCGCCCACTTTTATATCTGTTAGTGCTTATGATTCATGTAAAGTTTTGTATGAAAAAGCTATTGAGAAATACATGAGTAATAGACTAAAAACTGCTAAGCCGAAGTACATGAAAGAAAAAGCTAAGATTTATGGGTGAAGTCTCACGGCCACTTTGCAAAACAGGAAACTTTTACTTTAGATAAGTGCAATGTGGATGAAAAGTTTCAATAAAATTTAACTTAATTTTGAGTTTACAGTGCTTGTTCCTAACCCCTGATTGAAACTACTGGTTTCTTAGATTTTTCTAAGTGATCTCTGATCTAGATTAATTTGTGTACCAAATTTCAGCACTCTAGTGAAAATTAAAGTTTTAGCGGATAAAACTTCTTGGTTTTAAAATTTATCCATTGGCTTACTCATCTACACTTGCTTGTGTATAAAATTTCAGCTCTTTAGCGTGAACTTTACCTTATAATTTTATAAGCATTACCCCTCCCACTATTTTAAACTCACAATATTGTTGTGAGCCGCGCTTATAATTCATGCTAATTTTCTCCAAAAATATGTTAGACCGGAGTAGATTAAACACAAGGCCAAAATTTTATGGGAATGATCACGCCCACTTTTTTAGGTTACAGTTTAAAGTATTGTATACGTGTAACGTATATGGAAAGTTTCACTAAAATAGCTTAAGTTAAAAGCTGTATATTAACAGCCTTATTTATTTAACTTATTAAGGCTTTATAAAGGGGGTTTAAGACAAATTTTCATAAAATTTTTTTTTAAAAATCTAGCACAACTTTTTACTCATAATTTTAATGGGCGTGACCCCGCCCACTTTTCCAAACTTAAGATTTTTTTTCGGTCACTGCTAATTATTCCTGTCAAGTTTCGTTGCAAACGGATAATAATAATTACATACAGAAATAGTATATCTAAATATGCTGAGCCGTAGTACACGAAAATAAGGTTGAAATTGTATGGGCGTGTCAACGCCCACTTTTTTAAAGAAAAAATTTTAGGCTTGTTCTATCGCATTATTTATGCCGAATTTCAATAAAATAGCTTCCACAAAGCGCCTTAGATTTGCTTTTTTAATTCTAACCTTTATGGGCGTGGCCCCGCTCTCCTGGCCAAAATTTTCGGATTTTAGAAGATTTTTAAGTTTATTGCTGACCTAGCCCTAGCTCTGTAGCAAATTTCAGCTCACTAGCACAGATTTTAATTTTTATGGGCGTAGCCCCGCCCCCTTGGTTAAAATTTTTAGGTTTTCAGATTTTTCTGGTTCGTTGCTCACCTAGATCTACTCGTGTATATCTAAATATGCTGAGCCGTAGTACACGAAAATAAGGTTGAAATTGTATGGGCGAGTCAACGCCCACTTTTTTAAAGAAAAATTTTTAGGCTTGTTCTATCGCATTATGTATGCCGAATTTCAATAAAATAGCTTCCACAAAGCGCCTTAGATTTGCTTTTTTAATTCTAACCTTTATGGGCGTAGCCCCGCTCTCCTGGCCAAAATTTTAGGATTTTAAAAGATTTTTAAGTTTATTGCTGACCTAGCCCTAGCTCTGTAGCAAATTTCAGCTCACTAGCACAGATTTTAATTTTTATGGGCGTAGCCCCGCCCCCTTGGTTAAAATTTTTGGGTTTTCAGATTTTTCTGGTTCATTGCTCACCTAGATCTACTCGTGTACCAAATCTTAGCTGTCTAGCTATAGCGGAAGTGCTTCATCAATTGGATGAGTGAGTCAGTGAGTGTCAATAAAGTACTCATTGTGCCTACCTTCTCCATCGTTACGTTAATGTAGTTGAAAACGGCGAAGTTAACGTATGACGGATTCATTGTGCCCCGGCCTTCAGCCTTTTTTACGTATAACCGAAATTGTTCAAAGTTATGTAAAGGGTCCGCCAGATAACTTTTTTTTGGAAAATGCTATAAAAAAAAACTACTGAAGCTTCGGCTGTGTGGCACGTAACGCCGTCCTGTGGAAACCAAATGTTACCAATATCCTCCTTCAATTTTTGTGAACGAAAATTCGTTTAACATGCCCCGATAACGATCGCCATTGACTGTAACGGCCAACCCTTGCTCATTTCCGAAAAAAAAATGGCCCAATTATGCCTCTGGACCAAAATCCGCACCAAACAGTGACTCGTTTTGGGTGCGTCGGCTTTTCAATGTATGCGTGCGGGTTTTCTTTGCCCCAAATGCGACAATTTTGCTTGTTTACATACCCGCCAAGATCAAAATAACCTTCATCTGAAAAGATGATTTTTTTAATTTTTTAAATAAGCACTAGTTGAAAAAAAACGTTAGATGGCGGACCCTTTAGATTATATTATGAAAAAAATGCTAGAATATGCTAAATAAATAATTGCAAAATGCTAACTGCTAAATCGAAAATTTTGCAGCTAACAGTCCTTTTCACAATGTACAATTAAAAGCTAACAGGGACTTTAACGGCAAGTTTTGTATGAAGAACTGTCAGTTAAAGTTCACGTTAACTCTTAATCATACATTTTGAAAAGGGACGTAAATCAACAAAAAAAATGCTAAATTTAGCTGCAAAAATGGTCACGCTAGCTGGTCATCAACAGGGCTGTCAGATATGGCGATTTCTCGCCAAACGTGGCGATTTTTCAACTTGTTTGGCGTCCAAAATTTTGGTTCTGGCGATAAATAAATTTGTTGGCGATTCTGGTGGCTATTTTTTTAACAAAATCGAACTTGAAATTTTTTTCTAATTCAGGAAAATTAGTTTTTTGCAGGAGTAGTTTCAAAAATAAATCCTACTAAAACTCGTGTGCAAGATATTAAAACAATTTGATATTGATAATTTTTATTATATTAATTATATGTATGCGTTTTGAATTTGGATGAGAATTATTTATAAGAAATAATTTTCGGCGATTTTATTTCTAATTTTGGCGATTTTCTGATAAATTTTGATCATTTTATAAAAATTTTTATTAAAAAAAGTGTTATATAAAAACATTTATTGTCAAATATGTACTCATTACTAAGAAAAACTACATAAAACTGATTTTTGGCGATTTTTAAAAATCAATTTGGCGAAATAGGTCAGAAAAAATCTGAGAATTTGTTTATCGCCAGAAAATCACCGTCACCGTCGCCGCCACATCTAGTATTGTAAAAGTATTGAGTATTTGAGTACTCAATACACAAAAGTAACTACTCAATACTTTCAGGGTTGCATTTAGTAGCATTGAAGCGAAAGTCTTCCTTCGTTTGGGTTACAAATAGTTGGCATCGCTGTATAACACCCCCTTTTTTTAGTCGGGGGTTAATAAAACACACAAAAAAATTAAAAAGAACATAGGCAAAATTAATGTTACTATATAGTGAAACATTGACATTTTTAAATTGTACCAAGTAACTCGCGGTAGTACCACGGTGCCAACAAAGGTCACAAATGTACCATAAAAAGTACAATTGTACCATGATTTCCATCCTTGTTATCAACAGCATTGTTGCCATTTTGGCATTTTCACTGCCAGAACTGGCATTTTCATTATCTGAAAAGCATTCAACTTTTAAAAAATTCTGCCAGATGCTTTTTGGCAGAATTTGCTTAAAATAGTAAATGTTAATTTGTTAAATTTTTTTCAGTGTAGAGAGTATTTCTATTAATAAATGTAAATTTTTTATAATTATGTGTTTCCTTCGTAGTGTAGATACAAGGAATACCTATGTATTATATGCTATGTATTGTATACTAGTGTCCTGCACAAGACATCTTATAAGAACTTTCAAGACATGAGGTATTTTTCAAATGCTTTACTACAGCGAAATCTTATAAAACAAACGTTAACAACACTGTTTGCAAGAAATTTGTTTTAGTATTGTAGGTATAAGAGTAAAGAAGAAAACACTTCGTGACGGAAGAATTTGTGATACTTGCTTCTTTCTACGCATGAGCGCGTGTACAAACGTCATGCATGTATGTGTGTATGATTTTTTATTTTTCTGCGCACATGCAAAGGCACACACATGCATTAACATTAGTTGTATGCGGTTAATCATATAATAGCTTAAGCTATTATGTAATTACTATCTACACCTTACACACACAATCAAACGTACAGTATGCAAAATAACAAGCATACACTAATCAACAGTACTTCTTTTGAGTGTTTGTTACAAACAAGCTGTCTTGGCGACATCGCTTGTTAACACTGATATACACGTACACCAATACATCCATCGTGCTTCGCTTATAGTACTACAGCATTTATTATTGGTTTAGTATGATACATGCAACGTGAATACATTTGAAAATCATGACGTATTTACATTTAAAGACTGTTTACGCAGGTCTCTATTGTATACATACATCACTGAGATGGCTCAATTGGTAACAATAAGATTTGATACTACTGCGCTGATTTACACGGGCATAATTGTGCTGGCATAACATGCCAGTTTGTAGGTGAGAGAGGCAAAGAGAGTGGTTTTGCTGTTGGCATAACTTTTCAACTAGCTTCAACCCCGCATTAGCAGCATAAAACCAATACACACACAACTTAAAAAACAGCAAATGTTAAATGAATACTAAAAACACTAACACACACAAAGCTGTGTATACGTATACGTTTTGTGCCAGATGAATTAGTCTCGTGTAATTTGGAAAAGAACAAAAATTGTGCGGCTTAAAAATTGTTCTCGTCTAAACTACCTCACTGATAATATCAAACACATACATATATATGTATGTATGTATGTGCTATAAAAACACCTATAAATACTACTAAGTTTGTATAAACATGAAATTCAAAGCTATTTCAATAAAATTTTCAAAATTTAAATTTGGCATTATACACAGCGTGACCGTTTGACCGACTAAAGTGGCAATTTGCCACTTTTTCGACGGCGTTTCCCCTTTTTCTACTGCCTTGCCACATTTTGACCCTCTTTATTTAGGGTGAGTTATATGAAAATACATTAAAAATAAAAAGTTTAGTGCAGTTTTCTCGTTTTTTGTTTAATTTTGCCCCTTTTTTTTTTGATAAATCTCCTATTTGGTGCCACTTTTTGAAAAATGTCATCGGTCACCCTGATTTTAGAAGAATTTTTTTACAGATCTAGCATTCTTTCATAGTCATCAGGCAACACTGATCAACAGTATAAATAATTTTTAACTTCCTACTATAGCATTGCACAGATACATCTGTTTGCACCAGTTTTGCGTGTTTTTTTGGTTCTGGTATGAACAAATATGTTATTTAGCGTTTTCTGTTACTATGTAGTTGTAAATGTTGATTTTTAAAGCAATTATTGTATGGTTGGGCAATGAGCAAATGAAAAGAACACATTTATTTTCTTTGTTTTTCTAAAACAAATAAGATACATAAAACTGCTTTTACCGTAAGTGCCTTATGATGTGTTGAGAAAAAAATATACAAGGCTGATGAATAAAAGCAAAATTTCACATACATATGTAATGTACAAATGTACAAATGTAATGATGATACATGTACATGAAACACATGAGCTGCAAATACAAAAAATGACACGATATGCATTACTCTCAGAGCAAAATTGTCTCTCTCTCTCTATACTTGGCTGCGCCACAAATTAACATAGCGAACGTCCGCACATACATCTGTCCATCATGTATTTGTTTCAACAATGGTTTTTTTCATATGTTTGTATTACAATATGTATTTTTGAGCAAAAACAGATCAAACAGTTGCCCAACAGCAATGCAATAAGCAATTGTTATTTTTTTTTTTAATTGTATTGTAATTTGGAAAAGCACGCACACACAATAATGCTAGGAACACAATTGGGACGAACGACGAATTTCGTCCACGTCGACGAATTCGTCGATAAGAATTCGTTGCGTAAATTCGTCGTGTGAAGCTCAATAACGACGACTTTACTCAGCGAAGGCATCTCTTATAATTGATAAAGTTGGTTATAGTCAGTGTGACCATATTAGCTAATTTTGGGCTATATTTAGCTTATTTCGTCTGGATTTAGTTTTAAAACTTTTATTAAGCTCTTAGCTTCTTTTTTAGCTTTTTTAAAAACGCATTTACCTTTTTTAGCCTTTTTTTATCCAAATTGCATATTCTCTAAAAATATATTAAAGACATACGTGATTTAGCTTAATTTTATTTTAAAATCTGGTCACACTGTTTATTGTGTATATTGCGTATAAAATAGAAATAAATCTATCTCAGAGTTCGTCCCGCACGACGAATTTCGTTCTACGGCGGTTTTGTGTTCATTTTCATATGAACAAATGTGTTTTATTATTTATGACGAAAGTTCGCACCGAAAAATTCGTCGTTCGTCCCAGTTGTGTTCCTAGCATAACTCTTATACTAGTTCGGTCGCTCACACTACAATTACATGGTACATACCATGGTATATATGTTTTGGCTATACAAACGAGTATACAAATGCAACCCTTTACTTCCTACATACAGCGTGACCGTTTGACCGACTAAAGTGGCAAATTGCCATTTTTTCAACTGCCTTGCCACTTTTTGTCCCCCTGTAAGTTATATGAAAATACATTAAAAATAAAAAGTTTAGTGTAGTTTTCGCGTTTTTTTTTTAATTTTGCCCCTTTTTTTTTGATAAATCCCCTATTTGGTGCCACTTTTTGAAAAATGTCATCTCATCGTTCACCCTGCCTACATACATCCATATATAAAAAGTATCAAGTAGTACTGAGTATTCTCAAAAGTAGCCGCTTTTAACAACACTCAGGGTTACCGTTCATCCGACTAAAGTCGCAATTTGACCCTTTTTTAGCGGTGTGCGACTTTTTGTGAGACTTTTTTTGATCACCGACTTTTCCGACTTTTTTCATTTTGTTGGAACCATTAAAATGCAATTAATTAAAAATTTCCTTATTATTTCTATAAAAAAAACCATCAAAATTTAAAAGCAATTCACAGATTATTGTTCATTTGGAAGCACTTTTATTAATTGCAACCTTGCCACGTGTAAAACGTATTTAAGAAATTTTTCGGAAATTTTCAGTAGAAGTTTCAAAGAATAGTTTTAGCAAAAAAAAAACTTAAATAAATAAAAATTGTGGTTTTTGGAGAGCTTATTGTAAAGAAATGCAATTTCAAAAAAGTAAAGGCTCAGTTAGCCGACTGTAATGTAAAGTAACTGCAACAGTATGAAACAGCTGATCGATTTTGTTATGTGAAAAGTAATGAAAATGGTTGTAGAGATGTAATGTAACGTAACCTAATTTTCATATAAAAATGTCGATCAGCTGTTTTCTACGTTACAGTTACATTACATTACAGTCAGCTAACTGAGCCTTAATATTTATGCTAAGAAAAGTACACATACATTCACCTAAAATATAAGTATGGCGCCAAGATCAAACGAATATAATTAAAGTAAAAAGTACACGAGGCTTTATTTGAAAATGTTTGTCAAAACTATCTTAAGTTTAACTTTTTAGCTTGTTTTTTTTAATGAATCCTACTCCTATGACCTCGGCAGCATCCGACAGCCAAATTTATTAAACTTAAGTAAATTTGTTCAGTATACATACATGAAAACATGTATAGAAGCACATATAATGGTACTGTATATGTTATGAAATATTCATTGTTTCAAGTTATTTTTTTGTTGTGTTATGCTTTTTATTAATAATAAAAAGCCTTAAAAAAGATGTGCAACTTTTAGCCTTGTGTAGTTCATGAACGAACTAGTTCAAATGAACGATTCAGTACTTTGAACTAAGTGAACTAGTTCAATTGTTTTACGCTCGCTCACTAGTTCAATTTTTGAACTAGTGCATTTTTTTAACTAAGAACTAAGTCCTGATTCACAGACGTCAGGTCTGAGTCGTCAGGTCTGAGTCGTCAGGTCTGAGTCGTCAAGTTTGAGTTTTTAGGAGAGAGAGAGGAAAAAAGAATGGAAAGGGGTACAGACTTAACCGTACCAGTCAAGTTTGCTTTTTCATTTTCTACTACAACACAAATTGATGAGACTTGATGAAACAAACTTGACGGTGTGTATGAACGTAAATGCAGGTTCAAAAGAAAATTGAACAAAAACTGATCACCTAAACCTAATGTGTGTGAATCAGGACTAAAGGCTCAGTTAGCCGACTGTAATGTAATGTAACTGTAACGTAGAAAACAGCTGATCGATATTTTTATATGAAAAGTAAGTTACGTTACATTACATCTCTATAACCATTTTCATTACTTTTCACATAACAATATCGATCAGCTGTTTTCTACTGTTGCAGTTACTTTACATTACAGTCGGCTAACTGAGCCTTAAGACAACAAATGAACTAAATGTTTTCAACGTTTTGCTTTACTTCTTTCTGTTTGTGTGCTTTGCTGCATGATGCAATTATAACAGGTACATGCACAAGCCCAGCCTGTTAATGTATACAATGCAAATAGTTGTCAAACCTTGTTTACAAGCTGCGAAAATGTTAGTGTATGTGTGTGAATAAAATGATTACAGTGTTGCCAATGAATTTACACATGGCTGTGTCTCCAATTACACATCGAAGAAAATTACACTACACATCTTTTGTGTAGGTTAAAATTAAAACAAAAATAAATAAAAATAGAACCCAAAGTAGAATTACACACAGATTATACAAGAATTTAATTACATGGCCTACACATGTGAATAGAAATTACACACTGTCTAACTACACAAAGATTGGCAACACTCAATAACTATAATCATGCAGGAATGCCGCGTCTGCAATTGTACTTTAGTTACCCTGTATTTTATTTTTAAAAACATAAGGCATCTGTTTCTGACAATTATTCGTTTGTTTATACCAACAAAATGAATGTGTTTTTTGGTGTTGTAATTTTGTTGTAGTCGTGCATGTACCTAGTATAATTGTACCATGCTTTGCTTCTATACTCATCCATATGTATGCATGTATGTATGTATGTATATTTAGTTCTTGTTCATCGCTGGCTACTACCGCAAATGCAATAAACAAGCAAACACATACTAACGTATTCACAAAAATATTTTGTATTTATGTATGAGATTTTTAAAAATTATTTTCACACTAAATTTGTTTTATAAACACTTTATAAAGCAAATTTATCAATTAATTAATTTTAGCTTTCGTAAAGTTTTTTAATCACACATCTGTGTTTTTAATACTGTCAAACAGTGATGCCAACTTTTGAGACTCAAAACGCGTAAAAATTTTTGAAAAAATATTCAAAAATAAAAAAAATAGTAAAATTTTTCGAAAAAGCGCGAAAAGGGGCTAGTTTAAAATGTCTCTGTTGAAAATAAAAACATCAAATCAATTTTTGTAAAGTAATTCATTAGAATATAAATAACTATCATGAGATCAACACATACATAGCTTGAGAGCTTCAATACATTTACATTTCATATTACATTTCAATAAGGTATGTACGAGTGATGTAACGAATGTCAACTTTTGATATTCGCGAATACGAATGCGAATACGAATATTTGAAACGATATTCGCGAATACGAATACGAATATTTCATGTGAAATTTATAGACATTAAATTAGGGCTCTATATACGCCTGCAATATGAAATATTAAAAAAATTTTATGAAAAAGAACTTCATACTCCTGTTGGCGTACTTTAAAGTTAATAAAAACTACCCAAAATGTTAATTATCTTCAGTAAATAATATTTAAAAATTATACAAAGCACAAATTTCTATTAAAAATTTAATGGATTCGTTCAAACTAATATTTTTATCCATTTATTTAAATTTAGTTTAAGATTTAAGCATTTATTTATTTAATTTTTTTTAAATATTCGTATTCGCCTGAATTTGACGAATACGAATGCTTCGTATTCGCATTAAAAATGGCCAAATATTCGGCAATTCGAATGCGAATATTCGTGCATCACTAGTATGTACATACGTAGATTAAATATACATACATATTTAATAGAAATATATATACATATGTATGTTTACATAAGTATATACATTTAGAATTGGCCGTTATTAAATAAAATTTCGATTTATCGCTCTTCCAAAAACATACATACATTATCTGTTTTAGGCTGTACTGAATAACTTTCAAGGCATAACAAATTTGGAAGAAATAAAAGATTACTCTATATTATTCTTCTTTTTTAAATTGGTAAAGCAATATCGACTTTTACTAATTTTATTTTGCTAGATTAAAGGAAGAAAAATTTCGCAAAAGTTTAAATGTAGCCAAATCGAGCAAAAACTAAAAAGGGGCTAAAAGGGCTGAAAGATTATTGTAAAAATTGCTAGGTTTGCGCCTTTTTTAGCTTGGGGCTAAAAATTTTTTTCGCGTTTTGACTGACTGAAAACGGGCCAAATCTAGCCCTAAAAGGGCTAAGTTGGCATCACTGCTGTCAAAAACCACAACATATCTACATACATACATATGCATGCAGATCAGTGTTACCATATGTGAAGATTTATCTTATTTTTGAAGTTTTTAGACATGTGAAAAATAAGATTTTAAAAAATTTTACTTTTGGTACTTTTAATATATTATTGTGGGATTTTTTGACTAAACTACTTACAAATTTTCTGAATTGCTTCATAATGATCTTACACATATCCTATACAGTAAATATTTTGTGTTATTTGGCTTTGCTTTTATTATTTCACGAGAAACAAAATAAATTTTAACTGATTTTTATTCAATCAAATAACAAAAAAGATGTTTGGTAACAAAAAAAGATTTTTTTTGCTCGACTTGAAGATTTTTGAAAAATAAATATGGCTGATGCAGATGTAAAATCATTGAACTAAAAAGAGCGATTGAACTAAATGAACGATTTAGTTTAGTTCATTTATAAATAATGAACTAAAATGACGTTTATTTATAAATAATGAACTAAAATGACCCGTCACTGAAATGAACTAGAGGCACAAACAAGTCTAGCAACTTTTATTTTCTCAAACGACCTTTTATGCGACTTTTCAAAAATTCTTGACGTAACACCCTGACAACTCCAGCCACATCTAAATTTGCCATCCGCAGCAGCTGAAAAACCGCCATGATTCATGAGAAATCACCATAAAATTTTGCATTGATTACCACGAAATTTATTAGTTTATTTGGCGGTACTGCAATACCGGGCCAACCCCCTTTATTTAGGGTGAGTTATATGAAAATACATTAAAAATTAAAATTTTAGTGCATTTTACTCGTTTTTTTCAATTTTGCCCCTTTTTTTGATAAATTCCCTATTTGGTGCCACTTTTTGAAAAATGTCATCGGTCACCCTGCCCCTAACGCTCCGTCCATTTCCAAAAATCAGTTTAACATTTGTTGTCCTCCGATGGAGGATCTATCAGATGTGAAGCTGATAAGAACAGATACTACACTTTGATCTTAGCCATAAGGCCGAGAAGCGCTAACTGATAGATACAAAATCTTAAATACTTATTCAATTATAGCGTTCCACTAAATGAGAATCATTACGAAATTATACAAAACAAAAAATATACAACGACGTACATAAACAAAACTAACCACTTTTTCTTTTATAATGCAAGCAAACAAGTTTTTGAATTCAGTGATCCAAGCCGATGTCTTTTAGACTTCGACGGTGGTCTAGCTAAAATTGATCGTCGACAGAAGAATTTGTAACACCAACTAGGTGGCGGCTTGTGTAGATATATTGCGGATATCTATTAAAAGTAGATATATTGCGGAAGTCTATTAAAATTTTACCTTTATGAATTTTAACACATACAGAAACAACTGCAATTTTTTATCTTTCAATATTCAGATAAAAAAATATATATATCTTCTTAAAAAGATATATTTTTCTTTATGATGTTGCTATATATGTATGTTATATATAATGGGCTATATCCCAACTGCGAAAGAAAACTTTCGACTAACAATTTTTATTGAGAAAAAACAAATTTTCATATTTTATTGTTGTTTTCAATATAAATTGTAAGTTTTCTTTCGCAGTTGGGAAATAGGCCATACATTTTCTTAAGTATCAAGGCACTAAATTCCTAATTGGCACAATGCCCCCACTATTTGGCGCAAAAGCATTGAAGGCCATGACTCACTATCATACAAAGTCGTGTGATCTATGAAAAAATACAACCCTGATGTGATGAATTGTTAAGCGGGTGCCAGACACATCAATATTCATATGCAATATATGTATGTGTTGTGTGCGTTTGTTTACCAAAAATACTCACACACTATTGGTGAGAATATTTTTTATTAAAAAAAGCACACAACCACATATATTGAAGCTGAATATTGATGTGTCTAGCTTTATTGTTTTTTTTTTGTATTCTGTGTTCCAAATGGAACAAAAATGGCAAAAGCACGTAGCCAAAAAGCCAGGGTATCCCACGTGTAGAAGCTTCCTTCGGTTGCTGCTAACGACCTATACCTTCGTATTGGAAGTAGGAGTTTCCAAGATCCACTCCTAGAGTTTTTTATGGCCTCCACGAGTTAATCTTATTAAAAACGTTTGCATTTGATAATGGAAAATTCCACAAAAAACTAACTGTAAGCGATACAGTTAGTTGCGGTAACCATTAACAAGTGCGAGTGAGACGCAAAACTCTCAAAGGCCAATAAACAACAGTGGTTGCATTTAAGAAATAATTGCCAACGACGCGTGATGTTGACTCGCCCAGAGCTGCTTTACGACTGTAGCCAAGACGAATTCACATAAGGTGATCTTAATTTACCAGCTGACATAAATTTCCTGCTGTCAAATGAACCAAAACGTTAACAAATATTTTAACAGCAGGAAATTTTACACTAACAAATATACAAGGCGAATACGCAGAGTTTCAAATCAAGACCACCTTATATCAATTCGCCTTGACTGTAGCTTTATTGAGGTAGTTTAGACGAGAACAATTTTTAAGCCGCACAATTTTTGTTCTTTTCCAAATTACACGAGACTAATTCATCAGGCACAAAATGTATACGTATACACAGCTTTGTGTGTGTTAGTGTTTTTCGTATGCATTTAACACTTGCTGTTTTTTAATTTGTGTGTGTATTGGTTTTATGCTGCTAATGCGGGGTTGTAGCTGGTTGAAAAGTTATGCCAACCGCAAAACCACTCTCTTTGCCTCTCTCACCTACAAACTGGCATGTTATGCCAGCACAATTATGCCCGTGTAAATCAGCGCATTGTCTTTTGAAAATTTTCATAAACTCCATCATACCAATGTTGTATTTTTTCGTAGATCGCACGACTTTGTACGGTAGTGTATCACGGCCTTAAATAATAATATTCCTAATAATAAGGAAATGTTCATACAAAATTTGTATAAAATAAAAAAAATAAAAATTATTTCCGAGATATTTCTGAATGAATAATAAATATTTCTGACGGATATTAAACAACTATGCTTAATATTATACGAAACATACACCCTAAAAATTATATTGAATTTGTCACTTAAATGAATTGCATACATATAATAACTATTGTGATTACAAAGTTATTTTTTAGTCGACAGCGGCGTCGGCTAGCTTCCGTTTTTAAGTCCATCGGCTTGGTTCACTGTTCATTTTGTATATAACTCTGCATATACATACCTGTTCGCGTTTAGGGCTGCCAGATGCAACTATTTAAGTACGAGAAAAATGTTACAACCAAGCGGATTTTATTTCATACATGAAGTTTCGAATGATATCTTATATCAAATATGTACATATTTTGTGAAATAAAAATAAAACGTATTTTGATCGGAATATTATACCAAAAAATTTCATATTTATCTTTTCTTAGTTTTTCTATACATACAGAACATAAACAAGTCAGACTTTAATATGGCTTTTCATAATATATATTTAAGCATCTTCGAAACAATTTGAGCGATTAGAACAACTTTTAAAAAAATATTGGACATACATATGTATATTTGGAATATATTCCAAAAATTGTCGATTGCCGCAAAACAATTTTTTATATGTTCAACAATTGTGAAAATGACGCAACCTTGCAGTTCTATATCTCCTGATATATTCAAGATATCGGAAAACTGATAACGAATCCGGAAAGAGGGCACATTATTCGTATATAATAAATAATAACTAATTTTTGTTTTAAATGTTCCATACATCAAACCAGTAACAAACGGACGATATAACTTAGCACATATATATGTATGAATGTATGTATATAAATTTTCGTGCGAACAAATATTTGTTTTGAAAAATAGAGGTGAATTATGCTGAAGACACTGATTTCTACACGAAACTGGTTCCAGATATACATACATATATATTTCTAACCGAACATCTGAGTGCCAACTTGTCACGTAGAAATCTACAGAAAACAGATCCCTCTCTATTGCAAATGTCAAAAAAGAAACATGTGGGTGATATTACAAAGCTGAATCATTCGGCAAACTGTAGAGTAGAATGGATACGATTTTAAGGCCATGATACACTATCATACAAAGTCGTGCGATCTACGAAAAAGTACAACACTGGTATGATGGAGTTTATGAAAATTTTCAAAAGACAATAACAATTCATCACACCAGGTTTGTATATTTTCGTAGATCGCACGACTTTGTATGATAGTGTATCACGGCCTTTACTAATTTTTCCATAAGAGATTTCTTCCGATTTTATTACGTAATTTAGACGATTTAATGTCAATTTTATCTGGCAGCTTTGCTTGTATCAACCCCATTTTACATACATGTCAGGAATGGAAAGTTTTATGTCTTCATTTTGCAGTAGCTTCCGTTCGATTTTGCATCCTTGGATATAATTAGTGCGACGTTAGTGACATGCCTTTAACTTTTTTATTTCAATTAAATTTTTAAGGAATTCTACACTAACTAAACTCAGTAAAGTGGTTAAAAGATTGTGAGAATCGACTTCGAAAAGTGTGTATACAATATTGAACTAAATTCACCCGAAAATTGCCAGAAATATTTGTTTATTTTTATGTACATAACATACTAGATAGCACTAGTCGACCGCACACTGTAGTACATATGTATATATGTTTGTATGTGCCCTACAAGAAATGAATGACTGAAACTAAAACAAACGACATTTTTTCACTAATACATTTGCAATAATTTTCCATTGAATATATGACTGCCAGTCAATTGACTGGTCATTTGACTGGTAGAGATGACCGACACATTTATCAATTATAGTTGTTCCTCTCTAACATGTATGTAAGAGTGAAACGTCTACTGTACGTAAACTAAATCTTTCAATACATCGCATTTTATTGTAAAATATACAATTCGTTCGGTCTGTGAAATAAAATTTATACAAGTGCTAAGAAAGTTAAGTGACGTTAACAACAATAATACATAAAAGAAATTGAAAAGATTAATTTAATTTATATATATATGTATTATATTATATGTATTTCTTTTTAAAATTTTAGATATTTACAAAAAGGTGTATTGGAGCTGGAGAAAAGTGTGAAGAAGACTTGAGTGGCACCAATTAAATTGTATATATACATATATATGTATTATTTCTCTATTTTCTTGCAATAAAAAACAATTGAAATAACTGAAAAATTATGTTTATTTATTTAAAAGTTACATTTTACCAGTTTCTACGTATATATTGACTAGTAACAGTTGACCAGTCTCTATGTAAACATTGACTAGTCATAGTTTACCAATGCTTAAGTAATCAGTGACTGGCAAAAAGAAGCAGAGTAAGCAGTTAAGATATATGTTTTGATTAATTGAAATTAATAAGTTAGAGAGAGATAAAAAATCACACGTACACAAATATTTTGGTCATTTTTTTCACCAAGCCCCTAATAAACTAACTGGGGACTGTGACCGAAGTTGTGGTCGTCGCTACTAGTCGATTGACTGGTAGCCTTCTTGTAGGGTGATTATCCATATTTTTAGTGTTAAGGGGAATAATAAACGCTTGTTATTTTTCTTCGCTCTGTTCAGAATTATAGGTAGGTATATACTTATGTACTTTGCCAATAATGTTATCTGTCCTTATCATCTTTTGTTATCAGTTATCACCATAATCTAAATTTAGTGGTTCGTTGCACTTTATACTTAATTAGTGTTTCAAATAATGGACTTTGCTCTTTTAACACATTTGCTAAAAAATTAATTAGTACTTTAGCTTTAATCACTATTTACCTTAAAACGTATATGTTCCTCACCCTCCAATATGACATTCATACGCTTGTAACAAAAAGAAGCTGATTCTCGATATATTTTCAAAGGTCCCGATTTGAAATCGGGAAAGATGTTTTTATCTTCCAATATATTCTTCTGCTCTGGAAAGTCCACCATATCTGCATTATCGCTATAAGCATTTTTATATTGTTGGTACCAAGAAAGGAAATTATTATTCATTGTAGACATTTTTAGTAAATTCGTTTTAATCACATCTGTAGCTTTCAGAAGAAAAAGTCCCTCTTTCAGCATTTTCAGTTGTTGCGATATTTATCGTTGAAATTATTTGTTTTTTCTAACTTGCTTTGTAATTTTGTAATTGTGATATGGCAATACTTACATTACATTTTCATTCATTTGCACCATTTTTTGTTTTTATTCGTTCTTTTATTTTTTAAGTAAAAGTAAATTGTAATACCGCCTTGCTCTACGTTTTAGTGAAAACTAATTTTTAATGAATGCGTATTTATGCTTTGTGTATTTTTATTTGGAAAACTAATCTGTGAATATGTTAATCTATAATTTTAAGTTTTTGTTGTATTATACTTTAGTATGTATGTATGTAAATTTATTGCCAGCCTACTTTTATGCTTACACTTGTTTAATCACTTTTCACTAAATTACATTTGGACATAAATATGCACATATGTATTATGTACATGTGAACACAAATACATAGCATAAATATACGTATGTACATACATATATAAATATGTTGATATAATCTGTAATGTTTAGTTTTGTTTATTTTTCAAGTTTTGTTTTTTGTTGGTCATTCACTCTTCACCCTTTAACGTTTGATTTCATTGGAACAGCTGTTGCACTTCTTGTTTTAAAGGCCGGGGCACAATGAATCCGTCATACGTTAAACTTCGTCTTTTTTAACTGACATTAACCTAACGACGGAGAAGGTTGACACAATGTGTATTTTATTGACGGAAGCATTTCAACAGTTACAATAACAATAGGTCGATTCTGTATTTCATTTATTAAAATCAACTTTTTTTATTTATTTCGTTTATTTCTTTTGTTTAATTTTATTTTTGCTGCCACAAAACACGCAAACCTATATCAGAACATATCAAAAAAAGCCAACCAATATCTGTCAAACTATCCAACGTACGCAAAAAGTCAAAAGTTGACCAAGTTTTGTACTTTGCGTTGACGGACACGTACTGAATGTAATAGAACTCATAAGAAACCATGTATTTCAACTTAGCTGTCAGTTGAAGAAGGCGAAGTTTAACGTATGAAGGATTTGTTGTGCCCCAGCCATTACATTACTTTGCCCAGGTAGTGAAAGGTGTGCAGTATCTGTCAGCTGTTCAAGTCCTAACTTTCAAGCACAACGTAAAAAGTGAAAGCACAACTATTTTATCTGGTTTTTGGGCATGGGGTTTTGACATTTGGAGGAAGATTTGAAACTGTGCAAACTAATATTGGCTATCATTATTAATAGGTAGCAACTATGAAATACTGGTGACTGCACCAACATGTCTTATTCCTAATGCATATCGTCGGTTGGTTTCTTGTTTGATCTATTAAACATTTAAAAAAAAATCGAGTTATTGATTGATTGTCCTCTCTCCAAATTCGTTATCAGTTTCCCGATATCTTCAATATATCAGGAGATATAGAGCTGCAATATTGCGTCATTTACAAAATTTTTGAACATTGTATAATATATTTTTAAGCGACAATGGAAAATTTTTGGGATATGTGTCACATTTCCCACGTAAAAGATTTAATATTGTTATTTGCATCTGTTATGATGCATATCAATTCATATTCTACTCAAAGAACGTGAATCAAAGCAAAGTAAAAAGTTTTATTATTGTGTTATATTTTAATTAAATGCATTAATATTTATTTTTTATTAATAAAATTTCTTTTATTAAATATATTTAAACTGTCTTTTATTTCTTCCTTTGTTTTTCCTCTAAAAGAAATGTTATATGAATAAAAGTGATATTTTCACCTGTTATATCTTCTGAAATATAAACAGTAATTTAACCTACTTAAACAAATAGTGAACAATATTGTTGTTATGATCTTGGCATGCGTTGAAAAAGATTTTTGTAATATTTTCTCCAAGTCCTAATAAATTTTCATGGATGTAAAAAGCTTATCAACTTTAAGGTTGAATAAAAAATATATGTATCTATTAGTTTTATTATTAAACAAATAATTCTATCGTGTATTTTCATAAAACTAAGGAACTAATCATTCTTCATCGATTTTCTCGAAAACACATTTTTGTTCCAACGTCAAACCAGAAACCAAACGATGGTATATGCCCTCCGACAACAAATAAGTTTTGACTCATACTTGGTAAGCGATCTGAACTGCGTTCAAGGAATGCGAGTGTGTAGTTCACACGTCAAATTATTGACTATGTATGTACAATTTGACTTGCACTATTTTTTTTGGGTTGCCATATCTTTCGGTTTTGAACCTTCACAAAGCATACTTGTTGTGTGAGACGAGTACGCTGATGCATGCATAAAGTACTTTTTGTTGTGAGTAACGAATCTATCAAAATATGAAAATCCCAAACATTTTCATAATTTTAAAATATAACTGTGTTTAATACAAATATAAGGTAGTTAAAATCATAGACTAGAAATATTATTTATTATAATAACTGTGTTTAAAATCATTGATTAGAAATTTGATTATGTGTGTAAAATTTAAATGTTAATTTAACCACGAGTCCACATGAGCAGGAATGCAGTCGTGCAAATTTAGTATAGTCCAGCATCGGAATGATATGCAGGAATATTTCATGGAATAAAAGGTAATTCTACATAGTATATACATAAATATGTACATATTATATGTACATAAGCACATAATAATTAAGTATGCACAAATCATGAGAACAGAAGCTCAGCCATAACCGGAACTGTAATATCCTAATAGGAGTTTTGGCATAACATGCATGAATACACAAATCCGGGACCAGCCAATTTTAATATTCTTCTTTTTAATGAAAAATCAAACCATAGGAACGTAAGGGATTCCCAAGTCACGCTTACAGTGGCGCTTTGCACTGTTTATTTACATTTGTATGTATGTATGTACATAAGTATGTATACAATATGGAATGTAAAACTTTAAAAATTTTCCGGCAAAAATATACTTTCCTCGCAGAATAGTTATTATAATTAGTACACAATTAATTCATAATGGCCCTAATTGGGTATAAAAGGCGAAAAATTTATTCACGTGAAGAAACTGTTTCACTTGAACAAACTCCCAGTTAGGTTATTATTATGTAATTTGATTTGAAACGAATATATTTCCGTTCGATTCGGATTACATAATAAGCCCACTGTTCGCCGTTCTTACCCATAATTGGAAATATTTCCAAATAAATTGATTATACCTACCAACTTAAAATTATATTCTGTGTAATACATGCAGCCTATTGGAAATAAAAATTATATATGTACCTATTACAGATTCATACCAAATCCAATAGCAAAACGGAAAATTTTTATTCATTAAAACAGGCATAGTATTGATACACTCCACTCTTACTGTGCTTCAAAATGAAATACATACCTACAACTTTAAATTATGTTTATTACAAATTTTTTTATGTGAAACAGAAAGTTAAAAAGGACATATGCTCTGAAAATATGTAAATTTTGGAGAAAAACTAGTTAACTTCAAATTCATTTTTCTCCAAGTTGATTTTGATGCTCCTAAACGCTTTTATGGGGCTTGAAATTAGTTCATCGGTTGATTTTCGGGATAGCTGATTATGAATCTAAAGTTAAGTTTTCAAAATTCAAAATGTCGAAATTTTTATTAAGAATTAAGCTGATTTGCTTAAAAGCTAAATACTCTGTTGCTACGTTATTCAAGTTATTGTATTTTTATGATTTTAAAAATAAATAGTTAAGTTATAAATCCGTTGTTCGTTTCATTAAAAACATGGATATATTTCTATTATAATCATCCATCTTATATTTTCAAAAGCTATTTGGGTAAATCTTTCAGCCTCTTTAAATTTTAAAAATCCGATTTTAAATTAATCATCAACGACCGCAAAAACTTTTGGGTCACACTTTCAAAACAAATCTGATCAATAAAAACAAAAAATCATCCGCCATATTAGATCCTCCATTTTGAATTTTAAAAATCCAAACCACTAAAATCCGAAAATCACTGAGTGGCGATTTTCAAGCAAGCTAGATCAATTAGAGAAAAGTTTGTTACATCGTATTCTTTATTACTTTTTTTAAAATCAAAAGTGTACGTATTTTGAAGCTAATTTGTGACAAAAGTAATACAGTAAGAAAGCTGTTGTTTGTTGCATTAGAAGGACCGTATTGTGTACTATAAGAATCACCAAGAATTAAAAATATATATTTTCGAACCATAAGTCCCTTTTAAATTTCCTTGGCACATATGTACATGTTTACGTATATTTGACCACGATTTTATACCTAGAATACGAGTCAAAAATGTGCAAGTGCTTAAATCACAATAAACATTTTGAATTTCAAAATATTTATGTATGTATTTATTTGAAGTTACGCAAATTTTGGTGAAAGTTCCGTTTAGTTTTTGAATTGTTTTTATATATGTAACCTTCTCCGAGAAAATTGACATAGTGTGTGAAAAGAACGCTGATGATGAAGGTTTAGTGGCCAGAATATTTACAACTAACTTTGGTGTTATTTGTTCATTAATAATTATCATATGTAATTTGGTTTAAAAAGCTATGTTCAAATCATAAATATAAAATTTTAATGTTTTTCTCATTTTTATCGATTTTCCCAAGTTCCCGTTTTTTGTTACACTATGTCCCTTTTTGGCTAAGTTTTGCTTCTGTTCTGTAAATCGAGTCGGTTTAAAATTGCACGATTGTAGAAAACTAAATACACTCCGATAGTAGAAATTTTTTTCAGCCTTTTTTTTTATCATATCTGAAAGAATACGAAAAAAAAAATAAAAAGTCGGCGAACTATATCAAAATCATCAAATCATCATTAAATTTCTCGTATAATTTTTCATTTGTAAGCTAAATACCCGATTTAGGATTTTTAACGGTTTAAAGTGGGTCGCAGTTGGTTTTTCAGACTTTTTGAATTTTTGCCCGTTTAAAGGAATTTGCTAAACATGATATATTTGGATTTTCAAATATAGCCTCTACTCAAAATGTTAGAATTTATTATATGACACCTACCAAACACTCGAAAGGAAATGGATTTATATTATAATGGAATTTTGTACTTATCGCTCGTTTAATTCAATAACGTCATAACTCAAAAAATTAAATTTTTCAGCTAATAATGCAGGATTAAGTCTCTCATCATTGTACATATCGTGTAAACATTTCATACAAATATTTTGTATAGTCAACTTTCGAGAGAAAAATAAAATTTACACATTTTCCATTAGGTTGTCCTATAATAAAATTCAGCTAATTTTTAACCGACCTTAAAAAAAGGAGGAAGTTAACTATTCTTTTCTATTAATTTTTTTGGGTGTTTCTTCATAGCTCGTTACATTTTATACCGAACGTAAAAATTTGTGGGCGGGGACATGCTCACACATTTTTTTTTACATTTAATTTTATGATATTCTACTTATTTGATTGGCTGAAGTAGTTAGCACGTTGACTACAAAGCCGAAGATCCTGGGTTCAATCCCTGTATCCGACAGTCATTAAATAACAACACCAAGCATTTTTCTGATTAGAATTAGTGTCCCTTTGTATCAGTTGTTGTAGGAAAGTTCAAGTGACTTCAGCAGATGCTAATCCTAATATAACATCAGAGCGCCCTCCTTCGTCGGTATTTGTGTAGCAGAATCATCGGCGAAGTAAAATAACCAAAATAAAATGGCTACTAAACACAGCTTCAAAATTGAATACGCCTCATTTCACACCAGAAGGCGCTGCAACACTGCATTATTACAAAAAAAAAACGTGCAAAAAGCAGAGTTGTAAAAGAATGAAGCTTTCTTCTATCTCTTCCTTCGCCATCTGTCTTCTATCACTATCCCTTTCCGAAAGAAGGTAACACCTAGTAATAGAAGTAGGCATTATTTGCCTGAGTGTTACTTCTCTTAAAAAAAAAAACTATAAAAACTATAAAAACCCTTTGGTTCTTGTAATTACACAATTTGAATATTGAATGAAAACATGGGCGGGGTTACGCCCATTCAAATATATTATATTTCAAGCGGTGCTACTTAACCGATTTTTATGGAACTTACCACACACCTCCTTTTAAATAGACACAATCCTCCATTTAAAAAAATGGGTGGAGTCACGCCCATTAAAATTTAGTATTTCATTTCAAGTGGTTGTACTTTACCGATTTTTACAAGACTTAACACGCACCCTTAGCTCTGAAAAACACACAATCTTGCATTTAAAAAATGGGCGCCGGCACGCCCATTAAAACTTAATTTTATATATCACGTACTTCGTATCATCTTCTATCAGATCATTGTATTGAAGTCGGGTTTTTTTTTTTGGCAGAAAGAATTATTTATAAAATTGTTAATTGCAAAATGAAAAATACATAATAGGCATAAATTTTTAATAATTATAATTTATTACTTACACACTTAATTAACATGGAACATTCGATTAAAATTCTTAAATATTATTGCATTTGCATCAATTTGCTAAAGTAGTTATATATATTTTTTTTTTTTTGCTAAAATATTTATATATAGTATATGTATGTATGTATGTATGCTTCTAAATATATTGTACATAATTAAATCATAATAGAATAATAGTGCGTTTACATCTGAGCAAAATCTAATATGTACTAACGAGATTTCAAGCAAAATTTAGCAGATAGATTTCGAGAAAAAAAAAGTCTACTTCTTCACAAAGTTTTGTAGAAATCTGCTTAAAATCTAGTGAAACTTAACGCTATGGTTTTTTTATAATTGTCTTAAAAATTAAACTGCTGCACTTAAAATGGTGTTTGAATTAGCTATATTACAGTTGTTTGGTTGTTGTTTAGGGGGGAAAATGTCATTCAGTGGTTTTTGTTTAAGATACATAATCTTGATAAATACTATAAATACTAAAACAAATGGTATAGATCTTGATAAATATTTCAATTGAAATCTATTTGATTTCGTGCAGATGTAAATGTCCTATAATATATTTTAAATAAATGAATTTTTTCTAAGTAAAATTTTATGCAAATTTCAATAAATAGTTTTTTATATGTAATTTAATGTTTTTTTTTTTAATTTATATTGTAAAATATCTAACACGGGTCTACACGGTTTTTGCTGTCATACAACTAAAATCTGTTTTTTTTTATAATTTGCTCCAGTTTAAGAAAATTATATGCCGGTATATCCAAAATGTGGAGTTTTATACGAGTACATATCGAGCCGTTGTTGCAATAGAGTCATAACTAAAAAAAAACACTTGTTTTGTAGAAAACGAGTTTGGAGTTTTGAATTTATGCACTTAACAACCTAATGGGACAAAGAAAATTTTATTCTTCTTTCAAGAGAGTATATCGAGAGACTATATTCAAAATACGTCAACTCAAAAAAGCTAACTTTTCAGTAGTGCGAAAAAATTAGTTAATTCGCTAATTGTTGTAAAAATAAATGATGTGCCTTACGTAATATGTTACATAATATGTTATTTATTTTGCACTGCTTTGCGTATTTTTTAGAGTTAGCACATTTTGTTCTAAAAAATATGTGATTTTTTTGAATATATTTATTTTTTAATCAATTTGTGAAATCTTTTACTCAATACTAGATATAAGAGTTGAAAAACTACAAGAAAAAACTTAAAATATCATAAAAAAATAACTTAAGCCTGACTGAAATCCTCTTCCATCTCGAGGTGGTCAGTTTCAGCACTTTCTAACTCACTCTCTAGTGTAACAGGGTCTTTCCAAATTACCAATTTCGAAAGGTTATGTCATTGACTATAATCGGTCCATACATAGTTAATGTTTCTATTCGATTAGCAATTTAAAAGTTATGCATACATTACCAATTTTTTTTTATCGGAAGCATTCTGTACTAATATATTAAAAGTGACTATAACTCAAAAACTAGCCATAGGATATGAAAATCCTTATCAGATTCATGTTTAGCATGCCAAATGCAATAAGATATGAGGTAGATTTGTAATAAATTACTAGTTTTTGTTTTTAAATATTTGGAAATTTACACGGGATTTTAGCATTTATTTTCACAAAAAAAATATACTTTGAGATAGCAGAATAAGAAAAATTGATATAAAACAGGGAAAAAATCATTTTTTTGATTCAAATTTATACTACAGATTAGGGATGTAACGAATGTTTGAATTCCCATTCGCAAACTATTCGCTTACTTTTGCTATTTGCATTCTCTTTTGAATTCGCTAAAATTTGTGCAAATATTTCAAGCGAATATTTAGACAAAAAAAATTTGTACTTTAACGAAAATAGTTTACGATGAACAAACGTCAAAAATACAAAAATTATTTCTAGCCAGCAAGAAAAAGTGTACTTTCGGCGCAGTATTTTCTACTTAAGACTAGTCTGTTCAATATTTTAAAAAATATGTCGAACACCATTCGTTACTTCGTACAAAGAAAATTGGAAACGCAAACAATATTCACTAGTCATTGTTTGTTGTAAATACCACGCAAAACAAGTGCTGTTCATTAATTTCATATATCCTTATATTTTATGAATTTGTATTTTTAACCCCCGACTAAAAAAAGGGGTGTTATAAGTTTGTAGTGTGTGTCTGTGTGTCTGTCCGTGTCCACGTGTCCAGCCAAACGGCTGGACCGATTTTCATTTAGTTTTTTTCTGTTTGAAATATGACTTGATCGAGAGCGGTCTTAGCTATGTTTGAAGAAAATCGGTCCAGCCGTTTAGAAGATATAACATCTTTTCTGAAAAAAGTCGGGGTTTTTTAAAATTTTTAATTTTTGTTATTAATAAATTAATAAATATTTGCTCAATTCAAGACTCAAATTAAATAAAATGCTATATGTAGTGCACCTATATACAGTCGAATCCGCTATAGCGCAACACGCTTTACTGAAAAAAATTAGATTACTGAAAGCGATACAAATCCCCGCACTGATTTTAAATTCAGCTAGTCGTATTCACTTCGCTTTAGCGAAACATCGCTTTACTGAAAATATCGCATTACTGAAAACCAAAAGCAAGCACGCAACTACGTTTTGTATGAAACTTACTTCGCTTTAGTGAAAAAATAAACCATGACAAGTTTATTTATTAGAAATCGATTGCCGAACTTAAGGCTGAAAAAACTGTGCATGTTTTGCCCGTTAAAAATTTAAATGGCAAAATGTATTTGTCCTTTTCGCTCTTACGTACTTTATTGTATTTTTCTATTATATTGTCAATGCAAGTGGCTAGACATTTACTGATTTTAAGCAGTAGGCTTAACTGTAACAAATTTGAGTAATCCGAACTTCGTTTAGGAAAAAAAATCGGATTTTTGAAAAAAATTGGGTTTTGGTTATTTCCAGTAAAGCGGAGTCGACTGTATATAATACAACTTCATGTTCTTATGTAAATTTATTTTCATGTGATTGTTTAATGTTTTGTAATATTTGCATTCGCTTTCGCATTCGCAGCCGCTTTCGCAAAAACTAAAATGTAGTTTTCGCTTTCGCATTCGCTAAACTGGTATTCGTTACATCCCTACTACAGACGAATATTGCATAGGAGAGCTATTTGCCATCGGAAACTCATTTTGACCAAATTCATATTTTGAATATGACGATATGACGATTAATTCTTCATTATAAATTAAAAAATCGCGTTTTAGGTGTTATTACTTTATTGCAGCAAATATGAAAGAGAGGCAAATTAGTTTTAGTTATAAGCAATTTAAAAAATTTACTTGCCTCACTTTCAAAATAAACAGCAATGTATCTAGAAAACGGATCTTAATTGTAGAAAAATGCAAAAGCGAGTTCACCGCCTCAGCTACTAATCTCAGCACTAATTTTCAGTTGTAGTACAGCAGAAATTTTAACGAATTTTGTAGACTTAAATAAATAATTGAGATTTTCTCTATAACTTTTTCCTTTTATATATAATAAATCAAAAAAGAAAAAAGCAGCTTAATAATTACCAAGTTTTGTTTTGTTATCTTAAAAATGTTTCCTTAAAATTTATTTTTTTTTTTCTATGTCCCAGTCCAGACTGGCAATTTTTGTTGCAGCAATTCTTGAATATGTGTGAGAGTGTTGAAGTGGAAATATATACTTTTTGTATTCCTCTTTTGCACTAAAAAATAAAAAGTTGTTGCAACAAAAATTGCAAGTCTGGACCGGTACTATTAAAACACTATTAATAAACCTTATAGGTATAACAAAAAAAAAAATAAATAAAAAATTAGCAACATATACGCTTAAATTAAATTGCATGTCACTATTTCGTTATACATAAGGCTGTTGTATATAATTTGTATTGTATATGTAAAATTTGTATATAAAAAGCTTATAAAAGAAATTTCTACAAAAGCCATGCAAAAAAATATTTATTAATTTCTTTTAATTACTTATATTAATAAAAAATGTTCAAGATTTTTTTACAACTTTCTTTTAAATATGTATATTTTCGTTATTTCTCTAAATTAAAGTTTTTTAGCTTTTAACAATTGACCTTTAAAAGGAAACCCAAAAACTGAAGCCATATTAAAGAGAAGACTTAAAAGTTATTCGGATTTTCTACACGTAAAGTTTTTCTTTTTACCTTTTCTCGAACAAAGTCAAGACCATAACACATGCACCAGGTAGTAGCGAAAACACAACAGGGGGACTTTTTTTTAATTTAAAGTTGGTCGGAAACTTCGAAAATTGTTTACGGAAAAGATATTAGGTTTGTTCATTTACTAAAAATTGTTACAATTATTACTGCAAAGTGTTCATTAACTCAAAAAGTTTGCAAAAGTTTACTATTACTAGTAAAATTTTTACTTGCAAGAATTATGCAACCACTTGTTGTGTATTTTGTTGTCAAATTAATTATTTCAAAAATATCTGAAAAAGGAAAACTGAGAAATGTGTATTTCTTTGTTGAAAAAACATGTATAAGTATGAAAAAACAAAGCATGTTTTCTTAATTTATTGTTTTTCTTTCATTTAGCCACATAAATTCAATTTTAATGGCATATAATTTTGTTTGTTTCTCATATATGATCAGAGATGGAAAGTCGCATTCTTGTATTTGTTAATGGAATAAAATTAAAAAAATTATGAAAAATGTATAAAAATAGTAAAAATACATGAAACCGTGTAAAAAATTTCATATTAAATGTAAATTAAAAAAAAAAATTGCAATTCAAAATATTATCAAACAAAATATATCAGAAAAAGTAAAATTGGTACTTTTCTAATATGAATAAATGGTTCTAATATGAATAAAATTTTCTTGCAAGTTTTTACAAGTAAAGCGTTCATTTACTTTTTCATATTTAGAAGAGTAATTTTGTAAATTTCTGCTTTACTCTCTCGTTGCTAGTTTCTGCTGGGAAAGTAATTGAACAGACCTATTAAATTTTTTTTTTTAATTTCAACATGAAAAATATTTTACTAAAAAATCTTTGTAAACAAATTTAAGAAATTAAAAAAGAAATATTTAAAAATTGTGAAAAGCTATTAACGTTGCAAATTTTGTTAGTCCCGTTCCAGAGTTGCATTTTTTGTTGCAGCAATTTTTGAATATGATGTAGGAGAGTGTTGAAATAGAAATATGTATACACATTGTGTCTTCCTATCTCGCTCTTTTTTTATTAGAAAATAAAAATGTGCTGCAATAAAAATTCCAAGTCTAGACCGGGGCTAAACGGCTATCTTCGAAAAATCGAATTTTTTTTAATACTGTATGCTTGCTTGTTAAAAAGAGAAAAAAATCTTCAATATGGCTTTCAATATTATGGCTTTAATTTAATTTATAATTATTCTTCATGGAATTTTTTCTATTTTATTTTTTTTTATGATGTATTATTGTTTCTCTTTTTGATGAACTTTTATTTGCAAGTGTAGATTTTGGTCTGTTTTTACACTCGCTGAACAGGTAGTTGGCATTATAGACGTATGTATTGTATGCATTTGATAATTTTGTTAAGCTTTCTTTGTAAAAAAAAAAATTAAAAAAAACTAAACTTAATTCAAACTTTTTTCCATTAAAGTCCCTGAATGTAGGTGATGCCCTGTTATTTGTATTAAATCTATGGCGCCATCTTCCTGATTAACATTATTAGAAGCTTCATATCATCGACTTTGATAGGAACTTGTAGCTGAGTTTGATGAAAAGCCAGATTGCAAACTGGTCATGGAGCCACGATAATTGGCCGAACTTAAAACTTCATAGAAATAATTTAATTGGGCTGAACCTTCTGATCCGCAGCTGGGACTGAACCAATGTAAGACATAACTGTCCTTGTGATTCATAACATGAGATCCCTGTGAATGAAACAAAAAAAAATCGTAATTAATTTTTGTTTTATTTAATTTTTCATAAAAATATTCTTTTCTTTTTTCAAAATATTTTTATCGTTTCGGGAAAAATATTTTATTAGCAGAATTATGCTATGGAATTTTGTGACATCGCAATAGTGTATACTAATGCAACGTTTGTCATTTCAGATATTTTTCGTTGTGTGGCATTGCTTTCCATATAAAAAACATAATGTGAACGGCGGTGCACAATTTTGAAAGTGACACCACAAAATGACAACACAAGAAATTCTAAAAATTAAAATCAGAATTAGTTTTTACTTTCTCTTCTGTTACGAATCAGCTGGCAATTTTTTTTTTTTTTTTTACAGAAATCTTAAGCTTAAATTAAACGTGCCATAACCATAACTATACAAAACAGCTGTTCGAACCAAACTAATAAACAACACTTATTTGATTAAACGTGAATCGTCGTAACGCCACAGACATTACCATGTAAATTAATGCAACTTTGATTTCGGTAATGGCTATGGCAATATGGTATGGCACGTCTAATTAAACTTTTATACAAGTGGTTAGTTTTTCTGTTCCATTCTGTTCTGTTTCGGTACAATCTGTGAAGTAATTGTAAGAGACATCAAAGTACATTCAAACATTTTGAAATAAACCGTGATTATGCTTTTAAAAATTGAAATTAAATGAAATGCAGAAACACATAAAATTATATTGAAACCAAACCAATGTACATTGCTATAATGGACTTTGGTTCCGTACACCAAAGTTAAAAATGAACCCTATTGCTTTCGCTGCGATGACAGTCTGTCTGTCACATGCTGTGTTCTCGATAAAGTTATGAGCTACGAAACTGAAATTTTCACGGAATATGTAAAACTTTGGTCGCCACAACAACAACGGAACGAAAAATTTTGAAATCCCAATGACATTTATATTTAAAGTTAGTATAATTTTGACTATGTAATTTTGGCAAACATAAGAGGCAAGCTCTTGAAATTTTTAAAACGCTAAAACTAAAAATTCCGAAATTAAAAAAAAATCCAAAACGAAAAATCACCAAAAGTAAAAAGGTCGCCAAAAACTATTAAAAATCGCCAACCCTAAAAATATGTACACATTGTAAAAAACAAATTCCGAAAAAAATCGCCAAAAACCGCAGAAATCTCCAAAATTATACAAGCGCCGTACAGAACCCTTCGTGTGCGAGTCAAAGTCGCACTTTACTGAATTTACAAAGTGTCTTTTTATGCAAGCAACACCAATTAACACGGGAATTTAAAAAAATCAAAATTAAAGGGTGTTCTGTCATTTAATGGCATTTTAACTATGTAACTTTACAACCTGCGGTATCTTGGAAACCGTAGGAGGCAAACTCCTGAAATTTTCAAAAACGCTGAAAGATAAAAAAGTCGAAACGAAAAAAAATGGCAAAATGAAAAAACCGCCAAAACTAATAAAAATCGCTAAAAATTAAAAAACGCCAAAAACCGAAAGAAGTTTAATGGGTACTTGAATTTTTTTTAAAATTTCTACATATTCGATTATGGGATTAATTTCGTGTACTATTACATATTTAGTGTCCGTCGGCAACCTTCGTGTGCAAGTCAAAGTCGCACTTTGCTGAAATTATTTTTTGTTTATTAGAAACAGCTGATAAGCTATTACAGAAGAAGTAACTATTCAAATTTAGCAATAGGACGGCACAGCACATAACAGCAACAGAAACTAAAGACTAATGAGGCCTTAAAACCGCAATGTTAAATTTTTTTAATGCCTAAAAACAAACAAAAATATGTAACAAGTCAATAATTTAAAAAAAATATCAAAATCCCGACTTAAGCTGGGGTCACACGATTGGCGCAATGTACCAATTTTCGTCGGCTCACTGCGACATTATTACTTAATTAATTCTTGAATAAGTCTATATGCAAAAGAAAAAATAATAAGCTTAGTAGGCTTTGAAACTGATACAAAACCCAACAAGGCGAATTAATAACAGGTGACATTGACGGCTCAGGTGACTATTTTTTGCTTCTTGTACATTAGTATACTTGGGATGTCAAAAATTATTTACATACATACATACATATGTATATTGTCAGCACATATTGTTTTTAAATTTAAATTGAAACCATAAACTTGTGAAAAAGAAGAAACTATTTATTAATTGTGTAATTTTTGTATTTTGACTGTGCTGGATGCGCGTAAGGAATTAAAAATAATAATTGTGTTTGTGTGTGTAATAAGCTTATTTTCCCTTTCAACAGGAAACGGGTGTTAAAACGAATTGTTAAGAACTCCCACAAAAATTAAGGTTCTGCTTTTGTGCATCGTATTCGCGTAATGGAAGAAGGTAGACATTCGCACTTAAACAACAATTTATTATTTGGTTCATCACTTGTATTTTTTATTTGTAAAAATAAAGTTTGCTTCACATTTATCTAACAAAAATTCCGAAAAAAGGACTTTAATTTGCACTAAAATATTTCTGTGTTACACATAAGGGAATTTTATTAAAAAAGAACTTTTAAAAGTATATACATACATATATATGTATGTATAGGTACTATATTCAGCATCTATATGGTAATGATTTTGCATCAACTTTCTCCATA
Organism: Tachina grossa; assembly: GCA_949987645.1. Taxonomy (NCBI): domain Eukaryota; kingdom Metazoa; phylum Arthropoda; class Insecta; order Diptera; family Tachinidae; genus Tachina; species Tachina grossa. Next base: position 158,388,953 of record OX465275.1, read on the forward strand.
ACTGAAATTGCAAAGTTTGTTCCCATTTTACAGGCCATACATTATACAACCTTAAACACTGAAAATTCATAATACATTTATTTATGTACACTTACATATAATCAGATACTTTTTGCCTTTGTGTACTTACTTATAGATAAACGTTCCATGCGTTTTATTTTTAAATTATTATCCATTTCTCTGCCTGGTGTACATAAAACCACAACCATTGCATATAGGGATTTACAAAGCATCTGCTTAGCGATTTGCACCCACTTAGACCCTTATTAAAAGGTATAACAAAAAGTATCGAAGCTTTCAATTGTTTTAAAGCCAACAAGGATAGAACCGTTGCAGCCGGCTGTTCATACTCGGTATTAACTTATTCCTCGGGCTTCTTCAGCATATTTTTAATACCCATACCAACTTAATGCAATTCCGGACAGTAACACTGGTTTGGGGGACACGTAAAATACTTTTTAAGTTTCTTTATCTTTATTTTTCTGTTTATTAATTTTTATAACAAAACGGTCAAAAAATACTTTTTTTTTTTCTAAACCACAACAGCTTTTTTTGACATCCCAAGTATATAAAATACTAAAAGCGAATTCAAAAATTTGACGTGAGTATACCTTATATGAATTTGCCTTGAAGCCCAGCAAATAATTTATATTCAGGTGAACTCATTTTATTTGTCTACATCCTTATACAATTAGAAATCCATTGGATAACAATAAAAGTATTTACAAGGCTAAATGAAAAATAAAACATTAATTGAACTTTAAAGAAAATTTATTATTTGACATATTGTCAGAAGTGTACATAAAATAATTGAAATTTATTTGGTGGTAGTTTAGCATGTCTATCTATATACGTATTTCATTGGCGCTTCAACCAAATCATCAGTAGACTTTAACCACAAATCCCAAACAGCCACAAACCTCTTACTTTATACATAGACTTTCAAAAACTATATGAGAATTCATAAAATAATAATACTTTTGAAAATCACAAAACAAAAAATAATAAGCTTAGTAGGCTTTGAAACTGATACAAAACCCAGCAAATAATTTATATTTATTTTTTTTTTGTGACGTCACGGGGTTTTTCAGCATGTGGGTTACAATTTTTTTAAATTACTAGTAGTGGCTACAGCCGGTAAAATTTTAATAGTATTTTTGTTTCAAAATACAAACGTGTCACATGTAGCCGTATCGAACACATTTTCTGGGGCAGCACATCTACAAGCAGGTGAATATCTACATGTACATGTGTTACTAGTACACGGCATGTAGCAAATGTAGCTTCTTGATGACGTCAAAATTACGTCACAGCCGTAATGCCGTGTACTATAGGCTTATCAGATTAAATTTAAACATGTACCTTATAATATAGCGTTACTTTAATATAAAAACTAACTAACTCATTATTTTTTTTTTAAATCGACTTTTTTGTGTATTTCGATAGAAAATATCGAAAAATATAAAAATTTCGATTTCCAAAAAATATGAGTTAGGACCTTTCTATATATATTTTATTAACTACCTTTACAATTTTACTTTATTTTGATATCCTACTCGACGGGTTTCTTTAGTTTTTTTTATTAACGTACATATCGCACATTTACTTCAATAGTGGCATAACTCAAAAAAACCAGTTTTGCAGAAAACGCGTTTTAAGTTTTCAATTTGCATACAACTCAATGGAGAAATGAAAAAAAATTCTCTCTCAGGAGGTGATGGTACAAGCTATTTATATGAAATTTTTACACAAGATAAAATACGAAATGCCGCATCTTTCTGCATTATTAACTCAAAAAACTCATTTTTTGAGTTATGCCACTATTGAAGTAAATGTGCTATAATACTATTTTGCGAAAAAATTCGCCATTTTGTTTTATTTTTTTTTTCAAACACCTATCTAAGGTCCATCCAGGTAATAAAGAAATTTACAAACATACAGACATGCAAGTTACACGAGCCACATAACGGGTAAAAAAGGCAAAGTTTCAAAAAATTCACTATAAAAAAAAATTTCAGTTAAGAGAAGATTTCACAAAATATATTTTACTCGAATGTTTGCAAAATTTCAACAACAAAAAAATATTGTCGAATATATTTAAAGTTTTTTTTTTCAAAACTCTCCTCCGTACCTGCACGCTTTCTTTATTGTGACATATCAAACTGGGCTCCTCTTTGAAGTAGTTGACGCCCTCCTGAAAATCGCCGGAATCAAAGAAAGAAACCGCTAAATCTGTAATGAAGTAATGAAAATTATTTTATTGCCCTATAATCAATCTAAAAGACCATGACGCAATATGCTACACAATCGCACGATCTGCGAAAAAAAATACAACCCTGATATCTGATGAATTGTTACTCGTAATGTCTTTTGAAAATTTTCATAGACTTCATCATATCAGGGTTGTATTTTCTCAAATTCATCACGATTGCGTAGAATAGTGTATCACGGCCTTAAGCAATTACCATGTTTTTCCGGCAAATCTTTTATCACTCTGTATAATGTAAAATGTAAATCGCTACGCAGCACATCGAAATCCCAAGTTAAAACACTTTTTGGATCGGTATTCTTTATGACAACTTCATGTGTGTAGCCCGTTTTCAATTCAACCGTTTTATAAAGATTCTGATGTAGATGATGATTATGTTGCTGCTGGCTTTCCATACTATCGCTATTATTGGCTTCCATTTTTTTCTCATGATCGGGATGATCCTCGTCTTCCATAGAATTCGTTTTGTAGAGATTTTTGGGTACCAAGCCGCCCTCATGAATAAGAGTCTTGATGATGTAAATAGAAATTTATAAATGAAATTTTATTTTATTATCTTTAAAAAGTTTTAGTTAGAGTTTAACTTATGTACTCATACAGATAGCAAGGATTAAGTAAGTATTTTTGCCAAGTCCCTATTTACACTATGCAAGTCTTATTGCTAAGCTGATTAGTTTATTAGGAGAGAGAGACGGGGGGAAAAGAAACGTTTCTGTTACCCTCGTCTCTGTCTCTCCCTGAAACTAATCAGCTTAGCAATAAGACTTGCACAGTGTGATTTGGGACTAATGAAGAGCTTCTTCAATACTTTGGTGAGGTCATTTACATTTAGGGTCTTGCCCCTGCTACGTGAGTCAAGCGACAGTGCTGCTTTGTAAGCGATAGTTGTAGAGAAACTTGTGGTGGCACTAATTGAAAATCGATGTTAAAAGTTGATATTTTTTCATTTACACATTTTCCTCTGTTTCATATTGTTCTCATGTTGTGTCTAAGCCGTGTTTTTAGTTTGTGTTATTTTTTATTAGGTTTGGTGGCAAATATAACATCGTAACTCTGTGTCGAATAAATAAGTAAAAAGAGGCTTTTCACAAAATCATCAAAAGAAAATGCAGTAGGCAAAACTCTAAATGTAAAAGTCGACTATTTCAGCTTGAAAATTTTAGTGTTTCGAAATAGAAGGAAGATTTATTAAGCTTTAACAATAATGGACGTACATATGTATGCAGTATATTTTTTGTTTCGTACTGTGAAACATTAACACATGAAAGATAAGAGTTACATTAGACTTTCAAATACAAAGTGATAGACAAACTAACAAAAAGATTAATTTTCAAAAGACGTTTGAATTATTTGATCGGTACGGTACAATAACAACCTAATTTTATGACAAATGACATGTTAAAGAAAATCTAAATTACAAAGAAATTATAATGTTAGTAGTAGCCCTTACACAATCGCAATTAGCTAAATAGCAATACTGAAAATATTGATTATTTATCTGATCCACATACAACAATGGGAACAGAGTTGACTTTTCAAAATAATTGTGTTGGCGAAAAAGGAAGGAATAAAAAAAATCATTTGATAAAATAATTATTTACAAAGTCTTAAAAAAATTATAAGAATATCGCAAGAATCAAATTCGTACGAAAGTGAAAACAGAAACATATTTTTGCGTTTTTAAAATTAAGTACTTTAAAATAATAAAATGAAAGGGGGAATTTGAAAACATTGAAATAAAATAAATAAATAAAAAATAATTGTATAATCAATTTAAGTGTATTTTTAATAAAAAAAAATATTTTACTCAATAAGTAAAATATGTAATAATTTAAGATTATTAGTGCGTTAACACTAATTAAAATAATTTTTTTTTTTCGATTAAACTATTTTTTTTCTTATGAAAACAGGCATTAAATAGCATTTTTTTTTGCATACTTTGAGGAACCACAGATAAATATTTAGGGCCTGTCCCACGATATCGACAACGTTCGACTTGTCGCACAGTTATATTGGAAACAGCAACAAAATTTTAAAATTAGCTTTTGTTTTGAATGTAACGGCCTGTCCCACGATGTCACTCGCAAACGTTCGATCGACAACTTGTATTGCAAACAACAATAACATAAGAAAATTTGTTGTTGTTTTGAATATAAGTTGTCGATCGAACTTTTGCTGGTGACATCGTGGGACAGGCCGTAAGTGTGCGACAAGTCGAACTCGACATCGCGGGACAGGTCCTTACTTTAATTTTGTGTGTAAAAACCAGGGACCGTACTAGTTACATATTACTTTTATAATAAAAGTCAAAATTTATTTTATTTTTTAAGCAAAAATAATTGTTATTTTCCGATTTTAATTTTTTTCGAGCCGAAATAATTGTGATGTTCTTTTTTTTTTTGGGGGGGGGGGGTTGGTTTGGTATAATTTGGCTAGCTAGTTTTTTCAAGGCCTCATTCGGCCCACGCCTTCACAAAGGAAGTAGAGAATCCTAGAGTCCACTCCTAGATTATAAATGGTCTCCACCAGTCAAAATCTTCTTCAAATTTGAGTTATATTTGGTTCTCCACCAGGTGCTTCAACAATCTACCCTTGAGTATTCTATTTGGTTTCCACCAGGTTCTTCAACAAATTGCCAATTCCATTCAGTCCACTGCTCTAAAACTGAGTTATATATGGTACTCCACCAGGTTCTCCAACAGATTGCTTTCAATTTCGTCTCCACTATTGCTCCAATATCTAATACGTCAGTGTCCAATACTAAAAAATTTGACCAATCACTTGAGTTATATATGGTACTCCACCAGGGTCTTCAACAATTTGCTAAGTAGTGTTTATTCCTTATTAGAGTATTCAATTTGGTCTCCACCAGTTCACTGCTCCAGTATTTAATAAGTCGTGTCCATGTATTAAAAATTCCCATCAAATTTCTTCATATGTCAAGCAAGCACCAAAAAGTGTGGTTACATGTAGTAGATTCATACAATAAAAGCGTTTAAACAAATCTTTGAACATGTAACAAGTCACGAACAGTTATACATATGTATAAATATGTATTTATTTATATATAACAAACAAAACCATTGCATATGCCAATGAAAAATTCCAAAAAGAACCGCAAATAATTACGGTTATTCGAGGAAAAAACATTAAACAATGCGACAGCCGCAAAATTCTCGAAAGCAAGACAACAACAAAATGCCTAGCCGCATTTAAAAAATAACTACGACGACGCGAAAAGGTGTTCTCCCACCCAGAGTTAAATTACGACTGAATTGTGATGTTCAGATTTTTATTTTTTGGGGCAGAAATAAGGGCCTGACTAGGGATGCCAATCGGGATCGATTTTTGGAAATCCCGGGATTCGGGATTTTGTAATCCCGATCCCGAAAATCACAGGATTTTCGGAATCTCGGGATCCCGGGATTTTTCGGGATCACGGGATTTTCGAGATTTCGGGATCTAAATATTTTCCGTGAAATAAATTATTTTTTTAAATAAATATTACTTTAATAACAATTTAATGCATTTTAAAAGGTTTTATGTTCATAATTTATCATTGCACAATTGTCTTTAAAGTGAACAATTTTCTAATACGAGTATGAAATAAAAATCAAAAGAACTTTTCTCATCTAAGTATTTTTAAGTTGATTAATCACATTTGATGTTAGAGAATTTATAGTGAAAACAATAACTAAATATGAAAACTTGTTTTTGTTTTCAATATAAATGTTTTTCATAAAATAATTGAAATTTATTTGCTGGTAGTTTAGCATGTCTATATACGTATTTCATTGGCGCTTGAACCAAATCATCAGTAGACTTTAACCACAAATTCAAAACAGTCTACTGATGATTTGGTTCAAGCGCCAATGAAATACGTATATAGACATGCTAAACTACCAGCAAATAAATTTCAATTATTTTATGTACACTTCTGACAATATGTCAAATAATAAATTTTCTATAAATGTTTTTCTATTATCTAAACCAAAACGAACATACATATCGGTGGACTTTTAACACTACCGCATAAATTGACTTACGAAAAATTTTAGGCCCCTATTATGATTTACAACTAAATGCATAGTTTAGTTGTGGTTGTAAAATTTTTATTATGGATTACAACCTTTTTCACCATGAGACAACTACTTTTTATCAGTTGTATTTTGGTTTTTATTTCGAGTGTTGTATTAGCTTTGCTTCATTACTCCAGACGCCAACCAATCCCATTTGTCAACCAATATTGTTGCCACGTTCATAAAACATGAAATCTAAAAAGAAGAATACAAGACTAAAACTAAAACTATTTAAAATGCTATGTGATGGCCACTATGGTTTCAATAAACATAGCATAGATAAAAACCTTTTCTTTTCGAGCATTTTTTCGAATACAACTAAATTTAGTTGCAATTCAGAATGCCAAAAAACAGTTAAGTTGTTTTAAGGTTAAGTTGTTACAATTTCAACTAAACTTAGTTGAGTTGTAAACCGTAATAGGGACATTAGATTCACTTTCATACAAATAAGTTGCAAAAACAATATTGTTTTGTTAAAAATATATCTACTAACGTTTTGTTAATTGCAATTGATCAACAACAAGTATAACTGTTGTTACATATGTATTTATGTATACCAAGCATTATCTAATTTTTTATCGATTTCGTTACGACTATGACAACGATAATAAGCTGAACATGTCGAAAAATTAAAAGGAATGTATACACTATTCTAATTAAATTCGATTAATTACGTCTAAAGATCACATTTTTATAGGCACATACATTCAAAGTTTGCCTGAGCACTTGAACAGTATTTTTGCTCTACTGAAAAATTTTGAATTCATACATAAGTTTTTTTCTACAAATTCAACAGATACATATGTATGTATTCATAAGTTCGCTAAGAGGAGTATGGTTTATTAGTGTCCTGGCCTTCTACTCTGCAACTCGAACACAACTATAATTGAGTCGAACTCATTCATTTATTTGGTAGTTTTTGACTAAAACTATTTATCAAATCCTTGTAATTTAAATGGTTTGTATCAAAAACGACCTAAACGGTCTAAATAAAAAAAAAATAATTTTGAACTGCAATGTAAAAAACATACATACACACTCGAGCAGTTTTTTAAACTCCGGATTATTCTATAAATATTTAGGTATTTTACGTCAACCCGACAATAAAAAGTTTTCATTTGCCTTGTATTGTATTCTACTCCAATTGTAAGGAGGTGTCAATAGTACTCAATTGTTACCGACAAGTAGATAAGTGCTAATTTTTTTAGCGTTGAGGAGTCGACATACAGATAGTTATACACTGCAATTATTAATTTTTAATAAATTTCCGCAAGAAATTTCTCCCTTTTCCAATTAGATTTTTTTGTTTTGCCTATTACTTACTACTATTTGAAATTATTCCCCGAGAAAAATTTCTCGTGGAATTTGAATTATAATTGCCCTCATAATATAGAATAAGACGGAATAAATTTGTCAAACTTATGAATTTTTCAAATGTTATTTTCCTTCCAAAGGTAATATGTTTCTTTTGTTTTCAAAATAATTCTAAAATATACATATATTGTAGCACCTTTGATGAAAATAACCGTAAGAAAGTAGTTAATTTATTTGCTCTTGTTGTTAATTTATAAGAAATATGTCACGAATAGTCATTAAATTATTAAAACTGTACGTATAAAATTGTGTGGGACTTTTAAATATTATAAAAAATACCTTAAAATCAACGAAAATTTGAATTCATAAAGTTTTTATATAAAACTTGCTAAGAAATCCCGAAAATGAAATCCCGGGATTGAATTTTATAAATCCCGGGATTCGGGTTTTACCAAATCCCGAAAATTCCGGGATTTCCGGGTTCAGGATTTCCCGTTTGGCATCCCGAGGTCTGACCCGCGAAGTCGACAAGGTTCGACTTGGTGCACAATTACATTTGAAACAAAAAAAAGCTTACTTGTACGACAAGTCGAACGTTGTCGACATCGTGGGACAGGCCATAATTGTTTTTTTATGATTTTTTTTCGAGCAGAAACAAAACTCAGTGTCTTTTTCAATTTTACAATTTATAGTGCAAACAAAAAGAAATTTTCATATTTTATTGTTGTTTTTCTCAATATAAATTTCTAGTCGACAGTTTTCTTTAGATATCGTGAAATAGCCCATCAATTTCTGATTTCTACTTTTTTGAACAAAAGTGTAAGTTACTTTATTGTAAAAAATATTTATGTATATTAAAGTCCTGCACAAGACTATTTATAAGACCTTTCAAGACATGAGACATTTTTAAAATTCTTTACTACAGCGAAATATTCTAAAACAAACGCTAAACAACACTGTTGGTAAGACATTTCTATCAGTTGTTTGTCTTGCCAACAGTATTGTTTAGCGTTTGTTTTAGAATATTTAGATGTAGTAAAGTATCTGAAAAATCTCTCATGTCTTGAAAGGTCTTATAAATGGTCTTGTGCAGGACATATTAATGTACATATATACGTATTTACAACATAACTACTACGATGAGATAGATCAACGTGTGGAGATTCCGCAGATGAAAAAATCATGGTGGACGCACCAAAAGGGCGGACCACTATTTTTATAACTGTTATGAAATATGTTTGTGAAAGTTTTGTATAATAAACTTGAGGGAAACCATAAGATAGCTGAACAGTTGAAATCAGTTCTCTACTAATTGGAAATTAGGTGGTCTGGTTACTCCTTGTCGAAACGGTTGGTCACATTCCATTAATTGCGACAAAATATACTTTGATATAAAACTACCATCTAATTATATACTAAGATATTTCTTCCAGAAAAAACAAAACAACAAACAAAAATGAAAACAAACAAAACAAACAAATGTATTTTTTTCACTTCCGTACAAAATTCTGCGATAGACCCATATTGTCAATAAAAATTATTAAATTTTTTAAAATTATTTTTGTTCAATAATATTCTTCGTAAAATTAACTCACCTTACAAGAACCACCTAGAAAATCGGGTATAATGTCTTTATCTATATATTGCTCTAAGCCACCATCCTGCAAATGAAGACAATCTGAACCGCCATAAAATAGAAATTTAGAGCGTGTATTTTCATCTAAAATAAAAAAAAAATATTTAATTAAATTCTATAAAATAAAATTGTAAAAAGTTTAATTATGAAACACATAGCTTTGTTCTTTGCGGGCCTGTTTTGAGTTCTAGATGAAAGATTAGATAACAGCCCGTCTTTGTCTTTATAAAGCATAAAAAAATTTAGAGCAGAGATAAATTGCCTAAGAATGGCTACAATATAATTTTGTTATACAAATTTTTGCATTTTATTGTTGTTTTAAGATACAAATTGTAGAACGAAATATTCTTACGTTTTTTTAAAACATGCTGTATAGTATGAACTTTAGTTTTAATATATGATTGATTGTTTGCCAGCTTTTTTTGATTTGTATAGTCGTACATTAAAAACTTAAAAATAAATACAAGAAAACACGGAAGATTAAGCATTGTCAAAACGTAAGATAAAAAATCGTTAAAAATAAAAAAAAAATAATAAGAGAGGTGTGTTAGGACACCCGGATAGAGCTATTCTGTTTAGCTACATATAAAACAACTTTCATGTATTAAAACAAACAAATTGAGCAGTCGTTCTCATTGTTTTTGTTTTGTTTTTGTTTCACTCACTTCAAAGAACGTCACAAAATAAAATTGTTTTCCTTTATTTTTGTACTCTGCTTTAAAGTAAAGAAATCAAAACAAAAATTAATTTATCATCACTTCCTACACCCAAAAAAAAAAAGTTTTAAGATCAAGAAAAAACAATTTGATCTTAAAAACGTAACCTTTATGAAATCATTCATCATCAATGAATCATTTTTGAATTAAGAATGAAACGTCCTAAATTAATAATGGAGAGTTTTTCAATTCAGAATGAAACGTTTTAAAGTAATAATATAGAATTTTCGTTTTGCAATTAAAAATATAAATTTTTTTGGAATCAAAATGCCCTTTTTATGAAAAATTTTCTATCTTCGACTGTAGTCCAAACCACTAATGGAACGAATTTTCATTTGGGTTATGACGATTTTTTTGTGCTCCAGGATCATACAGGGTAATGGACATTAATATACACTTGGTCATAATAATAAATTAATTCTCTTTGTTTAACACGACACAAACATAAAATGTTGCTCGGTGAAAAATATAATTTCCTTCATTTTTAAAAATTTAAATTCTTGATATAATAAAGGTATTCACATCAGTTTTTTTTTGTTGGAAAAATGGAAAAATGTAAATTTTTTACAACAAACACAGGAAAAAAATTCCACCTAAAGTTGAGTTTTTAATTTCAACTTTTGTTGAATTTTTTTTCCTGTGTTTGTTGTAAAAAAATTACATTTTTCCATTTTTCCAACAAGAAAAAAACTGATGTGAATACCTTTATTATTGTTTTTGAAATTTTTAAAATGATAGCGCTTATTTTTGTTTTAAAATTGCTTCGTTATAAAAATAAGAATGTTATATATTAATATTATACAAGAAACATTCTTATTTTAAAAATAATTTTTAAAAATGCTACATTTTTAAAACCAAAACGCACATTTTTGTTTTAAAACTGCTTCGTTATACAATTATTTTTAAAAATGCTGCATTTTAAAATGAAAACGCAAAACTCTTGTTTTAAGATTGCTTTTTTGGTTCAGTGTATATGTATATTTGGAAAAAAAATATTTTCATATACATATATGTATATTTTTGAAAAAAATATTTTAATATATTTAAAAAAAATATTTTAATATATTTAAAAAAAATATTTTAATATATTTAAAAAAAATATTTTAATATATTTTTGAAAAAAAGTATTTTAATGTATACATATTTGAAAAAAAGGTATTTGAATATACATACATATTTTTGATAAAAAGGTATTTTAATATATTTTTGGAAAAAAAAAATATTTTAATATAGTTAAAAAAAATATATTTTAATATACTTTTGAAAAAAAAAATATATTTAAATATACTTTTGAAAAAAAAATATTTTAATATATATTTAAAATAAAATATTTTAATACATTTTTCGAAAAAAAATATTTTTAACCCCCGACTAAAAAAGGGGTGTTATAAGTTTGTAGTGTGTGTCTGTGTATCTGTGTATCTGTGTGTCTGTCTGTGTCCACGCACAGGCCAAACGGCTGGGCCGATTTTCATTTAGTTTTTTCTGTTTGAAAGATGACTTGATCGAGAGGGTTCTTAGCTATGTTTGAAAAAAATCGGTCCAGCCGTTTAGAAGATATAACATCTTTTCTGAAAAAAGTCGGGGGTTTTTAAAATTTTTAATTTTTGTTATAATACAATTTTAAAAAAAAATATTTTAATTTATTTTTGAAGAAAAAATATTTAAATACATACATTAAAAAAATATATATATATATATTTTTTTAATTTGATTTGGGAATGTTAGAAAAAAATCTAGTTGTGATAAAAAATAGCGTTTGCCCAGAAAATGTTACCTGATTTTTTTTCAGTATGGCAATACTAAAAAGTTGAAGCTGCCACTCAAAAAAATAAAACTAACTAATCTATATTACAGCAGAAAACTAAGTTTGATGCCGCATGTTTTATAAATATTTACCAATAAAAGCTGACACTATAGTCCAGGCTATGGGAAATACTCTAGGCGCCCTCACAACCAGCACGCGACCCATCGTCTCGGGATAATTCCGTTCTACAGTTTCTATGATATTTAGTAAAGCTTTCACACCGGGACGCCATAAATGCCTCATGGAGAGACCCTCTAAGTCCACCAACAAACACCAGTCCAATATCGGTTTACCCAAATTTTCAGCGGATTCGTTAATTTTTCTAATGCCTTCCTCACAAATGTGTAAAGACTGTAAGAGAAGAATTTATTTAAGCTGTATAATAAAATTTTGATAAAAGAAAATTTTACTGTACATACTTACCAATTTCAGAAAACCTTCCGTGCCAATAACCTTGAGTAATCCCTTAACATCCATATGACCCAATCGCAAAATATAAATAGGTCGGCCATCTTTGTCATAATGATGCCAACCACCGGGAAAATGTTGTGTTACCACTGTGGGTGTCTTGTATTCCGTTAATATGGCATCGATGTCGTGTTCTTGACGCCATTTCATGGAATCTTTTAACATATTAAAAGCCTGGTTAACATGCCAATCGCGTGCTCTCAAAAATCTTAAAATAGTTTTATAATCTGGTATTTTTTCCAGATCCTCTATACTGTCCAGTAACTTTCTCAACTCCAATAGTTTGGATTCTTGCATGGGTGTTAGTTGACCCAAATTTTTGGCTATAAAATCGCCGTCCAAGAAAATATCATGTGTATTTGCATTTTCTGCTTCCTCTTCTGCTCTCGACTTCGGTGACAGGGGAGCATCGGGTGGTGGCTGCCATCTTTCCACTTCTGTTATGCCCTCTTCTTCCAACTCTTTTATGAAATACTCTATTATCTCTTTGCCCTTTAACGTCGTTTGGGTATATTGTTTCATGCCCATTTTCTCCATGGAATGTTCGAAACCAAAAAAATTCTTTATATCCAAGGTTGCCGTTTGATCGAAACATGTCCAATCTGGATTATCGGGATGGGCATAATAGCGACATCTTTCGAATATTTCAATTCTAGATGAAAAACTTTCATTTGTTGCTTCAATATTCAAAGTACGATTTGATAAATCTAGAAAGTTATTTTGTATAAAGTAAACGAAATCCACACCGATTAGTTTTTTAAAAATATAGGGAGCATCGACGGCCAATTTGCAACGTCTGCTGGTATTGCGTTTGGCGCCGTTTTCTAGTATTTCATCTTTGGTAATTTCACAGTCGAGCACTACGGGCATTTGAGGGCAGGTGGGAAAACGTTTTTCATAGGCCTGCAAAAAAACGTATGATATTTATTTAATTATTTATTACTGAGTTTACTTATAATATTTAAAATATTAAGTTTGATATGTTTTTATTGAAAAAGACCAACTGAAAATATTTGTTCGAAAACCTAAAGGGTGGAGCAACAATTAATGTTATCTTATGAAGTTTTCTATTCTGGAAATAATGCTACATTTATTGAACTTTTTCAATGAAAATTTGCAATAAAATGGTTTTTTGGTATAGAAAGTTTATTAAAAATTATTTCGAAAATTTTTGTAAAATTTTTTTGTTGAAATTTTTGTAAAAAAAATATTTTTTTGGAAATTTGTTACAAAAATGTTTTTTCTAGTCAGTTTTTCCAGCAGCAGGGTATCTTAGTTTTAGTTTGAATAATTGCGTATCTATAAGATTTGTTGTTATTGGCAACATTTTACAGTGCCATTGGTGCCAAAGTTCAATCCATGTTAAAGTTTATAACACCCAGAATATTTCTTTCAACCAAACAATTTGCAAGTGAGCAACCTCTCGTCTGCGAGTATGTATGAAATATTTCAATTGAATTCTTTATTTTATATAAACATATAATTTGCAAAGTTTATAAATAGAAACTGAAAATATTTGTTCGAAAAACTAAAGGGTGTAGCAACATTTAATGTTATCTTATGAAGTTTTCTATTCTGGAAATAATGCTACATTTATTGAACTTTTTCAATGAAAATTTGCAATAAAATTGTTTTTTGATAAAGAGAGTTTATTAAAAATTATTGTATTATCCCTTGAAAGCGTAGATTTTTGCTTTGAACGAACGTTAAATTGCAGTTTTTTTTTTAATAAAAAAGAGCTAAAAAAAATGTTGCACTTTTACTAGAAAAGGAAACGGCATTAGTAATAAGAATGTCTACAACTTGTAGAATTTATGGAGGTGTTCTACAAATAGTTGCATTGGAATTCGCCACGTTTTAGTAACAATATCTTCAAAAATGCTCAGTTATTTTTCGGTTTTTATAGTTCCTTTATGTTTTAGGAGCTTAAAATAAACCACAAACTTGTACAACACTCTGGCATACTTTGTATAAATTTCAATTGTTTAAAGGAATTCCACACATTTTCTCAATAAAAAATTTATTCTAATGCATTGTGTGTAATAATAATTATTTTTTAGTGTTATTGAAAATTCTTGGGATAGGTGAAGGTCATAATTTTCTTTTCGATTTTCAACAAAAGTAATAAAACAATACAAAATCTTATTAAAATGCGTCAGTTGGCAGCTTATTTAAAAGCAAACTGCTGCTGGTGCTGAAAATGGCTTTAAAACAACTTGGCAATATAAATATAAATAATAGACACATTTACGTATGTATGTATGTAAGTATGTATGTCGTACATGTACATACATACACACGTTACACATCCATATATACATATTTTGCAAAATACGCAAAATGTGGGGTTAGTCACATAACAGTATTTTCCTCCTTTTATGGCCAATAATAATGTCCTTTTCTATTTTGTATGTAAGACTGTTTCAGCACGAATAAAACTCACGTGATGCACAATAAAAATTATTCACGCAATAGAATATTAAATTTTAAAGTTGAAAAAGTTGCTACAATCGCTAAAAAAAAGTGATTTCCACCGAAATTCGCCAATTTAAGCAAAAATTAAGGCATACACAGTAAGTACTGTGCAAAACAAAAGCAACACATTCTGCAAAAATAAATGCAGACGATTATTTCCGAATATACATCATATGTGACAAAAACTGTGACCATAATTTATTTGTACTTATGTGCACTATGTAGCGTATTAAATAAAATCTTGGTTAAAAATACTGGGTTTTCAAAAGTTGTATAAAATAGTCCAGGCTTTGATATGGAGCTGTGCATAACAAAAGCAACAAATGAATACTTTTCGTATAATCTTTAGTTTCTTTTCATAACACGTGTATTTCAACGCTGGATTAATTCACAAATATTATTTATTATGCACTATGGAATACATTTCGGCTGAGTTAATAGAATTTCGAAGTATTTGTTGCAATTTTGGAACCATTTTCCGAAAACACTCCTGCACCATCTTGCAATGAGGTTTTCAATGGCGTTGATTTTCTTGCTATTTTTTGCCCAACCTCCAAGTATGTTATGGACTACTACCACATTGAAACATCCGTAGAAGTGTCATATTCCACTCAAAATGCCTAATGAACTTTACTTCAAGTATTTTTTTTTAACAAAATTTGTGGAATGGTCTAACTTTATATGTCGGAAAACAAAACATCACCATCACCTAACCGCTGTTATGCTTAAAACCCATTTTGATATTTCGTAGCGAAAACTGTTTGCTAGGCAAGAGGCGAACTTAAGATATGATATACCAATTTGTTACATAGAATTTGAATTATTCAATAAATAAATCGGTTTCCCATTTTATTATGATCCAACTAGGATGTGTTGTACTGAACTCTATTTTAAGCATATAAAAGCAATAAAATTTTATGAACTAAATATAAGATTTACCTGTCTTTCTTTTTGGAAGGCTCTCTTGGTCAAGTATGGTATTTTCTTAGTCTGCAACTTTTTCAATTGCTTTCTCTGACACGGTTTCGAGTTGTACCATAATGCTCACTTAAATTTGCAGATATAATAACCTCATTAGAAACAGTAATCGAGCTTTTTGGATTATGTGAAATACAATTTTCTATCATAATGTGCGGAAGTTTTTCGCGGTCGTGCTTAATACGTAATTATCCTGCCGACCTACCCATCGGAAAACTAGGGATATATTTTTATTACACTTATAAGTGATTAACAGCCAATTTCTATATGTTTCTAGACCCTTAACTTTTTAAAGATTCGGATGTACAGCAATATCTACTCTTTCCCATTCTTGCTAGGTCAAGCAGCACCAACAATATTTAGAAAGGTATTTTAAAATCTAATATAATTAATAATAAAAACTATTAAGCCTGTTGGACTTCGGAATTATAGCGCTATATCAGAGAGTTTATTAATGATCGTGACATTCTCTATTTTGTTGCTATTGTTCTGCACAGTCACGATACACGGGTTTGAGAATATAAGTTATTTTATTTTTCAGGATATATCAATATTGAAAAATTTAAATGCGAATACGTTTTCTAGTATGATTGCTTACAAAAGTATGTAAAAAGGGCTGCTTGAAATAATCAAATATCCAAAATATTACAAATTTAAGTCAAATAGGCATTTTGTTGCTTTTATTCTTCACAATACTGTATGTATGTATATATAAAGATAGGTCTAAATTTTGCCATGTATAAACTACAAACTACTTTTATCAAATACACCTTTTACACACACAAAGTTTACTTTGCAGAGGGAGGAATACTTTCTCTTTCGGTCTTTCTCCCAGCTGAATTAAGACGTTTTAAAGTGAACTTTGTGGTGTCTAAAAAGGGTATTAGTTTTGAAAATCTATTAACTAACTTTTCTGTGATCTAAATTCAGCTCATCTGAATTCCTTAGAAGAATTAAGTGTAGATGTACATATGTATAATAATATTACATAGTTAAAATCTAGAATGGATTATTATACCCCTATTTAATATTCAGCTTAGTTAAATTTGTTAACATTTTTATTACAATATTTAATGCTTTATTTTTTCCAGCATAAATTTTTTTATATTATTTGGAATTATTCACATTGCATTCACTTCAGCTCAGCTGAATTAAAATTTTTAATGCATTTTGCTATTCATATTATATATTATTATGATTCATATCAAGTTCGTCATAAAAAAAGATTTCAGCGCATAACTTTAAGTTTTTTTTGCAGGCAGAATTAGAATTTAGTGTAGATGTAAAAAATAATAATATTAGCTAAGAACCTAGACAATTCAATTCAGCTAAACTAGATTCACTGAAAATTTTTATTAAAATTTATTACATATTTATTTGTTATTTATTGAAAATGTTTATTTCTTGTGCTTGAATTTTTTCTATTATTTGGAATTATACTGAATACAATCAATTCATCTCAGCTGAATTACAATTTTTACTAATTTTACTAAGTAAAATTTAAAATTCTGCCAGAATAGCTGAATTTGGCCCATGTAATTTTCAACACAATGATAAAATGAAAATTTCATAGCTTATTATGAAAAGGTATTGCATTCAGCTCAGCTGAATTACCTTTTCTTAACAGAATTTAGTATAGCTGGAAAAAAATAATAATATTAGTTACAAAAATAGATTTAAAATTCAATTCAGCTAAGCTAGACTTACTAAAAAAATTTATTACAATTTTTCGTACTTTATATTTTTATTTTTTTTTTTCCTAAATTTGTTGTATTTTTTATAATTATTCACAATTTAATCAATTCAGCTCAGCTGAATTATAATTTTTTTACTTAGTTTGCCATTCAACAATAAAATAAAAATTTGGTTGTGCATTTAGCTTAGCTGAATTTCTTTACCTCAATGGAATTCAGTACAGCTGTAAGAAATAATAATGTAGTTGAAAAGAATTGAACTTAAAATTCAATTCAGCTAACCGGATTTAGTTAAAATTTTAACATATGATATTGTATTTTTTTTTTTTTTTTTTGCTTAATTTTCTTATATTTTTGGGTTTTGTTCACATTTCAATCAATTCAGCTCAGTTGAATCATAGTTTTTATTGTGCATATGATTTAAAAATTTGTTCTAAAAACTGAATTCAGCACATATGTAAGCTTTAGTTCTTTAAAACAGTAATAAAACTAAATGTTTATTGTGCATCCTGAAAAAGTATAGATCATTTTGTTGTTAATTTTTTCTTTAAAAGACAATTCAGCTAGCTGATTAATAAAATAAACCTTAAAAAATCTGATATTTTCTCTTAATTATATTCTTGAATGTCAATTCATTTAGCAGGACTCGGGTAAATAAAATTGTTATTTAATAAAGTTTTATGGTAATGTATAATTTTCTATAAATCAAATATTTAAATTCTTATGACTGAGAAAAAACATTTGGCCACGTGTTGTTTTAATTGATTTAAATTTTCTAACGGCAAAACTTTGGTCAATAATTAAAATTAATTACAAGTTGAAATATTAAAATTAAAATTATCTAGCTACTTATAAAACTTGTAACATAAAATATTAATTATAATTATTATTCAAAATAAAATTTAAAAAATCTTAATCAGTAGCAGTAGTAATTGAATTCCCTAGTATGAGTATAAGAAATATACTTATTCTTTTTTTTTAACATTTGAATATTTGATTTCTCTTTCTAAGTTCAATTTAATTTATGTAAATGATAAATAAATGGTTGGCACATATGTATGAATGTATGTATGTAAAATGAATGTTATGTACTCTCTCTCCCCAATATGCTAAAAATAAAAACCCCTTTAACTTTTTGTTATTTGTGAACAGCTGCAGGCACATAGAGCCAATTCTGAGGGTAACATTACCCCCAATAACAATGACTTTTGTAGCCCTCACAATTTGAAAAATTGTCCATGTTAAGTGTTACTGAGGTTGGCAATATGCATTTTAGTGCACTTATGCCAATGCCAACAGCCGTTATATGAAAATTCAAGGCTGTTGCTGCTATCTAACCACATGATACACTATAGTCCCCTGCACAAGATATCTTATAAGGACTTTTAAGACATGAGGGATTTTTCAAATGCTTTGCTACAGCGAAATCTTATAAAACAAGAAATTTGTTTTAGTATTGTAGGCATGATACAATTATAACAGGTACATGCACAAGCCTGTTAATGTAATACAATGCAAATAGTTGTCAAACCTTGTTTACAAGCTGCGAAAATGTTAGTGTATGTGTGTGAATAAAATGATTACAGTGTTGCCAATGAATTTACACATCGTTGTGTCTCCAATTACACATCGAAGAAAATTACACTACACATCTTTTGTGTAGGTTAAAATTAAAACAAAAATAAATAAAAATAGAACCCAAAGTAGAATTACACACAGATTATACAAGAATTTAATTACATGGCCTACACATGTGAGTAGAAATTACTCACTGTCTAACTACACACAGATTGGCAACACTGAATAACTATAATCATGCAGGAATGCCGCGTCTGCAATTGTACTTTAGTTACCCTGTAATTGTTATTTTTAAAAACAAAAGGCATCTGTTTCTGACAATTATTCGTTTGTTTATACCAACAAAATGAATGTGGTTTTTGGTGTTGTAATTTTGTTGTAGTCGTGCATGTATCTAGTATAATTGTACCATGATTGTAGGTATAAGAGTAAAGAAGAAAACACTTCGTCCCAATTTACACTATGCAAGTCTTACTGCTAAGCTGATTAGTTTGTTAGGGGAGAGAGACGGGGGGAAAACAAACGTTGCTGTTCCCCTCGTCTCTCTCTCCATGAAACTAATCAGCTTAGCAATAAGACTTGCATAGTGTGATTTGGGACTTCGTGACGGAAGAATTTGTGATACTAGCTTCTTTCTACGCATAAGCGCGTGTACAAACGTCATGCATGTATGTGTGTATGATCTTTTATTTTTCTGTGCACATGCAAAGGCACACACATGCATTAACATTAGTTGTATGCAGTGTTGCCAGAATTTCTAAGGATAAAATCTGCAAAATTTAAAAATTTTTCGCGAAAAAATCTTCAAAATCTGCATTTTATTTTTAAAATCTTCAAAAAATCTTGAAAGCAATTTTTAAAAAAACTTGTTTTATATTTTATTAAAAAAATTTACATAAACATTTTTTCATTAACCCATATTCATAAAATTTAAACTCGGCTTAAAATCTATTTTATGTAAATTTTGTGGAAAAAATTTTCGTAAAATAACTTTCAAGCACATTTTTTTATGAACATAAGCCTTTAATGTATGAAGAATGGGTGTTTCGTTTCTGCTTAAGAAACTCATCAGCAGACTTCAACCAAAAAATTTTTGAAATAAGGTTGAAAAAAACTTCATATGTTTACAGAACGACTATCAATATGTTATTAAAAATTACGTAATAATAGGTAATGGGAATTATTACGAGTGCCGTATTTCGACTTTGATTTTTTAATAGAGTAAAGAACATTGCAATATTTTTTCTTCGATCTAATTTAAAATCAACTAGTCGAAGTCGTAATACGATACTCGTAATAAGGGTCATTATTCATAAAAATTATTTTGGAGAACAAAACGTTTCACACAAACTTCCATATAAAGTTTGTTTTGTAAACCTTTTGTAAACCAGAACTATTTTTTATGAATGCGGCAGGATTAGCTTAAAAGCTTCAAGCAAACATCTTTACAAGCTAACATTTTCGATTTTGAACCCATTGTTATTTTCTCATTAGCTTTTTACAATTAGCTGCCACTTTGGTTGAAGTCTCCTGATGAGTTTGGTGGCTTTTCCACACGCGAAGTTTACTTTGCAAAGTCTTGAGTTTGTTGAAGAAAAAAGAATATTGAATAATATATCTTTTCTTTTCTATCCTACAAACTCAAGACTTTGCAAAGTAAACTTTGAGTGTGAAAACCCAGTCTTTCTTTAGGAGAAACGAAATACATATGACCAACAAAAACATAAAAATTCTTTATAGTTATGTGCAAATAATATAAAATGAATGAGAAAAGAAATCGGATATATAAAATATTATACAAAAAGTCATTTAATTTGTTGCATAAATATCCAAAGGACTTCGAAGTTTTGTTGTATTCAAGTTCACTTGATTAAAAATTCTTTCGACATTTGCAAATGAATGTGCTAAAGGTATTACATTTTGAATTAGCTTAGGGCTCGTTTTATATCAGATATTCTTTTTCAGAAACTTGCCAAAGTTACTTCTTCTTTTTCTCTAGTGATGTCTTCTAAGTTCAAAAATTGTAATTCTCTAAACTATGAGTCGTTCACACATAAAAAAAGAAGAAGTAGTAGCAGTATTAGGAAATATGTGAAAAATTTGCACTATAATTGGAGTTGAAAAATCTGTGTTTTTAGGCCAAAAATCTTCAAATCTGCATTTCGTCTTTTTGGAGGGTAAAAATATACAAAATCCAGATAAATCTGCATTTCTGGCAACCGTGGTTGTATGCGGTTAATCACATAATAGCTTACAGTCTACATATTACACACACACTCAAACGTACAATATGAAAAATAACAAGCATACACATACATAAATGTTGATTTTTTAAGCAATTATTGTATGGTTGGGCAATGAGCAAATGAAAACAACACATTTATTTTTTTTTGTTTTTCTAAGGCAAATAAGATACATAAAACTGCTTTTACCATAAGTGTCTTATGATGTGTTGAGAAAAAATGTAATTGGCTGATGAATGAATGAATGAAAGCAAAATTGCACATACATATGTAAGTATGTATGCATGAAACACATGCATTTGTAATTACTCTCAGAGCAAACTTGTCTCTTTCTCTCTCTATACTTTGGCTGCGCCACAAAATAACACAACGAACGTCCGCACATACATCTGCACATCAGTATTTGTTTCAATAGTGGTTTTTTCATATATTTGTATTACAATATGTATTTTTTGAGCAAAAACAGTTCAAACAGTTGCTCAGCAGCAATACAATAAGCAATTCTTATTTGTTTTCAATTGTATTTTAATTTGGAAAAGCACGCACACACAATAACTCTTATACTAGTTCTGTCGCTCACATTACAATTATATGGTACATACCATGGTATATTTGTTTTGGCTATACAAACGAGTATACAAATGCAACCCTTTAGTATACACATACACCAATACATCCATCGTGCTTCGCTTATATAGGGTGTTTTTTTAGAGGTATAGAACTTCGAATTGAAATAAAACACAAGAAAATCGTTTTAATGTCCATCAATTTGGCTTTATTGGATGGATAATTTTATGCCATTAATGTTTAAATATGATTTCGGGCATGTGGCCGCCGCGGCTGGCTCGAATAAAGCCAATTCTACAGGTCCAATTTTCAACCACTTATGGGGCCGTATGTTGGCAATAACGCCACGAATGTTGGCTTCCAAGTCCCCTAACGTTTCTGGTTTGTTGGCGTAGACGAGCGACTTCACATATCCCCAAAGAAAATAATCCAATGGTGTCAAATCACACGATCTTGGTGGCCAATTGACAGGTCCATTCCGCGAAATTATTCGATGGACGATTATGTCGACCATAAAATGGACTCAGCTTGCGGTAAACTTCGCGAACTGAACCATTATTTTCGAAATAAATTTGCACGATTTGCAAGCGTTGTTCTTTTGTCAACCTGTTTATGATGAAATGGCAAACCAAACTAAATATTAATCACTTGACAGCTGACAAAATGGCCGCCAGTTAAAAAAGTGATGCCAACTTAAAGTTCTATACCTCAATAAAAAACACCCTTTAGTACGACAGCATTTATTATTGGTTTAGTATAATACATGCGACGTGAATACATTTAAAAATCATGACGTTTTTACATTTCAAGACTGTTTACGCAGGTCTCTAATACACTAACGTGGCAAGTAGATTCTAAAGACGTGCACAGTTGAAACTTAATTTAAAAGTGTTCGTATTGTTATGTTATAAGTGCTTATTGGTGAGTAGTACAGTGATTCTGTTATAAGTTGGTAGTGTTAATTTCTTAAGTAAAACAGACAAAATAAGAGCGACAATATTCGTACCACACAACCCCCACCAGGGATGACAAAGTTGGTACAATTGTACTTTTTTGGTACTATTCAAACTCGGAAAGTACAATAGTGCACCAATGACTAATTTAGTACATTTAAGGAATCTCTCCAGTTTTACTCCAAACGATTGCATATGGGCATTTCCCCCGAATGGTCTACCAGTAGGGAAAATTAATTTAAATTATAAAAAAGTCTATGTTTTATTTGAGGAAATAGGGTTGGAAGCTGGAAAATTTTATATTTTCTTTTTCAGCTCCTTCTAAAGACATTTTTATATACAATTATTTTACATGCAAAAAATATGTCATGTTTCACTCTTTCTTCAAAATCTCTCTATTACAATCAAATAAGAAGAGAAAAGTGTAAGGAGAACAAAAAAAAGTTCGAAAATGGGAAAAGGCATGGTGATAATAATAAAAAAAAACGTGGAAAAATCATACGTTCGCGAAACGTACGTTCGCAACCGGTAATTAAGCCAATTAAACAAAAACCAATAGATATATTTTATTGTGTAAATACTGGGTAGAGACCTACATTAATACACTTTTAAAATAAACTAATCACTTTTGAATAATTCGTTCCATTTCGCAGAATTTTACATTTCACTACTGTCAGCCAAAGTTTACTTCAATTTTGCGTACGTTCGTTACCGCATGTTTATAACTATCAATATGAAAACCTAAACTCGATGAAGTCCATCTTTTGCACTAAACATAGGGCTTCCGAAATGCTATCAAATCGCAATAAAAAAAATGCTCGCAAAAGTTTTGTTTTCTATATTTTTTGTACATCAAAAGCGTACGAAAGTACGTTCGTGATCTCAGGAAATGCCCATAGTTCAATTTTCACTTATGAATGATGAATTCATATTCTTCTTTCTTGAAAACAGTCTTGTGAAAGCAAAACGCAGCGACAAAATCAAATTTCTTCAAAATGCTATGCTTTTAAATTTTATATTTTAAATTTCGACTTAAACAGGTGTAGGTAGCCATATGCTTTAACATCCCCTTATAAGAAAATTTGTGAAAACGATTCGGTAGCCAGAAAAAAGTCGATTATTTTAATACAAATAATTAAAAGTATGAAATTTGAACTAAAAAAATTCTATTAGTACAATTAAGGTCAAAAAAGTACAATTTTGGAAGTTGTTGATACAATTTGAATATTCTCAATGCCATCCCTGATCCCCACATACAAACATTTATGATAGCGAAAAACAAAACAATATTTTTTTTCATATGCAAAGAAAGAATCAATAAAAAAAATTATTTCCTAGATGTTTTTACTGATACAATAGATATTTGAGAGCAAGAAACTGGTAATTTTGGACTCCAATTAAATTTAACAAGCTATTATTATTTTTGTTATTGATCAAAGCAAAAAGCAAACAACATTTCTTACGCTTATTCTTTCATTTATACAAGTAGTAATTGTTATTTCCATGGTAGGTATATTTTTTCGACAATACAGTGTACTGGCGATGTTCAACTTTTCGAATACTTTAAATAGAAGAACAAAATTTTTAAAAATTGTTAAACACATGCAGGCTGATTTGGAACTTTTGTATTCAATGGGGGAGTTGAAGCTCTTAAGACGTCTTGAATTGTTTGTCTTTCCAATTACTAAAAGTTTAAGCTCATGTATACCTGAAGCATCTGCGCAGTACTAGAAAGTGATTTTTTCAAGTTGAACTAACTACACAATATTTCTCGGTTATATTAAATGAAATTTATGTAAAAAGGTGATTCCCGAAACTAAAAACATCTGAATATTAAGGTTTTAACTTCCTTATAACTAAGAGGATAATTTTTTATTATTAAAGTTACATAGCTTTCTTTGTAACTTATTTCCTCCCTTAGGGTAGTCAATTAAACAAATAAATATACTTACATACATACATACATATTAATTCAAAATGGAATTCCCGAAAATAACGAACACAGAATTTCAACGTTTTAACTTTTTTAGTTTAAGAGCATTGGTTTTTTTTGTCCAAATTATAAAGCTTTCAAACGTTATTCATCTTTTAGAATAGTCAATTAAAAGAAATTGTTCACATTAAGCGATGTTCACATAATGAGGTGTTGACGTTATCGTGAGTGCACTGTACTTCATTGTATACTCCCGCACGCCTATACTAATAAACGAACGAATTGAAAACCTGAAAACGTGTAATATATTCTCACAACTAAAACAAAATAACTAATTAAAATGAAAGTTTCATATGTCCTTCTTAAATGCAACAAATGACCTGAAAGAAGTGCCTGCTGCCTACTAAACAAACGCATAAGTAACACGCGATAAAATTTAAAATGTTTGAGGTAATGAGTTAAAATTAAATTTACATAAGGTTTAAAGGCAACGCTCTTAAAACGCTGGCACGTGTAAATAAATAATTATATGAAAAAAAACTTACATGGGAATATTTTCAGATGTTCGTTCAAGTATTGTTGAATAAAACCCGTTTTTTTTAATTTCCTTTAACATCAATTATTTGCTTCTCAGCACGTTTACTGACAAACAAGGAATTTTTATCAATTTGTGTTTAAGTTAAAGCTTTGTCGAAAATATGCAAATACGACTAGAATAGTGCCAAAATTAATTGCATGTATAGGGTGACCAGATAAGAACTATGGGCAAAGAAGTTAAAAAAAATTGATATTGCCATTTATGTATTATAGGTCTGCACAGATATAACTTTGCACCAGTTTTACGTGCGTTGGTTCTAGTATGTAGCGTTTCTGTTCTAGTCATAACTTATCAGTGCAAGCAAATCAGTATCCCTATTCTTTCTTCTTTCCTCTCTCTTTCATAAACTCAGACTTGATTCAAGAAAAACATTCGAGTCTAAAACATGACCAGTAACAGAAACGCTAAATAACATACAGTATCTGTACATACCAGAACCAACACACGTAAAACTGGTGCAAACGTTTTTTTTTTCAACTAGTGCTTATTTCGGAATGGTAACACTTAGCTCATGTCTGATTTGACAGATAATAAGTTTTATTCTTACCATGAACGAGCCAACTGACCATCCAATGCGTTTTCGCTTCGCTAAGTGGGCCTGCGATCGGCTTACAGAAGATGCCGATTTTGCCAAAAAAAAATCATCTTTTCAGATGAAGCTCATTTTGATCTTGGCGGGTATGTAAACAAGCAAAATTGTCGCATTTGGGGCACATAAAACCCGCACGCATACATTGAAAAGCCGACGCACCCAAAACGAGTCACTGCTTGGTGCGGATTTTGGTCCAGAGGCATAATTGGGCCATTTTTTTCGAAAATGAGCAAGGAGTGGCCGTTACAGTCAATGGCGATCGTTATCAGGCCATGTTGAACGAATTTTTGTTTACAAAAATTGAAGAGGAGGATATTGGCAACATTTGGTTTCAACAGGACGGCGCTACGTGCCACACAGCCGAAGCTTCAGTAGTTTTTTTTATAGCATTTTCAAAAAAAAAAGTTATCTGGCGGACCCTATATCTGTGCAGACCTATATTATGTATGTCATTATACGTAAAGAGGGTATCAAACTATAGATGGTGTTATCGAAAGATCTCGATATATCGGCGATACTATTCCCAGCAAAAAATGCTGCTTCGCTGGAAGCACCTATATAAGTGCTCTTTTGGTATACAAGCGCTTACCCGATGGATGAAATTTTGCATGATTTTTATATGGGATTCCTCGCGTAGAAGCTCTGCCACGTCGATCTAAAATGTGATTCTTTCATGCCTGCCGGAGTGACCTGAATTCAGCAAAAATATTCGTCTACTTAAAAAAATTGCTCTTTATTTTTTTTACTTTTTTTAATTTTTTTTTACTTTTTTTAATTTTTGTTCGCGCGTTGAATCAGGAGTCGATCCCAGGATTTCCATATGTTAGGCTAGAACACTACCCACTGAACTAGCGAAGCACATATTTATTTTTGTGCACAATTCAATTTTGTATACAGGTAAGCGAGAGAGGATGATCTATAAAAAACTTTGAGAGTTTATATTCAAACCGACTGACTTCTTAGTGTTTGTGTTAAATTTCGTCATTCGTTTACGTTATTGCATCCTCGTAAGGCAGAGGGGATGCACTGTGTGCTTTTCAGCGCTTCCGAAGTGCTTATTTTTGTGTTATATTAAACTACACCTTTCAAAATGTTTTTATGGAAGGGATATAAGAAACCAAAATAGAAAAAACAGAAAACAAAGCTATAAAAATGCAAAAGAGACTTAATAATAAGCAATTTAGAAGCAATTGCTTCGAAATCTCGATTATTTTTTTGCTGGGTTGTGATACTCAACTAGTTTTACAATTCTCAAAGAAATAAAACATCTTATTTAAACAAAATTAATTAATTATATTTTTATTTAACGCGAGACAAAATGATTACGAATTTAAAAAATTTAATTGTTGCTTAAGCAGCAACGAAATGCTTCTATAGACGTGCTTAACCAACAATAAATAAATTTTTTAAATTCAAAATTAATTAATTTTAAAAGCAAAATTTTTTTTCTTGTAACTTAAGTATGTCTACATATGTATATGCTTTTCATTGCTGCTGAGGCAAATTATCAGCAGACTATAACTACAATTTGGGAAAGCTTATAAACTTTGTCATGTTTCGGTCGATTTTCTTCTGGTTGGTCTTAGTTCTTACGTAAAAGTATCACCTTTGCGTACATGAACAGAAACCATACGTTTATTTTTTAAAGACTTCTAATTTTCTCTCGGCATAGAATCACTATAAAATATTATATTTTTGAAAATGTGCCCTATTTTTATTGATATATTTTGAACCGCTTTATCAATCAAAGATCTGATTATACACATTTATTCGTCATCTCAATACATTCTTGAATACCAAGAACGACCCAATCGGACATTCTAGCTCGAGATATGATTTGCCAAGTGAAAAAGGTCGAAAAAAATACAATATCTCAAAAACTGTCCCATAAAAAAATTTAACCTTGATTTTCGAATTCAGCGAAAGAAAATACATAAGGAAATCTATCTCTCAACAAATGTACATGAATAAAAATGTAATTTTGTAAACTAGTGTAATTAATTAAATTTGTATTTGTCTTAAATATTTTTTAAGATGCTGAGTGTTTATTTATTAGATACTCGTCAATTTTTTTCAGTGGAGCAGCTCCAATAAACTCTCAGTTATAAGCATTTTCTCTATTCACAGTTAGAATTTTGTATCCCAACCGAATCTTTTCCGAATCAGAAAATGGTACCCTACAGACAGTGTTGCCATATTTATTTTTCAGAAATCTTCAAGTCGAGCAAAAAAAATCTTTTTTTGTTACCAAAAATCTTTTTTGTTATTTCATTGAATGAAAATGAGTTAAAATTTATTTTGTTTCCTGTGAACTATTAAAAGTAAAGCCAAATATCACAAAATATTTATTGTATAGAATATGTGTGAGATCATTATGAAGCAAATAAGAAAAATTGTGACTAGCTTAGTCAAAAAATCCTTCAATAATATATTAAAAGTATCAAAAGTAAAATTTTTAAAAATCTTATTTTTAGATAAGAAATCTTTTTTGTCGTTTTAACATGTCTAAAAACTTTAAAAATAAGATAAATCTTCACATATGGTAACACTGCCTACAGATGAATCATCCCAGAGAATCATTTATGATACGATTTGCTGATTCATTGTTGAGCAATTTCCTGTATTATTTAAATCATTGGGTTTCTTTTTTGCGGTTTCTTTGCATTTTGTTCCTCTATTTTCAAGAAATTATTATTTGATCATATAGATATCATATAACAATCACCCAAGTGATAAATCAGTTTTTAATCATCAAAAGCGATCTGAGGAGAATCATATAAAAGATGTCTGCAAAAAATGCACACCCAAATGAAGGCTGGGTTTTATGACCACTGCTTTACATAGTACATATATATGTATTTTGCACCTATTTTATTATTTTTATTAATTATTTAAAAAAAAAATAAATAAATAGCTAAATGAATAAATTGACCTTTCAAAACTTGGTTGTATGCAAGTTTGGCTGTTTATAAAATGTCAGCAGCTCCTAAAAGGTTAATAAACAAATAAAATGAAATCAAAAGGAAATATACTGTTATTCTGTTAATAATCTTTTAGAAGCTGCTGACATTTTATAAACAACAATTTGAACAGCGATATTTTTTCATAACATTAAAATATGTATAAAAAATATAAAATAT
This sequence comes from Tachina grossa, assembly GCA_949987645.1. Taxonomy (NCBI): domain Eukaryota; kingdom Metazoa; phylum Arthropoda; class Insecta; order Diptera; family Tachinidae; genus Tachina; species Tachina grossa. The sequence continues at coordinate 158,417,993 of OX465275.1, forward strand.
ATTTATTTACATACATATGTATGTATGTATAAATCGTTACCTTAATACGAGTATAGAAAGGCCCTAACTCATTATTTTTTTTTATAAATTGAGATTTTGCATTTTTCGATACATCAGATTTTCTTCTATCCAAACATACAAAAAACACAATTTCAACAAAATAATGAGTTAGTGCCTTTCTACAATAAGGTAACGATATGTATGTATGTATGCACAGATGTATTTGTGTATGTATGTATGTATATTCGTGTTAAAGTGAGTTTCACACTTAAAATTTTCATTAAATTTTGTGTGGCCCAGATCAAGTGATAATTGGTAGACTGTCAAAAAAAAATTGCATAGAAAACCTTCCCAATACATTTTGCTTAGTTCAACACTTGAGAAATCGTTGACCTTATTTTTATACCCTTTACCAAAAAATGGTAAAAGGGTATATATAGGTTTGTCATTCCGTTTGTAATTTCCAGAATATTAATAAGTGAGCCATAAAGTATATATATTCTGGATCCTTATGCATAGGGAAGACGAGTAAGCGATGTCCGTCTGTCCGTCTGTCTGTACGTGAAATCGGTTTTCCGAAGCTCCCAGAAAAGCTCGAGACTTCGTTCTTGGACTGGTGTGTCAGAAATGGTCGAAATAAGATTTGTATTGAAAATCAGCAAAATCGAGCAGACGGTTTCAGAGCTGGGAGACTTAAACTTCATTTTGCCATACAAAATAACTACCGAAAACTAGTTTTTAATAATTTTTTATTAAATAAACTTATTTTATACTTCAGTATGAATAAAATTGGTATTTCTAACTAAAAAAAATTAAAAAAAAATTAAAAAGACGTTTCCAGGGTTGGAAACCTTAACTTTTTTTGTTATGCAAAAGTAACTTACTAAAACAAATTTTTCCTTTTGTTTCTATAAACTAAACATATGTAATGTCCTTAAAAAAAGGAGATTGATGTAAAAAATCAGAAAAACAAAAAGGATGATTCCAGGGTTGGAAAACCTACTATTTTTGTGATATATACAATTAACTACTGAAAACTAGTTTTTAATAATTTTTTATTAAATAACCTTATTTTATACTTCAGTATGAATAAAATTAGTATTTCTAACTAAAAAAAATTTAAAAAAAATTTAAAAAATTAAAAAGACGTTTCCAGGGTTGGAAAACCTTAACTTTTTTTGTTATGCAAAAGTAACTTACTAAAACAAATTTTTCCTCTTTTTTCTATAAACTAAACATATGTAATGTTCTTAAAAGAAGGAGATTGATGTAAGAAATCAGAAAAACAAAAAGGATGATTCCAGGGTTGGAAAACCTACGATTTTTGTGATATATACAATTAACTATCGTAAACTAATTCTTTAATTATTTTTATTAAATATTATACTTCACCACGAATAAAATTTGTATTTCAAATAAAAAAAAATTAAAAAATTTAAAAAGACGTTTCCAAGGTTGGAAAACTTTAACTTTTTTTCTTATACAAAAGTAACTTACTAAAACAAATTTTTCCTTTTCTTTATAAATTAAACATATATTATATTCTTAAAAGAAAAAGATTGGTGTAAGAAATCAGAAAAATCAAAAAGGATGATTCCAGGGTTGGGAAACTGAAACTTTTTGTGCTATAAAAAATTAACTACCGAAAACTAATTTTAATTTTTTTTAAATAAATAAAATAATTTTATACTTCAGTACGAATAAAATTGGTATTTCAATTTATAAAAAGTTTATAGAAAAGTAACTTACTAAAGCAAATGTTTCCTTTTTCTCTATAAATTAAAGATATCTTATATTCTTAAAAGAAAGAGATTATTATAAGAAATCAGAAAAATTAAAAAGTTTGATTTCAGGGTTGGAAAACCCACACTTTTTGTGATATAAAAAATTTGCTACCGAAAACAAATTTTTATTTTTTTTTTATAAAATAAACTTATTTTATACTTCAGTACAAATGAATTTGGTATTTCAAAATAAAAAAAATTTAAAAAAATTAAAACGACGTTTCCAGGGTTGGAAAACCTTATTTTTTATACAAAAGTAACTTACTAAAACAAATTTTTTATTTTTTACTATAAATTAAACATATCTTATATTCTTAAAAAAGAGATGGTGTAAGAAATAAAAAAAAAATCAAAAAAGAGGATTCCAGGGTTGGGAAACTTACACTCTTTTTGATATAAAAAATTAACTACCGAAAACTAATTTTTATCTATTTTTATTAAATAAACTTATTTTATGCTTGATAACAAATAAAATTGGTATATCAAATAAAAAAAACAATTTAAAAAGTTAAAAAGACGATTCCAGGGTTGGAAAACTTTAACTTTTTTTTTGTACAAAAGTAAGTTAGTTACTAAAACAAATTTATCCTTTTTTTATAAATTTAACATTTCTTAAATTCTTAAAAGAAAGAGATTGGTGTAAGAAATCAGAAAATCAAAAAGGATGAGTTCACGGTTGGGACACTTACACTTTTTTGATATATAAAAGTAACTAATTCTAATTAATTTTTATCTTTTCCTTTATAAATTATATATATTTTACGTTTTGGAAAGAAAAGTTTGGTATAGAAATTTATAAAAATAAAAAGCACAGCTCCAGAGCTGGAAACTATGATTTTTTTTCTAGACATTAAAGTAACTAAATAAAACATTTTTTTTTATTTCCTTTTTTTTTCACTTAACACACTTTCTATATTTTTTAAGAACTACTAGATTGGTATAAGTAATCAGAAAAATCTAAAATTATGATTCTAGGGTTTGAAAATTATTATTTTTTTTATTTGTACATAAAAGTAACTGTGCTTATGTATGTATCTCTATACTACATAAACCCACTTTGGTAAAGGGTATATAAGATTCGGCACAGCCGAATATAGCACTCTTGCTTGTTTTTTGTACTTTTTATTATATTGGCGAACAAATCAGCAGCTATTTTTGTTTATTGTTCGTATGTACAAAAATACAACCTTGATCCAATGAAAAATATATGTATGTAAATGTAAGAAAATTTTCCAAGCCGCATCTAAGTTTCAGGTGACTATTGTCTTCATACGTTGCTAAGTCACGGTTCCCCTCCTCATCATCTCTCTCTACCATAAGTTCAAAAGTTGCTCAGCTGTAATTGCCGTATGTGGATCAGAGAATGACAATGAGTACTACAAAAAAAATTATATAAGTAAATAATCTTAATTTTAGTAACTGCATATAATCATAATTGTAGAGCCAATAATTCGCACGCTCTGATATTTTCTCTCAAGCAATTATGACTATAGCCGATTCCAACATACAATAATATCTCTACTTTATTTATGAAAAAAACTAAAATGCGCTACAACTAAAAATAAAAAGGCACATGCGTATCAAATGCATTGACTCTCTCTCTCTCTCTCTCTCTCATATTTACAGTCTGAGTATGTTTATACTGAGTATGTTATAGTCGGACAAAAAATACGCTAATACTCGGGATATTTATACATCATTCGCCACAGTATACATACATTGTGTATATAAAATGGAAACGAAAATGTATGTGGCTGTTTCAAAACATGCTTTATGTGTATGTGTAAATAAAATAGCCCTGTATGTACGCATGTGTAGCCGATTAATAGTCAGAGTATTTTCATACTCATGCTTGTGATTGTAGCTCACACAATAAATAAAATATAAATATAAATTTTAGTTATAATTATTTGTGCTGCGTAATTTAAAAAAAGTGCATAAACATAGTTGTTGCATGTTTATAGTTATACGTATTAAGTATTTGCATATCAGCGTGTTTTTTTTATTATTTTTAGCTGTATGCATTCATAATTGCTTTACGGCCAATACCCAAAGAGTACTTAAAACTATACTTTTGTCATTTGTATAAAAATTTCAAATTCTAAAAGAAATAGAGAGCATTTCTGTTTTTTTTGTATTTCTGTGTGTTTGGATCCATGGAAAGTGACATTTGTTGTTGTCATTGCGCAAACAATTGTTTTAAAAACACTGTTATAACACAAGGACAAAAAAAAAAGTAAAGCCTGGACCTCTGGACGGGGCAAATTATAGTTTTGATAGAAATTTGTCTTTTGTTATAAAGATTATACTTTTCTTAATTGATTTGGTTTCTTGAGAAGACGTATTACTCAGTACTACAGTGTGAAACCACTTTTAGCAGGCCTAAATTTACAATAATCAGCTGCTTAAATCAATGTTGTGAAAGAAAACTTATTTTTTTTGAGTCCATGTAGTGATTGTTTTTAACCCCCGGCTAAAAAGGGGTGTTATAAGTTTGTAGTGTGTGTCTGTGTATCTGTGTGTCTGCCTGTCTCCACGTACAGACCAAACGGCTGGGCCGATTTTCATTTAGTTTTTTCTGTTTGAAAGATGACTTGATCGAGAGGGTTCTTAGCTATGTTTGAAAAAAATCGGTCCAGCCGTTTAGAAGATAACTATAACATCTTTTCTGAAAAAAGTCGGGGGTTTTTAAAATTTTTAATTTTTGTTATCACCATTATTACTAGAGAATATCAAAGGAATTTCATTGCAGAAGAACACTTTCTGCAACAGTTAAGGTATTTATTTTATTTTACATACATACTTGTGTATAGAATCGTACTTGTGCATACATAAGAACGACATCATTTGTGCGCATATTTTAGCAATGTTTTACTATCTCTTAAGTGAAACTCAAGGACACAAGAATCACTATTGCATGCATAAAATAACAAACAAGATTCTAATAGAAAAGCCAAATGAATTTTTACCCCAACAAAAGAGATTAACAATGTTTATTATTACCCTCAATGCTATAAAATTATTAAGGGCGTTCGTGGGAGTTTCGTATACAGCAAATGAACATCAAAAAGCAAAACAATACATTCAATGGACTGCGTGCTAATGTCGCAATGACTTGCAAAACGGAAAGTGAAAATTTACTTTTATGTATAAATATGTATATGTATAAAGTCTAAAGCTCCCACGCATTTTTCTAATAAATATCGCGATTTTAACGGTATATGTATGCAAGTACTTTAATGACAACAAGTAGAATTTTATAAAAGTTCTATTTTTTATGAGCAACGACGGACGCACTGTGGGGTGAAAGCCTTCACAAGTGGCGATTAATTCAAAAGATGAACTTTAACTTTCACAGCCGTATTTGGTACCATATGAAATTAGATAAAATTCTACATCACTAACTGCTAAAATAAAAGTTCTTGGTAGTTTACTTTATTTGCAGCGTGTGTTCAAAGTTCAATAATTTTAGTTATTTTTGCGCGCATGGATTAAAAGAGAAAATTTCAAGTGATTATAGTTTTTGTTAAGACTTCTATAAGTAAAAGTTTTATAATGGAACCGTCAACTTCAGATATATGAGCATTTAAAAAATTATTTTTTGTTTAGATAAATGTTTTAGAAATATTAAAAAAAAAATTAAATTGTTCTAAAAATGTGATATTTTTGCTATATACATTGAGTTTCAACAACTTTGCGGATGAGTGCAGGGAAAAATGCTTTTATGCTTTTAAAATATAAGATTTTAGCTAATAAATCCCAGAATACCTATTTGCGCATTTGTGCGATTTTTGAGTTATGAAGGTTTTTGTGAGAGAATTCCAATTGCTAAAAATCAATGTAAAAAATACATATTAAATATTTAAGCAAAAAAAATATTTTTTTAAAGGCACATAAAGTATGCTTAGGCCCAATAATTGACTTCTCAATTATGTGTCATTTATCTTTAAGTGTCTCTTAAGTACCGAATTCATTTTTTTAGTATAAAGTTGAGAGCCGTTTAAATGCCCAACCTTGCCTATTTAAATCACACTTAAGTCTTACGAGCATACCATATGTAATTATACTTGCGTGTGTTTATTGAAAACATGTACATGAACATCATGTGGTCGTATTAAAAAGAATTTCGTTTAATTTTCATAAATATATAACATATACAATGCATAGTATCATATCATGGAATAAATAAATAGAAAAATGCGTTCTGATGCTCTTTTGGTTTCATAAAATGTGTTTTTATGCAGTTTTAATTTTCTACATGTTGATAACCTAACTTTCTTATTTACATTAAACATCTGTTTTCTTTTAGAACTATCAACATTTCACAGTGCTACCACACTTTCATAGTATTTAAGTGATCATTTAATTTTACGACTGAAAAAATGAAACTGCAATTAAGTGCAACTTAAAATTAAGTGGCTATTAGCTAAATGACACTTAATTGAGAAGTCGATTATTGGGCCTTAGTTTACAATTTAATTTACTAATTTATCTTTTTTCATTCCAAAGTTACAGCAAAAATAGTCAAATAAGACAATTTTATCCAAAATACAAAAAAGCCCATAAAAGTTTAAAATTTTTTTTCAAAAGATATTTTTTTAAATGCTACTTTTTTATGTATTTATTAATATTCATCAATAAAAAACAACCCTTTAAAATTACGACTTCTATGAATTAATCGCCACTTTCATTACCATTCACCCCACTGTGCGACGGCAAATATGTAAACAACAATATAAAAAAAATAACTAATGTGAATAAATATTCCATGTATTATGCCACCACCCACTTAAAATGTATTATTTACAAATAATAAAGTGGTGGAGAATTGCAGTAATTGGATTTAATGTGAACAATGTCTGTATGTATGTACATATCGATGGCTTAATATAAAAAGGGCCTAAGTCCTCCTTGAAGATCTTAGTACCTTACAGTTCAAAATCAAGGACTTATGAGAACTTTAAAAACTATTTCTGCATGTAAATGCTTTATGTTTTCTTCAGTTTTTTGCTTCTCCTGTAAAATATCGAAAATTCGAGTTAGGCCTTTTTCATATTGAGCCATCGATATGTATGTATGTATGTATGTAGTATGTATGTAGTATGGGGAAATGGAGCTTAATAATTGGAGCGCTCAAAGCTGTACCGAACCAAGTCATGAAATATAAAAAATGTCAAAATTACTGCCAAATTCTGCGCAAAATTTAACTCTATTTAGTTCTGTAACCTGCTAAGTCAAAAAGTGTTTCGTTCCTAAGGTAACGACAAAAAACCCAAGTCAATGGCTTTAATTTTCGGTTTTTTTCGAAGCTGAAACGAACCAAGTCAGTGGGATCCACTTCAGAGAACAGTAAAACTCAATTTTTATTGAATTAACAAAAATTAACATACATGAATTTTTGCTAATTTCAATTCAATAAAATCACCGGCGTTTTGCTGATGTTCATGTTATTCACATACGATTATTTTCTGTTCTCTGATTTACTTTTCATCAACTATTCGTGAGCACGTGTTAATTGTTACTATTTACGACTCATCTTAAACGTTTTTAATTATATTTCTTTTAATTTAATTAAAAAAAAAATATTTTTAGTACCAAAATAATATTTAATACTTTTGAGTTTGCATGCAACCCCCTGGTTATAATTTCAGTTCTTTTCTTATCATTTTATTAAAATTTTTTGACACAATAATAATAGCAACAACAACAGCATATGCAATGCGTGATAATCTTGTTGCTATTGTTGCTATTTGTTTTTCATTGTCTTTAGTTAGTATTAGCTTCGCTAACTGATGAATTTTTTTATGTGTAAACATTTTTTTAAACCTTAAATTTCAATAATTTTTTCCACATATTTTTAATTAATTTTAAATAAATGAATTAATTTTTTTTATTACTTTTGTAAAAAGTTGTACCGACTTTTATTTTTTTTTTTAATTTTGTTGGAAAAGTTATCAAATGCAGTTTGTAAAATTATTATCATTAAACAATTTTGAGCATAAACTTTAAAACTGTTTTTAGTATAACTGAAATATTCATTCCAGGAATTAATGGCAGTTAATTTACTAAACCTCAAAATATCCTCGAATTGTCTTTTTGTGACTTGGTTCGCTTCAGCTCTGAGCCCTGCAATTAGAGATGGACAGCACTGATGTGATTATTGTGAATACTTCTTGCAATCACTCGAGCGTGCAGAAAATCGAAGATTTGAAATACACATACAGTATGACATCGGGTTAACTATAAACTAAAGCTATGTACAGACGATTGTCAGATCTTACAATATTGTCAGATCTGACAATGTGCTGACAATGTACTGGCAATCGAAAATTGCCAGCACAATATTTCTTGTCAGTACACACGGTTGTCAGAAAATCTTACAATTAATTGCCAGACGGTTGTATGACAATAAATTCATCTGACAAAATCGTCAGTAGAAAAATTGTCAGTTCACACGGTTTTCATATGCACAAATTGTTAGATCTGTTGTTATGCGTTGCCAGACTTAAACCATTTGTTGGAAATTGTTAAATATTTATCGTTTGTGTTTGTGTTAAATGTAAACAGTGAAAGTATAAATTATTATGGACCATAAAGAAGCAATTGCAATGATTTTGTCTGCATATATTTTATTATAAATTTTTTCATTAAAATCAAGCGTGTGCCGTGTTGCCCATAGAAATAATTATCTTACAATGACGCCATTGTCAGATGCATGAACTTCGCACATCTGACAATATTAAAATGTCTGACAAATATCTGGCAATAATTTTACAATGTGTTCACACGATTGTAAGATGTCTGACAATTTGTTGTCAGTTGCTAGTCTTGCAATGGACTGACAATGCTTTTTCTAGCAACGGCGTCTGACAAAAATTGCCAGTTCACACGGTTGTAAGAAATTTTTAGCACATTTTACTGGCAATATTGTAAGATCTGACAACCGTCTGTACATAGCTTAACTAGTTCATTAATGAATTAGTTTTTTTTAGTAAATATCAAGTAAAATGTTAAACTTAAATCCTGTAAAATCGCCTTTGGCGCCATACAATAACTTTTTCGAACTCATGTTTCTGAAAATTGTCATAAGTTTAGTTTAGTTAAATTTTTTTAGTGTATGTACTTGCGTCCCTTTTCACAATGTGCGGTTAAGAATTAACGTGAAATTTAACTGCAAGTTCACCATACAAAACTTGCGTTAAAGTCTCTGTTATTTTTTAACCATACATTGTGAAAAGGTACGTTAGTCAACAACGACAGTATTTATTTTTCGATATATTGGTTTAAACATGCAAAATTGGCATTAATTGCATCCCATTTGTGGTTAAGTGCTATGATGTTTTAAACTATCTCCTCTCACTCTCCCTCCCTGCTTTTTGCTTTCGCATGCTTTATAGAGTTTTCGCGTTTGTATTGAATGTTTGAGTATCGTTATTTTTTGTTTTCATAATTGCATAAGCATTATGTACATATTTGTTTTATTGGCATTTTGTCAAATAATGACATATTTGACATGATGCACGAATATTCGTATTCGAATTGCCGCCATTCGTCAAATTCAGGCGAATACGAATAGGAGTATTTTCCACAAAAAAAAAATTAAATATATAAATCCATAAATCCTAAACGAAATTTAAATAAATGGATAAAAATTTAAATTTTTTATAGAAATTTGCGCTTTGTATCATTTTCAAATATTATTTCAAATATTATTATAGTATAGTTTTGAGGAAACCCCAATTTTGTCGACTTCTTATCGATCTACGAAATTGGGCATTCATTCCTCAAACGACATTTTGGGAAGTTTTTATTAACTTTAAAGTACGCCAACAGGAGTATGAAGTTCTTTTTCATAACAATTTTTTAATAATTCATATTGCAGGCGTAAATAGAACCCTAATTTAATGTCTATAAATTTCACATTAAATATTCGTATTCGCGAATATCAAAAATTGACATTCGTTAAATCACTAATGCATACATATATACAAATATAACTATTATATTTTTTTGGGTAAGGATGGGGGGTGGGGGAGAATTTAACCGCAGCAGGATTTGAGCCAACATGATTTCATATTAAGGAATATCAAAAGACATTTATTTATGAGCATATATTAAACATTTCGCCATATTAGGGTAAATTCGAGGTACATACATAAATTCACGCTGTAGTGGATTTTTCAACAGGAACCTGATTTTTTTAGACAAAATTTTTATGTTTGACCAACCAATTGCTAGGAAAATTTGTTTTTCTTGAAATTTCATTCGAACCATTATTTGAATCATTATTTCATTAGTTTCAACAATATTAAATTACTGCTACAGTATCGTTACAACTAGTATATTTGATGGAACAAAAATTCACATATGTACATACACACATATGTATGTATATGTATGTAAATATTTATTATACATACATTATATATGTATATTTGTATAATGCGCAAAAGTTTTGAAAATTAATGGGCCTTTTCCTCAAACACGCGGTGACGAAGTGATATTTTACATGCAAAACAAAAATAAAACATCAAATATTTTTAAAATATGATTTTGTTTTCCATGCATTACAAAAATGAAATGAAAGGCAGAATTTATGGGCATTACTGCTTCTCTCGTCAATGGTACTACATTTTGTATCAAAAACAAATTTTCATGTTTTGTTCTTATTTTGAGTAAAAATTACGAAAAAAAAACATGACCACTTTATGTTTTTTCAGAATAACGAACGAATAAACATGAAATGCCAGGCAATATAATATAATAGGCAATAAATTTCAAAAATTTACTGTACTTTTTCTTTTGAAAGTTTGTACCGGCGAACGGAAATTTTTTTAAGAAATTTACCAACCTGAATATTCTAACATATTTTGTGACATCGTAATAGTGTGTACTAGTGGCAACGTTTGTCATTTGCGATATTTTTCGTTGTGTTACATTGCTGTACTCAGCATAAGGTTCAATTAAACGTGCTATAATATGACTATACAAAACAGCTGTTCGAACCGAACTTATCAGCAACCCTGTACTTAATTATAGGTGACTTACCATAACGCTATAGCCAAAATCATAACCATAAACAGCTGTATGCTAATTAGACATATATAGATGTCCAAAAATTGAGTTTTTTCAATAGATGTCCAAAAATTGAGTTTTTTCATTAGAACCAAAAAAAAGTTATTTTTGACGCTTATTTAACAAAAGGCAAAATTTGTGCTGTTGTTGTTGTTGTTACGTCCATATTTTTCAAAAATGCCCTTTAAAAAGCATTTAAAAGCAAAAACTCGAAATTAAAAAGACATATTATATAGGTTGTTATTCATTAAAATCACAGATATTTGTTGTTGCGCTTTTAAAATGAAGCTGGCGTTGGCTGAAGTAGTTTGCAGGTTGACTACAAAAGTCATTAAAAAAATAACTCCACGCATTTTTCTGATGTGCATTCGCGTCCCTTTGTATCAGTTGTTGTATTAAAGTTCAAGTGATGAGAGCATAGTCACTGGTCACTGAACTCAGCAGATAATAATTCTAATTTAATATCATTTAATATTATCTAATAATAAACACAGCTTCAAAAATTTAATATGCCTTATTTACACCAGAGGCGCTTCAACTCTGCATTATTGAAAAGAAAACCTGCAAAATGCAGAGTTGTACAAGAATGAAGATTTCCTCTATCTCTTCCTTCAACACCTGTCTTCTCTATCATTATCCCTCTCATAACCCCCCGTCTAGACCGGCAATAAATTCATTAACATATATTGCAACAAATGTCAAAATGTTGCTATTGCCAATGGAGACAGCTCATTTCCAGTGCTTGCAATAACTGCGGCAATAATTGTTAACAGTTTTTCGTTGACAATTATTGCGAACATGAAACGTCAAACACGGTGTTAATTTATGTTCGACTTTTCTGTATTGCGTTTGGCATTTCGATAATATTATTGAAATTTATAAAATATACATATGTATGTATGTATATTAAAAAAGGAAAATAGTCCCTTAAAAACGTGTGTAGTGAAATAATTTGTATTGTTATAAGTTTTTAATAATAAAAAATTGTTCGATTAACCAGATATTTACAAGTGAATTATATTTTTATTCTACACCTTCCCTGTTGACTTTTTCCATATTGTGGCTACGATTTCCCATAGCTCTAACATAAATAAAGCAATAAGCAATATTGTTCCGCTTTTATGCCGCCGTTATTGCTAAATTGCCAACATATTTATTGCCAGTCTAGACGGGGGTAAAGAAGGTAACACCTAGTAATAGTAGTAGGCATTCATTGCATGAGTGTTACTTCTCTTAAAAAAATAGAACATAAACTGCTTATGGTTATGGCCGCACTTATAGGTGAAGCAAATATATTTATGATTTCGGCTATGGCCATAGGCGTAGAAAGGGCACTCTGGGGAGTACATTGCCCCCTTCCCAAGAATTGCTGTTGCCCCCCCCCCCCCGCTAAAACTACTAAAAATTGCATGTAATTATTTATTTTAATATTGCTCATGAAAATCACCAGTCATAATGCCCCCCACCCTTCTAGAAAAAATATATAGCTACACCAATGGCCATGACATTACGGTATGGCACGTCTGATTGCAGCGATGCCAATTTAGCGCGTTTCGCGCTATATTTAGCGCGTTTTAACTATGCCAAACGCGCTTTTTCCCATCTTAGCGCGTTTAATAAAAAAAGCGCTAAATTAGCGCGTTTTGAATAAAGTCAATAATATCATTTCAGTTCAATATTTTTTTTAACTTTTTTTGTATAAATTTAACAATTTTCTAATATCCAAAACTCCGATAAAATTTTTGAAATTAGTTAATGATTCAGCTGTCGCAAACAAAATTCGCTTGGCTGTGGTTGGAATAAAAACCGCATTTTAATACTTCAGTGACAAATATTTTGAAATTTCACAAATAAAAACAAATATTTCGAAATTTCACAAATAAAAATATGTACTACATACAATGACCCAAAAAATGTACATAACTTACAAAGCATCTAACTATTATAGCTGAAGTACAAAAAGCATTTGAATCGCAAAACTATTCGACAATTTATATGTTGTTACAAAGTTTTAGAAATAAATTAAAAGTAAAAACTAAACATTTCGATTATTTGGAAGGCGATACTGATTCTGTATGAAATGATTTTAGTTAATTAAAACATAATGGCAAGGAAGCAATATTGCAAAATCTGAAAAATTAATTGTATATACGAGCACTAATACATACATACATACATCGACTTTTTTTGCGTTTTTGCTATAGTTATTTGACAATGCTGTAACTTAGCGCGTTCTAGCGCGTTTTGAGAAGGGTAGTAGCGCGTTTTGAGAAGGGTAGTAGCGCGTTTGGGTTATAAATAGTTGGCATCGCTGTCTGATTGCAGCTTTAAGGTAGAATTAGCCGAACGTCCACGTAAGCTAACGAAACAGCTGATCGTTTTTGTTGATTGAAAACAATGCAAACGCTTACCGAAGTTTGCTGTAACGTTGACGGCACGTCTCAACCTGTATAAAATAGAATTTCCTAACGTTGTTAAGTGACGTTTGTAAGCCAGTGATGGTGTCATTGTAAGTTTAATGGAATAGGGGTATTTTGGCTCTGTTTTTTGGTACTTTTGTTAATAATATCTGTGTGGAAAAACATAACTATATAAATAAATATTTGGGAATGTACATATATACATACTTATGTACACAAATATATTCATGCATGTGTATGTAATTATATGTATATAATAAAGAAATGCATAAATATGTATGAGCAAAATATAAATGTGATATGTATTAAAGGATTTAAATGGTATCAAAACTTCTTATTGTGTATGCACACATGTAAAAATTATTTCATGTTGCATACATATCGTTGGTCACAAGTAGAAAGGCCCTAACTCAAATAATTGTAATTTTACAGGGGAAGATAAAAACATAATATTAAACAGCACAACTGCTTTGTTAAACTGCTTTTAAAAGTGTTATTTTTACGATATTGCAATAAATTTTTGTGACGAGGTGTACTTGTGTCCATCGATATGTATGTATGTATGAACATATTTATTTGTTATAAATGTATAATAGACAGTATACAGTTTTAGTAGCGTTTACATATTTTAGGTACTTTTTCTTCGCTACATTCACCATTTGAACTTTTTTATTTCCCATCACTGTTTTGTGAACAGCTGTTCCTTTTTAATATTAAAACAACAAAACGAAGTAAAGCATACGCACGTTTTTAAATGTTCTATAAGTGCACCAACGTGCTAACAGTGCAGTACGGTACGGTACAGCAACAGCAACGTTCGGCTAACCCAGCCTTTAAGCCGAATTCGCCCCATTTGTCTCAAGCAACATTTTTGCTCGATGTTTAATCTTCTATTCGATTTTGAAATGAACTTGCATTGTGATGTATAAGGCATACTATACGCAACTTTCAAGAAATTGCTTTCATGTGCCAAAGCCGAGTTCAGTTTATTTTTGGCTTTCTTACAAGATTTAAAACAGTATACTAATTAAAAAATATAAATAACATAAATCTTGTTGCTTTCTTTCGTGTTTACTAAAATGTTTCTAACTAAAGGTTATTTAGTTTTAACATTCATAATATATATTTTTCCGTGGACAATTTACATACATACATATGTAAATAAATATATTCGTACACATACATATATACATTCGTATGTACCCTGTCGGAAATAACGTTAACTTTAAACTAACTTTAAGCTAACTATTTTGCAACTAGTAGTGACTGAAACTTGGATTACTTTCAATGTAATCAACTGACTATTTTAACATTGCGATGTCCTAGGCGGTAGTCAATTGTCTCACTCTGCATTACTTAAAGTTGATTTTTTTATCACCTGGTAGTCAGTAAATTAAAAAAAAAAATTCTGGGATTCGAACATGTATCATCACACGTTATACACTCAACGCGCTACCACTCAGCTAAGGTACTATCTAAAATAACAACAGCAAAATGTTAATATAAAACTGAAATGAGTTTCAAAGTAGCTGAGAATAAATTTGTTGGCTCTCATCAAATTCGATTACGTACTCCAACTTAAGAATTAATTTTGGGTTTGGTCTGGATGACATTGTAGTTAGCTTTTAGTCAGTCTAAGAAAAGTTAACTATTAGTTAACTATTTTTGTAGTCAATCACACATTCTCTGACAGGGTGCATAAGGATGGTCACAAGTAGAAAGGCCCTGACTCGTATTTTCACGAAATTGAGTTTTTCAGAGGTTCCAACACATTTCACACAAATACACCTCGTCACAAAAATTTATTGCAATAGTGTAAAAAATAAGGGCCAATCCCACGATGTGGCCAACGTTCGACTTGTCGCACACTTCCATTCAAAACAAAAACAAATTTTAATATCTTGTTGTTTCAAATGTAAGTGCGCGACAAGTCGAACGTTGTAGACATCGTGGGATTGGCCCTAACGCTTTTAAAAGCAGTTGTACTATTTAAAGTTTAAAATTATATATTTTTACCTTCTCCGGCAAAGTTACAGTTATGTATTTGAGTTACGGCCTTTCTACTTGTGACCAACGATACGTATAATAATAATATGTATGTATAAAAAATAAGCAAACAAAATGCCAGCCAAACCATGATGATTTTTTTGCTTTCGTTTTTTTACCTTTTATTGTTAATAACTGTACATTTATATTTCTATACATTTAAAAAAAACAATACAACTTAAAAAAACCGGTTTAAATTGTAGTTACCTCGAACTTAAAACCGTCATTGCCACAACACACACTCAAAAGCATTATTGCAATCCCAGCGAACATTGTTTTGCGAAATGCTGCTTAAAAATTGTCTTCAGACTAATTACTGTAAAAAACAGATATAATATAGAAATACCTAATAATATTTGTATAAATTAGAGAATAATGCTTTATTTTTCACACCCACACTAAGCTCATAAAAATATAAATTTTTTGCTCTCAAATATCTCGGCTACACAGTGTTCAAAGTTCAGCTAAATGTCTGAAGGATTTTCATACGATTCGTTTGGTTGCCTGTTAAAGTTTAAAATTATTTCTAACATCGGATGTTTCCGAAAACAAAGTGTTGACTGGGATGCTATAGAGATGGGCAGCTTCGCCCACGTGGTTGAATCCATTTGCATGTAAACATAAACATACTGTATTTTTTAATACAGTAATTTTGAAGTTTTTACCTGATATCACGTCACGTATAAATGCTAATTTTAAATTTATAAAATCTGAAACAGATTCGTTGCACTTGTAACGAACCAAAAAAAAAACAAAAAAAAAAAAAAATGCAAATGCTTGGGGTTTCATAAAACAGTTGTTCTCTTAGCTCAAAGTTCATTTTGTTTTTAATTGCAAATGTGAATGTCAATTTTTAAATAATTTTCTTAAAATTTACTAAAGTATTTTTTTCTTTTAAGATTTGTATTTATTTTTTTTTTAAGATAAAATGCATTATTTTGTTTATTTTTTGTTTGAATTCTAGAAGTTATTTATGGCGGTGATAACCAGAGATACCGCAAATATGCAATTTGAATGAATTTTGGCAACAATTTGTTAGTGCATATGTTACCATTTAGAGCATGTTTTTACATATTTCAGCCATACACGCATATTTTTCACATTTTTCGATTTTTTAGAGCATATTTGACGCTTTTAGAGCATATTTTGATCATTTATAGATTTTTTTAATTTAATATGCTTGCTCAACCATTTTAGGAAAATTTTGTATGAAAAATTTTAAATAAAATACATTTAAAATTCATTTGAAATTTTATGAATATGTATGTATATATGTATATATTCTTTCTAAATAAATCAATTTATATTATTTTTAAGAGCATATTTTTTGAGATTTTAGGGCATATATTCAAGTTTTAGTGCATTTTGAAGGCACATAACACTTATTTTAGAGCATATTTCTGGTTTTCCTGTTTATAACTAAGTTCGTTATAACCGAATGGTTCAAATGGTTCAAACATAAAGCCGGTCATCTGATGTTCCTGGGGGTGTTACGTATACTTTATAGATGGATTACTTGTAATAGATTATTAGAAAAAATTATGGTGCACGAATGTCAATTTTTTTGTTCGAAAAGTTTTTAGAACTAACAAATTTTAATCTGCCTTATTCTGTAACTATTTGTCGACGTCCCATCAACACAACTGCTAATTGACAGATTCATGATATTTTCTAGTCCTTACGGAATGGGAATAGTCTGTCATTAGCATAAAATTGTTGTCGAGAGCGAGTAAACAAGGCGCCAACTTTTAGGTCGTCGACAAATACAGGCAAATCCCGGTGTAACGAACGATATAATGTCAGGCCCATTCGTTATACCAAAAAATTCGTTATATCGCAAATTTTTTTCAGTGTTATTTTTATTATTATTATTGTAGAGAAGCTACAATACAATAAAAATAATAAGGGCAATTTGTTTTCAATTAATCTACCAAATACAAACTAACGGTATCACATTTTTTGCATTTACATTACTGGTGTCGATTTTGTTTAATATTTTTGCCGCTCGTTATATAGACCACATACCTATTTATCAAAACATTCGCTATATAAGGTAGAACTAAATGTTAGAGATATGTTCCTAGCAAGTTTTTTTTTTATTTTGAGATTGTTTCCTTATCATTCGTTACATCCAGTATAAAATTAGGATAATATTCGTAATATAAGGTAGTTAATGTAAAAAATTTGGACGTTCGTTATATCGGATTTTCGTTAAAGCGAGATTCGTTACACCGAGATATGCCTGTAGTTACAGAATAAGAGGAAATGCTTACAAATTTTTATAATTTTTCTTTTTATAGGAACCCATTTGTGTTGGAATAACTGTTGTTAACACGGCTTTTTCACACGCAAAGTTTACTTTGCAAAGTCATAGGTTTACAGGAGAGAAAGATAACAAGATTTTGCAAAGTAAAATTTGAGTGTGGAAAAAACGTCTATATTGTACACAGAAAAAAAATCGTCCATAAAGGTTCAATTAAACGTGCCATAACCATAATGATTATAGCTGATTATAGCTGTCTCGCCATAATACTACAGCAGAGTATCAAGCCGACCAAAAAATTTCGGCGGCGGCTGAAAGACAAATATTTTCGGCGGCGGCGGCTGAACGGCTTAACGCCGATTTGTTTAAGTATATAAAATAATAAAATAATTGAAATTTATTTGCTGGTAGTTTAGCATGTCTATATACGTATTTCATTGGCGCTTGAACCAAATCATCAGTAGACTTTAACCACAAATTTTAAACAGTCACAAACCTCTTACTTTATGCATAGACTTTCAAAAACTATATGAGAATTCATAAAATAATAATACTTTTGAAAATCACAAAAGAAAAAATAAGCTTAGTAGGCTTTGAAACTGATACAAAACCCAGCAAATAATTTATATCCAGGTGAACTCATTTTATTTTTCTACATCCTTATACAATTAGAAATCCATTGGATAACAATAAAAGTATTTACAAGGCTAAATGAAAAATAAAACATTAATTGAACTTTAAAGAAAATTTATTATTTGACATATTGTCAGAAGTGTACATAAAATAATTGAAATTTATTTGCTGGTAGTTTAGCATGTCTATATACGTATTTCATTGGCGCTTGAACCAAATCATCAGTAGACTTTAACCACAAATTTTAAACAGTCACAAACCTCTTACTTTATGCACAGACTTTCAAAAACTATATGAGAATTCATAAAATAATAATACTTTTGTGACTGTTTAAAATTTGTGGTTAAAGTCTACTGATGATTTGGTTCAAGCGCCAATGAAATACGTATATAGACATGCTAAACTACCAGCAAATAAATTTCAATTATTTTATGTACACTTCTGACAATATGTCAAATAATAAATTTTCTTTATATAAAATAATTTTTTGAACCCAGTCTGTTTCTAGAAAAGTACGTGAATTATTGAATCACCACGTTGTAACATTATTTATATTGCAATAGTTTGAATATTGCAGTAATTGATGTCCTAAATGTCAATAAAAATAACTTCGTAAATAATTTGTTAAACCATAGAAACTAGACTATACATAAATTTCATTTATTGCAACACTGCTACGGATGAACGATCAAATAATTATAAAAAGTCGCCTGACTGCTGCAACAAAAGTCTATGTAAACGTCCATGGATTTGAGAAGGGACTCCAATGGAGAACGTAAGTGTTGTCGCAGCTACGTTAGTCCCGGTTCATACACAGCTGTAAGAAAAAAAAGAGATATTTGTACTTCCTCCTCCGTCTGTCTTACAACTGAGCTACGAGTTGATCAACAAAAGTTGAAGTGTGTGAACCGGCACTTACCGTTCATATACACATTCTCTCTATGTGGAAGCAAAGTCAACCATTTTTCAGGGACTCGCTATCATATTCAATACGAAATATAAATAAAAACTATAAGCAAGTGGAGTAGACGCAATATTAAAAATAATTCAAAAAGTATAAAAACTAAAAGACTAAATATCGGCTGAGTACTAAGCCGCCAATAAGGCGAGTGGTTCGGCGGCGGCTCGGCTTGTTAAAAAAAAAAACGGCTGAGCAGCTAGCCGCCAGCCGCGCCGTTACGGCTTGCTACTCTGTACCACAGCTATAACCACAGAAGCCAATTGAGTTTCGGTTATTCGCCGTAAACATAAACAGCTGTTTGCTGGTTGAGATGTATTTGTTGGTGCACTTTTGAAATGAATAAAACAATGAAAACATAAACATAAATAAATAAATAAACCCCTATTTATGGTTATATATATGGTTATGGCTATAGCATTATCTAATTGAGCCTTAAACGTTTATGATTGTGAATGAAAAGTGTCTTGAAGTCTGGATTCTATTTTAATTATTTGTGTTTAAAATAGAACAAATATATTAACATTTCATAAATTTGTAACATTAGCATAACGATCAAAACTTGTTAGTTCTTGAGTATAAGATTAAAATTCTTGTTTCTATAAAGAAATACGTGCATACATACACATGTTACAAATGGAAGAGGTATTGTTTGTATACATATGTACATATGTATGGATGTACGTAAATATATTAAGCGATGACCAACAGCAATGATATAAAAATAGAGATTTGTGTAAAATTATTCAATTGTTTGTGATACTTTCTTTGTATTATAAATAAATTTCAATCAAAACAGACTTTCTTATTTAGACTCCCATTCAATATTATTGATTTAATGTGACTTTCTAAAATGACAACATCTTTTAAGGTTTGTTTTTTTAAGGAGTTAATCGATTTGGCAAGTGAAGCACATCCATTTAGCCTTGGATTAATTTTTACTTTCCTCTTTGTGTCACAGTAAATCAATTTATAAATATTTTAAGACATTTTTAAACACATAACGAGTTCCTAGTGATGTGTTAATTTTTACGCACTTGAGTGGAAATATCTACATAAATACGAGAAGAATATTCTAGTTATTTTTATCTTTTATTGTATTCTGCGTATATTTTTGATGCTTGATTTAATTGCAATATAAAACATTGTTTCTTTTTTTCCTGCCATTATTTAATAAAATTTTTTTATAATTACATACATATGTACATATGTACATACATATAATTTTTAGGGGTGATTTCTTTGGAGTCATATTAAAAAATGGGTTTGGACTTAAGAGTGGATTCTCGTACCTAAAAGGGTGTAGAATAAGATGAAATGAGTTTTTCTCAAAACTTCATTTTCACATATATTATTTCATTTATTTTCTAAAACATATTTCATGCAAATGTTGGTGCGATTTGTTTCATTCTGAGGGCTAATTATAGCATAAGATGATAATCGAAAATTTTACATATTCTAAGTCTCATTTTAAATTATTGGGTTATCACCTCGATACAATAATATAAAGCTACAACCACATTTCGTCGACCCAGAATAGTTTTGCTCCACCGACCATTCTTACAAAAAATGAGTTAATTATGGAATATACATATCGCTCATTTACTTCAATAGTGGCATAACTCTAAAAATGAGTTTTTTGAGTTAATAATGCAGAAAGATGCGGCATTTCGTATTTTATCTTGTGTAAAAATGTCATATAAATAGCTTGTACCATCACCTCCTGAGAGAAGAATTTTTTTTCATTTCTCCATTGAGTTGTATGCAAATTGAAAACTTAAAACGCGTTTTCTGAAAAACTGTTTTTTTTTTTTGAGTTGTGCCACTATTGAAGTAAATGAGCGATATATATTTTGAATACCCTCTTTCTGAATCAAAAACGCGTTTCACGAAATTTGTTATGGTTTCTGAGATATGAAGCATTAATTTTGCTCCATATCCACTATTTTTAGATTTAATAAGTATTGTTTTGCCACTGTTTGGCGATTGCAGCAAATTCTTCATACAAAAATGTACAAAGTAAAGTTAGCTTTTGTTTTGCTTTATTTCTATAAGAAATTAATAATAAAAAAAGAAGGTGCCTTAAGAAAAATTCAACGGCGACAGTTAAGCAAAAACCGTCGATTAAATGTTTTAATATAAACTTATTAAACATTGAAATAAAATAAAAGAAACCTTAATTATGCATTTTTTATTATAACAAAAATCATTTAATTTTAATCTTTATATTAAATACACTTCAATTACTTGTTTTTCTTGTGTAAGTGTGTAAACGGATCGATAGTTAAAAATATTACGGCGGCGGCTTCTTGGACGGAGTTAAACTATCGACTTATTTCTCTGGACAGCAAGAAAAATAAACAAAACAACAAAATTATCAATTCACAGCTGTTAACTATACATACGTACGTATGGAGCACAGAAAGCTAGTTTTTTTTTAAATATATTAGCCCAATTCACAATCTTGTGCAAATGGTCTTGCATCGTTGCATGTGCAAAGTGGTATAGTATATTGATACTCACCACTAAGAATTGTTAAGTGGTGAGTATTAATATACTATACCATTTTGCAAATGCAACGATACAAGACCATTTGCACAAGATTGTGAATTGGGCTATTAAGAAAAGTGGTGTATGTTGCACAAAACGTATTTCTACTTTTACAATACATAAAGTAATATTAACTTCTAACTTAATAGATGAAAGTTCACAAAACTTTATATTTTTCTTCAATACATGTGTCGGAAGTAGTGGTGCAAATTAGATGAGCGCTTGTCGTGTTTTTCCGTAACACGAACAAACACGAAACGATTTTAGATGTAAAATATGTATGAATGAACTTCCAGTAGAGAATAAAGTTGAATATTTTGTATCGTCAAACACACAACACCAGCATATTTGTTGATATTGTATGTGCCTCTGTAATGTAATGTAACTGCAACAGTAGGAAACAGCTGATCGATATTGTTATGTGAAAAGTAATGAAAATGGTTATAGAGATGTAATGTAACGTAACCTACTTTTCATATAAAAATATCCATCAGCTGTTTCCTACGTTGCAGTTACATTACATTGCAATCGGCTAACTAAGCCTTTACAGTTCTGTACGTAAATCGATAGTATTATCTGTGGTGGCAAAAAGTATCAGCTGGTGTGCCAACTTGATGCCATATTTTGAAAAGCGACCCTTGAAAAAAAAATCAATTAAATGCCATACCAATAATATTTCGTCCGTATTGTGCAGAAAATATCGACACGCAAATACAAAAGCAGTAGTGCAAATATAAGAGAAATCCATCGGGTATATTTAAAAAAAACTTCAAGTCTTCTTCGCCGTTTTTCTCCACTCCAATTTTGTGGCATATTAGCTATCCTGAGGCGACGATTTGACATATAAAATTAATTTTGAATTTTGTGCCGAATACTGTTTTTTTTTCTTCTAAAAACGCATCGGCACTCCGAGCTTGAATACGTGGTACACATCACATACTACATACATATTTTTCTGCCGAAAAATCGCTTTTGAAAATGCACACCAATAATATAAAAAAAAATCACCCTATTTGTTCGCATTTGAAAGGGCGTTTGTCTTTCAAGCTCTTTTTATCACTTTAATATGTTTTAATGAAAGCATTGTTCTAACTGCTGATTATTCGTATAAATTGCGAACATTTTAGGAATTGAGAGTCTAGAAGCATTATTTATTATCTCGAAATGACCTTTTAAGACAATGCAAAAAAAAAAGAAGCAAACATTTACTGATTTAACTTGAATGAATGTCTGTACATTTTTGACATTTTGAAAAGATCATAAAATAAGCTTAAAGTACAAAAGCATGACCAAGCAATCACGAAATGCTGTAAAATGTTTGACAATATATTTACAAAAAAAAACTCAGTCGTCAATTGTGAATTTAAAGTCGGCGTATTCCTAAAAGTACCAGGCTTAAAATATTTGTTATTGAGTTATCTATCATCCATGAGAATGTCAGCATTTTGAAACGAGCCATATATCGTATAAATTAGGATGCCAAGATAACGAATCTAAAAAACGAATTTTGCATATTGGATAGATTGAGCGACGTTATAGTTTCCTCTCATTTTACCGAACTTTTCCCAAAAAGTAAAGAAACAAACCTATTGTAACTACGTACACTGCTGCCAACGCAACGCTCAACGGTCTTATTTAGGTTTGGCTGTAAGACTAACATTTCTTATATTCTTTGCTTGTTATTTTTAAAATATTTATTGGCATTAATGTTGCATTTGCGAATCACTTCAATACGCTCAACAGCATTGCAATAGTAAGAATTTTTACCGCTTCTACCGTCGCGTGGCTTACAGAGCGCTCTACCACATCAATCCTAAAGGTGGATTAAACTAGACTTGAATTTATCGCAATTATAACTGAGTGAGTCTGAACTAGAACCCAGCACAATTTAGTTTTTATATTTGCATCTACATTATCTGTTCGAAAAGAGCCCCATGGACGAAATAATGTGAGGATATTGAATCTGTAAATGAGTTATCGAGGTTCCGGTGAATATTGTTCTGGAAATATTCAAAGAATGGATGCCTCCAGCTGTAAGGCACTTTCTATTCTAATGGATATATACTTTTCTGGCTGTAGGGAAGTAAAAGACGCAACGACATAAGTTAATTTTAAATACTTGTCGGAACCACAATTAGGGGGAACAGTGGACAAAATAGTGACATTGGAAAAAAGCATCATGGGCAATAAATGCCTTTGAGCCGTATAAATCACCAGGTCCAGTTAGTATTTTTCCGCCCATGTTGTAGAATGTGCCAGAGCGCGTACTACTTTCTCTGGTGAGTATCTTTAATATATGCTTGCTTAGGAGGTTTATACCGAAAGGCTCGAAAGAGCTTAGGGTCATCTTTATACCCAAGTAGGGTAAATCAAGCCGATCAGTCTTTCATTATTTCTTTTGAAAACATTAAAACGACTAATTCTGCATCTTAGAAACACAATTGATACCCGCATCATTAGTGGTGATCAGTATGTCTGTCCTAAAAGCAGGTCTGTTGAGAGTAAGCTTCATGTAGTCTATAAGTCTCCTTAGACTCGTTAAAGCAGGTTTGATATAGACAGGAGTAACAGCTCACACATCAATCTTAAATTAGATCAGTTTTAGATGCGTAAATCCTGGATTCACGGACTATAAGGTCGTTGAAATTGATAATTCTGCTTAGCGGTTATTGGTTCAAATCTGATAAGCTATATAAGGGTAGTGCGGTCTTTACAGATGGATCAAAAATGGAGGAAGGCACAGGGGCTAGTGTCTATATTTTGGGAACGAACATTCGTAGTTTTTTCAGACTGCCGGAAGGATGTAGCGTTTTCCCAGCTGAAATCTTGATGATCTGCAGGGCCACGGAACTAGTGGCCTGAAATGTGGCTGCAGGCGAGAAGGCAGCTCTAAAAGCTTTGAAGGTACACAATGTCAAATCGAAACTTGTGACCTGTTATTCCTGTCCTCCCCAAACCTGTTTCAAAGAGTCTAAGGAGACTGCTAGTCGCCGTTCCCACCACTAAGTCCTCTATAGGAAGTAGATAAAGAATGGCATCCAAGGCAGCCTGAGGTGTGCTCCTCTGAGCACCTGTGATGCCCATCGAGGTACATCTCTGAACCTTAGCTAGTAATATCCAGACCCCAGTTCCTTCCTGTGGAGTTCCTGCATGCGTAGTAGGCATTGAGCCCTTTCTTTAGCCTTTCTTGCGTGTTTATTTTTCCAAGAAAACTTGCTATCTAGATCCTCAAAGATTAGCAAATTTTCAAACAAAACAAAATAACTGGAAAAAAACAGCTAACATCGAAAACTCGAGAATATCTCTTCTATATTATTGTCCTACTTGTTTTTAATAGGTGCATTGAACTGGGGTGATAATATAAAAATAGGTTGAATAACTTTACAACAAATGTTCTTAGTAATTTTACGGATAAGCTATTCCCTATAATTGAGCAATAACAGAGTTTAAGGTGCTTTGATGATGCTTTCATTAGAGGAGGAGGTCAAATATTCCAACAATTCGAATTCGCTATAGCCCCTTAACATACATACACAAATACTAGTTATTCTTACAAGTGTTGATCAGAAAATTCCTTGCCAATAAAAACGTTATAAATAGATTGCTTTCTCACTTGGTTGTGGGTTTTTCTACTAAATGACAATGAAAAAAAATTAATATTTTTTTATAAAAATGTATGACCATATGGATGCATGTATCTAAATAGGAAAACCATATTTATATCTAAAAATACACATACTACATGAGATGAAACAATTTATAGTACATACGTGCAACAACAAAAATGCGCCATCGCTTTGAATTTTTATGCGAGGGTTACTGTTTATGTTCGTAGTCATGCCATATCTGGCACTAGCGAGATACCAGGATTACCAGAGCATAATCTTTCAATCTCTTATAGGCTTGCATGGCATTGATTAAAGTGTCTCATGCAAATAGGAACAATCTCATCATCTAAACTGGGACCTACAAATATGCTTCAGGAAAAGTTTATCTCTTCGATACAGTGTTCACATTTTAAATGTTAACCCTCGTATCATGCACATGCTTGTATAAACATATGTATATGTACACATATCGTTCATTTGCTTCAATAGTGGCACAACTCAAAAAATGAGTTTTTTGAGTTAATAATGCAGAAAGATGCGGCATTTTGTATTTTATCTTGTGTAAAAATTTCATATAAATAGCTTGTACCATCACCTCCTGAGAGAAGAATTTTTTTTCATTTCTCCATTGAGTTGTATGCAAAATAAAAACTTAAAACGCGTTTTCTGCAAAACTGTTTTTTTTGAGTTGTGCCACTATTGAAGTAAATGAGCGATATGTATATGTATGTATATATATAATTGGTGCTTATTTTATCTGTTAATTATAAGTTATGTAAATATTTGTTAGTTACGTGGATAATTAATAACACATTGCAATATTGCATGATCATAAACAAATAAATATTTTTGTTCAATATTTAGGTTTCTCTACGATAATTTCATAGAAGTATGGTGCATAGATACATATCTATTAGTGTCCTGCACAAGACATCTTATAAGAGCTTTTAAGACATGAGGGATTTTTCAAATGCTTTACTACAGCGAAATCTTATAAAACAAACGTTAACAACACTGTTTGCAAGAAATTTGTGTCAGTATTGTAGGTATAGGAGTAAAGAAGCAAACACTTCGTGAGGGAAGAATTTGTGATATTTGCTTCTTTCTACGCATGAGCGTGTGTACAAACGTCATGCATGTATGTGTGTATGATCTTTTATTTTTCTGCTCACATGCAAAGGCACACACATGCATTAACATTAGTTGTATGCGGTTAACCACATAATAGCTTACCATCTATATATTACACACACACTCAAACGTACAATATGAAAAATAACAAGCATACACTAATCAACAGTACTTCTTTTGAGTGTTTGTTACAAACAAGCTGTCTTGCGACATCGCTTGTTAACACTGATATACACGTACACCAATACATCCATCGTGCTTCGCTTATAGTACGACAGCATTTATTATTGGTTTAGTATGATACATGCGACGTGAATACATTTACAAAACATGACGTATTTACATTTCAAGACTGTTTACGCAGGTCTCTAATATCTATTATTAGATACGTATCAGAGATCTGTATGATTACGAATCAAACGGCATAATTTTGCATTTTCTAAAATGAATATTGAGCTAGCACTTAACATTAAAAAAATGAATCATGCTATTGCATGACGAAAGTACTCCATTACCTCAATGTAATCCATGCATGCCTTGCTTTCATTGTTATCTGTATTTCCAATCCGGCACAAGAGCCCTCGTAAGTTATAGTGTTGCGTTAAAATGCCGGTCGATTTTCCTAGCTCGGGCTTGTTTAGTTTCAATAGCCCCCTAATTTTGCCTTCATCCGGAATGCCTCATACAACCTTGGCTATATTATTCACAGTATCACTGTTTTATTGTATATTGTGGGACATCTTCACCCATTTTTGTAACTCAATCTACGCACAGTCTTACAAGCTTAGAGTGTTAGATGAGGGAATGTGTCACAGATCGGTGAAGTTACCGATAGGTCATTTCTATAGAGAACTCAGTAATTGGGTAGAAAGCAGAACCAACAGTTCATGGCGAAGTAGGGAGGATTGTAGGGTCTCGAGGGCTATGTGGCCAAAACTTGACTCAATAAGATCCAAACTGTTACTGGACATGAATAGTAAGGCAATGGGAATCGTGATAGGCGCGTTAACGGGTCACTGCTCGGTCAGAGCAAGAACCAGCATTTGGGAAACTGTCACTCCAGATTTATGTAGAATGTGCGGGGATGAAAAGGAACCAGAAGCCATTGAACATATTATCTGTCACTGCCCGAAGCTGCAACATCATAGGCTTAGATGGCTGAGCAAGCGTTTACATGAGATCATTACTGATATCGGGAAGTGTAAACTAGAGGACATCAGGGGCTTCATTATGGGAATTCAGTGGCTTAGTGACAGATAATAGGGGCAGTTTTGTTTACAAAAGGGGGGGGGGGGGGTAAATAGTACTTTTTAATTGGCAATAGAAGGGAATCACAATGGACGTAATTGGGTCTCCGAGTGGAGGTGCGGCATAGCACCACCCATCCTAACATAGCGTCTACAACTGCGATTAACTCTGACATAATATCTGAGAGAACGTCGGCAGAATAGCAAACATAAAATGCCGATATTTCTCTCCATCTCACACAATAGGACAACGTAAATTTAGTTTTCTTATAACATTTCATTTTATGAATATTTTCATCGAGTTAACATATATTAAATTTGTATAATTAGTTATTTTATTTTAATTTTTTCACACAAACTTTAATTTATAAATCAATTAAATACTTTCAAACACATAAAATCCAAGAAATTTTGTCCAAAACATAGTTTTTCATTTATTTTAGTAAACACTCACACATGCATACTAATTTATTTTCATGTACGTGTGTTTTTTGACAGTTCATCGCATAAGATTGTTGTTATAGGATTTCTGATAACAACGCTCTCATGAAAAATATTATAAGATTAAGATAACACTAATTTGAAGTCTACACGTGACATTATTCTCTCTGCGATTTAATTTCACGCTCTTATCTTACATATTATGTTAGGTGTAGGTAGACTCTATGTAACCTAACCTAACCTAGAGTTTACTTTTTCGGTTATGATTACTCTTATTGCCGATTTGCTGTCACTAAATATGTTGACATCTGTGGCCCTAATATTCACATTGATTCACATTCGCCTGGAAGACTGTATTATGGTTTGGTAGGCGCAAGTAGCTTTCGGCCTACGGTTCTTTTATCAAGAAAGGCCCGTTCTTTCCACTAGCTTCGAGCCACCTGTATAATAAGCAAACTCCCACGAGTGCTTGTTCTAGGATTCGATTGACCCAGAAGTGTCTTTCCGGTATCAAACTTCAAATTTGCTGTATGTTACTTTAGAAGCAAAGAGCGTACGTTGAACAAGAACACGGCGATATATAAAAAGTTACACCTTATATTATAAGGTTGGCTATAACGAAGTATGCATTTTGGGTTTGGCTGTGTAGTATTATGATAAAACATTAACGAATTTAGGTACTCTATTTAAATTTTGGATGATTTACATCCGATTGTACAACACTGGTTTTATTTTATGCGGAAGCTTTTGCGCAATGCATGTGCAAACAGACAGAAGGCCAGACTATTATTATACATGTGCATTTACATACATACATACATATGAATATGCAAATCTCCTCAACATTAGCTATATTATGTACAACTAGCAGCACTGTGCAACAGTTTAAGCTAAAAACTTTTTAGTACTTTGACCTAAATACATATTTGCCGGAAAACAGATTTGATAAAAACTTTTACCTAACAATAAAAACAAAATATGTACATTCACTTAAAAACATACACGATTGCTAACAGAAAAAAGAACTTTCAACCGCTAAATTCCAGCACATTACAAATAATTGCAAAGGGGAAGTATTAGAAGATACATACATTACCTTTTAATGCATTAACAAAGACAAAAAAACTACATACATAGATACATACATATGTACATATGTAGGTACATATTGTACAGACATGCATACGTATTCAAAATCACAAGACCCAGTTCAAAAAGAACATAAAATGAAGTGTGCTCTTATATATAATTTCCCAAGAGAACCATGGAAAAGGATAGAAAAGACACGAGTATAAAATACACATACTTGCTAAAGACGTGCAAGAGTATACAATAAAGCACTGCTAAAACAGATACCAATGAAATATCAATTCAATCGCTGTTTACTAGCGGTCTCCACTAGCCATTAACTTGGTATGGGCATCATGACAGACATTGCAAATGCCTAATGGAGACCGCTCATGTCCATGTTTCGCCCATGCTCTGACATGAATGCCCGAGCATACATACATATGTCTGAGCAACAATGTTTGCCATGAGATTCGCCATCAGCAACCATTTGCAATAGAAAGAGCAGAGACAGAACAAAATTGGTAAATATTCCATCTCTATTGCGATACCGCAAAATACTTTGATATGCTTGAACATGGACATCGCACGTATTCACCACAACAAACGTGAAGACGTAGGGTTAGGAACATTAAGCAAATATGGTGATCGAGAACGATCACAAACGAAGAACTATGGGGAACAACTGAACAATCTTCTATAAATGTGCAGTAACAAGCAGAAAATACGGATGGATAGGCCATATATACAGTATGCAAGCTTCATTATTACATCCCGCAAGCAGCGCTGACTTGGAACCCACAAGAGAACCCGACATAGAGGCAGACCAACAATGGCTTGGAGATGAATAATTCACCTTTATCGGCAATAAAAGGCGAACATTTTATTCACGTCAAATATTTCCCGTGAGCAAAAAAAAAATTGGTGAAACAAAATTGGCACAACAACAACGTAAACACTGGCGATCACAATTTTAGAGAAAGTGAACACTTTTAACGTGAATTTTTATTCCCGACAAGGGTGTTTATATAGAACTAATAGGACTAGTTGGAAACCATTTGTTATATGCTTAAGGTTCTAATGGAGTAGGAAATAAATAATAAGAAATATCTGTTGTACAATTGAGAACCAACAAACATTTAGAATGACTTCACACACGTGAGCATCAGCCGTTCAGCGTTTGCCAGCACACCCATGCACCCTAGAAAGCTCTATGTGAATTGCAAGTAACACGTATGTAACAATATTTAAACATAGCTAACGAGCTATCTTACCTCCCTCTGCTCTCCCAAGATTAGGAGCAGCATTAGCAATAGCACCTTCATACCTAGAATAATATCTGCCTGACCGTGTCAGACCAACCACTAACATGGATTTGGCACTAAACGTCCACGACCATACTCCCAACGATGTTGGTGGCAACTAAAGCCATTACAAAAGCTTATGCGTTATAACACGTTGCGTGTTATCCAAGAGAAGGCCTCATCAATCACCGGACACAGCATCGACACTAATATTGGGGTTGAAGCAGTCCATGCTGCAAAGAACTGCCAAACCTACTTGCAATGGTGAGCATCATCTATTTAATTCTGTGTGGTTAGACGAAGCCCACCACCGGCTTTCGGGTCTATGGGTGATGCTGACACATCGCCATCCATTAAATCTCTAGAGCAGATCAGCTGTTGGGCTACCGGTGCCCTAGTAAAAGTATTAAGCCAGTGGTTATACCACGAAGTTCCCACCCGAAAGACTTCTCTTCTATGGTCTTTTGAACTCAGGACAGTTCCAGGTGACGCTGCACCTATACGGAAACGTAGAAGGCTGCTTCCGTTACTTTGTTATTCCAGAGATTGGATACTAACACATAAGTTTTATAGGTAAACAGCCAAAAGTAATGCCAAACTTTGGTCCACGGTATTGTCACACCCGTTATCACACATATAATTTTTTTTAACAACTTTTGAGTTTATGGAAGAGAGACAGAGGAAAGATAATGAAGATGATAGCCATAATATTTGTATGAAAGTAGATAACTGCACAGTAAATACTCATTGCATAAATGTGAGCAAAACATAGTGTATGGAGTATGTTAGACCCATTTTGCGTACGCAAGATTAACTTCGCAAAGTTTTTATTTTGCAAAGCAAAGTTACTTTGTTTTTACCCGACTGCGCAAAGCAAAGAAGGGCATTTTGTTTATCAGTCTATGTATGTATATGTGAGTTCCTTTGCGGCACCATATAAATAGAACGCATTGGCCGATTTTGATGACGTCAATCTATTTGTCTTATTTCCGGGAAAATGGCGCCCGCCAGACGCTATTTCCTGAATACGAAAAAAATTAAAAAAAGTCGGCGAACTTGTTTTCAAAATGGGTAAAAATTTTGACGGGACATTCACGATAGCATTTTTCCCTTTGAGGGGAAAGAAAATTTCACGAGAACAAAAATTCCACTTGTTATTCACGATAGGTATGATTTTTTTATAAGTCAAATAAATGAAGTAAGTTCCGTTGAGTTCCCAAAAAAATATATCCAAGATGTTAATTCCTATTAATTTTTAATAACTGTTTGTTAAAAAATTGCTTGTACTTTAAATAGACCACTATGATTTTGAAAATATTTTATAAGTAAAAATATTTCCATTGAAAAGTTGGAAAATTTCTTAGGTCAAGGACCTTCTTCTCAATCCAAAATTTTTAAATACAGCATAGGTACCTCCACTTCTGCGAGTGTTTTCTTTGGTAAATAGCAAATTTAATTAATACGAGGGCGGATCAATAAATCCGTGACTTTTTGAATGAAACACAGTTTTTTTTTTTTGCAAAACAACAATTTATTTTCCAACATAATCTCTTTTTAACTCAATACACTTAGCCCAACGTTTCTCCAGTTTTTGTATCCCTTCCAAAAAATAGGATTTTTCGAGGTCCTTAAAATAGGCAATAATTTCATCGTTGGAGCTAAATCTCTTTCCGCCGAGCCATTTCTTTAGGTTTGGAAATAGGAAGTAGTCACTAGGGGCTAAATCCGGAGAATATTGCGGATAGGGTACCAATTCGTAGCCCAATTCATAGAATTTTGCCATTGAGACAGCACACATGTGCTCTTGTGGATTATCTTGATGAAAAATAACTTTTTTCTTGGCCCAACACTTCTTTTTAAATCCTCATTAAATCGGTCTAATAAGTTGGCATAATATTCGCCATTTATTGTTTTTCGTAATTGATGTGGATTATGCCGCGTGGATTATCCCGCGTGGATTATCCCGCGTGCATCCCAAAAAACTGTTGCCAGCTGTTGTTGCGAAGCAGGTTTAGACTGCTGCTTGGTCTCCGGAGTACAGTTCCATGTTTCATCCACAGCTACAAAACGCCGCAAAAACTCCTTCGGATTGCGGTTAAACAACTCCAAACAATCCTTTGAAGTTGTCATACGTTTTCTTTTATGGTTTATGGTAAATTGAGAGCAAACGTGGCACCCATCTTGCAGACAACTTTCTTAAACCCAGCTGATCATTTAAAATCGAAACCACACTGCCATATGAAATGCCTATGGCATCAACAATCTCACGCACTTTTACTCTTCGATCGTCCAACACCATATCGTAATTTTTTTTTACATTTTCGGGTGTACTGACCTCAATTGGCCGTCCAGAACGT
Organism: Tachina grossa; assembly: GCA_949987645.1. Classification (NCBI taxonomy): domain Eukaryota; kingdom Metazoa; phylum Arthropoda; class Insecta; order Diptera; family Tachinidae; genus Tachina; species Tachina grossa. The sequence continues at coordinate 158,450,878 of OX465275.1, forward strand.
TCAGCGTCATTTGTACTTGTGCGACCACAACGAAAGTCAGTAAACCACTTTTTCCCCATTGAAATCGATGGCGCAGAGTCCCCATAGTATTTATCGAGCTTTTCCTTGGTTTGATTGATGGTTTTTTTATCGCAAAAAAGAATGTTTATTGAGCATACGAAATTTACTTTTTTCCATTTTCATCTCAACGGCTGCCAAACACAAACTAAGGGCTAATAAATCAGTGCAAGTTAATCTCTATTTCTGGTTTAAAATTTGTTTAAACTAGCAACTCATAAATCAATACAGTATTTAAACCATCTGTAAACGCATAAAATTGGACGTTTAAACTACCAATACAAGCCATATGGTTTTGTTACTTACAGACCATCCCCCTTATGCAAAAACGTTTGTTAAAGTTAAAGCATGTGTTAAAACCGGTTTTGCCATACAAAATTCGTTTGTTAAACCAACTTTAAGTTTAACAATCATTTTTGCATAGGGGGCATATGTTTTGCATTGAAAGAGCACTCAACATTTTTCCGAGCCTCTACTTTTTCTTCAGATCTTGTTCGACCTGTTTTCGTACACTTTATTATTCTTTTATACTATTCTACTTCGCCAAGCATATACAGCATTCCTGTCTGAGTACAATTTGGCGACATTTAATTGAAATTTGTTCAAATTTTTTTGCCTTTTTGATTGCAAAAAGAATTAATAGCTTGCTTCAAAACGAATGTTTTTTGACATTTATTCTAGTGCTGCCACAATATTATTTTTTAAACTAAACATAAGGTATGGTTCACTGATTTACTCCTGTTGAGTTTAAACTACATATAAATTTGAGTTTAGTTTAACTAAACCAGCATTTAAACTTTGACTGATTTATTAGCCCTAAATTAAACAGCTTGTTCAAATTTAGACAAGAGATAACTGACAGTTGCCTCTTGGCAGAAGTAGTGTTGCCATTTTAATCAAGAGGCGGGAAATTCAAAGACACTGCGTTAATGATACACCCTCGTAGGTACGAGCATGTAGAAAAAAGGTGCAATTTTGGTGATAATTCGAACAAAAACTACCTATTAAGTACATTCTTGTTAAGTTGGAGATTGTATTGTCTGTTTATTGGTGCGTGTCATGTCCTTACATACATACATACATAAATATCGCTCATTTATTCACACAACGTCATAACTCATAATACGAAATTTTTAAATTAATGATGCAGAATTTATTCTCATATCGTACTTCATATTAAAATTTCATGCAATTATCATTTTTTTCACAACTCTTGAAAGCAAAATAAAATTTTCATTTGTTGTGTGTAAATTGAAAACTTTAAACTCGTTTTCTGGCAAACTGGTTTTTTTAGTTATGATGTTGTTTGAATAAATGAGCGATATTTAGATACATACTTACATGCATGCAAATGGATGTATGTATGTACCTACGTACATATGTATTTATGTAGGGGTAGATATGTATGTATTTAACTTAACAAAGGTTAAAGGGTTCATTAAAATAGCAAAAGAGATCAGCACTTACCTTCATGACCAGTTCGAAAGGATGTTTATAAACCCTTACGGGCGATTGAAATTTCTGCACCATGTTTATTTAAATTTAATATTTTAATAGGTATTTTTTTAATAATTTTGTTTTTAATTCTTAAATATTTGTATACCTAGGTAAATACGTACATACATACATACATATGTACCTATCTGTTTTCATATATCAATATTTATTGTTAGATTTAAATTAACTATTTTAAGATTCTTCTGTAATTTGTACTATTTTCATTTTACTTGCATACACACACATACGAGTATGTACATATGTATGCAGATACCTACAATCAATAAATTTTGTATGCAAGTAGGTTTTTAGATAAGTAGATGTTGTTAACAAAAACTTTAAACATGGATATGCACACGTTAACAACGATTTTTATACATTTTTTACACGACAGTAGTTTGTGGTAGTTGTTTAATTTTTGTGAATTTGCCCCCTCCTACTCTCACTTTTAACACAAACAATTATTAGTGTTCTACTAATATGTTTAAGGTTTATAAGCTTTTTTCGTTGTGTTTCTGAGTTAATATTGCCCCCACTTTATTGTGGAAAAAATTATCTACAATGTAGTTGCTGCTGAATTTAATTAATTTTAGTTTTACTTTGTGGAAATTTATATAATTATAGTGCTACATGTACAAACGCCATACAAGTATAGCAAAAATTTTCTTTTATTATACACAAAAATACTAAGAACAATTATTAACAGCGAATTTTCTTTATTTCTTATTTTATTTTTTTTTTAGCCCGTCCGTGTTACCGAATCACGATGTGTCACCGAATAGAGTTGAAATCTAACTGCGCTCTTCGGAAATGTTATTCTCTCGATTTATCTAAAGGTAAATTTCTAATATAAACAAATGTCTTTCAACCTAACGGCTTTCGCTTGCACACTAAATTAAATCGTTAGAAAAAAGGTTTTGCTAATTATTACTTTGTTATTGTTTTTTTTTTATTTTTTAATTATTTTTTGCTTAAATATAAACTGAACAACTGGGTTTTTCTATCACGTCCAGTTCAGCGTTGCCAGTTTAGGGGATTTATCCCCAAATAGGGGATTTTTTCTCAATAGGTTATACAAATTTTGTGTGGGGGATCTGTGGATTTGTTTGGGATTTTTGGGGGATTTTTTTATAACTTATGCTAACAAAAATTATTTTTGAGCTAAGATATTTGCGTCTGGCAAGTCTAAAAATGTGTGTTATTATTCATAGTGAATGGTTTTTAACAAAAAAGAAGTATCAAGGCAGATTAACCAATAGTGAACACTACCAAAACAAAAATACGTAACAAAATGCAAACAGGGCTATCATGAATAAAAGTCCGCGTGAAATTTTTCCACGGGAACAATTCCAACTTATAGCAAGTAATAGGGAAAACAAAAAATTCTAATTGGAAAAGGGAGAAATTTCACGCAGAATTTTATTCATGATAGCCCTGAATATGATTTGTTGGAAGCACTTCTTAGAATAAACACACTTTAAAAATAATTCAATTTTCTGTGACAAATTTAATATTTCCGCTGAAATGCTAAAGCTTTTTAATACAATTACTATGTTCAAAAAAATTTGTGCGGCTGATGAATCAGAAGATTTCGGTTCTTAAGTTTTTGAAATGGTAAACTTTGTTTACAAACTTTTTTTATACTTGTATATATTAAAGTGTGTAATTTTTTCTTTACAAGTTTTATAACTACAAATTAAATTAGTATGAATGTAAATATATGTAGCTATCGATATAAATGAATTTTATTGAATAAATATGCTATTTTTTCACAAAAGAAAGATTTTAATCAAAAAAACTCAATTTGGGAATTTTCGGGGATGACAAATCGAAAATTGGGGATAAGCTCTAGAAAAAAACTGGCAATACTTTTCCAGTTTTTGTTAGAGGCCGTTTAGATGAAGGGAGGCCTCGCTGCGACACGTCGCTGCGAGTCTTGTTTTTAGGCGAGAAGTGGGGAGAAGCTTGCGGGGTAGCAAAAGTCGCACGTACTGGGACAAGGCGAATTGATATACGGTGGCCTTGATTTGCAACTCTGCGTATTTGCCTTGTATATTTGTTAGTGTAAAATATTTCTTAACGTTTTGGTTCATTTGACAGCAGGAAATTTATGTCAGCTGGCGAATTAAGATCACCTTATGTGAATTCGCCTTGTACTAGGAATTGAAGCGACAATTTTATCTCTTCTCTCTCACAAATTTTTTTCTCTCGTATTTTGTGTGTGCTATAGGAATTATTGTATTTTGGTGGTAAATTAAAAAAAATAAAAATATGTGGACATATGTATTAATTCTACATTTCTCAAACTAACAATTAGTTCCTTTACGGCAACACTGCTACGAATGAACGAATAAAAAGCATTGAACAAATTAATATCAAAAAGTCGCCTGACTATTGCGACAAAAAAATCTTCATGTAAACGCGCGTGCATTTAAGAAGGGACTCCAAAAGAGAACGTAAGTGTTGTCGCAGCGAGGCCACCCTTCATCTAAATGGGCTCTTAACAAATTATGCGTTGTTGCCAGACTTAAAGATTTGCTATGGAGAAAAAAAAATTTTAATCACAGCTGTATAGCAAACCTCAAAACAATTATAAATTATAGATACCTACATACATACATATGTACATAGATATGTATCTAAGTATGTACGGCATATTCTGAAAATCACATTTTATCAATATGATGTAAACGCAATTACATAAATAATTTTTAATTAAGTAGTTTAAAAAATAGAAAAATAAAGCTTAATGAGGTACCTGGAAACAAATATTGTACAATGTTGTCAACAAATTACAAAATATTTCCAATTGCGCAGTATAAATCAAAAGACTTTTGGTTTTATCCAATGTACATACATATTGTGCCACATACGAATACAGGTAATTTTATTGTACAATATCAATTTTTGCACAATAATATTGCAATATGTGGGTACCTTAAAGCCACAAAAAGGTGTTATGTGCATATAATTTTGTAATTTGAAAAAGTTCAGCTACATAAGTCTTGAACGTTTTCAAATCACTTGGCGAACGTTGTAATAAATTACTTACATAAATATATTACTCAATGTGTTCTTTATTAATTTTCTTAAACAATTACAGCCTTATATATACAACTTATTAAGGCCTTATAAAAGGTTTTTAAAACAAATTTTCATACAAAATTTTCTTAAAAAGCCTTTATAAAGCCTTAATAATATTTATAAATGAGGCTGTTAGTTTCTTATTAAAAACACTTAAAAACTAAGAAAAATCTAGAGACACATTTTATGGTGTTGAAAATATTATTTGATTTTGTGAAAGAAAAAACAAAAAAAATTTGTGTGAAATAAAATAATTTAAAAACTTTGCTTGTTTTTATGGTTAAGCACTGTCTAAATGGATTTCGTTGAAGTTTACTTACGAGTTCCATAAGCGGAAACGAAGTGCATATATACAATGCTTAACCAAAAAAGCAAGCAAAATTTTCAATTTAAATAAAGACTATATCAAATAAATATACTTCAGTATTTCATATATAATTTAAAAACTATTGTAGAAATAACAAAATGTAGGTATAAATATTAACATAAACATGAAGAAAAGAAATTTTGAATCAACAAAGAGAAAGAACAAAGTCGTTCCCGTCACCGTGTGAACATGTTTTTATGGTTAAGTGTTAAAAATCCTCTGGCAACTCTATTATTAAACAAAACCAGTATTTATTTATTTTCCCCCTTATGCAAAAAAATATTTTACTTTAGCTTTAAAGTTCATAGTAGTTGATAAGCACTTTAAGGCTAACATAGGTTTATTAAAAAATCATATGCAAAAGACAACCTTAAATATTTTGTGATTTAATAATAAATACTGGTAACACCACCGTGTTCAACAACCACTTCACAGCTTATGATGTACAAAATTGAATACAATTTCATTCGGGTATTCAAATATTTTTTTTATTTTATTAAATAAATTTTTATTATCTTGAAGTAAAGCAACCTAATTTAAAAAAAATGAGCTTCTGACTTAATAGGAAAACAGATAAACACAACCATGAAGTAAAAGTAAAAAAATGTGAAAAATTATCACAATTTGTTTTATTCGAATGAAACGAGTATTTGAATATCCAGCTTTTTTCGATTTGTTTTGATTGTATGTACATCACTAAAATATTTTTGTATAATTTTATTTATTTTGATATTTTTTAAGGATTTTGCTATATATTTCGAAGCAGTTGGATAATTTGGTGATGCTTCCCATTACATGACAGAAATAATAAATTTAAGATAAGAGCAGGCACTTCTAGCTTCATTTTCAGATGTAACATGAATCAGTATGTGCTATATTAATAAAAATATTTGAGGTACAAAACACAAATTTTGGAAATATCAACTTAAAGTAGCCTTAACAAACGTGGGTGCCTACTTTAGAATTTTGATACAATAATTTTTTTTGAATACAACTTTACTTAACATTGCTTGGCAAAGCTTTATTAAGTTTTTTTGCATAAGACCCTTTGTCCTCTCTATTGTAAACAAAAGGTTATAGCCAGTGCTGCTAACTGTGCAGAAATTTTTAAATTGTCCAGGCAATTATACCAGATGAGTGCATATGTAATTATTGTACAGCAACAACCATAGCTTTGTAAAGAACCAAAGAACGTAACCAAAACAAAAAAGTTTTTGACATTCGTCAGATACAAAGCAAATAGCCATTTTTTTATTCATTTGCAAATTCTGGATTTAAAAAAATTTTTTGTTGTGTTTGTTTTTAAATAAATAGTTTAAACAAAATGATTAAAAAACAAGAAGCAAGCGCTATGAAATAAGGCCCAATAAAATGACAATAAAAAAATTTTGGACTTTATTTAATTTATATTGGGAGTGTTTTCATAAATTTTCTCTTGGGAATTATTTCATATTTTGGGTTTTATTTTATTGGGGCTTATATCATTTCTTATTTCATAGCGTCCAAGAAGTAATTGTTATAAAATGTAAAAACCACGCACACAGCGGTTTCTTGCTTCCTTTTTTTTATTTCATGTACTTGTGAACACAAGCACATCTATATATTCCCGGCCTGCATATCGTTATTGCATTATTGTTCTGCTACCATATATGAATAAACTTATTGCATTTCTTTAAGAAAATAAATATTTTTTAATGAAAAAGGCTTTTAAAAATATATTAAATAAATTGTAAATAATTTAATAAACAACTTGAATCTTCTCGCAATAACAAAAATATTTTATAGGTATATTACAATTTTCCATACACTGCGATTCTGCAACAAAATAGAAAAAGATATACAATTGTTTTAAAAATTTTAAATTTTAGGTGTAGTGTAAAATAGGTTAAGGGTTCTTGTAAAATAAATATCAAATTACCTATAAATACACGTATAATTAGGATGCCCATGATTAGAGTCGAATTGAAATCTCAAATTTTGAAATCTCTCATTTGTTCGAATATTGAAATATTGTAGAGATTGGTTATTTTCAAACGTAAAGGATCCTAAATAAAATTCATGATCGTTTTTCAAACCCTTAAATTAAACAGCAATAAGTTACAATGAATCAAACAAAATTAATATAAAAATTTACAAAAACTCGAAAATCCTTAGGAGCAGAGGTAGTATCCTCAGTAGGTGATTGTTTCTTTGTTATGTGTTGAATTAAGATTTGATCTATTAAAATCTAAAAAAATATTTGTTTGTATTAACATGAAATGTATAAGAAACATATATTTTAAAATGTTTACTTCTCTGAGCATTTTTATGGTAACATCAGCCTTATTATTTCTAAAGCCAAAACAGCTTCCGGGTTTCATGCTAGAGCGCAGCATGAAAATAGGTGGATTGGTATCAAACTCCATACCTAGCCATGATTTTACAATATTGGTGGAACAAATTGGTTCTGCTTTAACATCTAAAACTTTTGTGCCCAGCTCCTCGGCAGCATAATTAACTCTTTCTTCCAAATTTTCTACTGCCACTTCGGGCTGAGTCTTAGATGCTTGTGTTGTAGCAGCTGCACAATCTGTAGACTTTAACTGCTTCTTAATAGCATGCAAATCATTCCATATGCCAACTAAGCGCTTTCTTATAAAATTGTCTACTATATCACTTAAATATTTTGATTCAGTTTTGCCGTTGTAAGGAGTTTGTAAAATTAAATGCTAAAAAATTTTGATAAGCTTGCTATTTATAAATTTCAATTCTAGCTTACCGCTATATCATCCACTTCTTCTCTTAGTCTTTCAATCTTTTTCATATTCTGCAGATTGGTTGAAATAAGAGTATAAACAAATATACTTATTAAAAATGTTGTTGCTAAATAGCAAATATAAACGTGCTTAAGTTGCATTTTCTAATAGTTTTAAAATATATATATATATATTTATGTATGTATGTACATATATAATTATTGTAAAAAAATATTTTGTTTGGTATTGCAGTTTAAAAAATTTAAATGAATTTTATTATAACTGACGTTTTATTATGTTACTGCCATTCACAGTAATTTAAAAAGGTGGCATGGGTAGTATATACCCAGGGGGAATATGTAATGAATAATAAACGAAAAGGTAATGCACAGCATGCATAATTTTGGTCTCCACGGCAATATCATTCATATTGCTAATGAATTGCATAGTTATAGTTATGCATTCACAATGAATCATAAAATTAATTATTTTTTAATTTATAAACAAAATCAATATTTTGCTCTCTTGTATTTTATTATCAATCTTTCCCAATGCGCATTACCAACGTATAAGATACATGTGTGAATATCGTCGGTTTGTTTCTGTTTTGATGTATGACACAAAAATGTGTTTTCGAGAAAATCGATGAAGAATGTTTAGTTCATTAGTTTTATAAAAATACACGATAGAATTTTTTGTTTAATAATAAAAATAATAGATACATATGTTTTTTATTCAAACTTAAAGTTGATAAACTTTTTACATCCAACATGAAAAGTTATTAGGACTTAAAGAAAAAATTACAAAAATCTTTGGGAACGCATGCCACAATCATAACCACAATATTGTTCACTACTAACGAGTCTTGTTCAAGTAGGTTAGATTACTGTATATATTTAAGTAGATACAAAGGTGAAAATATCAGTTTTGTTCATATATCATGACTTTTAGGGGAAAAACAAAGGAAGAACTAAAAGACAGTGAATATATTTAATAAAAGAAATTTTATTAATAAAAAAATAAATGTCAATTCATTTCATTTACAATAATTAAATTTTTGTACTTTGCTTTAATTCAAGCTCTTTGAGTAGAATATGCATTGATATGCATTATAACAGAATTAACCGTCATACCGTATTGTTTAAAAATTTCATACAAATATCTTGTTTACTCGTGAGAAAAGATAAAACAAATTTCCCTTTCCATGAATTGAGGATTTTCTCTACTCTAATAATGTTTTCCGCCTAAAACTTATTTGACTATTAAACCCTAAATTATAACATGTCTTTTTTACTCTTTGCCGATTTCATTTAGGTTTTTTTCTTACATAGTTGGTTGGGTGCCAGATAGGTTAGAGCATTTAATTTAAAGATTTAGAATTATAGAAATTTTATTTGCAATTGAAGTTTTTATTATTATAAATTGTTGTTATAATTAACTAATTATTGTTATAATTAATCTTTTAATTAGTGTTAATATACTGAGTTTAATTTATCTCTCATAATAACAGACCATCTCATTTTGATATAGCCCATAACTCAACATCTCTGATTGATTATTGGCTGCTAAGTGACCATACAATTATGAACTTTTCTGATCAAATCCAATGTCCAACCTTTTCACATCATGCTTTGATTTTTGCGTCTTTCTCTATTGACATTAATAATATTGTAGAGTACATAGAATTTCTTGATTATAATTCTGTTGATTGGAATGCCTTTTTAGGTTTTTTGTCTGACTTTGACCTTTCATCATTTAATTTTTGCAGTGTTGATGATCAATGCTCTACGTTAAACTATATTTTTCAACAGCTTTTGTTATTTGTACCCCTAAGGAGGAAGGTAATTAAATATGAGGTTGATGCGTGGATGAAATCTAATGAAGTGACCTCTGCTCGTATTTCAAGGGACTTGGCTTTTACTGCCTTTTTATCAGATCCTTCTGATTATAATAGAAGAACACTTTGTAAATATCGAAACCGTCTGAAAAGAATTATTCGTAGAGAAAAAAGACGTTTCTTTTCTAATTTGTTTAATGGTCTGGATTCTTCGGGTGTGTGGAGAATTTTAAGGAGTGCTGGTTGTGTTGCTGATCGTGATTCTTTGTTTGCATATAATGCAGACTTAATCAATGATTTTTTTGTTTCAAATAGCAACTGCAGTAATTATGCTTCGATTGATTTTGGGGATTTTGAGGATTCTGATTTGGGGTTTTCTTTTCGTTGTGTAACTGAACCTGAAGTTTTACAAGCATTGTGTAGGGTGAAGTCTAATGCACTTGGTGTTGATAATATTTCCATTAAATTTATTAAACTCATTTACCCTTACTTATCTGATTATTTCCTCTCATTTATTAATAATATTTTAACCACCTCTGTTTTTCCCACGGCTTGGAAGACTGCACGGGTTGTAGCTATTCCTAAGTCGAAGGTGGTGAATGGACCTAAAGATCTTAGGCCTATATCAATACTTCCGGCCTTGTCCAAGGTCGTAGAACATCTGTTTAAGTTACAGCTATCTGATAAGGTTCTACCATCTCTGTATGAATCCCAATTTGCTTTTCGTTCTGGATACAATACAACTTCCTTGATTTTATGTATGACTGACCTTATTAGGGAAGGCCTTAACGTTGACGAACTTTGTGTGGTAGTTTCTCTTGACATTTCTAAGGCCTTTGATTCAATTGACCATTATAAAATGGTTATTAAGCTTAATAACGAATTTAATTTTTCTATATCTGCTTGTAAACTTATCTGGTCTTATCTGAATGGTAGATCCCAATTTGTTTCTGTAAATGGAACTAATTCTAATATTAAATCTCTAGGTGCAGGTGTTCCCCAGGGATCAGTTTTAGGACCACTGTCAACTCCCATATTTGTAGAGCTTTCATATATGCAGATGACGTTTTTCTATTATTTAAATGTGGACGGGATTTCTCTGATGTGCTGGAAAGCAACATTAATTTCAGTTTACAACGTGTTCATCAATGGACTGAATCTAATTCACTTCGTTTAAATATTGCTAAAACTAAAGCCATTGGTTTTAGTAAATCGTCACGGTTTGTCTTTGATTTTGTTATAAGTTTAAATAGTATCACTATCGATTTTGTTGACAGCCTTTTGGTGTTGGGTGTTATTGTTGATAACAAGCTTTCTTTCGTTCCTCATTTTAACACATTGCATGGAAAAGTTTTTGGCGTTTTACGTAGGTTATTCTCGACAAATTTATATTTACCGCTCTGCATTAGAAAGAGACTGTCTCACGCCTTACTAATGCCTCTTGTCCTATATGGGCTCGAGGCTGTATCAGGTACTAATGCATCAAACGTGTCTAAACTTAAGCGGATTGTCAACATGATAGTAGAGCTGCAAAACTATCGATAGTAATATCGATAGTATCGATAGTTTTGTTGTAAATGAAATATCGATAGTTTTTTCCACTATCGATAGTATCGGCAAAAAAAACAAGTAATTAAGAGAGTAAAAATAATCGAAGTCAGTAAACAGTAGCCAGCAGCTTTGAAGCAAATTATCCGTAGTTGATTTAAGCTTTTTTACAGCGATGGAAAAGTTGGTACAATTGTATAATTTTAGCGCTATTTGAATGCCAAAAGTACCGTAGCACCGCAATGACCCATTTAGCACTACTGGAATCTCTTCATATTATATTACATGCCAAAATTGCATTAAAATATATTAACCCCCTTATGCAAAAAATAATCCGTGCTTCAAGTGTACATTAAAAAAAATTTCCATAGAAAAACCGGTTTTAACGTTCACTTATTTTTTGCACAAGGGGGTTAATCTTTAGCTCGAAGGTATTAGAAAATTAAGTAAATCAAACGATGTTTTCCGGTACTTAAAGAATTGCTGGAGGAATGTTATTTATTCCAAATTCATCAGCAAATGTGGAAATTTTATTTTCGTACCAAGGAGAGAAGCCGACTATTTGCATCGACTGTGAACAATCGAATAAAAAAAGGTTATAAACGTAGTATATCGTAAATGTTACTTTTATATTCAGATCCCAGCAATTAATATTCTTTGTGCACCTTCTGGCGTTTTGTTAATTGAGTTTTAGTTAATTAAAAAGTACAAGTATTAAAAATATATAAATAAAGAATTAGGTACAATCGTACTGAAAAAAATAAAATTTTTTCTGAAAGTTACTACAATTTGTAAATATGACATCGCATCCCTGCTTCTGTATACACAAGTACTTAAATACATATGTATGTATATGAATTTATTTATAAATCCAAGTGTTATTCGACAAATAGTAGTCACAAGTATCTTAATAAATTCAACATCGTCGACACAAAGATAAATTTTGGTGGTACTGATATCGCGACGGCCGCCAATCGTCTCTTACGATAAAACTTTACAGTTAGTGTCTTAAAAGTTATCAACATTTTTCGCATTTTGATAATTCTAAACCATGAGTAGGCCCATACAATTTTAAGTTCAATAAAAAAGTATATTTTCGATAATATGTCCAGCTTACGATAAAATCGAAAAAAGGCTTGATATATTTTTATATACTAATGAAAATGTTGAGGACTTTGGATTTTTTTCGAGTCAAATGTAGTTTATGTGGCAGCTTTTATAAAACTATTAGATACTATCGATAGTATCGATAGTTTTACATAAAACTATCGAAACTATCGAGTGGAGCGACTATCGATAGTTTTGCAGCTCTACATGATAGTCCGTTTTGTATTCAAAATTGGTTTTCGTGACCATATTTCAGAATTTGTATGTCAGTTTCTTGGCTGTTCGTTTAAAGACTTTCTTGTTTTTAGGAGTCTAATTTTTTTCTATGGTGTCATTAGAAGTGGCAATCCAATCACTCTTCGAAATAGATTTGTTTTCTCTCGTTCAGTAAGGAATCCACAGGTTATTATTCCTAGAATATCGTCTTATGCTTTTGAAAAATCATTTTTAATTCGTGTTGCCCGATTTTTTAATCATTTACCAAGCAACCTCAGAAATTTCCAGTTAACAACTTATACATATCGTAAAAAACTACTAGAACATCTTTTGAATCTATCAAGCATTCAGACCACCGCTTAGTTGGACTTGGTTATTATTATTTTTTTAACCTTTCTTTATTCTAACTTTAATTATTATCTAAACGGCTGGGGAGCCATGAAATTAACGAAATCAAATATTCATATACATATTTATGTACATAATATTTTCATATATGTTTTAGTTTTTTAATATCTCTGAAACTATTGTAATTGAAGTTCTACTCTTTATCTTTATTATTACTATTATTATTATTTTTTTTTTTTTTTTTTTTGTTTTTTCTCTAGTATTAGTATTGAATTATTAGTATTGAATATTATTTCTGGTGTATCATTCCTACTAATTTTAATAAGGTGTAGTTTTTCTATGTGTTACCCTTACGTAATAAATAGTTCGGCCCTATAGGCTTTATTATTACTGAATTGAAAATAAATAAATCTAAATTTACTCAGCCATACATAAATATATTACTATATAATACGAGTTTTTGGCCTTAGGGGCTTTTGTATTACGTTACGAATGAATAAATAAAAAATATGTTTGTAAATTAAAAACTTCAAACTCGTTGTCAGTAAAACAAAGTTTTTTTGAGTTATGACTCTATTGAAGCAAAGGCTAGATATGTAGATCGTGAGTTTTGAAGTGATTGTGAAGATAATTTGTACGTCAATAGTCTCCCCGTCCAATCAAACCGAAAAACCGAAAAAAAACCAGTCGATATGATATCACATCACAATATACTTGACGTTTCAATCATATGTTCTGAAGTTGACACTTGCTTTCATTCACAATAGTGTATTTTACACACTACAAAAAAGAGAAATCAGAAATTTGTGTGTTTGCCGCAAATAGCACAAATAGAAATAGTGGCAAATAGAAAAAACACAAATAATAAAATTTTCCAAAATATATCGAATATTTTATGGAAACAATTACATAAATCGAAAATTGGACAAGTGCAAAACCAGACAAAACTCTAAGGTCGGAAAGTGCAACATTATATATTTTATGTCTTGCAAGGGCTGTGCAAGGTGTAACCAAATTTCAAACAAAATTATTCTGAAATTTTGATCTGGAAACGTGTCTGCTTTAAAAATGCCCTGTTGGTACTATGACAAAAATGAGTTACGTGAAACACCGTCTGTGCGTGATGGCATACCTTTAGAAACCGAGCGTCGCTATCGTAAAGAGGGCGCTCGATTCATAATGACATGTGGCACACAAATGGGCCTTGGCCACAATACCATGGCTACTGGTGTGGTTTATTTTCACAGATTCTATATGTTTCAATCTTTTAAACATTTTCCGCGTTATGTGACAGCATGTTGCTGTCTGCTGCTGGCGGGCAAAGTAGAGGAGACACCAAAGAAATGTCGTGATATAATAATGATAGCAAGGCAGCTGTTGACAGACAATCATTTTTATTCTTTTGGAAAAGAACCTAAAGAGGTAAGTTTATATGATGGAAGCTTCAAAAGAATGAAATCGTCGAACGAGTGTTATTTTAATTATAGGAAGTCATAACTTTAGAACGCATACTATTACAAACAATAAAGTTTGACCTACAAGTGGAACATCCCTACTCATTTTTGCTACGCTATGCCAAATGCTTCAAGGGCGATCAACAGAAGCTGCAAAAAATGGTGCAGATGGCCTGGAATTTCGTTAATGATTCCCTTAGCACGGTAGTTTGTCTACAATGGGAACCAGAAATCATAGCCGTAGCGCTGATTTACTTAGCTTCAAAACTCAGCAAGTTTACGGTATTAGATTGGGTGGGTAGACAGCCTCATCATACGCGATGGTGGGATATGTTTGTCTCAGATGTAACAATGGATATATTAGAAGACATATGCCATCAGGTCTTAGATTTATATCAAACCAATTCCAAAGATAATTCTGAAAGCAATAGTCCACCCCAAAAACCACCAAGCAGAGCTGATAGTCCAACGCCTATGAAAACATTGCCTTTAGTAAATCACACCGGTTCGCCGGCTGGGAAAACAAAGAGCTCATCAACCGTAAACTCAAATTCGTCCATGAGTGTCAATAGTGAACCGAATAATATACAAAGTATAAAGACCATTTCGTCAGGACCGGCTACAGCAACAACTGTGCCTGCACCCACCGCCATAGAACACCCAGCCTCTACTCATAGCAGTGCTGCGACGTCAAGCTATCATCACGCCCACCATCATTCCACCCATCATATATACCCGGCCCCTCAACCTATTTCCACCCATCCAATACATGCAATGTATCAATCTGTAGCGCCTCCACCACCTCCTGGTCCCAGTTATGTTCATCCTACTATATCTACAGTACCTGGTACAAACTCCAGCTCTGCAGTAATACCTCCGCTACCACCACCGCCTATGATGCCGTCATTTAGCACGCTGACATCCTACGGTGGTGCCTCACATTACGGCAATGCAGCGACTAATATGTCCTCAGGAGTTTCATTGGGTGGTGGTGGTGGTGGTGGTGGTGCACCGCCACCGCCTCCACCCGGTGTGGACTCCAATCCAACACCTTCAAGCAGGGGAGGTGGTGGCTACTATCAACCTCCACCTCCGGGCAGTTATTCGGGCGTAGGCAGGCAACGTTATTAAGACTGCGTATAGAATTTTTGTTAAAATTATGTTGTAATGTACCATTTCTTTAGCAAGACAATTTATTTCAAATTTAGGAACAAAAGAATTCTTAATTTAAGATAATTTGGTTTTTTTTAAATGTATATGTATGTACATATAAAAAATAAATAAAAATTGTATAATGAAAAACTGTTGTAACAACATTTTAACTTGAATTTTTATTTTATTTTGGTGACGTAATGGAAGGAAGAATCAGTTGAAAAAAAACTTATTTAAGCAATTGAAGTTTTAAAGGGATGATCAAATGGTTTCAGGTAAGCCAATTATTGCTGCCAAATAAGGAAAACTAAGCTTTGATTACAGCTAATAGTAAAAAGATGCTCTAAAGTTTAATACGGCAGCATATTCGGAAAAAACACACGCAAACATCTACCAAGCCGTATTATGGTTAAATGCCATTGAATTTCTTTACAACATTTTGCTTATTCGAGAAAGAAAGACACATGACCCATATTTCGATATTAAATTCGGATTAAAAATTTTCTTTTTTGCAAAATACGAAACCAAATACTAATCAATCAGGAAGTCGATTTCGAAAACGAATTAATTTTAAAAAGTGTTTTTTAGCCAAATTAAAAAAATAAGCATGACACCTTCTTTTTAGAATTAGAATTTCTTTATTTAAAAGTATTTTATAACAAGTACTATAATACTTGATTGAAAAGTGTATTTAAAAGAAATGTTCAAATTGCTTCCTTTTCAAAATCGATCTCTATGACATACCTGGAGGTCTACTCTCTAATTCGAAACGAATTGTTATGTGTTTTCGTTTGTTTCGAAATACAGAGTAGATCCTATGAATGACCAGCAACATTCGAAAATACTCATTAAAATTTCATTTCATGCATTTCTGGCTTATATATTATATATATTTAATATGAATTATTTCGTTTAAAGCGTACCAGGCTACTTAAAAATATTAGATATTTTAATACAATAGTAATAATATGTAATATATTTCAGAATAAGCCATATAAAAGATGTATGTCTGTATGTATTTATAAACGTTTTATTGCTATGTTTTTTTTCGTTAATATATATTAACTGTAGACAGATTGTTTTATTTTTTATAAATGTTTTAAATTGTTATGATGGATTTGTTGTTACAACACTTAATTTTAAAAA
Organism: Tachina grossa; assembly: GCA_949987645.1. Taxonomy (NCBI): domain Eukaryota; kingdom Metazoa; phylum Arthropoda; class Insecta; order Diptera; family Tachinidae; genus Tachina; species Tachina grossa. The sequence continues at coordinate 158,467,426 of OX465275.1, forward strand.
ACACACATCTATTAAAATTGTGCTACAAATTGTCTTTCTCTTTTTTTCGTTATGTCGTCATTTTCTTTTTAAATATATAAATACAATAATAATAATTTCTAAGCTGTTCTACTAAATACTACTAATGTTGTGTTACATAATAATAATTATTTTTTGCTTGCTTGCCTGTTTTTTTTTATCGCGTATTTAACACGGTTTAGTTAATGTTAGAAAACCACTGGGATAATACTGTGGTATGGAAATAAATTCTGGTAGTGGCCTACGTGATGAGCATGAAGAACGTTGATGAGCTTGTCTTATAATATTTGCAATTTTTCCTGTAAACATTTAACGGGAGCAACATTTTCTTATTCAGATTTTAATAAGATTTTAAATGAACATTTTACCTAAAATATTAGTATCTTGATAACGTTTATCCATTTCTTTCAGGATTTCCAAATTTTTGTGTTGAGACCAATAGTATAATATATCTGAGACTCTGACAGTAACCATTTCCATATCGTTTATAGAATAGTCCTGAAAAGAATACGATTTTATTTTAAATTTAATCAAAGCAGTTTTTTGCTTATTTCTATCAGTTATCCTTGTCAATGCAAGACACATTGATCTATTCCAATTATTCTGTAACTATTTGTAGTGTCATGTCAATACAAAAGTAATATAATTGTACTGTCTATTCTTTGCAGATAAATTTTATTTAAAGAATTTTACATATGTATTAGAAAATATTTCTCCAAATAATCAAGGACTTGACCCACGTTGTCGTCAGAGAACATTCGATTGACGGCAACTTGTATTGAAAAAGAGGAAGTTTGTTTTTGTTTTCAATATAAGAAATCAATCGAACATTTTTTGTCGACATCTTGGGCCAGGCTCGAGTAATTTTATTCAATAAAATTACTGAATTATTCGAAAAAAAAAACAAAATTATTTCAATAAAAACTATTTTTTTTATATATGTATACTAAAGAATGAAAATTACTCAATTAAAATGATTCGATTCAATATGATTTTATTAAAAATACATAAAACTTACTCGACTAATATTACTCGAATAATTTTTTGAAAAAAATATATATTACTCAAATAATTATTTTTAATTAAAAATTTTTTTTTTAATTTTATGTGTACATATATTCAAATAAAAATTATTCGATAAAATTTACTGAATTAGTCGACTAAAATAAAACTATTTCAATAAAAACTAGTTTATTTCATGTCTAAAGAATAAAAATTATTCAATAAAAATTATTAGATTCGATATTTTAATAAAATTACGTTAAAACTTACTCGATTAATATCACTCGAATAAAATTACTCGAGCAATATTAATCGAATAAATTTTTCTTAAATTTATTTATTCAAATAAAAATTATTCGTTAAAAAAAGTACAAATAAATCGATTAAAAATTATTTGAAAATAAATATAAAAATGAAAATGATTCCATCGAATAAAATTATACAAATAATTGATAAACATGTTCGAACAAAATTATTCAAATAACAAATATTATTTATAAATTATTCACGTCAAGATTCGAATTAGATTAAACAAATAAAAATTATTCGATAAAACTAAATTTTCGTTAGTTATAAAATTTCGTTATTCGAATAAAATTAAACGACTCCAATTTTATCGATAATTAAATGTCAAACAGAGCTGGCCTTTACCGATCGATTATAGCGAAATAATAAAAAATTCTCCGGAATAATAGTAACACTAAATAAATTATTAGTTATTCGAACTAAATTAATCGAATAATAATTATTCGATGAAAATATATATTTTTTTTAATATTAGAATTTCGCTCCCATCGACTTTTGTAATGTAATAAACAACAAATGAAAGGTATTCGAAAAATGTATTAAAATAACAATTATTCGAATAAAATTAAACCAATAAAAGTTATGAATTATGAAATTATAATAATACTGTTTTTATGTTTGTTATACAATTTCGTTCGACTTTAGGAGCGAATAAAAATTATTCGAATAAAATTTAAGGAATTCGATTTTTTCGTTAATTCAATTTCGTTCAGTACTGGCATTTGACGATCGAAGAAATTGAAGAAATTATCCGAATAAATCTTTTTTGATTAAAAGAATAGTTGAAATATGTAAAACTAAATGAATTATTCGCATCAAGTTATTCGAACAACTTAAATTAAAATATTCGAACTATATTGAACGAATTTCGACCGAATAATTTTTATTCGAATAGATAATTTTGTATGAAGAAAATTGTGTCTACTCTGGGATACGCAACTGTTTTTTTTAATAAAATTTCGTTCGTATCGACTTTTTCAACGAACAAAAACTATTCGAATAAAGTTAAACGAATCCATTTTTTCGGTAATTCAATAAATTTTGTAAAATAAACAACGAATGAAAGTTATTCGGAAAATATATTTAAATAGAAATTTATCCGTTTTCCGTTTGTTATAAAATTTAAATTTATAACAAAATTAAAAAATAAATTTGTTTCAAGAAATAATTCGAATGAACATTATTTGATTAAAAAAATATTTCAAATAAAACTAAACTATTCGCGTCAAGTTATTCGAACTAGATTTAACAAATAAAAATTATGGGATGAAAATAATTTTTTTTTTTTGTATTCGAACTTTGCTTCAATCGATTTTTGTAATGAAACTTATTTGAAAAATATATTGAAATAAAAATTATTCGAATAAAATTAAACGAATAAAAATTTAAATTTAAATTTTGCAATATAATAAGCAACGAATACAAATTATTCGAATAAAATTGAATGAATCTAGTTTTTTCGTTCATTCAATTTCCCTCAGAACTGGGGGCAAACTACTGGGTGTCTACTGTGTAATTCGAATCCAATGAAAATACTTTCGAATTTGTATGTTTATAGCATGTAAATTCGAAACCATTTTTTTTCGTTTCGAATTACAGAGTATACCCCCGGCACTCCTTATCGAACGAAATTACGAAATATTTCAATAGAGTTTATATGGAAACATTTTAAAATTTCGAACTGTAGCGAATGCCGAAATTACGGGTAAATTAGCCCCCTGGCGTTTGACGATCGATTTCTGCGAAATAAAAAAAAATTTCTACGTAATAATTTTTATTCGAATAGATATTAGATCGAATAATTTTAACTTCAATTTTAGCGACTATTGACTGTTTCACTTAAACACTTACCTTTTTAAATTGCACTATAATTTGCTTACATGTCACTTTCTCTATAATCCTCTGCAATTTTACATAATTTCCCTGTCTCTTGGAGACATAAAGGAGAAAATCTTTGAGATTTTTAAATTCTTTTAAAGTTTTTGAAATATTTGTCGAGGAACTATTAAAGTAATTAGCATTGAATTGTGCAAAACATTTTCTTAAAAGTTCTTGATTGTAAGTGACTTGCAGCTTGTCCTATAAGATAAACACAAAAGGAAACATATTTGTTTAGATATGATTTTGGGTAAAATAGCAGGATAAAACAACTTACCAGTGCCTGTGCAATACAAGTTTCACTGATTTTATGTGTGGACACGACTAAGCTACAAGGATCAGGAGGTTTGATATTTTTCAAAAGCTAATAGGAGGGAAAATACATAAAAATTTAAATATTTATGTGTGCATAAATTTTTAATTTTTAGCACATTATAAAAGAATAATCCTAGATTAATTTGAATTAAATTAAATATATTTATATATAAACTCTTAATTTAAAATATTTTTAATGTTTACCACCAGCCAGTTCATAGAAGACAAATAAAAATTCTCGTATATTTATATTGAAAACAAACCCAAAGCACTCTTCTATAAACTGGCAGTTAGTATGTTTTTAATTCTGAAGTGTGAGCTTTTAAATAAAAATAATAGTATTTGTTCGATATATGAACTTTAAATATGCACGTGTAGGTAAAAACTTTTGGATATCTCCTTATCGAAATATGCAGTGGGTAATCCGTCTTCTCACTTTGCGGGCTCCTAAAAACTTAAAAATTTGATTGTTTGAAAGTTTAATGAAGAGGGAATGAAATGTTCTTATTTAGCCTCTAGAAAAAAAATTCTGTTTACAGATTACACAATTTTAAAATACATATGTACATATGTATGAATTTGAAAATTCTATTCGAAAATTTGTTTTCGATATTTTTGTATAAATTTGTTTGTAGAAAATAATGTTCGAAAATTTTAATTCGAATTTAATTTTATGTAATAATTGAAAAATTATGAATTTAGTATGTTCGAAAATTCGAAATTAACTTCGAAAATTCAAAATTAATTTCGAAAATTCCAAATTAACTTCGAAAACTCAAAATTAATTTCGAAAATTCGAAATTACTTCGAAAGTTACGAAATATGAATATCACAACAAATATGTTGTCCTGTCTGGAAACATTCTTCTCACAAGGACGAAGTAGAAGCTTAATTTGATTAGCGAAATATTCTTTACCTGCTGATATTATAATAAATAGCAAAAATTAAAAATTTAAAATAATTCGAACTTCCAGACCTGACCTGTCAGCTAAACCGACTTTCTTTAAGTATGTATGTATGTGCTAAAAGATATTAGATCAAGTCAACTTTCAAACGAAAAAAAAATAAAACCGGGCTACCCTTGTGGGAGCTACGGCGTCAAACACACACATATTTAACAGAATACATCTAGATAAGATGTGATATCTTTTAAACGGCTTTACATTCCTAAATTACAAAAAAAAAAAAATCATTTCAAAAGAACGTAAAGTTTTCTCTTCTTACCTTCGATTCTAAATTTTTTAAGCTTTGGTTTAAATCCTTAATGTCCACAACCGCTTTGGCAGTTTGTGTTTTCGTTGCTGTTGCTGTTGCTATTGCTTGTGTTCCCTTTGTAGTTGACATCACTTCATTTTCCTTGTTTTCCTGCACATAACTATCCCATTCCTGCCTTTTGCGTGCCTGGGAATTCAAAAATTCGCATGAAAACAGCCGAGACGTAGGAGAAGGCTGCTCGTGAAAGAATAATGTTGTAGTGGGTGAAGCACTCCTGCGATATTTCGAATGATCTGCAGATGAACGGCTTGTGTTGTATAACGACAGATGACCTAAACGTTTGCGACACTTTAAACAGCCATGCGGATCTAAAGCTTTACCTATTGTGTTGGCCAGAAATTCTTTTTCCAAACAATCTAAACATGTCTCATCAGTAAAAGCATTAAATTCAGAGTTCAAAACAACCGCTGTTGAGGGCGCGGCACGAGGGGTTGATGAAAGCACAGACTGCTTAGGATTATTTATAGACGGATTTGCAGATAAATCACGTTCGGTGCGAAATTCGGAGCAACTAACACTGCGTTCATCGAAACTACAACTGGCGCCTAATGTGGAAGTCTGAAAAGCTGATCTTAAAGAGTTGCGTGACTTTGAAGAATTTTTCGAAGAAGTAGATGAAGTGGAAGAGAATGTTGATAAGCGTTTTGGTTTGGCTCCCGTTATTTTAGTGGGTGATTTGTGTTGCAAAGTTTGCAAAGGGGCAGCTAATATGCAATCTTTTGAAGAGTTAACCACAGCCGATTCTGAATTACACCTATTGGTAAAATGTTGGTGTAAAGTGTTTGGCAGCGAATGACTGGTATCAGTCGTTAAAACATCACTGGAAAATTCCTCCTCTAGCGGACGTGACTCCAAGGCCGAATTTAAACGTTCTCTACCTTCATCACGCAAGTCATCATTGTAGTCTTTCTGTATTTGATCTAAATGTAATGTAATACGTGCAAAATTTTTCGATAGTAAAGATTGTGCTTGCAAGGCTTTTGGTGCAGGCGGCAAATCATCTATGGGTGATGAAAATAATTGATGCCTTTGTGTAGGTGTTACAAGATGGCAATTATCTCTTTGCAAAAGATATTGGTCAGTGGCTTCTGAGCCACAACTTCTCAGGTCTTGTACATGATTGTATTCTAATTCAGATAAAGGATCTGGTTCATAGTCCATTTCTAAGAAATCAGTCTCTTCATCGGCTGCATTATTAACATGTGGTAAGCCAAAGTTACCGCCTACACCCGCCAAAGCTGGAAGCGGTAAATCAAAATCAGCCCCTTCTCCTCTGTAAGCATAAATACAGTCATCGGAATTCAATGACAGCTCTTCAGCTTCTACATCAATATCTTCTTCGAGCAATATGAGATCATCTCCATAAAAATTATCACTTATATAACTTAGGTTTTCGGTGGAATTGTTAAGAGAAGTTCGATTTGAGTTGGAGCCACCCACACCGACACCACCAGTTCCAGACAATGCAAAATGATCTTCGAATAGAGGAGGAGATAAAGAAACGGCGCCACACATATCGTAAGCAACATAATCAGTCTCAGTCTGTTGAAAGGAAGCATGAGCAGGAGCTAAAGCTGGCTGTGTGTCTGTTTCACTGGCAGCAGAAGCTAAAGCGGAGCCATTATATGGTATGGGAAGCTAAAAATAGGAATAGGAATGTAAATATTTTTATTTAGCTATTTACATAATTTTGAATAATTGTTTTACTTATGCGAACTGTATGGGAGACAGCGAGATTTTCTTCTCATGACAAATTCTTTTTTAAGAAACTTGATCCAATTAATTTTTTTATTTAAAATATAACTACCTATATACGTATAGTTAAAAAATACTTAAAAATATTTAACTTTAATCCCACATACCCATAATTTTTAATAAATTAATAATTTCGAATTTACAGTGGTTAATATGAACTAACCAACTAAATTTCTAACTAAAGAATACCCTTTAGAAGGTCGTTTCTATAGAAAAATCTAACAAAAAATCCGTTAGTCATGAATATAAAAAAATAACAATAATTACAAGAACAACCCCCTTACCACTACCTCTTCTATTGTTTTGGCAGTTCCACCTCCTTCATCCTCTTCAGTTAAGGTTACTCTAGCCAATGTTTCTGAATCATTTAAAGGTGTTAAATTCTTCTGAAGAATATCACAGTCATCGCACTGCCATGAAGAATTTAATGTGGTGTTTGTGTTAAGAGTAGTAGCAGTACTAAGATTATGTTTGTGCAGTTGATGGTCGCAAAAGGATTTTTCCGAATTGTTATTGTTATTGACATGTAATGCGGCCAACCATGTAGAAGTATGAGCAGATACAGGTGGAGTATTGACACCGGCTGCACCTACTCCACCTGCAGCACAAGTCAAGGCCATGGAATCCCTTTTACAGCTATTTTCAGGCGAAGCAGAAAGTTGACTCATGTTCTCCATAGTGTTAGAAATTCTACAGTAGTTCGCCTATTCTCTTGCAAGATCTCTATTGTTCCGAACGAATATGCGTCGGCGATTTTTCCTAACTTTTTTTATGGTAGAGATTGTCCTCCTCGTCGTTAACTTTTTTTCTTTTTATGTTCATTCATATACACAATCCAACGCCTTTTTCTTTGTTGGTGTTCTTTTTGCGGTATTTGTTGAGCCTATTTTACTGTTGCCATAATTTTCTTTGTTTTCTTAATCAACATATTTTTATATATTTTACTATTAAGAAATAAATAACTTTTAAAAATTTTATAGAAATATACTGCAAAAATTTTTTCACTTCATGTAAAAAAAGTCTTTTGTTTTCTCTTGCAACCAGAAAATTTTTGACAGTTGATATTGAGTCTATTCTCTCTGAATAATGCTGCCAGACATTTGGCTTGCGGTCAAACGATTTTTAATGTGCAAGTGCACGCGGTCCGACGAGGGCTTCCTTTTATAAATCGTGTTTTTTACACACATCAGTTTTTCTTGAAGAAAAGTCTATTCAATTCAGTTTTAAAACTGACCGTTTGCTTACATACAGACAATCTGTTAAATTTTTCAATGCAGCGAATGAAATAACTAAAGAGAATTGAAAGTAAATTTTCGGTACAATAAAGTTTGAATCCACACGGTGAAATTTATAACATCTATTTTTTTTAATTCCCTTTTTCAGTTTGCTACCAAAAATTCCTTGCATTCATACGACGGTTTTTTTGCACGTCTAATTTTACTTCTCTCCACTCATATTACCAATAAGCTAGAAGAGTAACAATAAAACATAACAATAAGCTAGAAGAGTAACATTTAAACCTAACAACAGGAACAATATAAAAGATATATAAAAAAACATGGAAAATAGAAATCGAGTCATTTTTTCTCTCCCCTTTCTTCATTACACCGTTACATGAAAAAATAGACTTCATAAAAGTCATCGTGTGATTCGGCGGCAAGTCTGTATCCCTCTTTTGTATCACTCAAGATAAACTGATGTGTCTAAAACATGACCAAGCTAACATACCATTTACACATGCCACTATAGTGGCATGCCATTTCGAAAAACTCAATACACACTTGATTTTTCACTAACACACTCAAATTTTCGCAATGGCAGCCCCAGTGGCAGCAATATTTGCATGCGAGTGAAAATTTGGCAGTTGCATGCCATTGCGCTGATTTACACGGCCATAATTGTGCTGGCATAACATGCCAGTTTGTTGGGGAGAGAGGCAAAGAGAGTGGTTTTGCGGTTGGCATAACTTTTCAACCAGCTTCAACCCCGCATTAGCAGCATAAAACCAATACACACACAAATTAAAAAATAGCAAATGTTAAATGAATACTAAAAACACTAACACACACACAGCTGTGTATACGAATACACTTTGTGCCAGATGAATTAGTCTTGTGTAATTTGGAAAAGAACAAAAATTGTGCGGTTTAAAAATTGTTCTCGTCTAAACTACCTCATTGAATGTCAAAACGAAGAAAAGTGTTACCCTGTTATACATTTGATGCAAATTTATTGGATTACTGTGAAAATTAAATTAATATATTAGCTTGTTAAATGTGTTATTATGATTTATAACTTGATTTGTGTGTGAAAAACTGGAGTTTGTTAATTATAAAGAACTAATATTATTAAAATAATAATAATAATAATAAGTGTTAATAGTTTCCTCAAGAATGTGCCTTTGTGACGTACTAGGTAACTCTATTCTATAAACAAAAGGAAAAGTAAAAATGGAAGCGAGACTGAGCCAGCTCGCTTCGACGACATTTTTAAAATGGAGTGGCAATGGCATGTGTAAACAGCAAAGCAAATGGCAAGAGATTCGACTTTTTCGAACAATTTTTCGTCGATAATACGTACACAACACTGGCATGCCACTAGTGGCATGTGTAATTGCAGTGTAACTTGAGCTTTCCCTTTCAACTTTCAATACACTCACACTTTTTAAATTTTAATGATATTTGAAAGAAAATCTTGGACGTGTAAATGTAGTGGAAGTGCATCCCAATGCGCTGATTTACACGGGCATAAATGTGCTGGCATAACATGCCAGTTTGTGGGTGAGAGAGGCAGAGAGAGTGGTTTTGCGGTTGGCATAACTTTTCAACCAGCTACAACCCCGCATTAGCAGCATAAAACTAATACACACACAAATTAAAAAACAGCAAGAGGCTTATTCTGAATTGCGATGCGAAAATCAATGCGATGCGCAAATGAAATGCGAAAGAAAATTGATATTCTGTTAGACTTTCGCAATCGTATTCGCAATTTATTTCAAATCGTGGCAACGCTGCTCAAATAAACGTCAGTGCCAACAAACCTCAAATCAAAAATAAATAAATTGTTTGTGTTTGGCTGTGAAAATTGTTTATTAAATTTATTTAAGAAATTCTGTAAGAAAAAAATAATAAAAATGGACGCAATATGAAAGGATACAGAGAAGATTGCTTAGAAGCAAATCAGATATTCTAAGCTTGAATGAAAAAAGTTAATTTATTTTGATGCTTGCGAAAAATAAACGTTTACTTATGCAGAATACATATATCTTTTTTCAAAATTAAAATTAAAGTTGAAGTCAAATATTTTTGAACTGGTTTATATATTTCATACTTTTTTTCCATCCTGCAGCTTCTCTAATAAGTGGTCTATTGATATTTAGTTCTTCAGTTAACATTTGCCACAAATTATTTGCCGACTGACGTGCATTTGGTGTTTCCAAATGGCATCTTGCCAATTGGCTGTGCTTATTCATAAATTCTATCATTATTGCAAATTGACGCGGTTTGGTGGTCTTATTGCTTGCATCCCTGAATTAAATAATGAATATATGATGATAATAATAAAATATCATCTTTCACTTACATGTTTCTATTTTGCGAATGCTATTTTGTTGTCGAATAAATTTTGCGAATTTGACATGTGTTTGGCATTTGTTTTCGCAATGTAGAATACCGACATGCCACTTTTCGCATTTGAAATGCGATTAAAAAAGAACTTTGCGAATATCGCAATACAGAATGGCAATTGTTCGCATTTATGTACTTTCGCATCGCATTGATTTTCGCATCGCAATTCAGAATAAGCCTCCAAGTGTTAAATGATTACGAAAAACACTAACACACACAAAGCTGTTTATACGTATACATTTTGTGCCAGATGAATTAGTCTCGTGTAATTTGGAAAAGAACAAAAATTGTGCGGCTTAAAAATTGTTCTCGTCTAAACTACCTCAATTGTCAAACTACATAAAAAATAAACTTTTTACGTATAGAATTTGTTATTTTTGTTGTTAATAAATATAATTTTTTTCTATTAAATTAACCCGCAGTCAAGGCATATCAAATATGTGCCTTGCCCGAAGTTTTAACTTTACCGCGTTTTTTTGAAACGCCGCGTTGACAAACTCAAATTGGCTGACGTCAACGAATTCTAGCCGTCGGCTAGTTAATACTAATGCCTTTGAAATAGTCGGCATAGGCATCTCATTGCCACTATTTGTTTATTTAGCCCAATAAAAGGTTAACTTTTCAATGCGAAATAATAAGCGGATTTAGATAAACTGCAGAAGTATTTAAAAGGAAAATGGTGTCATATTCTTTTGAAGGTAATAAACGTTTGTTGATGGTCCGTGATGAGGAAGAAAATAGAAAAATATTTACCCAAAAATTAAAGGTGATGATGGCGCCAAATGAAACTTTTTACCGTTAGGACGCTTAAATATTTTACCAAGAGAAACAATTTTATTTCTAGCCCACAGGTGTTAAAATTCCTCATCATAATGTGGAACCTGATGTGGAAAAGTGGCCTTTGACGGATTTAATGCGTTTATTAAGATTTTATGCCGCTCATCGCTGCCTTTGGGATGTCGGCTGCAAAGACAATCGTAATCGTAAAATGCGGCAAGCTGCTATTGTTGATATAACCGCTGCTCTTAATATTGGTGTCACTAAGGAGCAGGTGGTACAAAAAATTAACATATTAAGGAATACTTATCGCTATGAGAAGAAGCGTATTAAGCAAAGGATACGTCGAGGGCTTGGGGCACGTACCAAATTGAAATGGTTTGCTTTGGCGGATGCCTTCTTGAGAAATGTGCCCAAGAAGGGTCAAAAGGAAAAGGTAAGATGAGAAACTTGCCTCATTGAAAAAGAATATAATTTAAATTTATTAGAAATAAATTTATAAATAATCGTGAAAATGTGTTTAGGGGTAATACATAAATAAATACGAAGAAAATTCTTGATTTTTCATCCATCTACAAATTTACTAGTACAACCACAATGATATTATTTTAAATGACTAATTCTTTATTATTCTATTATTCTATCTGGCGACGATGTGGATGAATTATTATTTCGCCAGTCCTAAGAATTATTTCGCCATCAATAATTCACGTAAATTAACGTTAATGTAAATTCGATTTGCCTTATGAAATTACTTACAATAAAATAGTTAACAATATTTTTTCTTCATTAAAGTATTCAGTTATGGATGTGTTCTTAAGAATGAGTGTATATTTTGCCCTCATTCCTTCAAACAAATCTTATATGAAAATTATTTAAAAGCGTTAAATGTTGATTTTAGCTAGAGTATTATTAATCTGTTAAATTATTTGTATATCATTTGGTTTCAAAAATGAATGTTGCAAAGCCATGGTTTTGATTCCTGGAGACAATACCACGGCATAGATGTCTGTTTCCATTTGAGCCCAATCGTGCCAGAAAATTCCTCAACCATGTTAATTGCATAATACTCAAATTTCACAATCAGTTTATGTTATATTTTTATACTAATAATATTAATACAATTTTTATATATATTTTTAAAGCATACGTCAAATTCTGATTCTGAGTTGGAAGACACTATTGTATTCACCATAAATCCTGAATCTCTAATGCCATTAGATCAAGAGACTTTCGCAGAAAGCTTTAAAGAATTTCACGATAATGATGAAAATTCCTTACAAACCAAAGAGCAAAATTTCTCTGAAGATTCTCATTCAGATTTTTCTACGAATAAACACTTATCAATTCAGCTGGAAACACATGAAAATAATGATCAGGATCAAAACATAATCAAAAGGAACACTTGGTCTCTTGAAGACACCTTTAGGTTTTTACAATTATTGGAAAATCATTGCGTTTCAATACAAAACTCTATAGAATCTTGTGAGTTTCATCAAATTATATTACAAACTATAGCAAATGATATGAAACGTACCTACAAGAGTATTGAAAATCGTTGGCTTATTCTGCAAAAGATCTGTCAAGAAGAAAAACAAAAAATGTTTGAAAATGTTCAATACAAACCAAAATATAAGTGGTGGTCAGAAGCGGAAAAACTTTTCGTAAAAAAATCGAAACAAAATGTTTTATCTAATGTATATAAAGAACATGTTCCCACTGAATTTATGTTTTTACCAGAAAATGAAAATCTATCTAGTAGTGATGATGAAGATTATGAGCATAGATTTTTACAAAATCCTATACCTTCTGTGGCTCCTTTATCGCAAATGAATGAGGATATGAAATCTTTATTTCATGAAACTAACGATGATAAAAGTATTTCCCAGGAATCAATCAATCAATCGTATACTTCTTCTTCCCCTAAAGAAAAGGAGTCAGCAAGTTCGGCTAAATTTGTGTGGCATGGCTTAGAGGACGATTTAATAGAAGGAAAATGGTCTTTAAAACATTCAGTAAAATTTCTAAGACTCTATGGGGCACATAGATGTCTATGGGATTTAAAAGATCCCGACTATCGCTCGAGGCCTTTACGTAATGCGGCTATGGAAGATATTGCTGCATGCATGGGCTATGGGTTAACTGCTTCACATGTAGCAAAGAAAATTAAAATATTTCGTATTACCTATATGCAACAAAGAAAACGTCTTTTAGAGGCAACTGAAAAAGGTGAAAATCCAGAAATCTTATTAAAATGGTTTCCTTTGGCTGATAGTTTTCTCAGGCCTCATATAGGCCTACGTTCCATAAAATCTGATGCCAAAGAAATTCCTCAATTTGATTATCAATATGTCTATGCCAATTTAAATTTAATTGATCCCGCGCTTTTAAATGATTTTCGTGGAAAGGGCACACAAAATGTCATTGAAATTGGCAACGATAATGAATTTAATGGAACTTGAGGCGTAGCAGAAAACGATTCTAGGTAAGACTTTTGCCTCAGAGAGGAAAATAAATATAGTTTTCGTCTTATAAATTTTTGAATTTTTATTAAAGGAATTTTCAAGACTGAATTGCTTAAAGCTCAAGATATATACATAATCAAGCTCATATATAATTTTCATTCATCATCAACTCATAATCTGAAAGTATATCGGTAAGTCCATAATTTCCTTTATATTTTTAATGCCTTTTTCCTATAATTTTGTAAATTCTGATACAAAGTGAAAAAAATAAAAAGAGAAAAGTATTACGGCCTGTCTGTCCCACGATGTTCACTGAGAACGTTCGATTGAGTACTTATGTATATTGAAAACAAAATCAATTTCTATTATTTTATTGTTTTCAATACAAATTATCGATCGAAAGTTTTTTGTAGACATTAAGTCGCCTGGGTTGTGGAAACATGGGGTTAAACTTTTTTAAGTAATTTAGCAGCCTGTTTGTGTAAGACGTTGTAGTTAGAAATCTATTCGTTTTTTGTCACCTTCAATATATTACAAAAATGTCTAGATTTCCATCGTCAGCAGGCTGATAAATTACTTAAAAAAGTTTTAACATTCTGTTTCCACAATGCAAGCAGGTGACTTGAGCAGAAAATTTATATTAAAGGCACTAATTTTTGGATTTTTGGGTGGCTTGTGGAAACCGGAATTGAGTTTAGAAACTGCAACAAAAAACTTATCGCAAACAATTAAAATTTTACAAGAACAAGTTCACCAACCAGTTTGAAAATTTGCGATTATAAAATGTATTTATTTATCTATTAAATTTCAGCTGTTTAAGACAAAATATTACTTTACATTTTTATGGGCGTAACCCTGCCCAATTTTTTAAACCCAAGATTTTGCTATGGCCAGTGCTTATGATGCGTGAATAGTTTTTTTTAAGGAAACGGCTAATAAGAAATACATCAATAATAGATTAAAATATGCTAAGCCGAAGTATTTAAAGGAAATAGAAGGTTGCAGTTTTGTGAACATGGTTACGCCCACTTTTAAAAACAGAAAATTATAGCCTTGCATAAGTGTAATTTTAATGCAAAGTTTTAATAAGATCGCTGAAGTTAGACGCTTTAAATTTAGTTTTTAAATCGTAAAATTTAAGGGCGTGGTCTCGCTCTCAAAAACTCAAAACCGATACTTTAATTCTTTGATTTAATTTTTTTTTTGTACTTTTAGTACAACATATTCTGGCAGTTGCAAACGTTTCAATCGCATCTGTATGTCTCAATACCGGAGATAGTGAGAAAGTATGAATATCAACACACAACTTAAAAAGGTCTTGTTAGGGCACATACTATACACAAAGGTTAATAACATTTAGTTAGTTATTCGCGTACTACTTCTGCCATTCGCAGATGTTTTTTACTATCACGCTACGAAAGCGGATTTTGTATTCGTATTTAAGCTTTAAACAAATTTAACACACACCGTCCACACATACATAAATACATACTTTTTCCGATTCAGGCCGCTTACTATTTTAAAATCAAAATGCGTAACGTGCAAAAAGTTTTAGAAATTATTAAATAAATTAACATCCATTCTGTTTTTGTTTTGCTTCAACATCGTGTAATTGAATTAAAGTTATGTGCCACTTGTTGCAGAATAATAAATAATGCGATACTGAAAACATCTAAAAACCTATTAGTAGAGCTGACCACAAGGTTGTTTTACTGATGAAGAAGCTGATTTGTATCTTATTTTTTTTACTTAAATGCGAGTACAATGCATATGTATGTATGTACATACATACTAAAATCTTTTGCTAGAAAATAAAAAGAACAATAATGGCAATAAAACTTAACACTATTTAATAAAATACAAAAGATCGTTAATAAATGGAAGGAAAAAAGCCATTCGAATTCATTTGTTAAAAGCATATATATATATATATATATATATATATATATATATATATATATATATATATATATATATATATATTTGCACAGTGGGATGATTTAAGAAATTTTATGTATTTGCCAACTTTCGTACAATATTAGGTGTGTACCACAAAATTACGTGCAAGTTTTGACTAATCACCTATCACACACGAGAACAATTATGCTGGCACACTTATGCTGTGCACACTTCTACCGATATTCGGTAGATTCTGCCGAATATGTTTGTGAATTTAACAATCTACCAATTCTACTGAACAAGGCTTGAAACCTACCGAATATTGTTATTTAGTAATTTAAGTCGATATACACATGTGTAAATTGCCTATTTTGCCACATGGCAGTGCGGCCGCAGAGCGGTCATTTTCTGTCATGAAAATCATTAAAACAGAACAAAGAAATCGGTTAAAAACCGAAACTATAAGTAACCTAATATTTGCCAAAGAATTGTGCCTTGGGTATGAAATATTTATTCCTACCAATGATTTAATAATTTTTCTACAAAAGTTTAAACTCATAAACGGATCTTACATATAATCTTTGTAGTTACAAATGTTTGTCAAATAAAAGTTATTTTGGTAGCTTTATAAAACCTACATATGTACAAAAACTGAATTCCTGTTATTTATGTATATTATTTTATATATCGTGCATAACCGCGAAAATAGCTTAAGCGACATAATTTTCAAACTTCCATTTTTGACCAAAATCGATCAAAAAAACGAAGTCCAAAAAATGTGTCGCTTAAGCTATTTAGCGGTTATGGCTCGATATGCATAGCAAATCTACATATATAAAGGGTAAGCGCAAATAACCTGTGATGACACTTTTTTTGTTGGAAATGCTTCATTGTTTATGGCAGTTTAATTTCCAATCACGTGAAGTTTTAAATGCGCTTTTGGAACCTGTTTAGTTTGATACTCCTTGCACTTACCCTTTATATATATGTAAGTACATATCGCACATTCAGTTCAATAGTGACATAACTCAAAAATTCGATTTTTGAGTTAATAATGCATTTCGTATTTTATCTTGCGTAAAAATTTTTTTTTTCTGCAAAACTTGTTTTTTTTTGAGTTATGACACTATTGAACTGGATGTGCGATATATTTTGTTATTTTTTATGTTTCTTTGAATTGTTATTTTTTATGTTTCTCGGAATAAAAAAAATTTTCTACCGAATTTCATTCAAATCTACCGATTTTTTTGTGGATTCTACCGAATTAAAAACAAATTAAGTGTACACACTGGCTGGCATAACATGCCAGTTTGTAGGTGAGATAGGCAAAGAGAGTGGTATTGTGTTTGGCATAACTTTTCAACCAGCTACAACCCCGCATCATCGGCACAAAACCAATACACACACAACTTAAAAAACAGCAAATGTTAAAAGAATCCCTTTCGGAGAATTTGTGGTTGACTATAAAAATAGTTACTCATAGTTAACTTTTCTTACCCCCTGTTTGTGCAAGACGTTTGAGTTAGAAATCTTGGCGTTTCTGTAATAGATTAAAGAAAAGTTGTACAAGTTTCCCTTAATCTATTACAAAAAAGTCATGATTTCTAACTCAAACGTCTTACACAAACAGGTGGTTTGACTGACAAAAGCTAACTGCAATGTCATCCAGACCAAACCCAAAATTAATTCTTAAGTTGAGTACGTAATCAAATTTGATGATACAACGTGTGATGATACATGTTCGAACCCCAGAAATTTTTTTTTAATTTACTGACTATCAGGTGATTTAAAAAAATCAACTTTAAGTTAGCTGAAAGTAATGCAGAGTGAGACAATTGACTACCGTCTAGGACATCGCAATGTTAAAATAGTCAGTGATTACATTAAAAGTAATCCAAGTGTCAGTCACTACTAGTTGCAAAATAGTTAGCTTAAAGTTAGTTTAAAGCAGTAACCCGCAAGTCATAGCACAATTGTGCGGATGAAAATCACACACATGCTTATGCTCTTTAATTTAGTCGTCACTGAGCAATCGAACACATCATGTGTTTTATATAACAAAAGTTTTCTTCAAGTGCAAATTTATTTTACTCTCATTTTTCTCACCAGTACAAACATATTTTATTTTGCGGGACACTGGTTTAAAGTTAACGTAATTTCCGACAGGGATACAAAAAACACTAATACACAAAAAGCAGTGTGCACGTATACATTTTTATGCCAGATGAATTAGTCTCGTGTGCTCTACAAAGAACAAAAATTGTGCGGCATAAAAATTACTCCCATGTGTGATACCCCATAGAGATTAAAAAAAAATACTCTGTATGTGACAAAGTTATGCAAAATTGCTGGAAAGCAAAAAACCAGAATTGCACATCTTGAATTGCCCAGCAAAAAATAAAATGAGTACTTCTTTAGAAAGTACTTCTAATTTACTTCCAAAATAGGTTATGCATTTTATTCTGGTTTAATGAAGTTATCTTTAATCACATCTCTAAAGTAATAACAAATCACCTATTTTATTATTATTATCCTCTAAAATAATAACCCAGTAAAAAAGTGATGAAAAAAAGTAGAAAAAGCACCACAACTACTGATACGAACCACTTCAAACTCCGAGCAAGCCCGTAAGCTAATAAATTGACTGATTGATTTAATTGTTTAAAAGTACAAATTCTTCAACTTCAGAAATAAACGAAAACTAGAACCGATTTTCCTTCTTTTTTCTTCTCAGACAATTATTTTAATGAGTAGAATACTTTTAGGAATTAAGTAGCCTCCAATTGGGTTAGTAAATAAGTGAATAAGCACCACTTCCTAAATCATAGATTTAAGTGCTTTGGAAAAGTGGTTAAGAACCACATCCTAAATGTAAAATATATTGGATTTACTTCACCAATAAAAAATCACACCTTATTTTAGAGTTTCTATAGCAAATAAAAAGTAAATCTTATTCACTCACGGGTTGACAAAAACAAACCACTTCGCTCCAATGACACCCTAATGTAAAATTCACTACTTTTTGCTCGGAGTTCGAAGTGCTTCGTATTAGTAGTTGTGGTGCTTTTTCTACTTTTTTTCACCACTTATTTTGCTGGGTGGTAATGTTGCTTTCTTTTTAAATCAAATTTAATTTTAGTGATTTTAGTCGCTTAAAATTCATAACATAACAAAAACGAACATTTGCATCATTGGCAACAGCTGTAATTGATCTTTAAAATAACTTTAATGTATTAAAGAAAATTCAAAGTTTTTTAAAACAAACCCTTCCATTTTGCTTTTTAATAAATTTTTAAATAAAAATTCTTTCTTCATTTGCGAAATTTCTGAGTAATTTTTCAGTTTCGTATATAAACAATAAACAGCTGATTATTTAATTCTTGTCCGAACTTAACCAAAATAAAAAGTTCGGACAAGAAAATTAAAAAATTACTATCAAAATTGCAAAAAAAAAAAATTATCTGAAACTCTTATAGTTAACTTTAGAAAAACAAATCCGACAAACCGACTTCAAAAAAAGGAGTTTACTTCATAACTCGGTCCATTTTAGACCGATTGTAAAAATTCTTTTTTTTTGTCTGGGAGGGTATGGCTTCCCATTGGTCCCATTTAAAAAAAAGTGGGCGGGGACGCGCCCACAATTTTTTTATTTAATTTTATCATATACTTATTTTATTGATGCGAAACCTATAAAACACCTTTACTTCTTGTAATTACACAATTTTAAAGTTGAAAAAATGGGCACCTTGAGTTCTAAAATAGACACAATCTTCCATTTAAAAAAATGGGCCGAGTCACACCCATTAAAATTTAACATTTTAGTTCTACTTTACCGATTTTAACAAGACTTAACACGCAACCTGAGCTCTGAAAAACACACAATCTTGCATTTAAAAAATGGGCAGAGGAACGCCCATAAAATTTAATTTTATATTTCACGTACTTGTGCCTAATTACGAGTGTCGTATTTCGACTACGACTACGACGATTTGGTACTAGATTAAAGAAAAAATATTGCAATGTTCTTTAGTCTTCTACAAAATCGTAGTAGTCGAAGTCGTAATACGACACTCGTGATAAGGTCCCTTATCTTCTTCTATCAGATATTTGGATTGAAGTCGGTTTTTTTTTGGCAGAAAGAATTATTTAAAAGAAAAATGTCAACCTTGAAGAATATTAAATTTATTATGTAAATTTCATGACATCTTGTTTTTAAAACACTGAGCTGAACAAATTTTCAAAATAAATTTTCATTTTAGTTTTCTCACTCCAATCCCACTGTATTTCAACGTATTCTGTGTTTATTTCTTTTTCTGTGTGGAACATTTGAAACTACAGAATCCCTAGTAAAAACAATGAATGTTACAATAAATTATCTCTAACGATCTTATACTGAAATTTATACAGGGTCTTTCATTAAGCGTTTAATATCTTTAAATTTAAATAAAACAAATTGTGTGTGATATATCATCGAAGTTTTGATTCGTTTGAAAGACCTATTGATGCCATTATATGTGAAATACAAATATCATCATACAAATGTCTTCCACGCCTTCTCTGGTTTGAGTGGATCCGAAATGTCCCATTTTCCCTGATTCTGACACATAAATCAGCCTGAATTTGACTGATGGCATAGGTTGTGTTGGCTTTGATGATGGTGGATTGGTACTCTCCCAAATTCGATAATTTTGCTTTTTGGCTTGGCTTACCCATTCTTCCAGAAATTGTCCTCATCGCAAAATGAATTAAGCGCACGGAATGTTGCCCCCCCCCCCCCTCCCGAACTTAATACACATTTTTATGAAACAATTTTATCATTTGTATGTGTCCGTCCATGGTGGTTTGGCAAAATGAATGAAACGAATAAATGACAACTAACTTGACAGCCGTGTAGGTTCAACAAGATGACCGTTATAAACTGTCAAAGTACGGACGTCCATGCTGGAAGACCCTGTACATTTTAATAGCAATAAAAAAATACCTCATCTTAACAAATCACAACATACAGACTTCACAAAAAGGAAAGACAAAAAAAAAACAATAAATCTACTCAGAATTTCAACAAAACTACATTAGAAGTGAGTAGTACATGCTAACATTGTTTAAAATAAAATGGCCCGTAAGGCAGTAAAGTTGCTTCTTGAAATTCTAACATTTGAGTATAACATCAATTAGTGTTTGTCGCTCGGTATAAACTGGTGTAGTTTTGAAGCTTATCAATTGCAGTACCTAAAGTTTGCGACAGCTTAGAAAATATAGCATCGTTAAGAACTGTGGATTTTGTATCGCAAATATTTATCAATCGCAATTCGGCTAGAAGGACCGTAAACGATTACAACCCATAAATGCTTTTATTGTCGCTACTTTTTGTAACTAAAATAGCGTTTCCCACCATTTCTTGTTTAATTTATTTGTGGTTGATTCACACTCTGTAGAGCTCTTCTTTGCTTGCATGGACCCATTCGCGTTCAATTTGTAGATATAATTGCATTTGGTACTTAAAATAATTTCCATCTGCGTTCTGTTTGTGTTTTTCCACATTTACAAAAAATTATTTAATACTTACAATTTTTTTTGACGATATTTTTTTCTCCAAATTTTTTACTTAACATTCGTAACACCTAAAGGCTCAGTTAGCCGACTGTAATGTAATGTAACTGTAACGTAGAAAACAGCTGATCGACATTTTTATATGAAAATTAGGTTACGTTACATTACATCTCTATAAAGGCTCAGTTAGCCGACTGTAATGTAAAGTAACTGTAACGTAGAAAACAGCTGATCGATATTTTTATATGAAAAGTAGGTTACGTTACATTACATCTCTATAACCATTTTCATTACTTTTCACATAACAAAATCGATCAGTTGTTTTTCTTACTGTTGCAGTTACATTACATTACAGTCGGCTAACTGAGCCTTTAACCATTTTCATTACTTTTCACATAACAAAATCGATCAGCTGTTTCTTACTGTTGCAGTTACTTTACATTACAGTCGGCTAACTGAGCCTTAAGGCAGAGTTTACATCTGGCATTTCTTGTGTGTCATTTGCACAAAAAAGCGTAACCAACTAATTACTAATGAAAATGTGTTTGATTCAGACATCTATATAATATAGGCGAACATGTTTTTTGTAACCCCTTTTACGCTGGTACCACCGCACCGATTTTAAAAAGATTTATATGGTTTTAAAGGATTTTTTATACAGATGTGCAGAATCTATATTTTATTGAAATCGGTTTCGTATTTTGGGAGCTATAAGCGTTTAAAGTTGCTACTACTACATGCACACATATTACACACGCATTTATTAGCTTACAAGTAAAAAAGAAACAAAACATGAGTGTGTGTGTGGGTTTGTAGTATTTCTCTTGATCTAACAATTTTTTTCTCTTATTTGTTGTTATATGAAAGCCATAATACTTAAAGGAAGAGAATTGAATAAATTGAATTAACTTGGTTAAAGGGATTTTGTTTGTTTTTTTAATTTCATATACATATGAAGTTTAGATACATTTTCTTTGAATCTTAAATTATTTACATTTTGATTCTAGAATACGGACGAGTGTGTCGTCCGTTTGGTATATCTAGTTTTATATAAACATATAATTTGCAAAGTTTATAAATAGAAACTTGTGTATAATTGAAAAAGAGACCAACTGAAAATATTTGTTCGAAAAACTAAAGGGTGTAGCAACATTTAATGTTATCTTATGAAGTTTTCTATTCTGGAAATAATGCTACATTTATTGAACTTTTTCAATGAAAATTTGCAATAAAATGGTTTTTTGATAAAGAGAGTTTATTAAAAATTATTGTATTATCCCTTGAAAGCGTAGATTTTTGCTTTGAACGAAGGTTAAATTGCAGTTTTTTTTTAAATAAAAAAGAGCTAAAAAAAATGTTGCACTTTTACTAGAAAAGGAAACGGCATTAGTAATAAGAATGTCTACAACTTGTAGAATTTATGGAGGTGTTCTACAAATAGTTGCATTGGAATTCGCCACGTTTTAGTAACAATATCTTCAAAAATTCTCAGTTATTTTTCGGTTTTTATAGTTCCTTTATGTTTTAGGAGCTTAAAATAAACCACAAACTTGTACAACACTCTGGCATACTTTGTATAAATTTCAATTGTTTAAAGGAATTCCACACATTTTCTCAATAAAAAATTTATTCTAATGCATTGTGTGTAATAATAATTCTTTTTTAGTGTTATTGAAAATTCTTGGGATAGGTGAAGGTCATAATTTTCTTTTCGATTTTCAACAAAAGTAATAAAACAATACAAAATCTTATTAAAATGCGTCAGTTGGCAGCTTATTTAAAAACAAACTGCTGCTGGTGCTGAAAATGGCTTTAAAACAACTTGGCAATATAAATATAAATAATAGACACATTTACGTATGTATGTATGTAAGTATGTATGTCGTACATGTACATACATACACACGTTACACATCCATATATACATATTTTGCAAAATACGCAAAATGTGGGGTTAGTCACATAACAGTATTTTCCTCCTTTTATGGCCAATAATAATGTCCTTTTCTATTTTGTATGTAAGACAGTTTCAGCACGAATAAAACTCACGTGATGCACAATAAAAATTATTCACGCAATAGAATATTAAATTTTAAAGTTGAAAAAGTTGCTACAATCGCTAAAAAAAAGTGATTTCCACCGAAATTCGCCAATTTAAGCAAAAATTAAGGCATATACAGTACTGTGCAAAACAAAAGCAACACATTCTGCAAAAATAAATGCAGACGATTATTTCCGAATATACATCATATGTGACAAAAACTGTGACCATAATTTATTTGTACTTATGTGCACTATGTAGCGTATTAAATAAAATCTTGGTTAAAAATACTGGGTTTTCAAAAGTTGTATAAAATAGTCCAGGCTTTCATATGGAGCTGTGCATAACAAAAGCAACAAATGAATACTTTCGTATAATCTTTAGTTTCTTTTCATAACACGTGTATTTCAACGCTGGATTAATTCACAAATATTATTTATTATGCACTATGGAATACATTTCGGCTGAGTTAATAGAATTTCGAAGTATTTGTTGCAATTTTGGAACCATTTTCCGAAAACACTCCTGCACCATCTTGCAATGAGGTTTTCAATGGCGTTGATTTTCTTGCTATTTTTTGCCCAACCTCCAAGTATGTTATGGACTACTACCACATTGAAACATCCGTAGAAGTGTCATATTCCACTCAAAATGCCTAATGAACTTTACTTCAAGTATTTTTTTTTTAACAAAATTTGTGGAATGGTCTAACTTTATATGTCGGAAAACAAAACATCACCATCACCTAACCGCTGTTATGCTTAAAACCCATTTTGATATTTCGTAGCGAAAACTGTTTGCTAGGCAAGAGGCGAACTTAAGATATGATATACCAATTTGTTACATAGAATTTGAATTATTCAATAAATAAATCGGTTTCCCATTTTATTATGATCCAACTAGGATGTGTTGTACTGAACTCTATTTTAAGCATATAAAAGCAATAAAATTTTATGAACTAAATATAAGATTTACCTGTCTTTCTTTTTGGAAGGATCTCTTGGTCAACTATGGTATTTTCTTAGTCTGTAACTTTTTCAATTGCTTTCTCTGACACGGTTTCGAGTTGTACCATAATGCTCACTTAAATTTGCAGATATAATAACCTCATTAGAAACAGTAATAGAGCTTTTTGGATTATGTGAAATACAATTTTCTATCATAAGCTGCGGAAGTTTTTCGCGGTCGTACACAAAACTGCTTAATACGTAATTATCCTGCCGACCTACCCATCGGAAAACTAGGGATATATTTTTATTACACTTATAAGTGACTAACAGCCAATTTCTATATGTTTCTAGACCCTTAACTTTTTAAAGATTCGGATGTACAGCAATATCTACTCTTTCCCATTCTTGCTAGGTCAAGCAGCACCAACAATATTTAGAAAGGTATTTTAAAATCTAATATAATTAATAATAAAAACTATTAAGCCTGTTGGACTTCGGAATTATAGCGCTATATCAGAGAGTTTATTAATGATCGTGACATTCTCTATTTTGTTGCTATTGTTCTGCACAGTCACGATACACGGGTTTGAGAATATAAGTTATTTTATTTTTCAGGATATATCAATATTGAAAAATTTAAATGCGAATACGTTTTCTAGTATGATTGCTTACAAAAGTATGTAAAAAGGGCTGCTTGAAATAATCAAATATCCAAAATATTACAAATTTAAGTCAAATAGGCATTTTGTTGCTTTTATTCTTCACAATACTGTATGTATGTATATATAAAGATAGGTCTAAATTTTGCCATGTATAAACTACAAACTACTTTTATCAAATACACCTTTTACACACACAAAGTTTACTTTGCAGAGGGAGGAATACTTTCTCTTTCGGTCTTTCTCCCAGCTGAATTAAGACGTTTTAAAGTGAACTTTGTGGTGTCTAAAAAGGGTATTAGTTTTGAAAATCTATTTAACTAACTTTTCTGTGATCTAAATTCAGCTCATCTGAATTCCTTAGAAGAATTAAGTGTAGATATACATATGTATAATAATATTACATAGTTCAATTCTAGAATGGATTATTATACTCCTATTTAATATTCAGCTTAGTTAAATTTGTTAACATTTTTATTACAATATTTAATGCTTTATTTTTTCCAGCATAATTTTTTTTATATTATTTGGAATTATTCACATTGCATTCAATTCAGCTCAGCTGAATTAAAATTTTTAATGCATTTTGCTATTCATATTATATATTATTATGATTCATATCAAGTTCGTCATAAAAAAAGATTTCAGCGCATAACTTTCAGTTTTTTTTGCAGGCAGAATTAGAATTTAGTTTAGATGTAAAAAATAATAATATTAGCTAAGAACCTAGACAATTCAATTCAGCTAAACTAGATTCACTGAAAATTTTTATTAAAATTTATTACATATTTATTTGTTATTTATTGAAAATGTTTATTTCTTGTGCTTGAATTTTTTCTATTATTTGGAATTATACTGAATACAATCAATTCATCTCAGCTGAATTATGATTTTTACTAATTTTACTAAGTAAAATTTAAAATTCTGCCAGAATAGCTGAATTTGGCCCATGTAATTTTCAACACAATAATAAAATGAAAATTTCATAGCTTATTATGAAAAGGCATTGCATTCAGCTCAGCTGAATTACATTTTCTTAACAGAATTTAGTATAGCTGGAAAAAAATAATAATATTAGTTACAAAAATAGACTTAAAATTCAATTCAGCTAAGCTAGACTTACTAAAATAATTTTTCATAATTTATATTTTTATTTATTTTTTTCCTAAATTTGTTGTATTTTTTATAATTATTCACAATTTAATCAATTCAGCTCAGCTGAATTATAATTTTTTTACTTAGTTTGCCATTCAACAATAAAATAAAAATTTGGTTGTGCATTTAGCTTAGATGAATTTCTTTACCTCAATGGAATTCAGTACAGCTGTAAGAAATAATAATGTAGTTGAAAAGAATTGAACTTAAAATTCAATTCAGCTAACCGGATTTAGTTAAAATTTTAGCATATGATATTGTATATTTTTTTTTTGCTTAATTTTCTTATATTTTTGGGTTTTGTTCACATTTCAATCAATTCAGCTCAGCTGAATCATAGTTTTTATTGTGCATATGATTTCAAAATTTGTTCTAAAAACTGAATTCAGCACATATGTAAGCTTTAGTTCTTTAAAACAGTAATAAAATTAAATGTTTATTGTGCATCCTGAAAAAGTATAGATCATTTTGTTGTTAATTTTTTCTTTAAAAGACAATTCAGCTAGCTGATTAATAAAATAAACCTTAAAAAATCTGATATTTTCTCGTAATTATATTCTTGAATATCAATTCAGGTAGCAGGACTTGGTTAAATAAAATTGTTATTTAATAAAGTTTTATGGTAATGTATAATTTTCTATAAATCAAATATTTAAATTTTTATGACTGAGAAAAAACATTTGGCCACGTGTTGTTTTAATTGATTTAAATTTTCTAACGGCAAAACTTTGGTCAATAATTAAAATTGATTACAAGTTGAAATATTAAAATTAAAATTATTTAGCTACTTATAAACTTGTAACATAAAATATTAATTATAATTATTATTTCTACCCCTTTGTGTTGATATTAATGAAAAAATGACAGTTGCTCTGCCGGCGTCATATTACGAGTTATGACATAAAATCATCAGGTGTGGACACTATGTTAGTCAAATCGTATCGTCTTACTTTTGCAGTTGCCGTATTGCTTAAGTTAGCATAAAGGCGAATTGATACCAGGTGGTCTCGATTTGCAACTCTGTATATTCGTCTTGTATATTTGTTAGTGTGATGCATTAAACAGATTCACCACAGCAAGCTACCGACTACCAAATGTCAAGGATAGAATACACATGTTTATATGAGAATAATTCTTTTGAAGCCAGCAAGGCAACAGGGCGACAGGTTGCTGTCTATGCTGATTTTGTCGTTGTAGTCCAATTACACTAATTTCTATTTCTTTGGCTACAATGAGAAAATTCAGTGTTGCCAGTATAATACAAAATGTTGAATGAATGTTTTTGTACAATTATTTCATATTATTTAACAGAAATAATATCCAAAAATTGATGTAAGGAATAAATTGATTCATTTTTGTACTTGTACGTGAAATAAGTACATTTTAAAAGAGTAATTAATTTTTATAAATGCAAAATATATAAAAGTGGCAATACTGAACTATGTATTTGTACTTGAATATGAGCTGCAGATGGTGCTGCTACCGTCTCCAAAATAATTAAGTAGCCGGCTACGAAGCGACAAATGCTGCTAGCGGCATTTGAAGTCGTGTGTTTGTGTAGCCTGCTGTGGTGAATGTGTTTAATGCATTACAATTGGATGTGTATATGATCTACTATTTAGAAAACAGATGGTTGCTGTGAAAATTTGGAATACGAGAAGTGTAGTTAACAAATTACAAAATTACTGTCATATCTGAGCAATATATATTGTCCCATAACTGCGAAAAATAGCTTAAGCGATATAATATACGAACCAGTGATCTGCATGATTACAAATCAAACGGCTTAATTTTGAATTTTCTAAAATGAATATTGAGCTAGCACTTAACATTAAAATAATGAATGATGCTATTGCATGATACATTTTAATGCGACTGTTGTTAATAAATGCGCGCCACTGCTTGCAATCTCTATTCATTCATATGATTCACTAAAGCAATGAATCAGATGATTGTTTTGAATACATCTTAAAACCCTTTCTGACAAATATGGTTTTATGTAATATAAAATAAAATAGCTAGGCACATTTTATTTATAAATTATATTAATACGAGAAAAACTATTAATTAATACGCCATGTTTTATTAATCTAGTCAACATGCTTTTGTGAGTTAAGGTAGAATTAGTAAAATCGTATCATTCTACTTTACAGCTTGCCGTATCGTTCAACTTTGTGCACAAGTTATAAAAAATGTAACAGTTTGCATAGCACATTTTTTTGTCTGGCATTAAATACGGCGTTTTTGACATTCGCTACAGAAAAATCTGTTTTCTGCAGATTCCTACGTCAGCAGTGCTACCACCACATATTTTATAACTAGTAACATGCATTGTATATCGTACGGTTTTTGTCAGCTGACACGCAACATCACGATACGATTTTACTAATTCTACCTTTATTTGATTGCTATACAAAACAATCAAATGACAGTAAGAATTTTTATTGATATAATAACACATATCAAAAAAAGAGAGTGAGTTAATGATAGTCAGTTCAGTTGTTACCCCCATACCTAAATAAGAGGGAAAATCATTGCGTTAGCAGCAGGGTACGTATTTTCAGTACAATCAAAAAATATTTTTACATTCAAATGTACTAAAAATGCGTACCCTGTTGCTGACGCAACGCTTGCCTCTTATTTAGGAATGAGGGTTAGAAAGGTAACAACAATGCTTTGAGCGGAGTTGAACCGGCAACCTTAGGACTAATAAACTAACTCACTTACCTCTCAGCTAAAGAGCAACACTTTATTAAATACGCAAATGATGAATACACACAAAACATGATTTCTTGTTTCTTCTATATGTGGGCATTCCGTTATCATATAATTTAACAAATACTTTTGTTAAGTAGTTTAATTGACTACAAAATTTAAAATTTGTTATATCAATAATGATCATTGTTAATTTTTAAATTAAATATTAACAATTTATTTTGTTGGTTGCATTTCGATGATATTTTTTTCTGTGTATGGTACGATATCATTGTGCTTGATCTTTATTGACATTTTCCAACATGTTCGCTTGCAACATGCTGCTTGCCGTTTTTGTTTCCACTTCCTTGTTTGAAACACGTTTCGAATTTCGTCTCCAAATATGTATTTGATTTTGTTATTACTTTGTATTTTTTTATTAATTTAGTTGCATTCTTTGACTTTGTATTTGAAAATGCATTTAATTTTTTGCATGTTTAATTTTTTGTCTGATTTCTTGGTCATGTTCCGTTTACTTCTGTCGATAAATTGTTCTTTTTTTATTTTATTTTGTTCTTATACTCAGAATTCTATTTGGGTCAGTTCTTTATGACAGACGTAAAATGTTTGCGTTTGAATAAAAAGTTATGCTTTTAATAATTAATGCAAAAATTCTTAGTTAATTGTTTTTTTTTTGTTCTTCTTAAACACAGAGACTTTGGTGTGGAACGAATGTATAAATAAATATGTAATGCATAAAAAAATATCCGGTATACGAGCATTAATAAATGTGCATATGTACATGCATAGAAATGTTGCTTTTCAAGTCAATCAGCAACTTTGTATAAAAAAGAAAACTATTTTGTTTTATATAACTAAACAGGTTAAATTATAAAGCTAATTTATGATAAAAAAAAATAGAAACTCTCACACATATGGAGTAGGTTAGATTAAATGACACATAAAAGTATATATGCAGCAACTCTCTTATGAACTCGATGCGATCGGACACCTTTTGCCAATTTATTACAGCTAGAAATTAGGTGCAGTTATGCCACTTAAGGCTGGGACTCACTATTCTTATACTCCATCATTTCCAGGGATGTATTTTCTCAAAAGTCGCGCGATTGTGTAAAATATTGAATAGGTTAAACCACAGTGTCTGCCCTGCATTCCCGTCTTTCACCTCTCCCTGGCAAGATATTCAGTATTTATTTATTTGTTCATATTGTAATACAAAAGCCCAGAGGCCAAAAAAAACATACTACATAGTTCAATACTGAGTAAATAATTAACATTATTAATATATAACATATTAATATGTATATTCAATAAAGATTAATTAAATATTTCAAATTGAATAATTAACAATATTCATAAAATTCACTTAAACTAAATAAAAAAATTGAGATCATATATATTCATATAATTATTTATAAATATTACATTTATTTACATTTGGTGGCTCCCCAGCCAGTAAATATATTAAAATTTTTCAAAATTGATAAAAAAACAACAATTTCCGGGTATCATTAATGACAGCAAGACCTCATCAAAAAGAGAACAAATTAGTTATTTGAAAAAAATCATTAAATTTGAGCCGAAACACATTATTAGAGTGTGAAAAAACACGCAATTCATGCGGTAAAGAATTCCAATAGCGAGCGACCCTGACAACAAATGACCTTTCATATAAAGAACAGTTTATTTTAGGTACTAGTATCTGTTTATTCCTAGATGAACGTGAGAACAAGAATTTATCACATAAAGGTTTAGGTACGCCAGTTTTAAAGAATCGATAAAAAAAGATTAATAGTAGCAGTAGCACCAGAAACCACCTCAAGGCCATATAAGTTCTGGGGCATCATAAGGGCATGTGCTAATCTATGCTTAACATTAATAGGTAAATATATATTAGTTGAATAAATCCTACGCAATGTACCTGAGACTTTGCGAAGAACAGATTGAAAATGCGGTTCAAACGATAAGCGATTATCAATAATGATTCCCAAGCATTTGTGCTGACTGACAATTTCTATAGGAGAATTTCGAATACACAAATTAAGGCCAGGAAAGGTATCAGGCGATAAACTAAAGAAAATAGCTTTAGATTTGGAAGGATTTATAGATAAGGAATTAAGATCTGACCAAATAGAGATTCTTTCAAGACAGTTATTAATATTAGGTTCTAATACATCAGCGAAGTCACGATCAGTACTAAACAGAAGCATGATGTCATCAGCAAACAAAAAGGTCTTACAAATACTAGAATCTAAATACTCATGAAGGTCATTAACATATAATAAAAACAAAAGGGGACCCAAAACAGATCCCTGCGGGACACCCGAAGTAAGAGAAACAGTACGAGAAACTCTGCCATTCAGATCCACAAATTGTTTTCTATCAGACAGATAAGACATAATAAGTTTACAGGCTGATCTAGAGAAATTAAACTTTTTCTTGAGCTTAATAATCATAGTAGAGTAACATAAAGAGTTAAAAGCTTTAGTTAAGTGAAGGGAAGTAAGAATTAAGTAAGTAAGTAAGTAATTTACTATGATTAAAGCAATTCCTAACAGTATTGGTTAGGTTAACTAGGAGGGAGGTAGCATTATGTCCATAGCGAAAGGCATATTGGGAATCAAAAATTTTATTCTTAGTGAAAAAAAAGCATTTGTTCCTTAATAATATGCTCCACAAACTTAGATAAGGCAGGAAGAATGGAAATTGGTCTTAAATCATCAGGGCTATTAACTCTACCAGACTTAGGGATAGGCACGACTCTAGCTATCTTCCATACATCGGGAAAAATAGACTTATTTAAAATATTATTAATTAACTGTAGGATAATGTCAGAGATATAGGGATAAACAAGCTTAAGAAATGGAATTGGGATGTTATCAACTCCAGAAGATTTGGATTTCACCTTATGGAAGGCCTCTAGTACCTCTACTTCAGTAACACATCAAATAGAAAAGAACCCATTTATATCGTAGAATGTATCAATGTCAACATCAGGAGTTTGGGCAGAAACTGAACTCCGCGCGAAGAATCCATTTATAATATTTACGTCACCTTCAATGTGAGTATCATTTGAATTGCAACACCCAGACCTTCTCAAAAACTTCCAAATGCCGGACGAATCAAGACCCCCAAAAAATTTCGAGTAATACCTCCTTCTTTCTCTTCTAATGACAGACTTTGATTTGTTCCTAAACTTGCAAAAAAAACTTCCATTTATATTGAGATGGATCAGATTGATAGGGGGAAAAAGCCAGATCACGAAGAGACTTAGCCAACACAACTTCTCTAGTCTTCATCCAAACGTCGTCATTTGTTGAGTGAAATACATGCTTCCGAGGAACATACGAGTATAAGGTTTGAATAAGAGAATCAAACAATAAGAATTTGTTATATATATAATAATATATGTGTATGTAAATATATAAATCAAGATAAAAAATTCCATAAAGGGATAAATAAACCAAACCTTAAAAAAATGAAAATGAATAAGATACAAATCATTCAGCAACAGATCAGGTATTTCTAATGAGCTGCACATCCAGCCAGATCATGGACTTCAGTTTCATTACCATTCAGCATAGTAATTTTGGCCACCAATTTATCAGCACTAAATAATTTATATTTTTTAATAACTTTGTCTTGTAAAAGATCTACTAGATTTACTAGCTAGCGGTGAAAAATGGTAATTTAAGAAGACACGATTTTCGAATTTTTTGCTACTACTTTGACCAGCCACATCATCTCCATCATCATCAATTACATCACATTTCCTTAGAGATCGAGTTTTAAAATACTGTTCCATAATTCTATCCGGAAGAAAAATGTCATTGAACTTAACCAGGATAAGATTTTTTTTTGTTAATATAGCAGACATGATTAATGTCATATCTTTCAATATGTAAGTTATAAAATGATCCCATAGCTATAATCACAGCGACCAAATCTTTTAACCGTTTAGGTAATCCTCGAATGATAATATTACCTCTATTAAGCCTTCTTTGTAAAATATGATTCTGAATTTCCAGATCTGATATTTTAGAAGAGATGGTCGACTGAACAAGATTAATCCGTTTATTGCATTCCAAAACATCAGTTTTTATTTCATTCAAGGTCGAAGACATTTGAGATTTTATTTCAGCAACAGCATCAGTAAAAGCAGCTTTCATAGTTGTTGAGTCCTCGGTGCTCTTATTAATAAGAGAATCAAATTTTAAGGTTATGTCACGAACTTGATCGACAAGGGTTTTATTACTGCCAGCATTATCCAAGCAAATGGCGCACACAAAAGAGAGGGATCTATTATCCTTAAGTACCACTATCAGTCACTTGCGTACAAGATGTATGATTCCATTGTGAGCACATCTTGCATAGGATGCTTCCTTGTTTCCCGATGGATTCATTACAAATACCATATTTCTATGATTTAGGCGCCATACTTATTGCAGAAAAAGGCAGATTTAGCGAACGTGTATGAATGTATGTATGCGTGTATGCAAGCAACACGTGTCTGGATTTACAGGCAGCCCACAGAATTAAATCAATACACAAATCCTTAATTTTTATAAAATTATTTGTCTACAGGGATTTCCAAAAAGAAAAAAAAAAATGCACAACAAGAAATGTTTTTCAGAAAATATTTCAATTATTCAGCACAGCACAAGTAAAATAAAAAAATTTTATTAGCAGCCAAAAAAAAAAAACACAACTACTCAGTCATGGTGTTGCCAGATTTATCGCAACTTTTTGGTATAAATATAAAAAATAAAAAAATTTTATCAAATGAACTGCACAAATGGTTTCTTTTTTTGTTGTAAAAAAAAATCTTATGTCACAGATTTATTGGTCTGCCCTTAACACGTTTATTTCAATCACCACAAACAAGCCTTTTTGCAATCAGCATGCAGACAATTTTTAAATCTTCTACCCACGTATTCAATCTTTTGAATACAGTCTCCTTCTGGTTTTTTCACTTTTAGCAGAAAAAATATGTATGTACATACAAAAATTAATGTTACTTTTCTGTAAAAAAAAAAAATAACATAAGAGGGCAAAACCTTTTGAAAAAAGAATTTGTTGTTGTTTATTTGAATCGTCCAACCATAAGATCGTGTTAACAATACGTATTTCTTTCCATTAAGCAATAAAATACCTACCAACAATGCTTGTAACAAACAGCTTTGAGAGTAGACAAATAAAATAAACCACTCTTATGCATGAATATTTTCTCTGTTCATACAAAGAAACTTCCTTCTGTGAGTGATACCGGTTTCTTGTTGGAATTTTCTTTATAAAAATTAATTAAATGATT
The DNA here is from genome assembly GCA_949987645.1 of Tachina grossa. NCBI lineage: Eukaryota > Metazoa > Arthropoda > Insecta > Diptera > Tachinidae > Tachina > Tachina grossa. The sequence continues at coordinate 158,501,123 of OX465275.1, forward strand.
ATAACACTAGAATAAATTAAACAATTTTGGTGACAGTCATTGTTTGATTTATGTACAAGAAAGTTAAATTTTTAACATTTTACAATCTAAATAAAGAAGTTCGTTTATAATTTGGATACGGTATGCTTGTTAACTTTTATAAAAATGATGATCGAGATTTGATGATGCTGTTAAGCAGCATTTCTAGAACGAAGTTTACTTTGGAAAAGGAAAAAGAGCTCCCATGCTCTCTTATTTTTTTTATATAGGGAAACCCTATCCGCCGCATTGGGTGCATTCATAAGACGTAACTGTTGCGCAACTGTTGAGTGTTTGTCTTAGAAACGCATAGTTGAGTAGTTACGATCCACTCAACAGTTGAGTAATTTTCCATCATAAAATTCCAAATATTTTTTAAATTTTACATTACAAATGCGATGAAGTAACGAAATAAAGATATAAATGAATCCCTATGTTCTCGGACTATAAGGTCGTTGAATTTGTGGCTCGATTATGGATGGCAACCGAACTTTGGTTGCGTAGTTAGTTGCCGAAATGGTATTACGGATGGCAACTGGCAACCAACATCTGGTAATTGCAGTTGCCATATTGGCAACCACAAATTTGTAGTTGCTGCGTAGTTTTAAAAGCAAAAAATTGGAAAAATTAAGAAGTAATTGTAATTGCAATATTATTTTTATTTTCGACTTTCTAGTATGCATATTTAAAGAAAATATGCATTAAAGCTAAAAAAAAGAGATTGTTAAAACTTATTTTAGTAAATAACATATACCCACAGTAGATGCTGTAATTCTAAAGAGCCGTCTAATACATTCAACATTTTGTACTTTCTTTTCTTCATCAAAAATTAATTCCACTTAACTAATCATTTTTATGATCAGTAATGTTTTAAACACTTACTTAATAATTTTCTTTTTTAGAACTTGTATTTCTTATATTTTAAATTTTTGTTAATTATTTTCAGTTGCCATACTGTCATAATCGTATTTTCGATAACTTTTTGGCAACTGGAGGAAGTTGCCATACATAATGCCAATTTTAAGCTCAGTTGCGTTGCTAGTTAACTCGGCAACTGAAGTTCGGTTGCCATCCCTAATCGAGCCATTGATTTTAGTAGAACACCCTCAATGGCAATTCCGGATAGGGACTATTGGGTCAAATCTGATAAGCTATAGGAGAGTAGTGCGGTCTTTATAGATGGGTAAAAAATGGGGGAAGGCATATGTGCTGGGGGTCTATTCTGTAATTCGATACGAAAGCAAATGCTTTCGAATTCGTATATTATTAACATCAAAATTCGAAAGAATTTTCTTTCGTTTCGAAATACAGAGTAGACCACCTGGTTCTATATCTCGGGAACGAAAATTCGTAGTTTTTTAGACTGTCCAATGAATTCTGCGTTTTCCAAGCCGATATCTTGCCATCCCCAGGGCCACGCAATAAGTGGTTGACGTTCTACGTCGACATCAGGGCAGCACTAAAAGTATTGAAGGGATACAATGTCAAATTGAAAATTGTAAGTGATTTTAGAAGAGCCCTCAAATTGCTTATGGACAAATATAGTGTTACACTATGTTGGGTTCCTGACCATAGCAGTGTTGAGGGAAATGAAATTGCCTATGATCTGGCAAGAATAGAGTCTTCGTTAGATTATTACTGTGAAATTACTGATAGGTCATTACTACAATGAATTCAGTAATTGGGTGGAGAGCAAGACTAACCGTTCATGGCGAAGTATGGTGGATTGTAGAACATTGAGGGCTATTTGGCCAAAACTTGATTCAGGAAGATTCAAACTGATAATGTTATTCGCTGTCAGTTGAAGTAAAAATATAAAATCACAAGCTCAAATTCAAGTTTTTCCTTATTATTCTTTGTACTTTTCGCTTATTTTCACAATTTCTATACATGATATTGAGTTAAATGTTGATTAAAATACAGATGGAGACAATCGTAAAAAAGAAATTACGTAACAACATTATCTTTACCGCAAACGAATAAATATGTCAATAAATATTAAGATTTTCGGTTCGCAAAAAGTTACTGAATCCAGGTACTGACTAGTAGACTTGTGCTGTAAAGGAACGAACAAGTTACATTGAACTATTCCCATAGGTGAACGATGTGAACTAATTCAGTCTAGTTGTTCCTTTTTGTTCTTTTGGTCTTTCTTGTTCTTTTGGCCTTTCTTGTTCTTTTGGTCTTTCTTGCTATTTTGGTCTTTCTTGTTCTTTCGTTCGTTTTTTTTTTCTTTCGTTCGTTTTTGGTCTTTATTTCGTTTTTTTTATCTTATTCTCTGTTCCTGACCAATACACATGCAAACATTTCATTTCCAAGAGACAAATTCGTTTATTCGTGATGGTTTACATCCAAAATTTATAAAATTAACACTACCATATACACTTGCTTTTTTGTGCATCTTTTCAATACAATTGTTACAAAGTCTACGTTCCCTACATTGTGGAAGCATGCTAAAATAATACCGATCCTAAAACTTATCGACCAATTGCAATCCTTTCATTTTTATTAAAGGTTTTTGAAAAGTTATTACACACACAGATAAGTCGTTTCATATTTCAAAATTCAATGCTAAGTCAAATACAATCTGGCTTTAGGCCAAAACATAGTTGCATTACTTCTCTAATCGATGTGTCTGAGGAAATAAGGTGCCAAATTGATCAACGCCAAATGATGTCATTCCTGATTCTTCTTGATCATTCTAAGGCATTTGATACTGTCCATCATTCTGTTTTATGCTTTAAATTAAAATATATGTGTAATTTCTCTGCGACTGCAATAAAACTACTCTCATCTTATTTAAATGATCGAAGCCAGTGTTTATCATAAAGATAATATATCGAGTAGTTGCTATATGCCAAGAGGTGTACCCCAGGGTTCAATTCTTGGGCCACTCCTATATTCTATTTATGCAAACGACCTTCCAGTACAAATAGAACATTGTAAAATACAAACGTATGCTGACGACGTGCAATTATTTATAAGTTGTAACATTTCAGATGTAACAAACTGCATAAACTTATTTAATCATGACTTAAAAAAGATTCATTTATGGGCATCTGCAAACGGTTTAAGCCTAAACCCAAAAAAATCGGTTGCCTTGATAATTTTTTTTGTATGAAAATTTGTTTGTTAAACGTTTTTTAAACTTAAATTATTTTTTTCTGAATATGGCCTCAAATAATTAATTTTATGTTTAATTTTATTCTAATTTTTCAATTTTAAACACATATCTTTTTTTTGTTTACAAAAACATACCTACATATCGTCACCTTAAATGCAAACAGACGTAACTACACAAAAATTCGAAATTGAGTTTTTGATTGATTATAGTTCATTTTATCAAACTACATGTTCACGCAAATATTTAGAGCTCTGCGATGAGAAATGACGATTTTATTAAAGAAATTCAAACGGACGTAATTACGAATGCATCTAAAGGCCGTGATACACTATCATACAAAGTCGTGCGATCTACGAAAATGTACAACATTGGTGTGAAATTGTTATTGTCTTTTGAAAATTTTCATAAACTCCATCACACCAGCGTTGTACTTTTTCGTAGATCGCACGACTTTGTATGATAGTGTATCACGGCCTTAAGCATAAAAGCTTAAATATACTTGAAAAGGAAATCAATGTTTAAAAAGATATAAGCATCCATACTACAAGTAAATTTCGAAGAAAATTTTCAAGAATACTTTATTGTTACTGATATTGTATAGTTTTTTTTGTTTCTCTTGTAAAATATATAAAAGTGTAGTTACATACGTTTGCATTTAAGGTGACGATATGTACATACTCGTATGTATGTAATAATTTTGTTTTAATAGCCAATTCAGATAAATTAGCGATAATTTGTTCTCAAAAAATTCAGTAAGATTCAGAATGGAACAAATTGGTTCGCTCACAAAATTTTGTATATTTCAATCAATATTTGAGCGCGAATCGTGAATGTGAGTGAGAGCGAACCTCGATATTTTATGTTTTTTTATTTCATATTATTTAATTACACTATGGAACATTTTTGGGATTATTGTCTGGGGGGTGAGAAATTCCAAGTCAGGGTTATGGTACTAGGTCAGTATAGTAAAACCCTCAAAGGGTTTGGCGTTCGTATGTGTCAGTTTTTTTTTATGACCTTTTAAATTTTTTCCTTATCTTGATGTTTTTTCGCTTAGTTGTAACATTTTGGCAAAAACGTAGTTTAACATAACTCGAGAACCACTTGTCCGATTTTGATGAAACAAACTCAAAAAAATTTAGAATTACAATTTCTTTAATCCGTTCATATAACGTTTTTCTTTATAATCAACAGTTTTGCCGGTAAAAATAAATTTGTGGAGGCAAAAAAATATTTTTTTGCCTAAAAATTAAATTTTTTTTTTAAATTCATAAAAAATCCAAAACGGAAAAAAGGATCAAGTGTTATTAATTTCGTGTAAAGTCACATAACCTGTAAACAAAATGCGACATAGATCATAGAAATCGATTAACGCGTTCTGCTTTTATTTACAATTAAGTGAAGGTATTCCATTTTGACAAGAATATTGATATTTGTTTTTATTCAAAAAAGTGTCATTTATCGCCTTTTTTATAAATTTTCCCCAATAACTCCAGACTTCTGGCCATAAACTACTAAAAAAATTAAGTAAACATTTTTATAATTTTTTATTTTTATTTTATTTATTTATTTTTATTTATTTTAATAAATATTGCCTAGACTGTGAACATTACAGAACCAGTGTTGCCACATCAATATTTCTCTTTTAGTACAGTAGAAAAATATGAGAGAGTTCGGCTTGTGAGTGTCAATGTTTTCTCTAAATAATGTTGTGCATATCTGGAGCAAATTTTTGAAATTCATACATTTACCTAATTGTGAATAAATGAGAAACGCGTGCATAGATTTTCATGATCTATCTATTTTTTGGCTCATGAGTTATGTGACTTTACGCGAAAGTAATTAGTTTTGGCACTTTTTTCCATTTTGGATTTTTTATGAATTTAAAAAAAAAAATATTTAAATTTTTAGGCAAAAAATACTTCTTTCCCTTCATACATTCATTTTTAACTTCGAAAGTGTTGCACATATAGGAAAACGGTATAGAAACAGATTAGAGAAATTGTAATTCTAAATTTTTTTGAGTTTGTTTCATCAAAATCGGACAAGTGGTTCTCGAGTTATGTTAAACTACGTTTTTGCCAAAATGTTACAACTAAGCGAAAAAACATCAAGATAAGGAAAAAATTTAAAAGGTCAAACCAAAGCCAAACCCTTTGAGGGTTTTACTATACTGACCTAGTACCATCACCCTGACTTGGAATTTCTCAACCCCCAGATTGGCTGTTGTACTGTGAAAAAAAATTTAAAAGGTCAAACCAAAGCCAAACCCTTTGAGGGTTTTACTATACTGACCTAGTACCATCACCCTGACTTGGAATTTCTCAACCCCCAGATTGGCTGTTGTACTGTGTTATGGTTGCACATGTATGTAAGTATGTGTGTAGCTGTGTTTTAATGAATTTTTTATGACGTTTAGATACATTTTCTTTGAATCTTAATAAAATTATTTACATTTTGATTCTAGAATACGGACGATTGTGTCGTACGTTTGGTATATCTAGTATTAATAAAGCTTTCTTCTATCAAGAGGTGAGCTAGCACGCCATTACGTGAATTTTTTTACACAAGATGAAATATGAATTGCCGGGGGATTCTGTTATTATTAACTGAATAAATTAATTTTTTGAGTTATGACGTTATTATATTAATAGAGCGATATGTACTTATGTATTTTCAATAGAAGACAACTAATATGTTAAATTTTATCAAGTTTGTTAACAATGTGGTAATACATTTTTTCAACGATAGTATCGCTATCGAGAAAAAACTATCGATAGTCTAATAAAAACAAAACCATCGATACTATCGATAGTACTATCGATAGTTTGCCAGCTCTACTAAAAGTTATTTGTTACCAACCCTAATGTACGGTTGTGAGTTGTTTGCAAGCTGTGCTGCTGTACATAAGTAGGAGAAGGCTAAACGTGACATATAATAACATTGCAAGATATGTATATGGTGTAAGGCGATAGCGCTGATTTACACGGGCATAACTGTGCTGTCATAACATGCCAGTTTGTGGGTGATAGAGGCAAAGAGAGTGGTTTTGCGGTTCGCATAACTTTTCAACCAGCTTCAACCCCGCATTAGCAGCATAAAACCAATACACACACAACTTAAAAAACACCAAATGTTAAATGAATACTAAAAACACTAACACACACACAGATGTGTATACGAATACATTTTGTACCAGTTGAATTAGTCTCGTGTAATTTGGAAAAAAACAAAAATTGTGCGGCTTAAAAATTGTTCTCGTCTAAACTACCTCATACATTAGCATCTCACATTTTGCCAAACAAATGTATAATGTTACCTTTGATAACTTATTGAAGTGTCGAGTTCTGATATGTCTACACAAAATCATATACGATCATAAACCAGCGTATCTTTATGAAAAGTTTACTTTCTCCAGATCAAATAGGGGTTACAAAATAAATATGTAACATAAAATACAATAAAGCGATTTCTGAGCAACATTTTTTTATTAATTCAATCCGACTCTGGAGCAAATTACCACCCCAAATACAATTAATAAGCAATGCAAGTCGTTTTAAATCTGCGATATTCAATAATTTTTCTTGATATGTGTTATATTTACCAAATAAAATCTGTGTAAAACATTTTTAATTTTTTTCTTTCTCTTTTATTATTATTATAATTTTTTTCCCTTTTTTCAATTTTATATACATACATATATATATATATATATATATATATATATATATATATATATATATTTTTTAACTTTTTGTTTTTTATAACTTTTTATCCTTAATTAAATATGCATGTTAAAATATCTATTTGTTTGCCAAATGTCTAACCAATACTGTAACATAAGATTTATTCTTGTTGTATTGAGTGCGAAATAAATAAATAAATAAATGTAGTGTGCCTATTAAATTTTTAGCAGAATAATCAAAACAAACAACAGAAAATGTATACTTAGTGAAATATACAAGCGAGTTATACAAAATTAAAAAAATAATTTGTAGTATTGAATTAAAAAACAGATTGTGAAATAGATTATTAGAATTAAAAAAGTGATTAAAATTTGTTTTAAACTGATTACGGATTTCATTTAAAAAATTTTCGTTCAAAAATTTAAATTTTTACCTTTTACTTACTAAAAGCATACTGCGAATGAGAGCACAAAGTGAAAATAAAAATACGTATGAACAAGAAACATTTTTACTAAATTCAAAAAAAAATTTGTCGTGTTGAATATGAATCAGTATTAAAGAAGTGATTAAAATTTTCTTTCAAATGATCACTGACTTCATTTTAAGTATTTTCAATTAACAATATTAATTTTAACCATTTACTTATAAAAACTACGCAACGAATAATGTCACTAATAAGTACTAAGAAGAAAACATTGAAGAGGATTCGACGACTACAATCTATGTTCTGTTGTTCACTGAACAACTGACCGAAAAGAACAACTGAACGAAAAGAACAAACTAGTTCTAGAAAAGGAACAATCCGCAAAAGGAACAACTATGCCCAACTCTACTGACTAGCCATGTTTTAAGAACATTTTCGCAATCGCAAAGTTTACTTTGGAAAGTCTTAAGTTTATAGGAGAGAAGAAAAAAGAGCTCCCATTCTATTTTCCACTCCATTTTTTTATTTAAATAGTCCCAGTTCGCACTATGCAAGACTTATTGCTAAACTTATGAGTTTCTCTTCTTTGAGCTTTCATCGGCGTCCTCACAATGCAAGTCTTTTTTTGATGAGAAAGTAAAACGTATTGATATTACATGAAGGTGAGTACTCGTTTCTTTTCCCCTCGTCTCTCTCTCTCTCTCCTACAAACTAATCATCAGCTTAGCAATAAGACTTGCATAGCGCGAACTGGGACACAGGGAACCCTATTTAAAAAAATATATTTTCTGGTAAAACAAAGCAGCTGGAAGTAAATAAATAGCTGAATCCGTTTGGAATACGAACATATTATTATTGGAAAAATGTTTTTCGCTTTATTATTTCCTGGGTAGTATTTAGAATTCGCCCGATTATGATTGTTTTCATCACATACAAGATGAAATTTAACCAAACCGACATAAAAAAATTGTACATTCTATGTTGAAAGTCATACAATTGTAAAATTTTCATGCGTGCAATATTGTGTCAGAGAAACAAGTCGACCGGCCCGAAGCCGACGGCGCGCCGCCGCCGGTTATTTTTCTGTATATCAAGCCGCCGCCGATTGTATCGGCTCGCATCGGCTCAAAACCAGCCGAAATTTTGTATGCTCAAAAAGACAAATTTCCGAAAAAAAAATTTGAAAATCAATTTTCAGTTTCAGTTTTTATTTTCTCTTTAAATTTTCATATAGTTATTTGCGCCGCCGAAAATTCACTCGGCGCGCCGCCGCCGGTCACAAAACTACTGCGCCGCCGCAGCCGATAATTTTGCCTCGACTTGTTTCTCTGTATTGTGTCTGTTGGAGAACACAAATATTTAACCTCTAAAGCTTGGTATTGGTATTTTTTTTTGCGTGTAAGATGTGTGTACACCGTACCAGGAACTTTTCCACAAGATTTTTTCTCCGATCTGTTGTTAAAAGCAAGATGATTTCGCACGTACTACATACTCGTATGTATGTTTGTTGTTGTGTGTCCATGCCAGATCTGTTTTTTTTTTAGAACGCGCTCTACCAAACAAGGGATCATTCTGTCATTCCTTCTGGATAGAGTTGGTCGAGTAAACTGCAAATGAAAGGTATAAAGAAATGAATAAAAGTAGTTTTGCAATCACTTTTTTTAGTAGTTTGTTATTAATAACTTGACTTCTTTTTTACTCTGTACATTAATATGTACATAAGTAAGGAAGCAAGTATGTATGCATGCATGTACGTATATCTTTATGATTGAGTGTATTTTTAATTGTATTCGTACAACTACAATACCAAGGTGCTAAAATGAATTAGTCCTAAGGCCTCGTCTAGAGCCTTAAATAGGGATTACAAGTTCTGCTAGTGTAATTCCCTCCTATAGGGAAGGGAAAGTTGAAAAGTTTACTTTGCAAAATCTAAATTCAGCAGGATGCAAGAGAGGGGTAAAAATAATTTATCTTTTTTGTCTCTCCCCAGCTGAATTAAAACTTTGCAAAGTAAACGTTGTGTGTCTGAAAGCGGTCATACGTACATGTAAACATTAAAGGAAGCTCTTTGCAGATTGCATTCGGCAGGACATGTGCCAAAAATGACAAACTACGATGGACGATAAAAAAAGAAAGACTATGATCGAGTTCGTATAGTTTAATTTACAATTCCTTGAAATACTTCCAGGCTTATTATGAACAGCAACGTGTGGTTGATAAGAGAAATTTTTACAACAAAGTTGATAAATCGGTATTACGAAATGTTTGCGGTTGAAAAGAGGTATCAACCATAATTTATCAACGATCAACTACAAAATCACTATTGTGAATAGCTATCAACGGAAATTTATTCTCTTTTTTTCAACTAAAAAATGTTAGGAGAAAAATGTTCAATCGAACTTAATGATCAAACAGAACTCCGGCCAAAACACATTTTCCATACAAATTGACACAAAAAAGAAGCCCCTGAAAACAGCCGAGAGATAGAATCTATTTTATTTTGACAATGTTTTTTCTAATACTCTCCCATACAAATACAAATTCTCTCAACAATGCTGCCATACTTTCAATAAATTTCATATATTTTGTGAACAAAACTTCAAAGAAAAATAAGCACAAAATAAAATAAAATGAAACAAAATTAGATAGAATTTGAAGTTACTGCTGTAGATTTTATTGTGGGCCTTGTTTATTTGACAGCTTTTTTTCCTGAAGTTGCGGACTTAATCTGAACATTTATTTTGAAAATAAAATTTGTCTACTAATTTTTATTTTTGTCATTTGATAGCTGTTATATTTTTTCCCTTCAAAGGCATATTCACAATAACGAATACCTACTTAATTATTCACAACTTTATCAACTGGTTTTGGTAGTAACTATATCAACCATAGTTGATAATTTTTTTTTCACTTTTCAACCAGTTGATGGTTGCTGTTCATAATAAACCTGATCGTTTTGTAGACGTGTGAATGGCAAAAGTATAGTTTTAAGCACTCTTTGAGTATTGGCCATCAAACAACTGTGAACACGTACAAACACATGCGTTAATTAATACGTATAACAATAAACACACAGAATACACAGATGTGAAGAAAATGACAGGTAAAAAAAGCTACAATCAGGTTTTTTTAAATTCGTGGAAAAAAGAGAAAAGTATAGTGTATTTGATACTTTACTACTTACCAATTAACACAGCTAATAAAAAGCGTTGTAATTTTATTGCACTAGAAAGAAGAATCAAAACAAAAACGTCGACAAAATTTGAGGGAAAACGAGAAAAACAGAAAAATACCCTTATCTTCCGTCTCGTGACACTTCTGTATGTTTTGTGATAAACATCCAACAACCATACACATTTCTTAAATTACACAGCACAAACAACTATTTATAGACTGTGTGAGCTATAAGCATACGCATGAGTATAAAAATACTTATACTATTAATCAGCTATATATGCGTATATACAGGGCTATTAAATTTACAAACACACATAAAGCATGTTTCCAAACAGCCACACACACATACCCACACATTTTCCATTCTATTTTTAATACAAAAATGTATGTATGTATACGGTGGCGAATAATGAATAAATTTCCAGAGTGTCATGCGTATTTATTTTTTTGTCCGATTAAATATCCATAGCCTGAGTATAAACATATTCAGACTGTAAATATGAGAGAGAGGGAGAGTCAATGCATTTGATATTCATGTGCCTTTTTATTTTTATTTTTTTCACAAACGAATTAGATATAGTCCTGGTTGCTTGAGAAAAAATAATGGGCGCACGAATTGTTTGCACTACAATTATGATTATACGCAGTTACTAAAATTAAGACTATTTACTTATGTATATTTTTTTTTGGAGTACTCATTGTCATTCTCTGATATAGAGTGTTTTCAAGAAGGCCCATTTATTGAATGCCTTGCCATTTATATTTTTCGTGCGATTTTTGTATGAGTATGAATACTAGTGCGAGTATACTTTAGCTTCGCATACATTTGCACTTATGTTGCTCATAAGAAATAAAAAAATAAACTTGTCTCTTAGTAGTTTAAAAGCCGGCTTGTTGCTTTTCCATTAACTTTTTTATCTTTTTTTGTTGCAAAAAAAAGAACAATGACACAAGAAATGGCTAGAATATGTATGTTGAAGCAAATTATACACATATGTACATACATACGTGTATGTATGTCTCTATATATGTATGTATATAACCTGTATGTACGTACATACATTTACATAGTCGTGCATACATATGTACATATTTGCAATATGTTTGTTCTAAATATTTTAAACAAATACTCGTATTCTGGTATCGTGGAAATATTAATAAACCATTTTTCTTGTCGCTGTTATGACGCCATGCAACTAGCTAATGCCAAATGTTCAAGGTAATGGAAACATAAAAGAGTAAATGGAACATTCTCTTGGAAATTTAGAAGTTTTCTCAGACAATTTAAATTTGTATACTTATCAAAATGTGTATGTAAATATGTTTGTATTCATAAATTTATTTACTGTTAATAAATATAAATAAATAATGTTTGTCTTCAGGTTTCATGTAACTTCCGCAAGACGAATAGCTTCTCTCTGCAAGATTCTTGACTTTTTTTGCTCTTGAAGTATTGGTTTGAATTTGTAAACAGCAAAATCGTTGAGAACTAAATCTTGGGAAGTACGAGGGCGGATCAATAAGTCTGTGACTTATCGAACGTCCCTCGTAGTTATATGAAATGCAACACTGTTCCCATCAAGTACCACCTGTTAATAGACCACTGTCAAATTTTCAGCAAGTGTCGTCATTTACTTTGCGTTTAACAGCTGTTCAAAAAATGGAAAAAAGTGAATTTCGAAAAGTGAATTTCATTAAACATTATTTTTTGCAAAAAAAAAACCGTCAATCGAACCAAGGAAAAGCTCGGTAAATACTATGGGGACTTGCGCACCATCGATTTCAATGGTAAAAAAGTGGTTTAGTGACTTTCGTTGCGGTCGCACAAGTACAAATGACGCTGGACGTTCTGGACGGCCAATTGAGTCTAGTACACCCAAAAATTTCGAAAAAATCCACGATATGGTGTGGGAAGATCGAAGAGTAAAAGTGCGTGAGATTGTTGATGCCATAGGCATTTCATATGGCAGTGTGGTTTCGATTTTAAATGATCAGCTGGCTTTAAGAAACTTGTGTGCAAGATGGGTACCGCGTTTGCTCTCAATTGACCATAAACGTAAACGTGTGACAACTTCAAAGGATTGTTTGGAGTTGCGTAACCGCAATCCGAATAAGTTTTTTCGGTGTTTTGTAACTGTGGATGAAACATGGAAACCTGCTCCGAAAAAGGCCAAGGTGAGTTTGTCGGCCAATAAGGTGATGGCAAAAGTCGATTACCTTCAAAAGGAAAAAACAATAAACGCCGAATATTATGCCAAATTATTAGACCTATTTAATGAGGATTTAAAAAGAAAACGACCCCATATGACCAAGAAAAAAGTTATTTTCATCAAGATAATGCACGTGTGCAGTCTCAATAGTAAAATTCTATGAATTGGGCCATATTCTCCGGATTTAACCTTTAGTGACTCCTTAATATTTACAAACCTAAAGAAATGGCTGGGTGGAAAGAGATTTAGCTCCAACGATGACATATTGCCTATTTTAATTACCTCGAAAAATTTTTTTTTTTGAAAGGGATATAAAAACTGGAGAAACGTTGGACTAAGTGTATTGAGTTAAAAGAAGATTATGTTGAAAAATAAATTTTTGTTTTGCAAAAAAACTGTGCTTCATTCAAAAAGTCCGGACTTATTGATCCGCCCTCGTATCATTTTTTAAAAATTTATATTACAGACGAATATTGCATAGGGGAGCTATTTGCCATCGGAAACTCATTTTGACGTTGGCGTTGGCTGAAGTAGTTAGCACGTTGACTACAAAACCGAAGATCCTGGGTTCAATCCCTGTATCCGACAGTCATTAAATAACAACACCACGCATTTTTCTGATGTGCATTAGTGTCCCTTTGTTCATGTGATGAAGGCATAGTCACTGGTCACTGAACTATACGGACTTCAGCAGATGCTAATGCTAATGTAACATCAGAGCGCCCTCCTTCGTCGGTATTGTGTAGCAGAATCATCGGAGAAGTAAAATAACCAATAAAATGGCTACTAAACACAGCTTCAAAAATTTAATACGCCTCATTTGACACCAAATGCAGCGCCTTATTAAAAAGCGTGCAAAAAAAGCAGAGTTGTAAAAGAATGAAGCTTTCTTCTATCTCTTCCTTCACCACCTGTCTTCTATCACTATCCCTTTCCTAAAGAAGGTAACACCTAGTAATAATAGTAGTAGGCATTAATTGCCTGAGTGTTAAGGGGCCCATACACTACAACAGCATGCATGCGCAATGAAGTGTTTGTGCTAGCGGTTTGGTCGTGTATGGGTGTTTTGTGCGATTTTTACGGTTTGCTGTAGCGATGTCAAGTAGAGTTTGATATTTTGCTGATGGTACCAGCTCGCTGGTGTGGTATATGGTGAAATTAGCTCAGTTGAGCAAAGTTGTCATATAGCAAACATGCATTTAAGTAATATATAATTGTTGAAATATAATTTGTTTCAATGGTAAACAGAATTTTAGAACTTTAGTTATACATAGCTGCTAATTTTAACAACATACCAATAACAATTGCAGCAAAAACTGTGTCACTATTCATAACCACCCTTCCCGCAATTTTGTAAGAAATGAATATTGTACCAGCTTGCTGATATGTTGTGTGGTTCGAGCATGAATGCTCAATCGCTTGATTGTGCGTGCCTGCTGTTGTAGTGTATGGGCCGCTTAACTTCTCTTAAAAAAAAAAAAAAATTGAGTTGACATATTTTGAATATAGGCTCTCGATATAAAACTTCCGGAAGACGAAAATTCTTTACTTTTTTGCTCTTGGATTATAGTTTTGAATTTGTAAGCTCCAAAAATAGTAGAGAACTAAATCTTGGGAAGTTGGTGGGTGTGGCAGGAATTCGAACATCGGCTTGAGTACCGGTAACCAGTTTTTACAAACGAAAGTCCTGCAAAGTTTTAGTAAAAATGAAAAAAATTAAAAAAATATTTACAGTGATAAAAAAAATTAAAATAAAAAATAATATTAAAAATTGTGTTGGCCTGTCCCACAATGTCGGCAGAAAACGTTCGCTCGACAACTTTTGTTGAAACAGCAATAAAAAAACATTTGTTTTTGTTTTCAATATAAGTAATCGATCGAACATTTTCTGTCGACATCGTGGCACAGGCCATGTATCCTCATACGGTTCGCATAATTGTACCATAAATATGTACATCGGTATTCATAAACGTCTGTTCAAGTTAAATCATTATTTCAAAAGGGTTTCTCAAACAAAATTGGTACATTAAACCATGAACTAAACCTGAGAGTTAAATAACTACCATAGTGTTTAATTCGATCACAGAACATTGAAGTTTCTATAAAATAAATATATTCATATGATGCACCATTTAATACCCAAGAACCCTGCCTTACATATTCAACATACAGTCAACTCTCGATAATGTTGCACTCGTTAATTTTAAGATCTAAATCAAAGTATTATGAAAAATTTTGAGTTTTGCTTTGAGTTTTTTCAACAAAATTTCGTCTTCATTTATTTTTAACTCTCCCTTGATTTTCAAGTTATCGAGAGTTGACTGTGCATGCAAAAGAAACGAGTACCTTTTAAAATGACATCGATGGTATTACATATAGGACTGTTCTTTATATTGGTGAAATCAAAATACACATGAGGCATTATATCTTTAGAAATAAGTTTGTTTTCAGCACACTGAGTTAGTATATGCCAGCAGTAGCGAGATATTTACTTATGTACATTTCTATATATATTGTCTTATATTATCTTTTTATTAATTTATTCCAATGTACTATTTCTTTTGCATTTAAGGTTCCAAAACTGACATTTAACACATTCTTCATCACGCTCAACATGTCTCTGGTACGTGTTAAGTTGTATTTCTTTTCTATTATTATTCCTTAACATTTATTTTTGTAACATTAAAATGTCAGACATGTTACAAGTCATAAATTCGGAAAATGTCTTAAAACGGGTTAAGTTCATAAATTCTTTAAAGCAACAGATATTTTATTCATAATTGACAAAAAAGAATAATGAAAAAAAACTAAAAAAAAAATAAATGACAACTAAACAAATCCAAAATTTTTTAGCCACCAAATATTTTTTTATTTGCAAGTAGGCGACATGAGGAAAAAATTAAAATTTTAAAAAGGTTACTTTAAAATTGTAAAGTGTTCTTCTTCTCCTCAACTGCATAGATAAGGAAACATTTGATGTCACACACGCACACTAACCCCAAAAAAATATGTTGCATTAACAATAAATACATACCCTGCAGGAAATGTCACTAGTGAATCAGTACTGATTCACTGTTGGCTTTGTCGCCAGTACTACTGACTAATTATACCCCACTCAATGCTTTTTGCTATAGACATTTAACATGTGCGTGTCATTGAAAAGCAACTACTGACATTGGAACTACTGATTAGATAGTTCTTTAGGGACCACATGAAGACATTGGAAACAGATAGTCACCAGCACATTTTAGTTATTATAGTATACTTCTTTGATAATGATATTGTGTATTTTGTTCACATTTTGGAATTTTATTAAACAAATATATAAATAAGTTCAGTAAAGTGCGACTCTGACTCGCGCACGAAGGGTTCCGTACGAACACTAGATATGTAATTTAATACAAACTTCATCCTATATAATATATAGTTTTAGCATTTTTTTTCGCTTTTAGGGTCTTTTCGGTTTTTTTGTTTTGGCGGTTTTTGGGTTTTTTCGGTTTTGGCGATTTTTTTAAGTTTTGGCTCCTTTTTTAGTTTTGACACTTTATTTTCCTGTTTTGGCGATTTTTTCGGTTTTTGGCGTTTTTTCATTTTGGCGATTTTTTTCATTTTTGCGATTTTTTTTTATTTAATTTTTTTTTTTAGTTTTGGCGACATTTTCGCGTTTTGGCGATTTTTTTCGATTTTTGGCGTTTTTTCATTTTGGCGTTTTTTTTTTAATTTTTGGCGATTTTTTTTTGGTTTGGCGATTTTATAATTTTCGGTTGTTTTAGTTTTACCGTTTTTGAAAATTTCAAGTGTTTGCCTCTTAAGGTTTCCAAGATATAGCAAATTGTCCAAATTACATAGCCAAAATTGCATTAACTGATGGACCACCCTTTAATTTTAATTTTTTAAAATTTTAGTGTTAATTTTTGTAGTCTGTATAAAAATACACCAATTTTACAAATTTCAAGTTTCAATATACATATGTTCATACAATTGTATGTATATTACATGGGATTTTAACATTTTTCGTTGCTCGTTTTGGAACACCCTTTAATTTTTAATTCTCATGTATTTATACTGTGTCCAAATTTCAGGTCCGTAGCTCTTACGGTTCCTGAGAAAATACCGTGTGACGGACAGACGGACAGCGTAGCGAGGGTTCCTTTTCCTTTTCACCTTTGGTGTACGGAACCCTAAAAATGGAACTTATAACTAAAAAACATACAATAACCGGGATTAATTCATTTATTCGTTCAGCATATCACCAGCAACTAGGGGTTTTGTTTGCCATTTTAAAAGTCATTACCCTGCAGTCAGACTGGGGCCAAGTGTCTCTATGTCAACACTAAAATTCTAGTAGTAGTTACATTGTCTACAATTTCTCTGCTATTCGTCAGTATAAAAGAAATAGAGAAAACAGATGTGGTGCATTTCTGGTGGATTTTGCAACAACTTGTCAATATACATAAATTTGTATGTACGCAAGGTATAGAAATGTACCAGTAAATGTCTGGTTGGTATGTCTCCATGTTCCCATAAGAACTATGAATTCACTACCTAGTCAATTGTTTTAGTGTTACTAGTAGATTTTCAATGACAAGCACATGCTAAATGTCTATAGCATAAAGTATTGTATGGGGAATAATTTTAGAGTAGTACTGGTGACAAAGTCAAAAGCGACTCAGTACATTTTCACTATTCGCACTTTCTGCAGGGTAGTAAAGTCAAACACTTACGAATGAATCTGCAAGTATGACAAATCTTTAACTGATGGCACAAAATCTTCCAAAGGGCAAAACAATTTCCATAATTTGCACTTTCGCTTAAAATTTTTTAATTTTAACATTTTGTATTTTTATACAATATGGATTGTTATTTTATATATTTCTTGCAAATTCTTTTTGGGTATTTTTTTAATTATTCAATACATTTAAATTCACCTTTTAATTTGATTTCTTACCCCCAGTTTTTAACTTAAAAATTAAGTACGTAATTAGCTAATTTTTATTTAAAATTAAGTTGTAATTAAATACGATTACATTTTTTCAGTGGTTATTTAAAGTTCTTATTAAATTACGCTGAAAGTACGGTAGCACTGCAAAATTTCCCAGTATTATTGAAGGCTTTTCAAACAGCAGCTGTTTAACGTAAGCAAAAAAGTTAGGTTATCAACATGTAGAAAATTAAATTGCATAAAAACTCATTTTATGAGACCAAAAGAACATCATAATACCTTTTTATATTACTTTATTCCATGATATGAAACTTTGTACTGTATATGTTATATATTTATGAAATTTAAACGAAATTCTTTTTAATACGACCGCATGATGCTCATGTGCATGTTTTCAGTAAACACACACACGCATAAAAACATGGTACAATCATAAAACTTAAGTAGTGTTTAATTTCGCAAGGTTGGGCATTTAATTATTATTTAAATAAGCACTCAAAAACACAATTTCGTATTTAATTAGAACTTAAAAATAATTACGGTTTGATTACCAACTGAAAAAATGGGCATTAAACTTTCTTTTATAAACACTTAAATTTTGCTTCACGTCACTTTTGTTTTCAACAAACCAATAAAACAAGAAGAAACATAGTTGTGTGTATCTAAAAAAATGTTTTCTACGCATTAAGAACATTACTAATAGACGCTCCGTTGACAATGTCACAAAAATTGTAGACAAAAGTGGTGACCTGGCGACACTTAACCCCACGTTTCCTTCAGGGTACCTTTGTATGTAAATATGTATCTATCTACACACATATGTATCTATCTATGTATGTGTGATGCATCTTACTAGAGGTTTTTCAGTGTTTTCTTTACAAGCCTGGTTTGTTAAAATAAAATTAAAGAAAAAAAAACAATACAATAACAACGTCAGCTTGCATGGGAAGAAGAAAAAAACATGCTGAAAAATTTTTAACCAGTTTCTTTTTAATACGGTTTAAACGAAATACTTTTGAGCATATTTTGTGGTTTGTAGAGATTTGCAACATTTGAATGAGTGTAAACGAGACTCTGAAATGAGAGCAAAGGAGAATAATTTGATTGAAAACAATAACAGTGATGCCAACAGATCTTAGGAACTCTTTAATAAAAGGCACATTCTGTTATTTTTTCTTCTGTCCGTTTAAATCCTAAATTGGACTAGACATAGCCATAACCAAACCAAAAATCAATTGGTTTCTACGGTGAGAGTTATGGCGTTATGGCGAGTCACCTATAATCAAATACAGTGTTGGCCATTAGTTTGGTTTGAACGGCTCTTCTCTATGGCTATGGTTATGTCACGTCTGATTGAGCCTTAAAGGTTCAATCAGACGTGCCATAACCATAACCATATAAAACAGCACATATATGATTATAGGTGACGCGCCATAACGCCACAGCCATTACCATAGAAACCAACTGAATTTTGGTTTGGTTTTGGCTATGACATTATGGCTATGGCATGCATAATTTAAGCTTAACTCCCTGTGGAATATACGATCTTTAAATAGAAGTTTCTAAAATACTATTCGAACATGAATTGCTCCCTCCCTGACATATAGAGCTTGCCGGCGTAGCGTTATGATTTGAGAAATGTCTGTGATCTCCTGGGAGACGTATCTTCTGCATTGGCATGTTGTTCATATTATGTGTTTGACTTATTTGTCAGGATCCCTTCAATGCTTGTAAGGACAAAGAAGAGTTTAGTGGTGCCAGACACTCCATTTTAACTAAGGACAGTTGTATTCTTTCTGAAAGCTTATCGGCGCTAGCGTTGACCTTTGCAGCTTCTTCCCCTACCATCCCTTTTACACTATCCTGCCATAACAGCGCAATAATCTGATTGACCCTATTCCTCGAATAAATCAGGTTGGCTCAAACAGAAGAAGATCACACTAGCTAATATCATAATAGGTGTTATAATATCATTACCCGGTGTTTACCTGACCCGACGGGTAGGAGATCATAATTCTTCTTAGTTGGTTACAGGACAAGGATTCGTTCTGTTACCTTGTATGCCCGACTCTGAACACCATTTTGCTATTCCACGCAAATTTTATTGTTTCAAAACATATAAATTTGTGTTCGATTGCTCAGAATAGAGTGTAATACTCTATAGAAAAATGTTCTTTTAGGTGTAATATTCCAGTGCAGGATTTTTTGAAATTTGTAGCGTAGGTATATTGATAAGGTTAAGAATGTTGCTCCAATGAAACATATTCGCTACATAATTATCTTGCTTATTAACTATATTTATATCCATTGTTCGGTTGGGCAAGCGATTCACCAATAAAATTAATGTTAAAAGTATGAGTTGGGAGGCCGTGATTTTTTGTTAGCGTCCGTTAAATATGTTCCATTACTCGAAATTTTTGAATGGCAGGTTCATTCGACTGTGCATGTGTGGAAAATGACGACGGTATGGTCAAAACCATCGGGACGTAAGCCCACGCAGATCAAACGCAAGCTGTTATATGTCTTTTGTCTCAAATAAGAATGAACGCTGATGATGAAGGTTTAGTGGCCTTCGAAAACGGCTAGCTGTTCCGTTCAACTATGTGTTGTCAGAATACTTACAACTAACTTTGGTGTTATTTGTTCATTAATAATTATCACATGTAATTTGGCTTAAAAAGCGATACGAAGTTTAGCATATTCCAATCATAAATATAGAAACAAATGAAGTTCGAAAAATAATAATTAAATTAACTAAAGAATGATGTTTGCTTCTAGCGGAGCTGCCACATTGAATAAATGATTGGAAAATATGAAATATACACACATGGTGTAATTATACAGGTGATTGCGTAAGAATTTTTTATACAAAAATACCGCAACCATAACTGTGTAAATAACCGAAGAACGTCAAAAGCACAATAATAATTGTACTAAAACATTCGTTACTAGCGCTCTCCACTAGCCATGAACTTGGTATGGGCATCATTTCGGACATCGCAAATGGCTAATGGAAACCGCTCATGTCCAACTTTCGTCCATGCTCTGACATGGATGCCCGAGCATATGTCTTAGCAACAATGTTCGCCATGAGATTCTGAGTCCGCAACCATTTGCAGTAGAAAGAAAAGAGACAGAGAAAAAATTAGTAAATATTCTATCTCTATTGCACTAACGCAAATCAATTTGTTATGCCTGAACATGGACATTGCACGTATTCACCACAACAAAGAAGTTGAGAGAATTTTTCACAGTTGCTCTGGCGGCGTCATGTCCATGTCATGTCCAAGTTGATGGCTAGTGGATACGTAGGGTTAGCTACAAAGCACATAGAGCAAAAATTTATCAGCTGAAGTAGCGCTGCCACCTGGTTATATACACCTTGCTTAAACATGTAGTATATAAAACAATAGTTTAATGACAGGGTTTGAGAATGATTTTTGGCATAGACTTGGGTCGAACCCGTTCACTAGTTCATTTTTGCTACAAACCAATGATCAAACCAATTTAAATTACATGTGTTATTAGTGTTAGTCTGCTGTTAAAAGATTTACGAACAAACATTTTGCTTTATTCGATGCCAGAAAAATTAGCAGCTGATCATCATCTGCTGAAATCAGTCACTTGTTATGACTTCGTCTGGAGCATTTTCTTACTAAGACAAATGTCAATTTTTGTGTGTCAAATGTGGATGTCAAACTGTCAATATGACATTTCAGCCTTCTCTGAAGAGATACATAAATTTCTGTCTATTCTATTGCCAAGTAATAAGTATAAAAATATTTAGTAGTCTTTGAATAAAGAAATAAGGCTATTGTAATTTTATTTTTAGCTGTTATAATTTCTTAGTTATCATCATTGTTTTTGCTTGCACATGCATACACATTGAGATTTTTCTTTTAATTCTGCTGGTGATCGTATCGAACATGTTGTGAATGGTTGGTTTGATGGCTTGCTTAGTGTGAAAACCTAAAACCTGTGTTTGTAACCAATGCAGGTTTGATCCCAATTCTTAACAACAATTTTAACTCAAAACAGGTAATAAACTAATGCTTGCTTTAGTTTCTGTTAACGTTTTAAGATGAAAGGTGCAAGTAGTAAATAAGGCGTACAATTTAACGGCGGTTTAAGAAAATATTTTTGTGTGTTTATTTTTCGGTTAATGTAAGAAAATAACAAAGACAAAATACAAAAGATCAAGAATAGGTAGAATAAAGAATAAATAATAAAAAGTTAATGGAAAGAAAAGAAAAAAGTGGGAAATATTCAAGGAAGATTCTTAAAGTGATTTGTTTAATTTTCGGAGAATTTAATTAAAATAAAAAATAAAAAAATTTCAAAAATATAACAAATTATGTATAATTAAAAATAACCGCGTATAATAAAATAAGAATAAGAAAATTAAACAAATAGCAAACTTTAACACATTTTAAATTGTATTAAATCATAAATTAGTTTAAAGAAATTTTTTTAAGTGTATCTAATAAAAGAAAAATATTTTATGCAACAAACCGGTACTCAGTTTAGTGAATTTTAAAAGTGCATAAGTATTTATATACTCGTACATACCTACCTACATACAACATATTTCAATACATAAAGTTGGTGTTTTTTTTATACAATAACTTCTCTCTTAACCAATACAAATTCTTGGCTTAAAGCGCTCTCTCATCTCATCGAAAACATATTCTACTTTATGAATTCCCTTATTCGTTCCTTAATTTTATTTTATTAAAACTCACAAACCAGGGATTTTTAATAAAGGAATACATTTTATGTGGATTTACTAACAACTTTTCTACAACAAAAAACAAAGCCAACACTCTAATGCTGCTGCAACATATCTCTATTTAATCTACAATAACAAGAGTTTTGGTTTTAATATTTATCAGCCAACATTTACCAAATGGAATTTGCAGAAAAAGGCGCTCAATTAAAAGTGAAAGGATATTTTTTACGTTATATATAATTGGATAATGTTTAAATAAGTAAGTTTTTTTTATTAATTTTTTTTTCTTTTTCGTAGACAAAAAACACAAATTAGCTAAATTAGAAAGTATATATTATTATTATTATTAAGTGTTAAACGTCATTAATGACTAATCTTTAGTGATGTTTGAAACCACAAACTGTAATGTTAAGGTTTCTAACCAACACAAGGTGAAACGCTTGAAGTATCCCAGTTGACCAAGACTTTAATTAATGATATCGATTTCGTATATATCGAGCCTTATTTTCGATTTTATCGTAAGCGACATGTTATCGAAAATAGACCTTTTTATTGAAATTAAAATTTTATGGGCCTACCCATAGTTTAGAACTACAAAAATGTCAAAATTGTTGATAACTTTTAAGGCAGGGGTTGTAAAATTTTATCGTAAGCGACATTTTACGTATAAAAACATATCTGAAAATTTAAAAAAAAACTTCTGAAAAATTAAATTTTTGTCGCTTACGATAAAATCGAAAATAAGGCTCGATATATCTAGTGCAAAACTATCAATAATGACACCCAAAAATTAATTCAAAAAAGTTTTTTAATTCTTTAACTTAAGGTGCTGTCATGGCTCGAATAAACTATCTATCGTCACACACTCGAAAAACTATCGAGAAAAGTTTGCTTAACCGAACATTCGAATTTTTTAGATTTGCGAAAAATTTTGCTTTAAAATTTCTTCGCTTTAGTGAGCATTCATTTATATCGAATCTCAGATCAAGTGGGATGATGATCTTTTATTACGTATGAATGTATTTGTTTTCCAATATTATTCTGGCTTACATCTTTTTAGAACTGAAATATAATTCGTTTTAATGCTCGTGTGAGAATCAATGTTTTGCAAAGGGCACTTATTCAATTTGATATTAAGATATATTCTCAAATTACTATTAAGTATTCAAAACTAATCTTATGTTAAATTTATCATTAAATATGTATTTGTTCTGAAGTAAAAAAAAAATTTATAAAATGATACACAAATTCTAATTACACTGTGCAACAAAATCAAACAGTTTTTTGTTCAAAATAGCAAGTTTTTGCAGATGAAAATAAATGTTTGAAGCTTAGATTTATTAAAATTATTAATGCGTTTTATTCCCTCAAAATAAATTCAGCATTTTTTCCTTTACTAGAAAACTAAACAGATTTCTTTTTAATTTTTTAACCGACTTCAAAATAATTCAATTCGTCTGTACTTTTTTTTTTTGACATTGTTACTTCATAACTCGGTACATATGTATTAGACCGATTGAAATTTTTTTTTTGTCTGAGGGGGTATAGCTTCCAATAGCTTCCACAATTTTTTAATTTGATTTTATGATATTCTGATTTCTTTATTGCTGCGAAACCTAGCAAAAACCTTAAGCTCTTGTAAGTACACAATTTTAAAGTTGAAAAATGGGCGGGGCTACGCCCATTAAAATTTATTATTCTATATCACGTGATTCTACTTAACCGACTTTCACGAAACTTACCACACACCTTGAGCTCTAAAATGGACACAATCTTTCATTTAAAAAAATGGGCGGAATCACGTCCATTAAAATTTAATATATTACTTTAAGTGATTCTACTTTATCGATTTTTACAAAACTTAACTAAGCTCCAAAAAAACACACAATCCTTGTATTTAAAAATGGGCGGAGGCACGACCATTAACATTTAATTTTATATATCAAGTGTTTCTTCTTAACCAACAGATTTTCAAAATTTTTTTACTTCCAGTTTCCATTGAAAACGTTTTTTTGGCAGAACTATTCAAAACATTATTATATAAATTAATGGCATACAGTTTTTAAATGATGACGCTAAAAGGGGTTTTAACAAACCAACATCCACTTTTATCAAAAAATAAAATGACTTTGCGAAAGATAAAAGAGACACATTCGGGGAGAAGAATTATAGAGTACACCCAGAGAAAAACAGCTTAAAATCAATAAAAACCATATTGAATTAATAAGAAATATTAACGAAAGTCTAGCCATGTTGAAAAATTCTTATTTCAATGTGGAAAAATATTAATTTACATTATCAATTTATTAAAAACTTGTTTTGTCTTGTTATTTTTTACAATTGCAAAATCTTTATTACAAACCGCCATTAGCCACCATTAGTTGTTACATACAAATACATAATTAAATTTGTTTTGAAATTTCAATGAGCGTGCATGAACTTGACTATAAAAAAGTTCAGCATGAGTAAGCGCGCATGGGTAAAATGTGTGCGTGATTATTTCGTGCTTAAAATGTTCTAAAATAAAAACTAAAATTTTTAGAAATCATTTCAAAAGTTCCTGAAATACATACAGAGATTGTGCATTATTTTGTTTTCTTCCACAAATCCCCAAAGTAAATATTTCTATACCCAAAATTCCTGCCCAAAAAAACACACAAATGTCCACTAAACGGCTCATCCATTATGCAATATTCTTGCATATGTATGTGGTTCAGTGTTGCCATATTTATTTTTCAAAAACTTCAACTCGAGCAAAAAAATCTTTTTTTGTTACCAAAAATCTTTTTTGTTATTTTATTGAATGAAAATTAGTTAAAATTTATTGTGTTTCATGTGAAATATTAAAAGTAAAGCCAAATAACACAAAATATTCACTGTATAGAATATGTGTAAAAGATCATTATGAAAGAAAATAGAAAATTTGAAAGTAGTTTAGTCAAAAAATCCCTCAATAATATATTAAAAGTACCAAGAGTAAGATTTTGAAAAATCTTATTTTTAGATAAAAAAGAAATATTTTCAAAGAAAATATTGCTTAATTTTCCTGACAGTAGAAAAGTAAATAACATTGAACAGTGTTGGCACCATATTACACAATTGTCTTGATTGTACAATGAGAATCAAAAATCATTTGACATTTGGCAATATAATGTGACACCGTGGAATATGACATACACATTGGCGATATTATTGTACAATACGAAAAATTGCACAATTATATTGCAAGTGGGTGGACCGCTTTAGAAAAAATAATGCTAGTCGACTCCGCTTTACTGGAAATAACCAAAACCCAATTTTTTTTCAGTTATCCGATTTTTTTCTAAAACGCAGTTTGGATTACTGAGATTTGTTACAGTTAAGCGTACTGCTTAAAATCAGTAAATGTCTAGCCACTTGCATTGACAATATAATAGAAAAATACAATAAAGTATTTGCCATTTAATTTTTTAACGGACAAAACATGCACAATTTTTTCAGCCTTAAGTTATGCAATCGATTTCTAATAAATAAATTTGTCATTGTTTATTTTTTCACTAAAGAGAAAGTAAGTTTCATACAAAACGTAGTTGTGTGCTTGCTTTTGGTTTTCAGTAATACGATATTTTCAGTAAAGCGATGTTTCGCTAAAGCAAAGTGAATAAGACTAGCTGCGCTTAAAATCAGTGCGGGGATTTGTATCGCTTTCACTAATCCGATTTTTTCAGTAAAGCGTGTTGCACTAAAGCGGATTCGACTATATTTAATTTTTTTTTGTTTAAAGAGAAATAACACTCAGTCATTGAATGCCTACTACTATTACTAGGTGTTACCTTCTTTAGGAAAGCGATAGTGATAGAGGAGACTGTTGCTGAAGGAAGAGATAGGGGAAAGCTTCATTCCTTTACAACTCTGCTTTTTGCACGTTTTTAATACATAATGCAGTGTTGCATAGAAGCTGCACTTTTTCGCTTTGTATAATAAAGTCCTGCACAAGACCATTTATAAGACCTTTCAAGGCATGAGAGATTTTTCAAATGCTTCATTCACTACAGTGAAATATTCTAAAACAACACTGTTGGTAAGACATTTCTTTCAGTTTTTTGTCTTGCCAACAGTGTTGTTTAGCATTTGTTTTAGAATATTTTGCTATAGTAAAGCATTTGAAAAATCTCTCCTGCCTTGAAAGGTCTTATAAATGGTCTTGTGCAGGACATTATTGCATAAGTAGTTTCTCAATTTTAAGATATTTATTTACAAAATATAAATTAATTTAAATTTGAAAGCGCATTGTAAAGTATCTGAGTTTTTCATACAAACAAAAACAACTGTTGTACAGTTTGTCAAATAAGTGTTTTAAGAAGCAGAGAGCAGATTTATTTTATTTTGCAAAAATTTATTAGACAACCTGTTGTTTTAAACCTGAATTTATCAAACTTGCGGTGTGAACACAAAATCAGCTGTTTCTGGTTTTAACGTTAAAACCAACTTTTAACTTTAGGTGTGAAAACACTCTAACAATGATATATAAATTCATAAGATAAAAATAAGCCTCAAATAAAAAGTCACATAAATATAATATGATTTGTAAATTAAAAGTTTGTGATATTAGCTAAAATTTTAAAATGTTTTGTTTAAGCTATTATTTGATATTTTGGAATTCAAAATTAATATTTTAATCCAGTTTCATATAAGTAGATACTCAGTTAGATGATAATACAGTTTTACATTTATTTATTTATTATACATATTATACAAAGTAAATTTGCATAATATGGTGTTGCACAAATATGGACGGGGTAACTATACCATATGCCCAAGATGGTATTAAGAGTATTTTAAAAGGTTTTGTGACTGACTGTACACGACCTATGCCTTCACATAGGAAGTACCAACGTGGTTGTTAAAGAAATTCCACAAAAAACCGCAAGATTATACGGTTATCCTTGGCAGATCAGTCAACCATTGCAAGCGAGACGAAAAACTCTCGAAGGCCAAACAACATGCACAAGCCTGACCTCACTTAAGAAATAATTACGATAGAGATGTTCTGATATGTTTCTGAATATTTTCAAATACTTCACAATAAAATTTATAATTTATATTTATATATCGGATATTTACATATCCATATCGAATGGAATTATATAATAAACTCTCCCCTTTTCTTATAACCTGAATTTATAATATGTATTACATATCTACATTTACAACAACACTAATGAATTGTGGCACAGAGTAACTTTTTGTATCTCTGTTTAACTTTTACAACTTCCTGTGCTCTTAAATTTTAAAACTTTTATCTATTGAATATCTAAAGCTTTTCCAATTTTACTTTCTATTTGAATTAAATTATTGTACTTTACCCAAATTTTTAAGAAAAATTTATAATGAAGAAAAGTAAAATACAATTAATTACCTCCATTTAATAGCTCAGGCCAACCAACCATCCGCATAAAATAACCAATCTTGCTGTTTCAAAATCTAAAACTAAATTACGTATTCAATATATGCAAATACGTATATGTATTTTTTCTTAACGCCTCATCAATCACCTTTTCTTTTTTTTTCTTTCTTTTTTGTTCAAATGTGAATGGCTTGTTTTTTTAAATTAATATTTTCATTAGTCATACTCCAATTTTTCTTATTGGCAACTTTCATTTGTTAAAGGTCTCTTTCTTATAAATAATTTTCTATAGATTCTAATACAATTTTGTTATACATACGAGTACTCATCTATTTCGTACAATAAATACTATTTATTTTTTCCAACTTTAATAATTTCTATTTTTTTTTTTGCTTTTTTTCTATTTTGCTTTTACTTCATTAACAAATAATGACAACATTTATTGAGAATGGAGAAAAGCTTAGTAAGACAAAAACAAAATATTGGCCTCGTTACACGTTTCAGGCGATAAGTTTGATTAATTTTTCTTATTTCAATTTATATCTTATGATTCTTTAATTTTATTATTTTCTGTTAATAATTTCATGTGCATGCATACATACTTACATACATATGTATGTATGTATATTTACATATAATAAATATCACTCATTGACTTCAATAGTGTCACAACTCAAAAGAACTAGTTTTGTCAAAAACGTGCTTAAACTTCTTAATTTACATACAATTCAATGCAAACATTTAGCCCAATTATGAATAAAAATTCCCCGGGAGATTTTTCTCTTTTCCTATTACAAATTAAAATTTCCCCGGGGAAAAAACTCCCACCTTTCCCTTTTCTCCTATTATGAATTTGTTTTTTTTTCCTTTTTTTACCAAATGCGGGAATAAAAAAAAACTCCCCGTGAAAAAGTAGTTATAGTGTAAAGCTATGTACAGACGATTGTCAGATCTTACAATATTGTCAGATCTGGCAAATGTGCTGACAATGTACTGGCAATCGAAAATTGCCAGCACAATATTTCTTGTCAGTTCACACGGATGTCAGAAAATCTTACAATTTATTGCTGGACGGTTGTATGACAATAAATTCATCTGACAAAATCGTCAGTAGAAAAATTGTCAGTTCACACGGTTGTCATATGCACAAATTGTTCGACCTGTTGTTATGCGTTGCCAGACTTAAACAATTTGTTGGAAATTGTTAAATATTTATCGTTTGTGTTTGTGTTAAATGTAAAAAGTGAAAGTATAAATTATTATGGACCATAAAGAAGCAATTGCAATGATTTTGTCTGCATATATTTTATTATAAACTTTTTCTTTAAAATCAAGCGTGTGCAGTGTTGCCCATAGAAAGAATTATCTTACAATGACGCCATTGTCAGATGCATGAACTTCGCACATCTGACAATATTAAAATGTCTGACAAATATCTGGCAATAATTTTACAATGTGTTCACACGATTGTAAGATGTCTGACAATATGTTGTCAGTTGCTAGTCTTGCAATGGACTGACAATGCTTTTTCTGTCAACGTCGTCTGACAAAAATTGCCAGTTCACACGGTTGTAAGAAATTTTTAGCACATTTTACTGGCAATATTGTAAGATCTGACAACCGTCTGTACATAGCTTAATGCAATTGAACTTGCGAGACTTTACATAAAAACATAGTTAATACTAGAGATGTGTACGTGAGTGTTTGCTGACTCACGACACGCACGCTCACGCTGAAAAATATTTTACTCACGCACTTTCACGCACGAATGATTTTGAACATTTTCACCATCACGCACGCTCACGAACAAAATATTTTTAATCACGCACGAGTGGTTTACAACTTATCACGATCACGCACGCTCACGAAAAAGTAAATGTATAATATAATTTTCATGTTTTTTGGGTTCAAAAATAGGTTCTTACATATACATATATACATATCTATGTATATATGTATGATCGTGTTTTTGTAAAATTTACAATGTAAATTAAAATAAAGCAAAGTTAATTCAATATCGTTTTAAATATTCGCGTTCGCGGATATCATTTTAAATATTCGAATTCGAATTCCCGTATATCAAAAATTGACATTCCGCACGTGTATGTATGCATACATACATAATATAAATGTGAAGGTACGACGTATGATCAACTAAATAAATGATAATCAAATAAATGAGAAAAGCATATTAAATGAGAAAACATACAAATTACTAAAAATTTTTCTGTTACGTAACATTTTCAAAGACTCCCACCCACCCCCACCATAACAAATCATAACAAAACTCGAACCCCACCCCTCCCCCCTACAGCGTTACGTAGTATATGGACGGCCCCTAAAGCAAAAAACATTTTCTGCGGTACAATTCGTCAGTAGTATTGTTGACAAAGGCCCTGTTGAATCAGAAATGTTTCTCAATTGATACTTCCTACAGGGTACCTAAGAAACATACATACATACTTACAAAGATGTATGTACCCATCAAACAAAATGCTCCGAATTCGTAAAGAATTCGTAACGATTGGTCGACAAAATCTTCAGATTTCGGCACCGAAATATTACCGAAATCGTAACAATTTTTTTATGAAATGGTTGACACGACTTCGTAACGATATGTCGGTACGAATTCGTAACGACATGTAGGTACGATTTCTTTTTGCTTTTATAGCAGAGTACCGCTTCACCGTTATGTTGCTGCTATTGTTGAAATAATTTGCACATACTTAGGTTTTTTTAATATTTGTTACAATCCTTTTTTTTCAACATATACATATTTATTTTAAAAAAATTTCACAGACTTTTACTTAAACAATTTTTCAGAGAAACTACCGAAATGTCTTAACGAATTCGGTACGACAAGTCTGACTTCAGAAAAAGTCGAAACATTTTGTTGGGGGGGGGGGGGGGGGTATTCATTATGTTTATAAGCTCAATACTACCATACATATTACTATACATATATGCATTTATTATTATAAAATAATTTATTTCAAATGATTGAATACAGTTACATATGTACCTATGCAGGATTGTTATCTCGTGAGAGCGTGAGAATTCGTGCGTGATTATTAAAAAAAGCTCACGCACGATAACGCACGATTAATTTTTTTTCAATCACGCTCACGTGAATCACGAGTGACTCACGCGTGACACGATAAAATCATGACATTTGCACATCTCTAATGTAGATGGTAAGCTATTATGTGATTAACCGCATACAACTGATGTTAATGCATGTGTGTGCGTTTGCATGTATGCAGAAAAATAAAAGATCATACACACATACATGCATGACGTTTGTACACGCGCTCACGCGTAGAAATAAGCAAGTATCACAAATTCTTCCGTCACGAAGTATTTTCTTCTTTACTCCTATACCTATAATACTGAAACAAATTTCTTGCAAACAGTGTTGTTAACGTTTGTTTTAGAAGATTTCGCTGTAGTAAAACATTTGAAAAATCCCTCATGTCTTAAAAGTTCTTATAAGATATCTTGTGCGCAGGACACTATTATAAATTTGTTTTCCCCTGAAGAAGCCACACAAAGGAGTGGCGAAATATCGAAATATAAAAACAAAAATAAAACCAAGAGACCTTAAGCTTAATAAAATTAGAAAAATATGTATATATTTAAAAAGAGGTCAAAAAATTAGAAGAATTATTATTATTAAATAATAATGGTTAAAGCATTTATTTAGAACAAAAAGTATAAATAAGCACTGGAATGTTCTGGAATGTTATATTTCCCTTTTGTTATAGACATTTTTATTCAAGCCCTGCTCACATCATCGTCAAAAACATGAACTAGTTCTGCCTTCAGAAAAAATTCTTAAACACTAAACTTTGCACGCCCCCTTTAAGTTCACATAATATGTAAATGGAAGATTTGTTTCCCTCTTAATATCAAGACCGATAAGAAAAACTTATTTACAATTTTGCATTAGCATCTGCACCTGGTCAGTTTTAGCTCCAATTCCTCAGCATAAAGTTATTCCGCATGCTTGTGCATGGTTACGCTGTTTATTTTATCTTTTATTTAAGAAAATATAAAATTTTTTAATCAAATTGCTATTATTGAACTCTTGCGTTAGTGTAGAATATTGCTTATTTGCTTATTCCCCGGCTATTTAGTATAGGTTGATTATTCTCCGGTAACAAATGTTAGGGAAGAGAAAAAACTCCCGGGAAAATTCATATTCGGGCTGTATTATACGAAAAATCGAATTATTCTGTATTATTAGCTAAAAAAGCATTTTTTGAGTTATGACACTATTGAGGGATATGTACATACATACATGCATACATACATATGTATGTATGCACATACAAACGTGATATTTTTTTAAGACTTGATGTGTGTCTTGAAATTTTGTTGATAGAAGTATTAGATTAAGTTAGGAAGATATTTGTTATTATTGGTGTTGATTGAGTCAAAATAAATAGCAACTCTACTAGTTGAGGAAATGAAGAGTGAGGTAGTCGAGTAACCGATAACCGATGCCTGATCCGGCATGTTCTGCGCTCTACCCGCATATCGGGAGAGTAACCAATATCGATCAGCTGTTTCCTACCGTTTCAATTACATTCCATTACAGTCGGCTAACTGAGCCTTTACTGTGGCTTACTACACATGACAGCGTGACTTTAAAGATCGTTGTAATGCATAATGTTTATGGCATCACGGTGTGATAAGTGCCATGAAACAATTTTTAATAATTAAAAAAAATCAATCCTGTCATACCTCAGAATATTGAGTGTTCTTTATTTTGCCAATTAAAAGAAATCATCAACTTTGCAAAGTTTACGTTTTAAAACTTTTTTTATTTTTTTTCTGAAGACATAAAAAATATATATACATATTACCAGCAATAAACACGATAATAATTGCCTCTTATTAACTGCTTCATCATATATTACGACTGAAATTCAATTTTAACTGCAGCAAACAAAACTCTGGTTATCATTTTTAATGACAGGAAAGAGGAAATTGTATTTTAAGAGTTTTTTCAGTACCTTGTCAAGTTATTTTGAGAGTAGTAATAAGAAAATAAGTTTGAAAGATGATAATTTTTTTCTGTTTGATTCTTAATTCTGATGTGACTGCTGCTAAAGGAGATGAGGACTGATGTGTTTTTATCAATAAATTATTTATGTTAAAATACATTGCAATAATTTTATTTAAATGCATAATGCGTACATGGTGCTAGATATATTGGTTATCAGCATCAATAGCGATAATATTAAATTGTAACTATAAATAAGTTTGTTAGTTGGAATTCGATATAGCACGAGTAACAAGAATTCGTAGTACGAGTAACAAAATTTGATAGCAATGCAATATCCGCATTTTGAAATGTTCGGCTTTTTTATCGCTATATATTGGAACTTATCGTTGTTGGCATAAAGAAAAAATGTTGCGACCTTCTTTAATCTATTACAAAAATGTCGTAGTAAGAGTCTAAATACGCCAACCACGATAAGGGTGATTAAAAAACTAAAAATGTTTTACGCAACCAATTTCAATGGCGAGAATCGAATGCGCAATCTTTATGGAAGAGTACTGGGACGCCCTTTCAATAGAAATACGATTTTACCCCCTTTTCCAACTCCAATTTATTCCAACTTTTTATCTAGCAGATATCGTTAGAATGTAATATTATTCCGAGGTCTTCAAATGTGCTACACTTTATATTTATAATTTGATTAGGTTAAAGTTAATCGTAAATATTTCTGACAAACACCTAGCAGAGAACGGAACACTGTGTGTAATGTCAGTTGATGTAATTTTCATCTTAATATACTAATTTTCATTGCAAATGGAATATGTGAATTATTTTGTTTCATCATATTACAATTTGCTGAAAGCTTTTTTGTAATTAAAGCTCAATGTTATCATCTCTAATTTACAACAGTCTTGCCATTGTCGTTTGTGCTTTACTAATTATGCAAATGTTAGTTGATTATTAATTATTTTTGTTGTACTTAAGGCAAATTTTTTTGCTGTTTTACACTTTTGTTTTCCGCAAGGCATCGCAAGTAATATTATATTGTTAATTCTAGGCGAAACTGTCGAATGATTGTTGTATTTCAAATTTTTAGCAGCTCAAAATCACGTAACAATTCTAATTTGAATAATATGATTATTTTCCATTTAGTTTAATAAAAAATAATAATTAAGAAAGAATACGAAAATTTCTTTGTATAAAACCGCCTCTACCGAGCATTACAGTCGAACTAAGGAAAAGTAAATTTAAATTCAAATTTCAGTGAGTAAACACTATGCAGAACCTTCAAAGTATATACTAGTACCACGATTTACTTGAACCAACTTTACCCACATTTTTTTCTCTTGGAATTTCACTTTCCGTATAAAATTAGTGCTGTTTGGTTTAAAT
Organism: Tachina grossa; assembly: GCA_949987645.1. Classification (NCBI taxonomy): domain Eukaryota; kingdom Metazoa; phylum Arthropoda; class Insecta; order Diptera; family Tachinidae; genus Tachina; species Tachina grossa. Next base: position 158,535,219 of record OX465275.1, read on the forward strand.
CCCATGGCTACTAGTGTCAAGTCTTGGGTTTTAAGCAGCAAAATTAAAATAAAATAAATAGAATAAAATAAATTTCAGCTGATAGCTTCAACTTATCAGCATTTTGCTGTAAAGTCATTTACAATAAAATTTTTTCTTGCATAACAAGAGTTTTTAAGATGAAATTTAAAAAATCTAACCTGATTTAATGAAACTCCGAACAAATAAAATCAAATATGTAATTGTTTTAGCCGAGTTCTACTGTAAATGGCTATAATTTTTAATAGCTGCTATAAGCATTACTTATTGTATTTTGTATCTTCCTTTGTTGACAGCTTTTTTTATTATTACTCAGTAAACAATTCTCACGAAGTTTCTTAAACGTTTGTTATTATAATTTTTTTTTAATTATCATGCTTATTTTTTTTTTAATACATATTGAAATTTTATATGACTATATTTTTTTCGAACTTGTCTTCAAAAGTATGACTACATCCATTTGTTAATATACCATTGTAATATAGTCTTACTTATAATACACATATTATTACCACAATTATGCGTATGAATCATGTGGCTTTCTCACAGTAATATGTCATTACAAAAAAAAAACATTACATAAGGCCAAAAAAATTTGCAAAAACACGGTGAACATCTTGTCTGCTGAAATTGTATATTTTATAAAATTCACAAGTGTAAAATTGCAAAAACATTTGAAAAATGCAAAAATAAATATTGTACATGTATGTGAATTAAATTTAAAATTATTACCAAGCAATTAGAAAAAAATGTTTATTGTTAAAATAAAACAATAATTGAATAACAGATTGATTTTTTATTATTAAAAAAACAATTCGTGATGACATTTTGTACAACTTAGGCGAGTCATTAACCGGAAGTTGAAAAAAGAAGAAGATTGATAGAGAGTCAGATTGAGTGAGAGCATTTATCTCGTATATTAGCAGTGTTGCCACTTGATAAATAGGAAATGTTACCATAAGAGAAAAATATTTTTAATGATAATACGAAGCATCTTTTTTTTGGGGTGGAGAGAGGGGGATTAAGTTAAATTATAAAATTAATCGCACTATACACTTATAAAAAAATTATTATTTTTTTTTTTGACGAATTTCTTCTATGTTAAATGCCAGTATTCACTATCAGATTTAGAGAAAAATGTTTAGGTTTTAGGGTAAACTTGATTTCTTTCTCGAATTAGCTAACACGTTTGATGGTAGAATTCACTAAAGTAAATGTCATTGTATTCAAGCATATCTTTTTTACTTAGGTGAGTCCATAAGTGCCTGGTGATGATGCAGTCATTTCTTTTCGACCATCTTCTATTTGTTTCTTAATCAGTCTTGCGCTAGAGTCTGCGTTTGCACGAGAGTAGGGGTAAACCTACACATTCCATATCCAACCTGTAAGGTTGTTCCAATTCTTAGAATCTTATCAGCCGTAGAATTTCTCTGAATGTCTATGCCTCGGGATCCAGATGATCCTAATATTATTCAATTCTACGACCTAATGTCTCAGAGTAACCCACGTCTTTTGAGTTTTGGAGACATCCGTATAAAATTCCCTTCTTTTACCTGGAGTGCCGATGAGAATTGGACGTACTTTGTCCGTAGAGATCCAGTCAACGATTTTTAAAAAGAGAATCTAACCTTTTCCAATGAATTTCTTACAGAGATAAAGGACAACTGTTGGTTTCATCACCTCTCTAGAATATTTATCTTGAAACTCTACTCAGAGTCCTGTCATACTGGAGGCGATATTTTGTAGTGTCTCCGTGTTGTAAAGGGTAATGGGTTGGAAAGCAATACCTGGATTCACTAACTTTTATTACGATAATCGTATCGTTATAATAAATATAACGAAAATTTATCGACTTTGCTATTCAGTAACATATTTTAACGATATTCACTGTCGGTTGGAGAACAAAAAAATTAAGTTGCAAAATCAAATTTGTTTAGTTTTTCTTTATTATTATTTGTGCTTTTCGCTTATTTTCATATTTTCTATACAGAGCTACCACATAATATTGAATTAAATGGTGAATAAGATAAAGCGGGAGACTATCGTAAAAAAGAAATTACAGAATCACATTATCGTTATCGTAAGCGAATAAATATGTCGATAAATATTACGATTTTCGGTTCGCAAAAAGTTACTGAATCCAGGCACAGGTGTCTTATATTTCCTCGAGATTTAGTTGATTTAGTCAGCCAACCAGCCCCTTATTCTGTAACTGTCTGAATCTCTATCGCTAAAAATCTATTTATAAAGTCGATTTTCGGCTACGAATGCAATTTTCAAACGTGTGTTGATAAATCGAGCACTGGCTTAAAAATTTAATCATCCGAAATTTTAGTGTTTTATGTCATCGCAAAAAAAAAATTAATTTTGTATTTTTTCAGCACTTAAGCGATCGAGTTTAGATTTAGATTTAGCGAATTACACAACAAGGGGAGAGAAGTCTTTTTAAAAGAGTTTTTTTTATGGAAAATATTTTAGGACTCTTTCCTTCAAGAATAACTTAAAACGCAGAAGATTATTTTATTAATATGTCAGTGTTTTCCACTTCTTTGCTGCAACATAAAACAATAAATTTCACTACACCGACTTCAGCGGATACTCATCCTAATGTAACACCAGAGCGCCCTCTTTCGACGGTATTGTGTAGTAGAATCATCCAATAAAATGGCTACTAAACACAGCTTCAAAAATTTAATACTCCTAGTTGACACCAGAGGCGCTGCAACACTGCATTATTAGAAACGTGCAAAAAAGCAGAGTTGTACAAGAATGAAGCTTTCCTCTATGTCTTCCTTCGCCAACTGTCTTTTCAACTACTATCCCTTGCCTGAGTGTTGCTTCTCTTTAAAAAATAAAAACTTTTATGGAAATATATTTTCAATAAATCACAAATTTTGTTTATCAGGATTATAAAATTTCACAAAAGACAAATTTTCTTGGGCAGTTCTTGAAAAAGAAAAAAAGATAAAGTAGATGGGTACAGAATAGTCGTTACAAGCAATTCGTTATGTTTTGCGAATTCGTAAAGTTTCAGTGAAACGTGCCATAACCATAGACATGCAAAACAGCTGTTCGACCCAAGTTATGTGCAACACAATATACGCCATAGCCATAACGATAACCATAGAAACCAATTGAATTTTGTTTTTCGTCGTAAAATTAAACTACTGCTTCCTGGTTAGCAGTGATGCCAGAATTCCTCCACCAAAAATGGCTAAATGTAGACAAAAAAATTGCTAAAAACTAGCTGAAAAATGGCTAAGCAAAATCGAATGCAAAAATCATGAACTTTAGCAAAAACAAGAAGGTATTTCATATATTGTTTTTTTTAAGGCAAATCGGGAACTTTTTTAAAGCAAATAAAAACAACAATGGCCTGTTTCACAATAACGAAGCGAAACTTTCGTCTTACAATTTATATTGAAAACAAAAACAAATTTTCATATTTTATTGTTGTTTCCAATATAAATTTTAAGTCGAAAGTTTCGTTTCAGTTTTCTTTCGTTATTGTGAAACAGGCCATAAATTGAAGTAATAAATAAAATAATTTTTCTTCAGGTAATAAAAAAAAACTGCGCATATAGTGCAAACTTACAATACTTGCATTACGCCTTCTATTCATTTGTACATTCTGCTATTAAAACTTTAAATTTTTGGGATACTAGTCCATTCCTTGCGAAATTTTTGTTTATACTTTTTATTAACTTTCTATTTTTTAGGCCCATTATTACAACTTAAAGTTAGTTAAAAGTATGATTTTGTCGGACGTATGAAAAGTTATTCATTATTACAAATTAAATTTAACTTACAAGTAAAGTAAATTTGAATTTAACAAATCCCTTACATCAGGTCGAACTTAACTAATTTTAAGTTGTAATAATGGCCCTTAAACTTTCATTTAAACTTTTATTTTTCTTGATATTTTCACTCGTGTAAAACAAATATGACCCTTGTTTGATTAATATCATAAACCACCAATTACAGTGAAACCTCTCATAACCGGACACTCACGGTCGCCCTGTTTTTGTCTTTTTATTAGAGGTGTCCGCTTATAAGAGAGCTAAACATTTTTTGGATTTCATTGTAGTTGAAAAATTATTTCAAGAGTAGACTTCTTCAAATTAGATTGGTATAATTTCAGCTGTTGGGTTTCAAATGACTTTCAATGATTTTATTTGTTGAAATTCAACAAAGTAGTCACTAGAAAAATGCTTTGAAAAGGCAGTTTGTATAAGAAATGTAGAAATATGAATTGTTAAAATACACAAGAAACTTTATATCTTCACAAGTTCGTGCACCAAATATTTTCCTTTTTCAAACTCGTTTAAAATATAATTTTTTTCCCTGTAATTGATAAAAACAATTTTTTCACTACCATTTTGGGACACCAGCTAAGCAAACAACTTCTTCATATAAACAGCAATTTCTTTGCGTCTCCAACGAATCAGTATTTACATATGCGTTAACCAGGGAACCAGCAATATCATTGACACTAATATAAATATGAATCAGAGTTGTATAAAGAAAGACCTACTATTTAAATGCAACTCTTGTTGCCATGTTTCACCGCTTCTGTGCTTTTATGAGAGTGTCCAGTTATGGGAGTGCTTTTTGTATGGAAAAACTAATGAACGTGTTGGATCTACAATAATTGTCCGGTTATTAGAAGTGTCCGGTTATATGAGGTGTCCGTTATGAGAGGTTTCACTGTAGACACGACAACTTATAAACACCTTGCAACGATTATAAGAATGCGGTAGCAAATCTTATTGTTACCAATTGAACCATCTCTTTCATATAAGCGCTTTTAGCCTACTGTAACAAAAATGGCAAGTTTGAACCGGGATTTATAGATATTAGTGCGAAAACAATAACATATTACTCTGTTGTGTTTTTTTTTTTTGGTAGTTAATTAATGTTCCCATATTTCGAGTTTAAATTTTTTGTGAAAAATCACAAACAAATTTCATGTTTGGAAAAATAGCTAAAAAATAGCTAATAATAAAAAATAGAGGGTGGCGTTGGCTGAAGTAGTTAGCACGTCGACTACAAAACTGAAGATCCTAGGTTCAATCCCTATATCCGACAGTCATTCAAATAACAACATCACGCATTTTTCTGATGTGCATTAGAGTTCCTTTGCATCAGCTTGTTGGAAAGTTCAAGTGATGAAGGCATAGTCACTGGTCACTGAACTATCCGACTTCAGCAGATGCTAATCCTAATGTTACATCAGAGCGCCCTCCTTCGTCGGTATTGTGTAGCAAAATCATCGGCGAAGTAAAATAACCAATAAAATAAAATGGCTACTAAAAACATAGCTTCAAAATTTAATACGCCTCATTTGACACCAGAAGGCGCTGCAATACTGCATTATTAAAAAGCGTGCAAAAAGCAGTTGTAAAAAGAATGAAGCTTTCTTCTATCTCTTCCTTCACCACCTGTCTTCTATCACTATCCCTTTCCTAAAGAAGGTAACACCTAGTAATAGTAGTAGGCATTAATTGCCTGAGTGTTACTTCTCTTTATTTAAAAAAAAAAAAAAAAAAAAAAAAAAAAAAAAAAAAAAAACTCACTTTTCTTCCGGCTAAATGGGATGAAAAATGGTTAAATTTAGCCAGAAAATGGCTAAATTGGCATCACTGCTGGTTAGGCATATTTATTGTTTCACTTTTGAAATGAATGGTTATGGCGATGGTTATATGTAGCTATTAAATAATTACTTTAAACCTTGAGTTTTAGTTAAAAGGAGAGTTTTCAGAAAAGTTATTCTAAAAACGAACCAGAGATGGAAAAGTAGAAATTTTATTTCCTTACTCCAAAGGAGACCAAATTAAAAGTTTTTGTAAGACAGAGAACGAGAGAGGGTTAAATAGAATTAGATGGTCAAGGACGAAGAAAAAGGAGGGACGTAGAAACAACATTTAACATTTCTTCATTCCGTTCACGTTTATTTATGCAATATTAATACAAAATTTGATTACAACAGCAATGAGTTATAAATTATTTTTCAAATATTTTTCAAAACACACCCACAATTTATCAGCGTAAAATAACAAACAAGTTTTTACGACAAGTGTTTATTTAAAACAAAAAAATAATAATACCATATTCATCATGTTGTTTATAAAAACTATTTAAATTTATTTAAATAAGAATGTAGTATGTATGTATACATACATCTGTACACAAATAAATGAAATTCGTAATGCATATACATATACATATACAGTGAACTTGCGATAATATGAATACCCTAAAATATGAACGAACAACTTTTTTATTACATTCACTAATCTAAAATATGAAGTTAGTGCGAAAGCTTTAAATATTTTTGTAGTGGTTAAATCTAAATCAACAGAGTAGTGGTTTAATTCTGATTCAACTGAAAAATAATTTGGATATTTTCCCAGCTGTTTGCTTTTAAAGGGCCACCCACACTATTATACATGTATAAAGACTTTCATCACAGTTTACGACAAAGAACCCAGTTAGCATTTTCTATCATAATCGAATCTTTCCGAATCAGCTTGACGGGAAAAATAACCGCATATCAGTTAATTTTTCGATCATAAATGATACTCCCGTTGTGAGAAAATGGTACCCTACAGATGAATCATCCCAGATAATCATTTATGATGCGATTTGCTGATTAATTTTTGAGCAATTTTCTGTTTCAGTTTTTAAATCATTGGTTTTCTTTTTGCGGCTTCTTTGCGTTTTGCACCTCTATTTTCAGGAAATCATTTTATCCTACAGAGGAATCATAAGTGAATCCTTTTCCAAGCACCCAAGTGATAAATCAGTTTTTAATCATCAAATGAAGGCTGGGAACCCTACAAGCATTTAATGGAAAAAATTTATCATATTCGAGTCATTTACGACTCCTCTGCGCGATTACAATAGGCATATATGAGCTCATTTTCTGATCATAAATTATTGTTTTCTCGGGAGAAAATGGAACCCTACCCGCGACTCTTCTTGAGGAGTCTTACCCGCTTACCCGCTTTTCTGATCAGTTTCGACTCATAATTAATTTTTTAGTCGTATTTCTGATTGCTTGCGAGTCTTTTTCGGGTCATTTTTTAGCTGTAATGCTAATTATTTCGAGTCTTTTTCGACTAATTTCTTAGTCTTATTTTTGATCGTCTAAGAGTCTTTCATTTTTCAGTCCTATTTCTAATCGTTTGCCAATCATTTATGAGTCATTTTTAGTCATATTTCTGATCGTTTGCGAGTCTTTTTTTACTCTTTTTTCAGTCATATTTGTAATCGATTACAAAAATAAATATTTTTCGATTTAGACTATTAATTACTTCAGTTTATTACAATAAAATTATATAAATTAAATTATTATTAAATTATATAATAAATAATAATATAAAAATGTTTATTAAAAAAAATTTTAGTATACATTTTTTTTAATGAAAAATTTTAAAATAAAAATTTTCATATTTTTATAAATGAAATTTAATTTGGATGTTTTCTCTTAGTCAGCCGGTCCTTCGCATGTACAAAATGTTTTTGTAGCACAGCGTTCATATCTTTGTCTGTGAATTTGAATTTGTGATGGGAAATAGCTAAGATTAAAAATATTATTATTATTATTTTTTAATTTTAGACAATTAGACTTGCAAGGGAAGTATCCCGATGCAAGCTATCAGATCTTAATGAAACTTAGATAACTATATTGTAGAGAATGCAAATTAAATGGATACGTATTTATTTTAGCTACCCAATCCCACATTAAAGGGTTAAAAAGTGGTCTCAAAAATGGCTCAAGAAAATGGGTTTAATTGGGTAATTTTTGACACGATTTTTTAACCCTTTAATGTGAGATTGAATCGAAAAAAAGTCTTGTCCAATTAATTTTTATTCTAAGCTTGTCTTCATCTTCTTGCACTTCGTGATCAAGTTTTTCTATATCAGCCATAGCGACCATAAGAAGTTTTCGCAGGTCACTTTGTTCATCGAATATAAAACGTTGTCATCGCAGTGTTTTTTGTTTTCAAGCTTAACTGCGATGACCTCTTCAGTTAATTTGATAAATGATCGCTTATTTCCGTCCTTCAATTCTTTAATATCTTTTTTCATATCCGAGATTTCAGACTTCAAAGATTTAACTTCTTCGAGCAATTCGTCGAAATAGACGACTTAATAGTTTATTTATTTCTTGATTTTGTAATAATGCAACTCTGATCAGATCAAAAGTACTATCGTTTAGAAAAATTAAAAAAAAATAATTTCAAGTGTTATGGGATGTCAAATTTTTATAGTATTATTTAGCATTCGTTATGACATTTTGCATTCACGATATCGCACTTGCGCGTATTATTTAAATTTTTGACATGTATTAATACAAAGTGTAATAGTCTGAGTGGCCCTTAAATAGGATAGACACCTGTAGTGCGATTCAGAAACTTTAAACGATACGAAATTCGTAATTTTGTCTATACATTTTGTCGCTTGCAATAACGATGTGTGATTCTGTAACTTCTTTTTAACGATGGTACGCAGCTAATATTTTCTGTTGATTTTTGTCGATAAAATTAACAGCACATGAATTATTGTCGCTAAAATAACGACACAGCTGACATTAACCTACAGCGAATATCGTTAAAAATGTTACTGAATAGCAAATTCGATAAATTTTCGTTATAATTATTTTAACAGATGTGATTATCGTACTACTGATGGATTTTTTTTGCCATAGATCTGTAAATTTAAATCAAGCACTATATGACTCTCCTTATAAAAGTCAGCACAGAGATTGGAGAATCCCGCCAAATATCATCTGAACACAGAAACTCAGAATGAAAAACACGCCTTCTACTGTTACATAAGACGATAGACTTGTAAAAAATGCACTCTTAAATCATTCCTGTTGGGGTTCAGGATGCTACTATAATTTTCTATACTGTACTATATAAAAATAGCTACATCAATGCTTTGGCCTGCCTTAAACCAGAAAAAGTCAGCCACATTTTCTTTGCGATCGAAGTATCATTTTTTTTAATCAGAAAGATTGTTTAAATTGTCTTTAGCTTACAATCAAAATTTCTTACTTAAATGTTTTAGTTAGTGTTGACATTCAGCTGGAATTCCATATTAATTTATTAAATATAAATATAAGGTAAACATTTATAAGGTTAGGAAGGGGTGGTGTTATACCAAACCTTCACTCGGAGACCCAATTGGGTCCATTGTGATAAACATATATTATGTATGCATACAAAAAAATAACATAAGATTTTAACTTTTAACTTAAAAAAAATCAAACATTTTAGAACATCTAGCAAAAGATGCAATTGACCCTTCATTTAGCTGACAAAATCCGCAATATGTGAAATAAAAAAAATCAATTGAACAATGAATACAAAAATTATTTATGGACAAAGGGAAAACAGATGCCAATCGCAAATATAAACAATCTTTCAAAAGTGAACTGGCTTGGTTTTAATTAGTTCATATTATCGCGACTTTACTGTGTGTGCATTGTACACACACATATAACTACATATAGTATATTCCAGAGATGTGCAAATGTCGTGATTTTATCGTGTCACGCGTGAGTGCGACTGAAAAAAATTTACTCGTGCGTGATCGTGCGTGAGCTTGTTTTAACAATCACGCTCTCACGAGATAACATTCCTGCATTTATTATTATTTTATAATAATAAATGCATATATGTATAGTAATATGTATGGTAGTATGAGGTTACAAACATAATGAATACCCCCAAACAAAATGTTTCGAATTTTTCTGAAGTCAGACTTGTCGTACCGAATTCGTTGAGACATTTCGGTAGTTTCTCTGAAAAATTTGTTTTAAACATTAACCCCCTTATGCAAAAAAATATTTTACTTTAGCTTTAAAGTTCATATTAGTTGCCAAGCACTTTATGGCTAACATAGCTTTGTTAAGAAATCATATGCAAAAGACAACTTTAATTATTTTGTTATCTAATAATGAATACTGGTAACACCACCGTGTTCAACAACCACTTCATAGCTTATGATGTACAAAATCGAATACAATTTCATTCGGGTATTCAAATAATTTTTTATTTTATTAAATAAATTTTCATTATCTTGAAGTAAAGCAACCTAATTTAAAAAATTTGAGCTTATGACATGATAATAAAACAGATAAACACAACTATGAAGTAAAAGTAAAAAAATGTGAAAAATTATCACAATTTGTTTTATTCGAATGAAACGAGTATTTGAATATCCAGCTTTTTTCGATTTGTTTTGATTGTATGTACATCACTAAAACATTTTTGTATAATTGTATTTATTTTAATATTTTTTTATGGATTTTGCTATGTATTTCGAATCAGTTGGATAATTTGGTGATGTTTCCCATTACATGACAGAAATAATAAATTTAAGATAAGGGCAGGCACTTCTAGCTTCATTTTCAGATGTAACATGAATCAGTATGTGCTATATTAATAAAAATATTTGAGGTACAAAACACACATTTTGGAAATATCAACTTAAAGTAGTCTTAACAAGCCTACTTTAGAATTTTTATACAATAATTTTTTTAGAATACAACTTTACTTAACATTGCTTGGCAAAGCTTTATTAAGTTTTTTGCATAAGACCCTAAAACTTTGATTTTTGAGTACATAAGTAAAATAAATATGTATATGTTGATAAGAAAAAGGATTGTGACAAATATTAAAAAACGTGAGTATGTGCAAATTATTTCGACAATAGCAGCAACATAACGGTGAAGCGGTACTCTGCTATAAAAGCAAAAAAAATCGTACCCACATCTCGTTACGAATTCGTACTGACTTATCGTAATGAATTCGTACCGACATATCGTTACGAAGTCGTGTCAACCATTTCATACAAAAGTTGTTACGATTTCGGTAATATTTCAGTGCCGAAATCTGAAGATTTTGTCGACCAATCGTTACGAATTCTTTACGAATTCGGAGCATTTTGTTTGATGGGTACATTCAGCTTTGTAAGTATGAATGTATGTATGTATGTTTCTTAGATACCCTGTAGGAAGTATCAATTGAGAAACATTTCTGATTCAACAGGGCCTTTATCAACAATACTACTGACGAATTGTACCGCAGAAAATGTTTTTTGCTTTACGGGCCGTCCATATACTACGTAACGCTGTAGGGGGGAGGGGTGGGGTTCGAGTTTTGTTATGATTTGTTATGGTGGGAGTGGGTGGGAGTCTTTGAAAATGTTACGTAACAGAACAATTTTAGAAATTTGTATGTTTCCTCATATAATATGCTTTTCTCATTTATTTGATTATCATTTATTTAATTGATCATACATCTTATCTTCACATTTATATTATGTATGTATACATACATACATGTGCGAAATGTCAATTTTTGATATACGAGAATTCGCATTCGAATATTTAAAATGATATCCGCGAATACGAATATTTAAAACGATATTAAATTAACTTTGCTTTATTTTAATTTACATTGTAAATTTTACAAAAACACGAGCATACATATATACATAGATATGTACATATGTATATGTAAGAACCTATTTTGCAACCCAAAAAAACATGCAAATTATATTATAAATATACTTTTTCGTGAACGTGCGTGATCGTGATAAGTTGTAAACCACTCGTGCGTGATTAAAAATATTTTATTCGTGAGAGTGCGTGATCGTGAAAATGTTCAAAACCATTCGTGGGTGAAAGTGCGTGAGTAAAATATTTTTCTGCGTGTCGTGAGTCAGAAAACACTCACGTGCACATCTCTAGTATATTCCACAACGCTATAATATATTAATTTAGATGGTATGAAGAATAGATCAATTTCAATTAAATCTTCAAAACTTGAATTTTAAATAAAGTAAAATTAAACCAGTTTTATTAAAATATAAAATCTGCTGGCTGTGGGAAAGACGGACAGACAGAAATTATATGAACTTTTAATATTAAATAACGCAAGAAGAGGCCAAGGTCACACACTATAGGGCTCGAAAAATTCCATTTTCAATTATAATAATAATTATCTTTAAAGTTTTACAATCTAATTTTTTATGTACATACATATATGTATGTACAATGTACATTGTACATACATATATTTTTTCATAAGCATTGCACATTCACCACAATAATACGAGTACAATTAACTTCTTTACCATAATCATATTTGGTTTTTATTATTAATACTCGTATGCAATTCAAAATAAGTACAATACCCACAATTAATCATTAGCCATTACATTTTATTATAAACAAAAGAAATTTTAAATTTAAACAAAGGAAAATAAAAAGACCATAACACAAAGGAACGTACATATCTATGTTTTTGAGACATTAAAAAAAATTTGCATGAAAAGACAGTTTTGTTGTTATAAAACTCTTTTTTTCCTATTTTTTCCTTGTCTACCAGCCACGCACGAATTTTCATAACAATTTTCAATAGACATTTTCAAATCGTTTAATAAGTTTTTCTTGTCTTTCCTCGCGTGAAAATTGTGCAGCTGTTTTGTTGCAAATGGCTGAAAAGAATTAATTTTTACTAAAGTCTATATTACTGGCTTGTGTCAAATTCAAATGCACTGTTAAAATGAATTTAATCGACAGCCAGCTGTTGGTTTTGCAAAGGAAATTTTATTTATACGAGGAAAATGTTTGCGTTAGCAGAAGCTTAAAAGAATTAATAAATTTATACAAAATACGAATTTAGAAGAAGTGAGTAATCTTTATTTTAAATTATTTTACCTGAACATAAAACAGTAGAATTAATATGTTAAAATAGTCATATACATTGAATCGCCAATATTGCATACACTAATGGAGTTTTCTATTCTACAGATGGAAGTAAATTTCATGTTCATTTTAAAGCGAACATTTATTAGAAGGCATTACCCACGAATTTAAGACCATATTATATTTTATTCATATATTCTGGGGCAGAGTATACATTATGAAATTTTTTGAAATAGCAAACTAAAGCGGCTCATACACTACAACAGCATGCACGCACAATCAAGCGATTGAGCATTCATGCTTGAACCACACAACATACCAGCAAGCTGGTACAATATTCATTCCTTAAAAATTGGGGGAAGGGTGGTTATGTATAGTGACACAGTTTTTGTTGCAATTATTATTGGTATGTTGTTAAAATTAGCAGCTATGTACATATAACTAAAGTGCTAAAATTCTGTTTTCCATTAAAACAAATTATGTTTGAACAAATTATATTTCTTAAATGCATGTTTACTCCATGACAACTTTGCTAAACTGAGCTAATTTCACCAAATACCACACCAGCAAGCTGGTGCCATCAGCAAAATATCAAACTCTATTTGACATCGCTACAGCAAACCGTACAATCGCACAAAACGCCCATACACGACCAAACCGCTGGCACAAACACTTGATTGCGCATGCATGCTGTTGTAGTGTATGGGCCCCTTAACATTTATTGTCATTTCCGATATTTTTCCTTGTGTGAAATTGCGTTGCGAAATGACAACAAAACAAATTCCAGTACCTGGATTCAGTAACTTTTATTACAATAATCGTATCGCTATAATAAATATAACGAAAATTTATCGATTTACTATTCAGTAATATGTTTTAATGATATTAGCTGTCGGTTGGATAAAAATAAAATTGAATCACAAGATCAAATTCATTGAGTTATTCTTTGTGCTTTTCGCTTATTTTCACATTTTCTATACAGAGATACCATATAATATTGAATTAAATGGTAAGCAAGATAAAGCTGGAGACTATCGTAAAAAAAATTACGGAATCACATTATCGTTACCACAAGCGAATAAATGTGTCGATATATATTGAGATTTTCGGTTCGCAAAAAGTTACAGAATCCAGGTACAGGTGTGTAGTCATCATAAGAATGCGCTCACACACCGCCATTTTTATTGAGCAACTTTTGAGTTATTGAAAAATATAGAGTGTGAGAGAAAGAGAGAGAGAGAGAGAGAGAGGAGAGTAGAAGATAATGAAGAGGAGGGCCATTATATTTTCTTTTTTTCCCAGATAAGCCAATACCAATTGTAATCATGCTCTCCGTCTCCGTCTTTCTTAAGGCCGGGGCACAATGAATCCGTCATACGTTAAACTTCGCCTTTTTCAACTGACAGCTAAGTTGAAATACATGGTTTCTTATGAGGGCTGTTACATTCAGTACGTGTCCGTCAACGCAAAGTACAAAAACTGGTCAACTTTTAACTATGATTTAACAATAAATATGTTTTTATATAATTATTTTTTAATACAAATTTTTAACAGAAAATCGCCAAAATTTGAAATAAAATCGCCAAAAATAATTTCTTGCAAATTTTTCTCACCCAAATTCAACATGTATTAATTATTTTAATTAATATAAAAAACCCGAATTGCTTTAATTTTTACGGATTAGTTTTGGTAGGAATTTATTTTTAAAACTACTCCTTCCTGAATTACAAAACTTTTGAAATTCAATTTTGTTTAAAATAGCCATTAAAATCGCCAGAAAAATCGTCATGTCGCCAAAGCAAAAACTTAGACGCCAAACAAATTGAAAAATGGCCATGTTTGGCGAGAAATTGTCATTACTGACAACCTTGGTTCCAATGAATATTTATTTCCGACATACGAATTGATTATTCGTGAATGTTCTTAGAGTCGCATTTCGCATAACATTTGCAATGCAAGTTGAAATCGCATGAAGTTTGCGCAGTTCAAATTGCACTTATTTAGCCTAAATCAAATTTTAAGGGGGAAAATTTAAATTATAAATATTTTCTTTTAAACTCATAAAAAGTTCTATTGTTTTGCTAATTTTGTCCTTGCAGTGCTTATTTATTCACTAACGATTTCAACAAACAGCTGATTTAAATCAATATGGCAAACCAGAAGCAAAACGCCAGAGTTACATAACGTATATAAAAAAGTTTGGCAATTTGCTATTCACATGCGTCTTGTTAAAATTATAAAGTTGGAAAGTTATTCTACCAAAATGCTTAATTCCAAGCGTGTCTACTTTTTTAAATTGTTTGCTGGATAGTGAAGCTTTTAACTTGAAATAATTCGCTGGGAATGTTTTTTAAAACTTCGGCATATATAACGTCATATTTTGTATTGTTTCTTTTATTGTTCATAAGCTTCATAACAGTTTGTTTTCACTCTTTTGATACCGCTTCTTAAATCATTATTGTTTTTGTTTCTTTCTTTGACATAAATAAAATCAGAGCAATTTCCCGTTAGATAAACTTGCTTTAAAATATGGCAACCGTCTAATTATTCATTAGGCCATTGAAAGAAACACCCTTACGAGGTTGCCATACAAAACAAAACTTGTAACTGTAAAAGATAACTTATGCAAATAATAAAGAAAATCTACAAATAGATGTTTATTAAAAAGCAAAGAAATCCGTGGATTCGTTTCGCCATATGCCATGGGTGCATTGTATTGCTGTATTTTGATTTTGTGCTCTTATGCAAATTATTTAAATATTTAAGTGTTTGCTATAAAGAAATTAATTTTTAATGCTAATAAAGGTGATAATGTTCTCTTTGTATATAACAATCATGTGTTTTAACGGTAAACAAATAATTTATTTTTCAACAGGTCTTTTATTAAGCAAAATAAAATAACAAACAATAACATTTTGAAAAACACAATTAATTAAAAAAACATCACTGTGGGAACAAGGTGAAAAAACGAATAAAAAAACCTTTCAAGCTAATGCCGAGTTTACATTGGACATTTCAAATGTTGTCATTTTGTAGTGACATTTTCATATGTGTGCAGTGCCGTTCCCATCGAATTTTTCGATGACACACAATTTTGTTGTGTCTTTGTGACAGAAAAGAATCCCATCCCTAAATAATGGCAATACGGTACCATTGTCTACATCAAGAACTAATTTTGACATAATTACATTTAATGTCGTTTGATTAATAATTGTGAGGCTTTGATTTTCGTATTGTTTGTTAATTAATATTTATACAAATGGATAATCGCAATATTATTAAATTGGCTAGTGCTACCGTGTGTTTATAAATAATAAGAAAAAAATTAAGAAAATCTAAAAAACTGCAAAGAAAGTGGTGGAAAAGACCACGGCTTCATATGCGTGCCACCAAAGGATTCTATTGTACTCTGCATTCCAGTTTACGGAAGCAGAATTCCAGTTGGTTTAAAAATTTCATGTGCATGAAGACCTATCGCTCATTTACTTCAATAGTGGCACAACTAAAAAAAAACAGTTTTGCAGAAAACGCGTTTTAAGTTTTCAATTTGCATACAACTCAATGGAGAAATGAAAAAAAATTCTTCTCTCAGGAGGTGATGGTACAAGCTATTTATATGAAATTTTTACACAAGATAAAATACGAAATGCCGCATCTTTATGCATTATTAACTCAAAAAACTAATTTTTAGAGTTATGCCACTATTGAAGTAAATGAGCGCTATGTAACTCCACCGAAATTTCTGAACTTTTTTGCATATCTATCCCTATAAGTTCTACATACACATACATACATATTTATGTTTCTATACAGCCTCATAAACCTCCACAAGTTGAATTATCTGTGTCATCATGTCATACGTCCAGGGCGCTTGAATTTCACCACACTCTCCCATGCTTTTCAACTTTCTTTTTCGTTTTCCAAACTTTTAAATTTTTATACCCGCACACATTTAAAATTCTTTCGGTATTTTCTCAATGTCAAAATGTCAACACGCTGACATTTTCTTTTTGTGTTTGCAATGCAGCCAGCTTATTCTCGCAACTGTTTACATCAGATACGTAAACAGTTTGTTTGGTAATGCCACACAACAAAAAATATCGAAAATGACAAACGTTGCCACTAGTTCCCACTGTTATTTTTGCCATATTTATCACAAAATGCCATAGTGTGTACTCGACCTAAGTTAGATTCTTCTGTTTGCAAATGTTGTTTACATAAATAATTATTATTTGAAAGCCATTGTTACCACAAGCTTCTTTGTGTCACATCGCTGATGGTAATTTTTTTTTTTCATAAAATCTTAAATGTGACTTTCGAAAGCAAGTTTATTTAATGATCTTTTAGCTTTGAATGGCAATTTTTTTTTAATTTTGATAAATTTCAGAGTTTAAAAAAAGAAAAGGCTTAAAACTGCAGAAAATTTGTAATAAGAGTCAGATTCCATATAGGTACATATAGAAATTTACATCTTATTAATACAAATTATAAAGGCTTAATAAAGATTTTCACACAACATTTTTCTTATTAAGCCTCTATAAAGCCTTAACAATTTTTTTATAAATAAAATTTTCTCAATGTTTCATCACTAAGCAATATGTACTCGTATTATTATTTTGGAAGACGCAATGTGTGTGCAATAAAAAATGTGATAAAATTTCAGCTAAATCGGTTCATTGAACTTTTATTATTTTTTTTTTTTTGCAAATTTTTATCTCACGTAAAATTTTTGTATAAGCATATTCTCTAAATTTGACTTGTCTCTTTTTTAATTTCGTGATGATCAGTTATTTGACCCCCACCTTTTTTCTGGCGTGCTTTATCTTTGTCTTGGATGGATTATGATTTCAAGCGTGTTCCATTAAATTTTTTTTTAAATTTATTTTGCTTGATTTTTTGTGTTATTTATTTCGTTTCAAATATGGCTAGAGATTACGTTTGCACTACTTGCTAATAGTAGCCAAGCGTCGTATATGGCTTTCGCATGACGGCGCACATATTGCTTTTGATCTTTGTTTGTTGTTGTTGTTGTTGTTGTTGGTAAATTTTTTCATCGATAAAGTTTTAACGCTTTAAGGATTAGTAAAATTTAAGCAGGAATTGTAAGAACTCTTTTTTAAGTTTATGTAGATTTTTTTTTGGGGTAGAGAAGTTTAAATTGTGATAAAGCACAGATGAAAGGTGCTAAATACCGTGAATTTGGTTTCGTGTGAAAAATAATTTTTTGCCACTTTTAGTTTAATTTTAATGTTGAGTTTCAAAAGGCGTCAAGGTCTGTGGCTGTGGTATAGCTTTTATCGAATTTTAAATATATTAATAGTGAAGCTTGTTTTGTTTGAATGCAGCCTAGAAAGCAGAGAAACAAGTCCATCAGCTACAAGTCGGCTAAAAGTCGACTTTGCGCCGCCGTAAATTTTCTGGCATCAAAGCCTCCGCCGAAAATTTTCTAGCAACAAAGGCGCCGCCGAGCGACCGGTTTTTTCGGCTCACAAATTATATAATAAATGTAAGTTTTTTTATTTAGAATCGAATGTTAAATATACTTTCAAATGCCAAATTATTTGAAGAATACCAAGGACATCGTGACTGCACTTCATAAAACTGCGATAATTCTGCGCACTTGGGAGCTCTGGCTATGAAGACATTCACACACTGTTTACATACAGTCTTCATTAACCATCGATTACGGACAACTAACAAATTTTTGTTCGCACATGAATGTGTCTTATGTGCACCGCTGATGTTTATGTTTTGTTCTTATTCGAACAACTTTAAGATATACATACATACCCCACATAGAACAACATAAAGAAATAATTTTCTTGTTATTCTATCTGATATATGTTCACGTACGTTTTGAAATTT
Organism: Tachina grossa; assembly: GCA_949987645.1. NCBI lineage: Eukaryota > Metazoa > Arthropoda > Insecta > Diptera > Tachinidae > Tachina > Tachina grossa. The sequence goes on from OX465275.1 coordinate 158,553,829, forward strand.
TTTTTGTTTTTTCGCCTTTTAAACACTTTTATTGTTATCCTATGCGGCAACTAATTGGAAAAAGGTTGTGAAAAATTAAAAAGAGAATCAAAATCGAATGAAGACGTTTATTTTGCAAAGATTTTTGATAGAATATTTAATATGAATAAGCAATAAAAAAGACTAAAAAACTAAACATAATGCACATACCCAGCAAAAAATTACACATTACCATTAGAACTACTTGCCCTATAATGACTTACTTTTCTGATTGCCAATTTTCATTACTCGCTTACAAATCACATTACCTAAAATTACAAAAAATGACGTGCAAGTTGCTAAATGAAGAGAATGATTTTTTTAGACGAAATAGATTACGTGAAATGTTGACAAATAAACAAAATGTAAGTACTTCTCAAGAATCGGTTATTTTAGTCTCACGCCTTGTTAAAATCATTAAGTGGTAATCCAGTAGGGAAGTGCTTCCACCAAAAATGCTTAATTCCAAACTAGATTACCTTTTTTGAAATTTCTTGCTGGGAATTTTTCATACAAAACTTTCCTAAGATGGATTTCAAGTAAATTCTATTTTTAGGAATATGAGGATTAAATTCAAAACAACAAATGAAAATTCTAAAATTAAGAAAGTTTCATTTATTTACTTTTTGATGCATTTCCTTAAAAAATTAAAGACAACGGCTGAAAGTCTCTTAACGGCTCTAGCCGACTTTTAGCCGCCGCTGACATTTATTTACCTAAGCCGCAGCCGCCAACATTATTTATCGACTTGTTTCTCTGCTAACAAGTGAATGTGTGGTGCAACTCTTTAGTGGGTATTGCCAAGCTCTATGGTAATATTAATTTCGATATGGCTACTTTGCTTATAGAAAAAGTAACCATACTGTGATTTTTTTGCAGCATTTATTTTCTTACAAAAAACGTAATAGCGGTTAAAAAAGGGTTAATTGTTTTATAACATTTTTCCAAGTCTTAAGATCAGAGTGACCGTTTGAGCGACTAAAGTGGCAAATTGCCACTTTTTCAACTGCCTTTCCTCTTTTTCAACTGCCTTGCGACTTTTTGCCCCCCTGTGAGTTATATGAAAATACATTAAAAATAAAAAGTTTAGTGTAGTTTTCGCGTTTTTTTTTTTAAATTTGCCCCTTTTTTTGATAAATCCTCTATTTGGTGCCACTTTTTGAAAAATGTCATCGGTCACCCTGCTTAAGATATTTTGTTTGTTTTTCCAAATATTGTATTTCAAAGGAATTCTTTATAAAATTCCAAAGATATTTATTTATACTTTGAAAAACTTTAGAGTAAAATATGCGTGATTTTGTTAAAAATAAATTACTAGCAGTTCATTAAACCATTTAGAAATTTAATGATAATTGGTCGCGTTTACGTTATTGTTTTTATAGTATGTATTATTTTAGACGTGGGCGTAGACTTAATATAAATTTAGTAAATCATTTTGTATTTAATACTCGTATTTTTCGTTTTATAAAGTGTGATGATGACAGTAAGATTAAGACAAGATGTTTATTAAAAGGTTGTTGTAATAATATAAAATAAATAAAAGTTACCTTTTCATATTTCAACAAAATTAAATGGAAATGCATACACATACTTACATACATATAGGTACAATGTAATTATTTAAGTTATGAAACTTTCAAACAAAATATTATCTAACACTGAAGATAATTCCCACGAAAATAAAATATCGTGAAAATTAAAAAGTAACTGTACATTATTGTTACACATACTTATGTATGTATGTATGTATGGACATATGCACACTTTTTATGTATATATGTATGTATGTATAATTATGATGTAAAATATGTAAATTAAAAATTAAATGCCTCTTAACAAAAGTACAATTAAAAAATATTTTTATTCACCTGTCGACACATGCATACGTACATACATACATACTAACATACTTACGTATGATTTATTGTATGTAGCTGTCGCAACGTATAGTAAAAGCACACAAAAGAGATAGTGATAAAAGGGTTTAAAAAACTCATTAAATTTAAATATTTGTAAATGAAAGATACAAGAAAATATTAATAAAAATGTGTAATGAAAGGCTCACATACATACATATAAAATTTGCTTACTTTCTTTGTTGTAGCTAACAAAATGTATTAAATTGGAAATAATATATAAATACGTACTAGACCTCTGCAAAAGACCACTTACAAGAACTTTGAAGACATGAGGGATTTGTCATGTCAAATGCTTTACTTTAGCGAAGCCTTCAAAAACAAACGCTGAACAACACTGTTTTCAAGGCATTTGTTTCAGATATTGCAGGTATAGGAAAGGAAGAAAATACTAGAATTTGTGATGCTTGCTTTTTCTTTCGCATGGGCGCGTATACAACCGTCATGCATGTACATACACGTACACTTTGTGTGTATGATCTTTTATTTTTCTGCGGACATATAGGGTGTTTTTTTAGAGGTATAGAACTTTGAATTGAAATAAAACACAAGAAAATCGTTTTAATGTCCATCAATTTGGCTTTATTGGAAGGATAATTTTATGCCATTAATGTTTAAATATGATTTCGGGCATGTGGCCGCCGCGGCTGGCTCGAATAAAGCCAATTCTACAGGTCCAATTTTCAACCACTTTTTCGAGCATATGGGGCCGTATGTTGGCAATAACGCCACGAATGTTGGCTTCCAAGTCCGCTAACGTTTCTGGTTTGTTGGCGTAGACGAGCGACTTCACATATCCCCAAAGAAAATAATCCAATGGTGTCAAATCACACGATCTTGGTGGCCAATTGACAGGTCCATTCCGCGAAATTATGCGCTCATCGAATGTTTCCTTCAATAAATCGATTGTGACGTGCGCTGTGTGGCATATAGCGCCGTCTTGTTGGAACCACAACTCATCCACATTCATGCCATCCAATTCGGGAACAAAATAGTCGGTTAGTCGGCTCCAATTGCTGTGCACGGTGGCGAATCGATTCATTCGGGTCCTCTTCAACACTTTGCTCTACAGCTGCAATTGTTTCTTCGGTGCGCACTGTTCGACGTCTCTGCGGATGCGTATTATCACATAGAGTAAACGTAGTGCGAAAACGATCCATGGTTAACCGAATTAATTGCTCTGATGGACGATTATGTCGACCATAAAATGGACGGAGCTTGCGGTAAACTTCGCGAACTGAATCATTATTTTCGAAATAAATTTGCACGATTTGCAAGCGTTGTTCTTTTGTCAACCTGTTCATGATGAAATGGCAAACCAAACTAAATATTAATCACTTGACAGCTGACAAAATGGCCGCCAGTTAAAAAAGTGATGCCAACTTAAAGTTCTATACCTCAATAAAAAACACCCTTTACAAACGCACACATGCATTGACATTAGTTCCCTCTAGCCAGCCTAGAACCACATGTCTCTATGTCAATACTCTTTCTCCAGCGACAATTGCACTAGTTAAAATGTCGACAACTTTCCTTTTATGTGCGAGTAAAGATATGTTAGAGACAACAGTTCTAGTATATTTCTGGTGATATTGTCAATGAACTCGTCAATAGATTGTTTTTATTTTTTATAACGCTGTGCAATAATATTAAATAAATGTATGTAGACGAGGGTTACTTAAATCTACAGTATTTATCGGATATAAGAACATCTCATATAAGAACAAAACGCTTAGAAGAAACATTTTCAAAAACACCATGTCTTTTTAGTGATTTTCTAACAAAAAAGGTTTTATATAAGAAAAACGCTTATAAGAAAAAAACTGATAAAAGAACATTTTTCTTAAACACCAAAACCACAAAATATATAGAAAAAGAATTTATATAAGAAACTTCCAACGGCAACACAGAATTTATGTAGTTTGCATGGACAACTCTGTTTGTTGTAGAAGTTGTTTATTTTTTTAATATAATAAAATAAAAATTAACTACCAATCATGATTTTTTTTATCTTTCTATTTACATACATACATCTACGTATATGTATATAAAATAATATGTTATATAAAATAATTTTATATAAGAAAGAAACGCTTTTAAGAAACTTTTATCGTGAATTTTTAAGTTTCTTATATCCGATAAATACTGTAATAGTGAAACTTGGTTCAAATATCAGTAGCACTGTTGACAATGTCACTAGAAAATCAATATAAATTTACTATTGACAAGGAGCGAGTAAATATCGATATTGTAGACTAGACCCCCTAAAATTTACTAGTGATTCTTTGATGTCAATGTCTCCATGTGGTCCCAAAAGAACTACTTAGTCAGTAGTCCTACAGTCTAGTGGTGGATTTTCAATGACAAGCTAATGTTAAATGTCAATAGATGATTACATTGGCTGGGGTACACCTGGTCAGTAGTACTACTGACAAGGTCTCTAGTAAATCACTACAATTTCACTATTCGCACTTTCTGCAGGGTTGTTTGCGCTTGCATTAAAAAAGCCACCCCTAAAAACACATAATAGCTTACCATCTACATCTTACACACACACTCAAACGAACAATATGCAAAATGGCATCCATACACCCATCAACACTACTTCTTTTGAGTGTTTGTTTCGAACAAGAAGTCTTCGCGACATCGCTTGTAAACACTCATATACACATACATCAATACATCCATCGTGCTTCGCTTATTCAACTATAGCAATTATTATTGGTTTAGTATAATACATTTAAAAACCAAGACGTATTCACATTTCAAGTCTGCTTACGCAGCCCTCTAATATGCACCTTTGTCCTATTTACTATACTATAATACTGGCAAAATATTAAAAACTAAATAAATTAATTTGGTATTTAAATAAAAGTAAAATGTTAACGAAAATTTTTAAGTAAATAATAATTATAATAATAATTTATAAATGATAAAATTTCTCCGATTTCTTACCGATAACTAAAGCCGAAATCACCCATTCGATTTTAGAATTAAGATTATGTAGCGGACAAAAAATATTTTATATAAAATAAAATATAAAAAAAAATCCATTCCAGCCAAAATTTTTTTTTGCCGAATTTGGCTAGAAAGTATGCTTAAGATCCACATCTCGTAATCGAAGTGGCTCAGAAAATTTGCGAAAAAATCGGGCCTCTTTACCTGATGAAATTCGTAAAACTTTTGCGATGAGTCGGAGAGAATTCTGTTCAAATTAGTAATGAGTTTCTTGGGGAAACTTTCAACATTCACAACTAAACTATGTCGAAAAAATAACTGACAGAATATCAGCAAATGTTCTGACTTTTTTAACACTACGAGTTTTCGTATTGATGTCGGAGAAATATTTTGTTGTATTGATTTAACTTCTTCGATTTTGCAAATAAACTAGTTTTTCAGATAATATGTTTTAGGTTTGTAATTTACATACATAGAACCCAATGAAGATGTTCCTTTACATATACATATTTTCTTAAGAGGTGGGTGTGTACCAGCCTTTTATATAAAATGTTTAAAAAACATTTTACCCCAAAAACTAATTTTTGGAGATATGTCTATGTTGCAATAAAGGGATATGTACTTATTTCTAATAATATTTACATCAGTACATGGATTTAGTAACTTTTTTCCAACCGAAAATCGTAATATTTATCGATATAAATATTCGTTTACGGTAACGATAATTGTGTATAACGTGGCATCCCTGCACACAAAATGGCAGGGCAAAATAAGCGAAACTTAAAAGTAAAAGAGAGCAATTACACTTTAGGAAACTACTGTTTGTTGTTTGACTTTTTAAGGAAAAAACAAACTTGATAAAATCCCCATTCAACAATCAGCTGGCTTGTCAGACAGATGTCTTGAATTAATTTCAGAAAATATGCAGATTATTTTGTTGAATATCTGATGACAATTGAAAAAAATATCTACCGATAATGTGCAGACTATTCATATGAACTACAACTGAAAGCAATTAATCGCGCTTTTCATACAAACTATTTGGCAGCACTGAAAATTTTAGGCAGCTCTATTATGTCATGAAATATGTTTAAATTTATTAATTAATCAGGTACTCGTATAAAGAAGGGAGTCATCAACTCAAAAATTTTTGTAATAAAATTAAAAAGAATGCCAAAAGTCTTCTAATTTGTATTGCACTTTTTAACTTCTATTTACACATTCATTCATGACATTTTTTTTAATTTCTTATCATTAATTTTGTGTCTTTGTTTTTTTTTCTTCTCTATATTTTGCTCTTTAAAACAATAAAGTCATTAATTTATTTTGAACACTCAAATTGTGCTTATTTCCCACATTTTCACAAAAAAAAAGTTTGCAAAAATATTATTTTAAAGCTTAAATTGCAGAAATAAGATTTCACTTTATAATGTTATTATACAATTAAAATTTCTTAAAGCAGGCTGATACTTATTTTTTCGTAACGTCGTTTATGGCGTTTTCTTTGTCTATTAAAAATATATTACCAACATTTTTTTTAATAATTTATAAATTTCTTTTATTTCAGTTTTTTTCTAATTTAATGAAAGTAATTATAAATAATTTTTTTTTAAATTGTAAATAATTTTAATTAAAATAAATGGTAACTTTTGTAAGCAAAATATAGCAAAGACAGACACAGGCGAGTGTACACACTGGTACTAAATTGTAATCGATATTACATTCATTAAGAGTATTAAACTCATGATTGCTTTTACTTTACAAAAAAGTTAAAAATTTAAAGGTTCTGAAAATATTAGTATAAAATACTGTTTTCTTAAAAAGGCTTGCAGGAACTTAAATTCATTAACGAAAAAAGAGTAGACAAGAAAATCAATGAAGTATCGTTCATGCCATGATAATTCATTTATGTAGGAAATGGTAACAGTTTTTGTAATCGTCGTACATAATATCAACTCCAACTTGATCAAGGACTGTCGCTGTCCTAGCAGCAACTATTGTGATTTTTGCCACAGTGTAATTCAGCAGTAGTGGCAACTCGAATAGTTTATAATGTTATTAACGGAAGTTTGCCAGAATTACTATGCTGGCAATGCTGCTCTATTTACTTCCTTAATACAGTAATGTCAACTTTATTATTTATAATTTAATAAAATAATTTAACTGCAAAATCAATTGCATTAACATAATGTAAAAAAAATTAAAATTCATTTCATATTTTACAATATACTGTAGAGTTCGTTTATAACGAATTAACCGGAGCCAATAATTTTCATTAATAATTTCATACAATTTAGTGCGCTTGTAACGAACTCTCTATAAAAAAAATTTAATTAAATATATACGTTTATAAAAGAAAATAAAAATTTTCTCTTAGCTAAAAATTAGCAATTGTCCGTTAATTTTTACTTGCTTTCTTAAACTTAATATTTTCAATTTCTTAAAGTAAAATGCATTATTTTGTTTATGTCTAATTACTTTCGTCGAATTGTAGAAAATATTTAATCCAATTATAACGGAACTTCGTGGCCGTTTATTCCACCTTGGAACCATAGGAATCAATATATCGTCATGTGAGAACTTAAGTGTCCAATATCCAATAGTTTATGGTGGCGTATTGGACACTTAAGTTCTCACATGACGATATGTATATGTTCGTTATATATGTATATATAACGAACTTCACCTGTAAAGGAACAAAATTGTCAGTTACCACAGAGTTCGTTACAACCGAACTCCACTGTAGTATGTATAGTACTTTTATATATCTATATAACTAACAAACTATTTTTGAGCATACTTTGTTTTAATACTCATTAAACCTTTTTCTGTACAATTTTTTTAAAACATAAATGTTGCATGTTCAATACAAAAAATTTTTTTGCTGATGCAAAGCTTGCAGTATGTAATTTTAATACATATAAAAAATTTAATGTAAAATAAAAACAAAAGCTAAACAGCCGCAAAAATAATTGCTTTTGCTTTTACGTTTGAAAATGCCACAAGTTAACATTAATAATAAAACATACTAAATTTTAAAACAAAAACCTTCTGTCATGCGTAACCATTTCAAAGTTAATAAAAATAAATACATAAATAAATTATAAAGAAAAGTTTTACAAAACATCGAAATAGTCATAAAACGTTTCCATTTTTTTTACAACGTCGTTAAACTGAAGGTGAAAAAGTTGAATGAGTTTAAGAATTCTTTCTACTAATTTTAAGAAAATTAAAAAATATTATCATTTAGGTAAAGACTACATTTTCTATTATCTAGAGAAGTAATTAATTGCAGGGATCGTGTTCATATTCACACAGACCATTCCCTCTATTGTCCTCCCTAAAACATATTTCCTAGTTCTAGCACAATGCTAAGCATGAGTAGGGATCATCCCTTGAATACTAGTTCTAAATACTTCTTATATATTTCGAGGTCTACTTCTTGCTTTAGTAATTCATTACTTAATTTGGAATCATCGGTCAGCCTTAGATGACTTTTTTATTGTTTTATTTATTGTTTCTAAAATAATTTTTATACGCAAAAGGGGGTTTAAGCCTATTTGTGCTACCCTCGTTATTGTATACCTTATTTTCTTAGCATTTCTTATAAAACTGAAACATGTATTGTCTAGAATTTGTTTTGAAAAAATAACCAATAACTATCCATATATATATGTATATATATATATATAGTTTGATATTTTGGTCTTAGATTAAAGAAACAAAATGCTCCGATGTTATTTAATCTAATATAAAAACGTCAAAGTCGAAATACACCAACCACAATTTATAAAAACTATCGCCATCTTAGAACATAGAGCTTTTTAAAATCGTCTTAATTATATGCAATCTAATTAGAGCACATCTCTTTTTTTTACCAATTTAACTATGTAGTTACCAGCATGTTATAAAATTTTATGCAAACGACCACAACAACCTCCGGCCAACACAAATTTACTTATGCAATATTTGCTTCAGATATTGTGTAAAGAAATAAAATTAAGAAACTGTAATACCACCAAAAGGCATAACCCACAAAATAAACAATAATAAAGTCTTATTTTTTTCTTCTAATCGGTCTACTCTAAAAAAAAAACTTGCATAACAATGAAAAATAATTTATAATATTTGTGTTTTAACGCCTTAGGTGTTAGTTTGAAAATAAATAACAAACATTATAATAGAATCGCCTACTAAGAGGAAGTTGTGGCCGATTTAAAAACATAAACTAATTGGCAGCACAAGGGGAAGAAAGAGAGAGAGCGAGCAACAGTGTTGCATCTTATTGCACCAACAAAAAAAAAATCCAAAATACACTTGTATTTGTTTCTGTTTCTATTATAATTAAAAAAGTATATATGTATAAATTGTTTCTAATATGTCAGCCGAATTATTAAAATACAGTACAACTTCGACAATCCAGACACATATAGTTTTAGGCTCGTTCGGATTAACGAGTTGTCCGACTATAGCAGTTGAAAATATTAAAATAATCTAAGTGAATTAAATACATACATACATACATATGTGCATATATACATACTATGATATACTAAAAAAACGAAGTTATTTTGTGCAGACTAACTTTTTTGAGGTGGTTGATATGTGCCTTTTGCTCTAGTCTCTTTATTAACAGAATATCCTGCATATTCAAATTATTCTCCTCAGCCCACTGAATGCAAATTGGAAATGCTTTCTTTGCATCTGCATTAGAGATCTTTGTTTTTGCATCCATTACTACTTTTTTTAATGTCATAAATCGTTGATTTAGGAACATGGAAATTTTCGGCAACATGCCGCATAGTTTTTCCCTCATCAAGACATTGTAAAATATCACACTTCTAATGTAAGGTTAGTGTTTTATGTTTGCGTTTATTATTTTAAAACGTGGCACTTCGAATTGAATTAAACAAACACGCTTGCCAAATAATTAACCGAAACTGAAGCAATAACAGTGAAAAATGTAAATCAAAGTACGAATAACAAAACAAAACAAAACAAAAATTCCCGTTAACTCGCATGTTTTGCTTGGATTTAAGTTCTTGCATAAAAAAAATTGTTTAAAAATTTGGAGGTAAAAACTTTAAATTGTCCGAAATGTAGAAGCGTCCGAATTATTGGAGTGACCGGACTGGCGCATGTCCGGACTATCGAAGTTGTACTGTATTTAGTAAATAAATTGATTTAAAACAACAATATTTA